>OY855903.1:38030250-38630250 GCA_963693305.1 Meandrina meandrites | reverse complement strand
ATACAATAGCCCTGACGCGGGAGGCTAAGTTATGGGAGGATACCCGCTCCTGCTCCAGACACTCTGCTATCAATTCCGGAAATGGGGCAAAGACAAAGGAAAACCAAAGGACAACATTGTAACAAAAAATATTAAACATCGTTCCTTCCATTACTCAGAAACCCCAACCCCTCGCATGTACATTTAGGGCGATCTATACAGCAGCCTCCAAGTTATCGGGATGTGAAACTGGGGTTACTAAATCATAAGCTACTCTGGGGAACACACTTTCTAAAACGGTAAGAGATGAATTAGCGTCTGAACGCTGCAAATATCTTTTTGCGTCCTCCCCACTTTTCCAGCCCAAATATTGAGCCACGTCTTCCTGGGAGCAACCTAAAAGCCTTAGAGTATTGGATAAACCCACCCGAAAGCTATGCGGGGTCTCTCCTGCATGGAGTTTGGACTTTAAAGGGTGTCTCCGTAACCGATTGTTAACTGCGGAACCAGTAAAGGGTTTGTTCCCCACTGATCCATTGCGTTCTGTGACTCTAAAAAAGTATCCTTGGTCGAGTGAGATCTCAAGGTACTGGCAAACCACAATATAGTACTTAACCCAGGCAACGGGGCAAACTTCAGGATGAGTGAACGAACCGGGAAAACTTGGCAGTAGTGGGCGATTTTTAATGATAGCAGGCGGGGGATGTTAGGAATTATAAGGCTGTCCTTTGAAATTCCCTCTGAATGGCTTGAAGAAGTGGTCGACACGAACTCCGTCTCTGATAACTTCCAAAAGGTCAACTTCAGAACAAGGTGATTTCTCGAGAAGATCCTGCCAAAGGGACAACTTATTATGAATATTACCAGCCCTGAAGAGACCAGGGTCGAAGAAACGCAAATGATCGAGAATACCCAATCCTGGACGGGACGCAACTAATTCTGGAGAAGGCAAGGGGCCAACAAAGGGAGGGTCTCCCTGTGAAATGCAGCGGAAAGGAACGTCTCCTACAGAAATGTGTCGCATGGCCGTACTGAGTCTTGAAGCGAACAACGGATAATTTGCCCAAAACATAACGAAAGGGAAACGAAAATAAGCTGAAACAAATACCCGAAAAGAAAACAGGGAACCCAACCCTTTGTTGACCCCAGGCTCCGAACTAGGTCCGGAATTGAGACACTGAGAAGCCCCCCCCCCCCCCCCCCCCCAACCCCAAGACAAAAACAGACAAGTGTAAACAAACAAATGACATGTATTTGAGATAAAGCGTACAAATCCTTGAATAACAGATAACACTGAGATACAATAATTAGCGTCCGCGCCCACGTGCAGAACTGTCACCACGCCTGGATTTGCAGTTACGAGCAATGTGCCCCCATCCCGCACACGCGTAACATCGAACTGAGTAAGGAGAGAACTGGAGCGACGGTCGTCTGGGTTGGAAACTCGAAGACGCCTTGGACATCCCCTTTAGGATAGAGGTAGCCTCTTTGGCCATCTTCGCTCTTAACGGGTCCCCCACCAGACCAAGCATCAACCGTTGAAGGTGAGCGGAATCAAGCGAGGGCTGCCTGACCTTTACCTCTTCCAGGGCCGCGGCATATTCATCCCCTTTCTCATGCGCCTGCGTTCTAGCCAAACGCACAAGGGTTTCCAAAAGCTCAACAGCCTCGAAACGGTCGAAAGAAGACGACGGTCTGTTTACATGCCTTCTCAGGGCCGCCAGCGCATTAGCGCAACTCTCGCCAGTTTTCTCTTGCTCCAAAAGCTTTATCTTATCTTCCAATCTTTTAATACGGTCATCTGGCTGCATAAAGGAAAACAAAAGGGGGGGGGGGATACAAAGAATGTAAGCCCTATCGAACATACAACAGCCGATAGCAGCAAAAAGCAGCTAAAAGTATTAGCTAAACGAGCGCAAGAAACGATGGACACCATGCCGCTGTTAAGGACCGCTGTCTCTCCTAGCTTTATAGGCATAGCAAACCCACTAAATTATATCTGAACTCTAGGCCGCTAGTCAAGCAGCCGGTAAAATGAACGTACTAAACTGTGCCATAGCTACTAGGCTGCTGGCTCCCCAGGCCACACTCAAAAAATTGTCACGGCTATTGGTTACTGGCTCTCTAGGCCACACTGAAAAAATCGTCACAGCTCTACGGGCTGCTAGCTCTCTAGGCCATACTAAAAAATTTGTCACAGCTCTCCGGGCTGCTCGCTCTCCGGGCCACGCTGAAAAAATTGTCACAGCTCTCCAGGCGGCAGGCTCCCCAGGCCATACTCAAAAAATCTTCACAGCTCTCCGGGCTGCTCGCTCTCCGGGCCACGCTGAAAAAATTGTCACAGCTCTCCAGGCTGCTGGCTCTCCGGGCCATACTCAAAAAATCTTCACAGCTCTCCGGGCTGCTCGCTCTCCAGGCCATACTCAAAAATCTAGCACAGCTCTCCAGGCTGTTGGCTATCCAGGCCATACTCAAAAAATTGTCACAGCTCTCCAGGCTGCTGGCTCTCCAGGCCATACTAAAAAATTTGACACAGCTCTCCAGACAGCTCTCTGGGCTGCTGGCGCTCCAGGCCATACTCAAAAATCTAGCACAGCTCTCCAGGCTGCTGGCTCTCCGAGCCATACTCCAAAAAATTGTCACAGATTTGCGCGCGGTACCGCTGGTCCAACGTGCTCGCTAAAATAAGCAACATAAATTACATAAACATGAAAATACAACGAAATAAAGAAGGAAATAAAATCAATAAACCGCGATGAAAGGGGTAAACAGACAAACAGACCCAAACAAAGGGAAAGAAAAGGAAAAAATATGCAAAAAACAATCCCAATGAAAGAAGGTGCTCCATGAGGGTAAAAGTCGTGCAATAGCAAACTAATAACACCATAGCACTAACGAGGTAGAAAATATAACAAAAAGGAATTGTGCCGCATGCAAACAAGCCGTAAAACCGCGACAAAAAATGGAAAACTAAAGCAAGAAAACCGAGGCGAGCGAAAAACTACTAACCCCGAGCAATGCCTGGGCCGAAAATGGCGAGCAGTACAGCATAGAAGAATAAGCTAGACATGAAAACACGGGAGGCGAACAAGCAAGCAAGCGAAACGACAAAAAACGCGGAACGTAACCCGCACCAAAACCTAAACGCTACTGAAGATTTATGAAAAAGTGAAATTCACCTCTTGTTCAACTACAACAGGCTGAGGAGCGGGCGCAACCACTGGCGCAGGTTCAGGAACAGGCGCCGCCGGAGCTGGCGGTAGAGGCAAAGCAGGTTGAGCGTCGGCCATAATATAACAGGCTGGTGGCGGTCAAAGACGAAGCGAAATTTTTACCGTGCCTCCGAACTCCGTTGAACTGACCACGGGGTGACTGAAACTGTGATATTTGAAGCGATGGCCGCAATGCATCATGCTGTTAGCGCGCAGGCACAGAACGCTGGAATTTGAACAACTTACGCCCTTCCCGCGCGACGGGCTAATTATGTATGCAGTGAGAATAGTAAATATAGTTAGTTCGTGGATGAGGTACAACCAGTTTGTTTTCGGAATCCCTAAAAGAATAGCGCATTCCACTACGTTTTAGAAATTTAGGCGATAGGTATTCAGGAACCAAGCCATTTAAAGATTTATATACCATTAAGGCTTCCTGAATTTGACGCTGGGTAAACAAATCTTTCCAACCCAGTTGTCGTATTAGAACCTTTGACATCAGTATCATAACTAGAGGAAGTTAACACGCCAGCAGCGCGGTTCTGAAGCTTTTGAATCCTGTCCGACAAAGTTTTACCGCAATTACCCAAGACAAGATTGCAATAGTCAAAATGAAGTTGAATTAGAGCACTGTATATATAAAGCAGTGTAGCTGGTGGAACAAAAGGCCTAACTCGTTTTATGGCACCAATCCCAGATGCAATCTTTTTAGACAATTTATCAACACACCGAGCGGTTTGACTGAGGAGACAAGATTTATTGGAACATTATTAATTGAGAGCTCAAGTGTATCTGGAAGGGTACTCAATCTTTGTCTGAAACCAATCAACATAAATTCAGTTTTAGTCGCGTTTAAAGTAAGTTTGTTAGAAGTAAGCCAATTGTTTAAATTACTTAGATCGTGATATAGATTAGACTGTATAGAGCTCAGATCAGCTAACGCATATGTGATGTGGGTGTCTTCAGCATACATCCTAGGCTGACATGATGATAAGCAGTTGGGCAAGGATTGTTCCTTGTGGTAGCCCACATTTTAGCGAACAGGTTTGAGAAAGAGAACCATTAACAAGACATCGTTGTGTACGGCTAGTTAAATATGAGTTGAACCAGTTAAGACCACTCCTTGAACTCCGTGAAGGTTCATTTTAGTTAAAAGAAATTCATGATCAACAGTGTCGAACGCTTTTTTTTAATCGAGAAAAACTACAGCATTAACATTTCCGCAATCGATATTAAACGCCCAACTATCGGTAGCTTCTAATAGAGCAGTAACAGTTGAATGCAATGTTTAGAAATTACGCCCTTTTTAGTTAGAAAGCTATATAGCTGGTCATACACGATCCTCTCGAATACCTTAGCAATAACTGGAATGACTGAAATTAGTCGATAATTATTTAGATCAGATCGCTCACGCTTCTTCAACAACGGAGTAACTCTAGCACATTTCCAATCGCCAGGAAATATACCAGAAGTCAAAGACTTGTTAAAGAGGTCAGATAAAGAGACCGAAATAAGATCAGCACATTCACGGATTAATCTAGCAGAAATGTTGTCAAGACCTGATGCTTTAGATCTAGATAATTTGTTTAGATGAGAAAAAAAAAACAATATTACTGCTAGTTGGACAGAAATAGAATGTTTTGTTGTTACAAGTGAAAAAGTTAATGTAGCTCGAATCATCATTTTGACCTATTGGAGATATTTCATTGGCAAGTCTGGGCCCGATTGTTGAAAAATGGTCATTAAAAGTATCTGAAATTTCACTAGAATTATTGATTAGAACGTCATTTACTTTTAGTTCTTTCACAGTCTCATTGCTTTTACGGCGAGAGTAAGTTAACCGACGCCTAAAGCAATTTTGTAGGCCAAACGATTGGAAGCTCGTAAGCCACTCGCGAAATCAGCCTCTTCCATTTTCGCGAAATTAATTTCCCGTGAAAATTACTACGAAGAATATTGTGAAGATGGAACAGTTCCGGAGAATAAATACACAACCTTTAAAATTTCTCAAGCCTCGGTCGTTTCAAATACTACCTAGCAAGATTGAGCTCGTGTTTTATTGCAACCAACCTCTTTCAGTCATCACATCCGGTTTGGGTTGAAGTATCCTAACAGTACAATTTCCAACTTGTTTTTAACAGTTGGGGGAACACACATGTATGCGGCCGGGCTTTTTTATTGGCAAGTCTTCGTTGAAGCATTCGCATAGTCAACCGTACGGGTTGGTTGGGTTTTTCGTGTTCTATTGGGAAAAAACCGTCTTCGGTTGGTTAGGTTAATTGACTTTTTCAAAGGTTGTCAAGCAACGTTTGAAACGGTTGATTTGTTTGAAATTTCTCCAAAAATGCTTTTTCAACTATTCTCGATTAAAACGGTTGATAAATATTTAACAATTCTATCAACAGAGAACAGTTTTTCCAATTGACCTTATAAAAACTCAACCAATTCAACCAATCGAAAACGGTTGATCCCAATAGAACACGAACCGCTCCATTTGAAAACAGTATAACACTCTCATTTATTAACTACTGCCAGTCATTATCTTGTCTGGTTAAGTTATGATAAAATATTTTGACCTTCATGATCAGCTGCCAACGCATATTGCTGCTTTAGTATAAAAACCATTTGGTTCCCACAACCGTAGTAAAAAAGGAGAAGACACTTTTCCCCAAAACTCAGAAATCCCTGAAACCCGGGTTTGCGAAAACTTGGTCTTCAGCTGCCGTTTGCAAGAATGTGACCGGCCAGCTAGCGGGGCTACTTTCCCTGTCGCTCCATAGCACAGATTGCGAGAGTGGCATAATCTTGATGAAACTCCTGCATTCACCGATTCCCCGTTCCCTGTTTCAAAGATAGTCCCTCCGTATCCACCAAAAAATGAGGATGCGTGTACTGGACAGACATCACTTAAAGTGTAGAACAAACGAGTTAAATTGCAAGGCAAGTACAGCGAAAATGTTTAATAGAAAAAGGCGGAAATTATTTGAAGTCAAGCGCGAGGGAAACGGCTGCATTTGATTGACGCACGACTGAATTATATTGGCTTTGGAAAAAGTTCAACACTTTATTTGTGCAATTAATTTTACAGTAATTTTCAGTGACAGGATGAAAACTAGATAAAGTTCAAGTTTCCTCTGGAATAATAAACTTCTAAAGCTTATCAAACTCTTTCTAGAAAATACCGAATGCGAAAACGCGTAAATTTAAAGAAACTACTTAGGGCCTCTTCATATGAGCCCGGTTGACCAGACTGGCCCGGTTTCCGAGATCTCGCATCATTCCTATTTCCTTTGTAAAAATTGCGATGGGTTCATATGAGAAGGCGGGCAGCCCGGTTACCGAGAGTACAAACCGAGATCTCGGCAACCGGGATGAAAATTTTCCCATATGAACAATCCAGCCTGGTTGCCGGGACGAAAATGTTTTTGACAAATTAGCTTCTCCTTCGAAACTAGGCGGCCAAAATGGCATAATTTTGCCGTGTATGCATTTCCACTTCAAAAGTATTCGAATTAGCTTTATTAGTAAAGTAATAAGAGTCGACAAAGCTATGACAGTCGCGAACGATACTTGTTTATGTGGCGCCATTGTGGTTTTGCCTCTTGAATTTCATCCCGGTAACCGGGCTGAAATTTCCCATATGAACAGACCACAAAATTCATCCTGGTTACGGAGCCAGCCCAGTAACCGGGCTTATATGAAGAGGCCCTTAAAAAACCTTTGTAAAGGAAGCATTTGGCTTGTTTCCTTGCCCTTGCTTCTCAAGATTTTTCTCTTGGCCACTAACACTTCTTCTGAACGGGAAAACTCTAAGTCCTGTTGGATTTTGAAGGGTAACTTAACTCTTTAAGGCGGCGTTGAATGCTTCGTTAAAAACTTGAAATGCTGTCTGGCTCGTACTCAGCTTCATCGCGTTGCGGACGTCTTTGAAAAACTTTCCGAGCTCGAGGAGCTTATCAACGATATAAGCAGGTACGTGTTCTACTTGAAATGTTCCATTCGTCTGCTCTTGACAATAATTTTCGAACCGTTTCCATTCACTTTTCGTCTTCATGACCGTGTTTCCAGATTCTTGACTTGAATCCTGCTCGGGTTGCTCTATGACCGGTTACATATCGGGGAGGTTTTCTCCTGCTAATAGATCACAAAAATTGAGTTTAAAGTTCGGCAGACCTTCTTCGCTTCGCCTTTGTTTCTCGTTTTTTTCCTCTGGCGGCAAACTTTGTGGGAAGTTTTCAAAATCCTATTCGCGAGACATTGCAAATGTGGCGTACGGCTTTAGGAGAACTCTCAGTAAAAGTTCGCGGGCGTACTGTAGAATCCGGCCTCCAAAATTAACCAATCACAGCGCGCCTACTATGTGAGAGTAAAAAGTCCCGCCATCTTCATTTCTGCATGTTGTACTGTTTTTATGCTTGGCTCATGTGTATTGTAGGAATATCCGGGCGGTCCTGATGTTGGAAAATAAATGTCGATCTTCTTGAATACGAAATTTCTTGAAACAGCTTACAAATTAATCATGGACATGTAAGGTCCTCATCGGTTACCCAATATTCAACGAGTAATGAGAGTATATATACCTCTTATTATATGTAATCGAGTTCGAGATCCGTACTGTAAAATACGGGCCCAAGCGCGAAGCGAGCGGGCCGTAAATCAACGGGATAAAACGAGGATCCGTATTTCACAGTACGGACCAAGAAAAAGAGGTTAATAAGATATTTATTATATCTCTAATTCTGGAGAAAAGGAACCATTTAAAGTCAATCGCGGCTACATATGAATGACGCGCGCGTCAAAAGCAAGAAGAAAGCGAATTTTTATTGGCTTACGAAAACAGTTTGCAGTTGGCTCGCAGAGACGTGAATCCAAACTTCAAACGTTTTAATTAATTTTACGATTTATTCGTACAGCTTCTTTCTGTGGAAAACTGGATACGGTTCAAGGTTACTTTGAAAAAACTTCTAAAGTGATGTGAAGCTCGATAAACAGAGAAGAACAACTCAACTGAGAAGAAAGCCGTGACCGCGAGCTACTTACAATGTGTTCGTCGAAACCTTGAACTGAATTGTCAAGAAACAACCGGTAAAAACCTCAGAGACCGCCGTCTACTTTGTAAGCGCTTTGTTGTGTCGTCCTGGGAGGTGTTTGGTGCAGAATTCTTGTTGGAACATGAAATGAGTACATTGTCAAACTTATGTCTGTGATATTTTTAATTTTCTTTTAGTTTTAATGTTTTATGTCTGCGCTGTAAATTTAAGCTAATTTATACTGAGTGATATAAGAAACGTGATGTTTGTTTCTTGATCCCACACTGTTGAAAATGGAGATGACATAATATTTAAACAATAATTATTTAACATCAGTGTATTTTGACAGAGTATTGCTTACATTCAATTCTTCTATTAACTACTACACCTGCATTCCTGCTTGCAGTGTGGCTGTTCTCCTTTGCTACTGAGCCTTTTGACCAACAACTGAGTTAGCCACTGGCAAGGTAGGTAAAAGTCGTTCTAAATTTGTTTGTCTGTTATTTTTTACTGTAACCTGTATCCTCTCTATTAAAGAGAATGTTTTCCCGCTAAGTTAAACCTTTTGCTTCTTTGTGTAATTCTAAGATAATAGCTGTTTGAAAGCGTCATATTGAAATGCCAAGTCAGTTAAACATTTCAATACCGAGGAAGGATTCAGTTCAATTCAGTTTTCATGAAGTCACTTTCATGTATAAGCTCGCATTATAGTAAAGAATTACATTTGAAGCTACCGTTTTGGCGAAAATTATGGCTTTACCTTGCTCTAAAAGGTATACAGTGTGTTAAAACGCGAAGAGTGTCGAAGTCTCCTTTAACTCTCGTTTAACACTCAGGATCTCGTTAACCCGTTGTCTTTTGAACGCTAATAGAATATTTCAAGTTGACTACGTTATAAAAAGTGCAATATCCGTAAACGCAACAGGAAGAAAATAATCTCGAGTCTCTGTTGTCCCGTTGGCTGAACAAACAAATATTTATGTAGTTTTTTTAATACGAAAATGGAGGGGCATTTTCAACTAGGTTTTGTGTGTTAAAAAGCTGTCGAATTTATTTTTTTTTTAATTTAACATTAGAATTAAATTTAGGTCAGTTCAACTCTTGCTTCTCTCGATATACAATTTGTATGATGTAGGTCTCAATTAGTGTAAACTAATCAGCACCGAAAACCAAAATAGTGAATCAGGGAAGTCAGTGGCGCCAAGCTATCTGCTGCTTTCGAAGAGCGAACATTTTCAGTAATAAGAACCTGAAACTATTGATTTCGCCGGCGTCGAATTTTTCTTATCGTTTTGGATGTGTTGTTTTCCTAAGTTTTATCTCAAATTCTCATCAACATCAATGTTGTAGGGGAAAAAAGGCTTTTTTCAAATGTGCTTATATCAGCAATTAAAAACAAAAATCGTATTGGGCATTAAAAGACTGAGTTTTTTTATGGTCGAGTTATTTCCCTTTAATTTTAAGTCATCTTATCAATTTTCAATTCATTGTTTTTACAGTGGAGTTAACTTTACCAACAGCTGAAATTGAAACTACGACAATAAGAAGCCAATAATTATTTTAATATCTGCATAGCAAGTTGAAGAGGCCACTCACCAAGGTAACTTGAAGATTTTCGACACTTTTTTTCTGATAATATTTTTTTATATTAATGCCACTATCTCCCCTGGAGAGATCATTGTCCTTTCTATGTTTTTATGTCCAATGCTACCATAGTCACTCCTTCATAAAGCTTCATAAGTAAAGGCAAAGTCAGTTAAACCAGTTGTTTGTGCGCGGCAAAGTATATTCAGACGCCACAGTTGTGTAAATTTGAACAACCTGCGGCACGTTCTGTTGCGGCGGGAAAACGTTCGTTTTGTTTTTGAATAAAGATTGACGTTGTTGAGATGTTAACTGTGTAATTTTACATGTTGTGTGCTACGATTATTGTTCTTTCAGAAAAGCATAACAGCTAAATGCAAATTCAACAAAAATATTTCAATACCAAGGAAAATGTCATGAAGTTTTGTGCGCGACTGTCCATCGATTTAGAATTTGTGTTTATCAAATTTAACCTTCGACACGTTTTGATCTTTCTAAGAAAAGTTTTGCGAATAAATAACTACGTGTTCGCTTCTTTGGCATACTTTTCTTTTCCAAACTATTGCTCGTCGTTCTCGTTAAAAAATTTAGTATGTGCTTTAACAAGAAAATTCACCAAAGAGGTTAAAGAGTTCTTTAATGTTATAAAAAAAGGATTGAATGGATAATTTTCCTGGGCAAAATTTGACGGCAACCTCGTTTGTGTTAAGAACGTTTCTAACAAAGATATATAAACATTGTAAATACTAAAATAGTTCAGATAACTGTGTCTTTCGAAGGTCTCCAGTTGAGTAATCATTAAATACACAGAAGATGTGTTTATTTTCGAATCCACAAGATATGCCGATGACTTTCATTTTGCACCGCAAGTTCATCGTTTGGAGGCTAAGCGCAGCCGGTAAATAGTCACAAATTCAGTCACGTAGACCCTGTTTGAGAACCTAGAAATAACAATGCTGTTTGATAAAGTTAGATATAAAAGCTGAGTTGCGATGACAGGGGCAGCGTACTTCGGCTGGTTGAGTTTTTGTTGTTATTGTGCTATACTGGTAGTCACCAGATAGTGTCAAATTTTAAGACGAAATGGCGCAGACATGGCACAGTATGATAAAACAATTAAGAAAAATTAAAATGATTTATTTTAAGTTTTCTCTGTGTGATTATTCATTTTTTATTTACTCAGGTTTAAAGGTAAGCATTGAAATTTAATTTCCATATTCCTCACGAGTGTACTGTTAACAAATTAATTTACGTTAATTAATTATGTATTGACGGACAAATATCAGTACATGCCTTCGCGCCAGAATTAAGTTAAGATTAGCCTGAAGAACAGGCGCTCGCTGCGGCGCTCCTCGCGTCACGCAAACTAACTAAATAAATCGCCTGTTCTGCAAGCTAAGTTAAGATATAAGTTAACTGCATGTCTTCGTATACAACCAGTAAAGAAAAACGAACACATCACTCATATCTCAACACTCATTTCTCTCAACAGATACAGATCTCTCCAACAGCAAATAAAAAAGAGGTCAAAAAAGAAGTGAGAATTCAACATGTTTTCGTTTCCAGAATGTTTTACCTGGCTTACTGTGGGCTTAACCGAGTGTGTTGCTATAGTAACACTTAACATCATTACAATAATTGTTTTGGTAAAAAATCGTAATCTGCGCAAGCGTAGCACGTACCTGGTTATTAATTTGGCAGTTGCAGATATGTTGGTTGGAGGATTTGCTACGCGTGATCTATTCTATCGGGTTGGAGTACGCTGTAATGTCTGGAAGTACAACTCAATTGATCCCTGGGCAGGCTATGTGCTACATACACTCTTTTTCTTGTTCCTTGTTTCCTCTGCAACAAACATAGCAGCAATTTCTGTTGAACGGCTGCACGCGACGTTGCGGCCGTTCAGACATCGCCTAATTAAGAAATGGGTTTATGCATTAATAATTGCTGTTGTTTGGGTTACAGCTGGGTTGTTGTCAATTGCTCTTGCAGTTCTAATGGTATTTAAAGGTCCCAGTTATTACTTTTGGTATTCATTCATTCCAGTTTGTTTATTAGTCATTTGTATTTCTTACACGTCCATTGTTATTAAAGTCCGTTGTGGAGCGCAGCCTCAACACCATGGTGCAGCCAGTAGAGCAAGAAAACTGACCATGACATTGTTGATCGTGACTGTCGTATCTCTGTTGTCGTACCTACCATACCTTGTATGCTGTTTTCTCGTTTTTACTACTGACGTTTTAACTTCAATGTCCTTTGTAACGTTTGTTCGGTTGCTTCATTTTGTGTATGTTTTATTTTATGCAAACTCGCTTGTAAATCCTATATTATACGCTATCCGCATGCCAGAATACAGATCAGCTGTACTTGCTCTCTTTCGCAGACGACCTCAGCAACAAAGACAAGTTGCAGTTATTCCTCTTCATGACTTGTAATGCGAATAATATAAAGCTCTATTGCCTTCTACTATTTAGTCTTGTGAATTTCAAATGTTGTAATGTCTAAAATTGTAAATGAATGGACACGTCGACGAAAAATAATTACCTTTTTTAAGTTTGAAGTTACACATATATAGCCATGATGATTTTGCGGCCGAGGCTGAACCGAAACGGATTTTTTGTCATATTTTGGGCCTAAAACGTTCTTAGACATGTTCTTACGTGATATAGTATTTATGAGAACTGATATCAAAAAACCTAGAGACGATCATTATTGTGCGCGGTATCATTAAGCTATTTGATATAAATCTGATTGCAATAACACTGTTGTCGTTGAAAAAAGGCAAAATGAAAAAAGGCAAATAGGAATTCATTAAAAATAGATGATTTACCAGGGTAAGACATTATTAAAAATAGTACCCAGTGGGTACACGAGTCTAATGCGTCATGGATTGTTAGTGCGGTTGAAATATGTTGAAGTAGTTTCGGTATTTACGGCATAGAGCAAGAGGTGTAGCAAAGGTTTGGTAGTAACAGTGGTTCAGAAGAAGTCGATAATATTTGTTCTGTTAAGTATATATATTTATTCATGTTAAAAGATTAGTGCGTTGTAGACCATAGGAATATCGTACAGATTTAGAGGGGGGGGGGGGGGGGGGGGGGGGAATCCTGCTTCCAAAAAAATAATGGTCCGCCCCATAGATAGACAAGATACAGCCGCTTATTTAGTATTCTAAATATCCTAAATCACATCAAAATAAGCCAAAATATATTTTTTTTCAATTCCTTTGCAATTTATGCAATACTGCTCAACAAAGATTTCAATTACCTTTAACGTTTCGACACAGGAGAGCAAAGAAAACATTACGTGCAGAATGTAATTTAATTAAGCGAAATATTTTCACGTCTATTAAACACTGCAAGCAGTTGAATGAAAGAGTTTCGTTTTCATGACTGAGATCAGCCTCCAAATAGTCAATACATGGAAATAACAATCAGATCGGAATTCAATAACTATAAAAGCGAGTTTTCATTCTGTCTTAACTACTTTTTGGCAATTTCAATACTTATGCAAATTTCCCGCGAAATGTAATTTGATTACACTGTCTTGTTTTCAAGGTCTAGATTGAATCTTGAATGGTGAAAAAACTCTTTTTAATGAAAGTTGCATTCTGTGAATGAAATCCTGCTTCAGTTGAATTGAACAATCAATTGCTGACTACAATTTTATTTAATTTTCCATTTTTTTTTCAAAGTAATTTTTTTTTATGAACACAAATGTCACTTCCGGATTTTTTTCATCAAAAGATATCGATTTCACGTTGCGTTTCCCACGGATTATAAAAAAACATGCAGCTGGAAGGAGAACATTTTCAGTGGCTTCACACTTGAAAACGAGGATTCATATTATTTTGCACTGTAAAACATTTATTCCAATTACATACATGACAATTTCTTTTACAAGTGCGTGTCGTGCTCGAGCTCCGTTCGACCGTTGCTTCGTTAACAACATCCTTGCTTCCTGATTGGATTACGATCACCGCACCAAGCCCGCAATGAGGCGGGCTATTGTTTAAGCACAATTCCACCGGACGATTATCGATCCCGAACCATTCCCTTGGGATTGCTAACAGCTTTTTCCACTACATAGAGTCTAAAGCGCATGCGCATTAGACTCAAAAATGGAAAAGCGATCTCTGGTTAAAAATTTTGCTTAAAAACGAGCTTTCGACTACCAGTCTGTAGTCTTTATTACAACGATTGGTTTAAAATTCGTCCGAAGAAACCGCCTCAAACTCCTCAAAATACACGTAAATAAACTTATCTAATAACACGATTGAGATCTGTACAGATATAAAGCTCGTGAGTTTCCTGTAAATTTATTCAGCTACGATGATTAGGCTAATTAATTCCTATTTGCTTTTTTCATTTTTCTTTCAGAAAATTTAATTCGATTGATATTCACGTTGTTACTAGTTGTTTTTAGCTCGATGTAGAACTGGTTAAAAATGCTTTACTTCTCAGTTTAAGGTTGGGTTTGTTCTTAGCAAGTTGTTAAAATCTGGGTCAATTAAAGTTCTTGAAGAATGGTTCTTATATAAAAAAGAGTGTAGAGAAGAAATGCAGGCTATATCATCCACAGTTTAGCTGAGGATTTGCTCCATACTCGTGTTATACCATCTCGAGAGCGTGTGATGTTTATGATTTATTGGCACTGAACATCTTAATAATATCAAGCTGATATCGATACAGAGTCTTTACATGACTGGGCTGAAAATGAGTTTTTAAAATTAAGGTTTAACGCTCATCCACCATCCCCCTCTACCCCCCCCCCCCCCCGAAAGTAGTGACAATATTTCATGGTTATCGGGAAGGGGGTTACCCTTTCTAACATAGAACACTTACTAACGGATTATATTGATCAACTTGTAATTTGAGCACTTCAGTTTCAGCTAAAAACGCTCAAACTTTGAAAAAACCTAAATGTCTCAGTGCTGCCCTTATTTCCCGTCTCCACCACCCCACCCCACCCCCACAACACCCCACAGAAGAGCCTGATACTCAGGCGACCTTTCACATGACGTACCAATGTTTTGAGCCATATGCAGTTCGGTGCTCATTTATACAGTACCCCCTATAGTAATTTGAACGATTAAAACAGATACTATACATGAGCAGTTTTAGCTTCACTTTTAACACTAGAAAATAAAATTTGATGAGTATTAAAGAAGAATGCATACTTTGGTGAAATCCTTTCCATCCATTCCAGTAATGATATGGGTATATTTAATGTGATTCATTTATTGTATTTGTAATAAGTAGAAATAAAGATATTACTTGATGTAGTCTATTTTAGTTCCTTAATTTCATCCTTTGCTAGTGTTATAACGAATTAGGGATGAATTGTAATTATTATTATGTTTTTATTTCTTTAAACAAAGATAAGTTGCTATCTTTAATAACAAATAATGTAAAGTACTACCTTTGTTAATTTAAAAGGTTATTATAACAAGAATGGAAACAGTTATTTTAATCACGATGTTCTATTACATGATTATGATATTTTGTAAACGATGTTATAATACATCTTTGGAACTTGATGGATGTTCAAACACATGCTCAGTGTTATAATACATCTTTGATTATATTATTTGCTGTAAATCATAAGATAAATAAAAACTTGCCGTTGCTACAATGTTTTACAAACCTCTTAATTACACCTTACTGTAAGGGCTAAATCCCTCGATAATCAAATAAGAACACGTTCAATCAAGTGCGCCATTACATGCACGATAGAACAAAAACCAAGGGGTCACGTGACCCCAAACGGTGAAGAATAAAGGGAACCCAGCAACATTTGCACGTACACCCTAACCCTACATCCACAAGTCATCTTCCTCCGGTGATGTAAACCACTTAACAACAATATTCACATCGGGAAAATATGAACTCAATTGACCTCGCTCCCAATGTGTGGCTTCATAGCTCAGTTGGTAGACCATCGCACCGGTATCGCGGGGAGGTCACGGGTTCGTATCCCGTTGAAGCACTGATTTTTTTCCAGGCTTCTTTATTCCAATTGCTTTAATTGGAAATTCACTGCGAAGATCACATATCACCTTTAATATTCACATCGTCGCGCCCACAAGAAGCTCACTTTGCAATCAATGAAATACATCCCTATGATCTAAAAAGATAAAGTCTGAGTTTGAGCCTAGTGGTCAATCAGGCCGGAACTTATCCTGGTTTGAAGCATGAAGAAACTGGGAGTATTTCTACCACCACCCCCCCCCCCCCCCCCCCCCCGCCCCTGAATGGGATGCTAGTCCATCGTAGGGCTGCATCCCAGCATTTATACATCTGTGTTGAGAGAGGCTGTAACATATTAGTATATCACACATGTTAGCATATTGCACGTGTAGTTAACTATTATGCAGGCTGTGGGCCTTCGCACACAGTCAGTTGAATAAACGTTCTTCAACAAGCATTACATGGTGGCAGCGTTTTATTCAATTAATCTCTAAAAGTTGCGTCGAGAGAGACCAACAAAAGCGAAATATGGCAACATCTGCGTCCTTCACATCGCCACAGATGAACTGGGACGCTCCTGATCCGGTAACTGCGTTCGGAAGATTTAAACAGAAATGTCAGCTTATGTTTAAAAGCGTTCTCAAAGACACCGACAACGAAGAGAAAGTGAGATACATTCTTTTTTGGTCGGGAGAAAAAGGGCTCGACATGTACAACAGTTGGACCTTCACGAAGGAAGACGATAAGAAAAAGGCTGACGTTCTTTTCGAAAAATTCGAGAATCAATTGGAGCCGAAGAAGAGTCATCGTATTCATAGATACACACCCCAAGGAATGCGACAAGAACCGCACGAGCCAGTCGACGATTTTGTCTCATGAATAAAATTTAGCAGCAAAATGTCAATTCCGCGACGACACTGAAGTCGAAGACAGAGTGTTAGACCAACTTGTTTGGGGATCAAAAAACCCCGACGTTCAAAAATCGCTCATCACTCGCGACAAAACCCTGACCCTCGCAGCCGCTATCGAGATTGCAAGAAACCACGAGGCCACGAGCAAGCACATGAAGACGTTGACTGAGCATAGTAAAAGTTAAGATGGCAGAAATAGCGATTCTATTCAACAAGAACAAGATAGAGAATTTTGCAGCAATTGCGGTAAACAGCATCAACAATATCCGCGAAACAAATGCCCAGCTTATGGCTCAACTTGTCGAAAATGTGGTGAAGCTAATCACTGGAAATCAGCCTACAGATCCGGCAAACGGAAACAGCCAAGTCAAGAAACAAAGCTGACCTCCAACAAAACTATCCACACTATTGAAGAAAAGTCCCAAGACCCGGCCCACGACGATGACGATGAAGTTCTAACAATCAGCACCATTTAAATTAACGCCATGGAAGGTTTTTCTAATGACACACGCGACGAAGCCTTCGCGCTATTTGAGATTTCTCAGCCTGAGAAAAAGCGGAAAATAAACCTGCAATGCAAAGTGGATACAGGCGCGCAGAGCAACGTGCTGCCCGTTCGACTACATCGCATTATAGCTCCAGAGAAATTTGATGATGACGGAAACCCAAACCAGAAGCTTTAGAGAAAAATGAAGCCGTTCTCTCAGCATATGGCGGCTACATAATTAAACTGGGCACTGTAAACATACCTTGCAAGTACAAAGAGAAGAAGATCAACTGCTTTTTCTATGTAACCGACACACCTGGCCCAGCCATTCTAGGGTTAAAAGCATGCACTGCATTAAAACAAGTATCATTAAACTGTACACTCAAAACAAACCTGACTGAACCAACTGGCAATTTCAACGTCTCAGCACAACATGCAGACATCAACAGTAACCGGGATGCTGCATACATTGAAAGGCATGTACCACTAGAAGAGCGCCCCCCGATCAGAAGTAAACAAGAACTGATGGAAATGTACTCGGAATGCTTTAAACGTACGGTTGGATGTTTTGAAGACTACACATATCACATCACACTAGATTCTAAAGTTCAACGTGTGGTTCATGCACCCCGTTAAGTTCCAATTGAACTAAAAGACAGACTGCAAGTAGAATTAAGTGAAATGAAGAGTCAGGATATCATTGCAAGAGTAACACAGCCCACAGATTGGGTAAATGGACGACTCCGCTTGTGCCTCGACCCCAAAGACCTGAACAAGGCGATTAAGATAGGGCACCATCCGAACCCTACTCTCGAAGAGATAGCACCGAAGCTGACAGGAGCAAAACTCTTTAGCAAGCTTGATGCTCGAAACGGATACTGGAATGTCAAACCGGACGAAGAATCCTCGTACTTAACAACATTTAGCACACCATTCGGCTGGTTCCGTTTCCTTAGGATGCTATTTGGCCTACACATGAGTCAAGACATCTTTCAATTCAAGATTGACGAAACATACCGCAACTGTCTCGGAGCTATTGGGATCGCAGACGACATCACTGTCTATGGAAAGAGTGACAAAGAACATGACTTGCATCTACATGAGACTATGGAACGTACCAGAAAAGCCGGAATTAAGCTAAATGAAGAGAAGTGTGTTGTCAAGACAAAGGAGTGCAATTTCTTCGGTATACTGTACACACCAGACGGCGTTAAACCTAACCCAGACAAAGTCAGAGCCATAGAAGAAATGGAAATGCTCAAAGACAAAAAGGAGCTTCATACATTCCTAGGAGGGGGGTGAATAGGAAAACGGATCGACGGATTATGACAATATTCTGGCCCAGATTTTGGATTCAGAGCATATTTTTTAACGGATTTGCGGATCCTTCAATTGAAGCGGATCACGGTTTCATCACATTTTTGGGCTCGGATTTTGGATTTCGCTTGCAATAAAGTTCGGATCGCGGATCTCAGTGATCCTCGAAAATGCTTTGCCTTGTTTAACGACCGTCTTTAACTTTATGTTTTTTGGTCACGCAGTACGGAAATTGTAACGCACCATAGCCAGGGTGATGTGGTGTGTTGCCGGCGGGACGCCCGGTGTTATGTTTATTCTCGCGATCATGTTACAAGGTCTTACAAATACTTATCAGTTACAGTACTAGCTGTGTTTGGAAAGCTATTGATCTTTGACATCTTTGGCGCCGTCCTCGTCGAGTTTTTCCGCACCGAGGTTTATTTGTAACTTTGTAACGTTGTTCTTTGACGTGTTGTTCTAAGTGCATTTATAAGCCCTGTGCAGATAACGACAAGAAGAAACGTCTTTCAGTGACCGTGTGGTACATGCCGACCACGCTGTAGATGGTACGCCGGATTCACTCAGTTATTCGTTCGTGTTCAATCTTCAATGGTTATTATCGATTATGGACCCCGTGATGGAGTTGAGAACAATTGAATGCGCTACATTCTTTTATAACGAAGGAGCGAAAGTCGATGATTTTATCCGAAAAAATAAATTCCACTGCCAAGTGGATTCAAATGGAGTCAGGATCAACAACAGATTTCTAATGTAGAGGTAGTTCTTTTAGTTTATTGTTTATAATTTATGGTAAAATGCTGACTGCTTCTTAGGCTCGATTTCCGCCGTCCTCTCGTGTTTGGTCTTTCCTCATTCCCCGAACAGCGGCTGGTAATCGAGCCAAACTGCTTCTTAGCTACCACAAAACAACTCCAGTTTTTACAAATCCTAGCAACAAATAAAATTTAGATTCAAAAGTTAGACCTTTTTTAACGGATCGACGGATTTGATCATTAAATTACAACGGATCGACGGATTCGGTCATTAAATTATGACGGATCAGCGGATTTGCATATCCCTATTCAACCCCTCTCCTAGGGATAGCAACATATATGGGCTCATTCATTCCCAAGCTAGCTGACCACACTTAGCCTGCGTTGCAGACGAAGCTGAACCCGGGATTTAGTTTCGTCTACAACGCAGGCTAAGCACACTGCACCACTAAGAGACCTCCTAAAAGAGAACGTTGACTTTGCATGGACTACATCACACTCGAAAGCTTTTCATAAGGTGAAGTCAATTATTTGCACAGCAACGACGCTAGCATACTATGACAGAAGGGAGCCAGTTGTCTTCCACGCTGATGCATCGATTAAAGGCAGCGCTGTTCCAGAACAACAGGCCGATAGCATTTGCATCAAAAGCACTTACCCCTGCAGAGACCCGATACGCCAACATTGAGCGAAAACTGTTAGCAGTAGTCTATGGCTGTGAAAAATTCCATTCCTATCTCTATGGAAGATCGTTTGTGGCTAAGACCGACCACCGGCCTCTAGAACAAATACACAAGAAGAACCTCATGCAAGCACCTCCGCGCCTTCAAAGAATGTTGCTGCGGCTACAACCTTACGACTTTGAGATCAAGTACCTCCCGATCACAGCCGACGCCCTATCTCGTCTCTCGCCATTGGATGAATTCGAGGTTCCCTGACATGAAAGTAAAAATTCACCATCTAATCAGAATCACTCCAGCAAAAATGGAAAAGTTTAAAGACGAAACTGCAAAGATCAAGCTCTACAGCAGCTATCCCGTCAGGTTGTACAAGGCTGGCCAGACAATGTGAATAAAGTTGACCAGGCAGTGAAACCGTATTGGTCCATGCGAGATGAAATGTCAGTAGAAGATGGGATTGTACTCCTGGGCAGCCGAGTCATAGTCCCTGAATCCCTGAGAGGCAATATCTTACAGCAGGCACTTTGGCATAGAAATATGCAAGCTGCGAGAAAAGTCATGTGTCTACTGGCCAAACATGTACAGAGAAATAGAAACCCTCATAAGTTCGTGCAACGTTTGCCAGAAATACCAAAACTTCCAGCAGAAGGAACTTATGATACCTTCAGAAATCCCTTCAAGACCGTGGCAAACCGTGACCGCAGATCTGTTTCACACTCAACAGTCGTGGTTCCTCATTGTTGTTGATTACTATTCCAAATCTCCATTTGTCAGAAAGTGTCACAACCTCACAGCTCGAGCCGTTGTTAATGAAACAAAGATGCTATTCGCAGAAAATGGAATTCCCAAAATCCTACACTGCGACAATGGTACCCAATTCACCTCCGCCGAGTTCCGGCAACTGGCAAGCCAATACGGCTTCGAGATCGTGACGTGAACCCCTCACTATCCACGTTGTCATGGTTTTATTGAACGTCAAGTCCAAACGGTCAAGAAGACCATCCTTAAATGCAGAGAAACTGGAGAGGACATTCAGCTAGCCTTGTTGGCACTGCGAACAACGCCCTTGAGTTCCAATGTAGCATCACCGGCTGAGCTACTAAATGGCCGAATTTTCAAGTTCACACTCCCTGGGGAGATTTATCCATCAGGAAATCAAGAGGATTTTAGGAATCGGCTTAAGGCGAGACAAGACAACAAGAGCAATTACCACAACAGACACACTAAGGAACTCCCTGAGCCACACAAGGACCAAGCCGTCCACGTACAAGATCCTGTGTGGAACCCGTGGAACCCTGCCAAGGTTATAAGACGAGGAGAAACACCCAGGTCCTATTATTGTGGAAACAGAAACAGGGGCTCAATTACGAAGGAACAGGATCCACCTGAGACCAAGCAGCTCACCCAACAGCTCAACGAACAACTCCCTGAGCAGTATCCCACAAGGATGTAATACAACGGAGGTTCGAATGCCTTCAGATGTCGACCCACAAGAACTCGCCCCAGTGGACAAGCCACCAAGGAAAGAAACGGAGAAATGTCCAACGAAATCTCGCTCGGGTCGAGAGATCCGAGCGCCAGAAAGACTTAACTTGTGATCGAACATTTAAGTAAACATTAGTTAAAGAAAAAAGTAAGACGGCAAATTTTATTTCATTGACTTTATTTGTTTATAATAGCGGAGCTCCTAAGTGGCCCGAAGGGCCGCAGAGCGGAGCCCCATAGGTTTCGTGCGATCATGGAAAATTGTAAAACCATGCGTTTGAGTTTTCATGGTCATCGTGGCAAGCGGCATGGCTCGCGGGCGCGTGCGCTCTACATACATACGTACGAAGTTGCCCAAAATGGCGGCCAAACTCCAGAAAAAGCTTGACCTGGGCAGGCCTCTTACATGTTTGATATTGGCCATCCCACTTTAGTTAAAAAATACCTATCGTAGAAGTTTGTAGGACACTGCACTTTTTTTTCATGTTGAAAATCGACTAGGGATATTTCATTTCGCCTACCCTATCACATCTTAAGTTTTTATATACTTCAGAGATATTTTCTCACATCAAAAAAATGATCTGGACATTTCATATCAACTTAAACGAAGTGATTGCATGAAAAGGCGGCAAATCTTTGGTACGCTCTTCACCTTTAAGCTGAATGAAAGAGGCGAAGAAAGCTGTTGGAGAACTTAAGTCTTCGCGAATATTTCTCGCTCCATTTACTCATCTTCATCATGGAAACTTATGCCAAATGATTTAGGTCAACCTCGTAACAGAAGGATCCAACATAATTGCAGACTTCCACATTATATATCGGACTAAAAGTCATAAAGAGCGATGTCCAGGGTTTGACCTGCGGCTGAACAAGGCTGAAAATCACTGAATTGAGCTCAAATAAAAGTGAACTCAGAGCTGATAAAGTTCACTGAAGTGAGGGATAAAAGACTGTTAAAGGCTACACCGATGGAAAGATAGAAATTGATTTTCGCTAATAATTCACGTAATTTCTGCGCGATGGTGTTGGAGTAAGCTTACAACGAAACTGCCGTGTTCGTCTCCGATATTTTTTTTGGGCTGGTTTTGAAGCTTTGCCCTGCAGAATTTACAAGCCTTCTCCAATAATAAGGTAACAAACGTAAATGTATGCACAAAGAATAAGCCTAATTTTATATTGAGAGAATTATACATTTTTGAAGATGTGTCGGTTTTCGGCAGATCTTCCCGTAAATATTTATCAAACGTGTTCATGTTTGTACATTTTATACAGACATTGTTTATTAAATATTTCGTTTAGACGACCTGTTTTCTGTTTTACTTGGTGGAGTTAACTGTGATGTTCATTATTGGATTTTTAAAAACAAGTTATTAACATCAAAATCACGATTTCGGCTCGCTTGCATTTGTTTTGTTTCTCCTATCACTGCTTATGAGTGAGTGTGTTGAAATATATCTTAGATGCGTAAATGAATATTTCGCCGGTTTCGTTGCGAGTTACCTGTGCTTGGCTGATTGAGTTCAGGCTTCACCTAAAGCATATTTACTTACCAGAAATAAAGAAAATTCATTCAGTTCTCTACATAAAATTCTCTTAGCAACGTGTACGATAAACAATCATGCAACCAAACCACAACGAAAGGAAGACGGTTCAAAACAGTCAAAACAACATTATTGTAAGCTTATTCTTAAGTTAGCGTGCACCACTTCCCAAATCACAAACTGCCACAATTCTTACACAAAAACTTCCTTAAAGTGACTTACATAACCGGCACCATCAATTTGCAGAGTTTGTTTTGTCGTCGTGATTTTCTCAATTTGCCGTGGCGTGAGTTCATTTTGTTTACTGTGTTTAGCTTCGAGTTCACTTTGTTTTCTGTTTTTTGCCTTGAGTTGATTTTCTTGCCCTGATAGTTTTGCAGTAATCAAAACAAGGTCAAGATTCTTTTTACATTGAATAACTCATAAAGGTCCTAGAGGTGTATTAATTTATAGTGTACAGCAAACGTTGTAAAAAGTTTTACAAAGATTTGTTTTGCGTCTACGTGCGTACGTGGGGTCGCCCACTACCTCTCGGAACGAGTTACTTCATTGGTTCTTAAAACAATAGACAACAGGTCATAGCAATGTCCCTAGCCCTGAATAACAATAGAGGTAATGTTTACAACGGGCGAATGAAAATAGAGGTTCCAGAGAGGTAGTGTCTTACTGCGTACGTGAGGAACCCAATAAAGTGCACTCGTCAATTTCAATTTTAGAACCTGTCACGGGCAAGATAATTCAGACGGGTTAACATTGACATCGCTTTCGTCAACAAAACCATGAGAGGTTTTTAAGATATTAAGTTCAACCATGAGCGATTAAAATTTATTTTATACCTATATGGGCCACCGTATAAAGCTTAGAAATATAGTGTGTACTTATTTAGCAACACTATAATTAACTCAAGCAAAAAAATTAATAAATGGGAGCTCCGCTTTTAGGCCTGCCTAAATCTATATATTACACCTGTTCATAATCGAGAGAGTCAATAGATTTGTTTCTTTTTTCTTTTCATCTTCTAGCACATATTGTTGATTAAAAGAAAGGGATGTAACATATTAGCATATTAGCACATTGCACGTGTAGTTAATTTATTATGCAGGCTGTGGGCCTTCACACACAGTCAGTTGAATAAACGTTCTTCGACAAGCATTACAGAGGCACTGTGAGAGTTAAGTGTTTTTCCAAAGAACAAAACACACTGACTCCCGACACCTTGATCCAGAGTCCAGCGTACTGACCTTTATGCCACCACGCCTCGATATCCCACCCCTATATATCATCTAAACACTGTTGTAGATTTACAAGTCGAAGACTTCACCATTCAATAATCTTACATTAGCAAATTCTTCTACAAAAGTGAAATTATTCATTATCCCAACGTGTTGCCCGTATTCCAGTCATCCTGAGAGGAGTACTTTGATATTACACAATCTCTGGAACTTGCAAAACACTACCTGCGGAGTAAATACTGTAAAGTCTTTTTGTCAAAACTTCTCAATTTAGTGTTGATTATTAACACCCCTCCATACATTTGCCTGTAATACAGGACATTATCCAGTGAAGTATTGATGGATGCAGTACATATTATTTCTCTCTTGTATCAGCTCTTGTAGTGACGTGGCGTTATCTTTGTGAAGCGTTCATGACATATACAAGAACATCTGATCGATATCGTCGTGGGCGAGGTCAAATAACAGAAACAAAACAGTTGTACATATAATATGTGTACATTGCATTCATGAGGTTTTATTGAGAGAGATCGGCTGGTCTATAAACCCTATTTCAATCTGAAAGTGCTGAAAGGGCTGGAAGGACTAGAAGTGGATGTACTCGAGGACCACGCCATCTTTGACTGAGGCCTGAGGGGCCGAGCCGCCAAGCCATAAGCGTGGTGGCCTGAAGAGAGTCTCAGACTCTCAGTCTCTCAAATATGCACAGGGTGACCTGGAGTCTGCCGGACCATATTTGACCTTGGGCCTTTGCACAGATCTTAGTATTTTCCAAAAACAATACAGAAACAAAATACAAACTGAATTATTCTAGAACTATGATGTTTTTTTCTTGTTTTCAACGTATAAAAGCTAGGATTATGCATGCATTGCTAAACTGAAATAAATTAGTGCTTGTTTTGCTAAATTATGCTTAAAATTATGCTAGCATAGTCTACCTTAGCCTACGTTCATCCCGGAGGAAGGTACTTTGTAGATTATGAAGGGGTGCCCGCTGCATACTAATAAGTGTATTCCTCCATACTAATGAACGGATTCCCGCTGCATATTAACAACTGCCTTCCTTCATACTAATGAACAGATTCCCGCTGCATACTAATAGTCGCTTCTTCATATGATAATAAAAAAATTCTCTATTTTCCAATGGCCAATAATACACTTGGTTTGCCCCCCAAATTTTGCATAGACTATTGTTTTCAAATTCCCTTGGGAGGACTGCATACTCCCAAAACAATAGTTTATGCAAAATTGGGGGGGGGGGGGGGGGGAGCAAACAAAGTGCAAATGTGCTTAGATCAGCAAGAAAAAACGAAAAAAGTCATCTTATCAATTTTTAACTCATTGCTTTTACAGTGGAGTTAAGTTTACCAACAGTTGAAATTACGACAATAAGAAGCCAATAATTATTTTAATATCGCTTGATAATCATTTTGTTTTGTTTTGTTTTGTTTGTTTTTTTACCACAAATGATTTTTTTATTAATTATCTATTTTTTACAGTACGCATACTTACATTATTAATTTCAAAAAACTGCATATAAAACTACAACAATACAGCTACTTACGCTAATTACAATTTGCTCTAATTACAATGCTTGAATAAACAACAGTATTATTTAAACCGCTTACGTCACACTACTTTTTAATCGCGGACAATTACTACAAACTTTTACTACGGTTACTAGAACTAGTGAAAACTGCAAAAAAATGACAAAAAAGCGACAATTTACAGTATATTTAGCTATATTTACAGTTTAACTTGCACCTTTGCTCTGCTAGTTTCTATTTCTATTTTGTTTTTAAGGATAGCCAAGAAAGCGTGTAAGAAATAATCTTCCTCATTTTTTGAAGCGGTGTAAATATAATATTTTGCAATTATTGTACAGAGGTTTAAACCGAGACACAGAGGCACGGTGTCTGTGATGCCGTAAAGTATTTGTGCTTCAGAGAGCGTGATTACAGTATTGCTTTTTCTGTACCACCAATCAGTAAACTCTGTCCAAAACAGCTGGACGTTGGGGCAAGTTACGAAGAGATGTGTAATTGTTTGCTTTTCAGCACATAAATGACAGCGGTCGTGCTCTTTAATACCGAATTTATGTAATGCAGCATTGTAATGCACCACAAATGATGATAGAGTTTTTTTTAACTTGAACATGTTACCTTCTATTCATAACATGGATATGTTAACAAGTTTACTTTCTGGCGAAAAATTATGCGGAAAAGACGTGAAGGCCCCAGCCTTTCATTAACAGTGTGCACCAGGCCTGCTAAAGCACAAATGAAAAATAGTAATTAATTCCCACCGGGAGCGTCCACTCCCAAACGCCCCAAGTTGAGATAAGATATGGGAAGAGGCTAGCCTGGAGGCGGAAAGGAGCGGGAGCTAAGGCACAATGACTAGCCATCACTGCGGGGAGGAGGGTGGGGCAACAATGTGAAGTCTGGCGTCCGTTTTAACGAAGAGAGGAATAAACAGGAGGACTATTTATACTTAACTCGCGTAAACAATATGCATAGCAGATTCCCTTGAGGATATACAGAAGTGCGGGAATGAGAAAGTGGGATCTCAACGCAATTAGGGGCATTTGTGCATGAGGACTCCCAGTGAGAATAGGTAAAAGATGTTACCAAAGTCGAATTATTTTTAATTTTCTTTTAGTTTTAATGTTTTATGTCTGGGCTGTCAATTTAAGCTAATACTAATAGCTAATTTATACTGAGTGATATAAGAAACGTGATGTTTGTTTCTTGATCCCACACAGTTGAAAATGGAGATGAGATAATATTCAAACAATAATTATTTAACATCAGTGTATTTTGACAGAGTATTGCTTACATTCAATTCTTCTATTAACTACTACACCTGCATTCCTGCTTGCAGTGTGGCTGGTCTTCTTTGCTACTGAGCCTTTCGACCAACAACTGAGTTTGGCACTGGCAAGGTGGGTAAAAGTCTTTCTAAATTTGTTTGTCTGTTATTTTTTACTGTAACCTGTATCCTCTCTATTGGAGAGAATGTTTCCCCGCTAAGTTAAGCCTTTTGCATTTTTGTGTAATTCTAAGATAATTGCTGTTTGAAAGCGTCATATTGAAATGCCAAGTCAGTTAAACATTTCAATACCGAGGAAGGATTCAGTTCAATTCAATTTTTATGAAGTCACTTTCACGTTTAAGCTCGCATTATAGTAAAGAATTACATTTAAAGCTACTGTTTTGGCGAAAATTATGGCTTTACCGGCCTTGCTCTAAAAGGTACACATTGTGTTAAAACGCGAAGAGTGTCCAAGTCTCCTTTAACTGTCGCTTAACACTCAGGGTCTCGTTAACCGGTTGTTTTTTGGCTATAATACTAGAATATAGTTCTTTTCAAGTAATTTGTATAAAATTATTTTTTTCTGAATAAAATATTTCTTTTTTAAAGTACTTTTGAGTTGGATCTAGTTAAAGGGACAGTTTCACGGTTCGGCGCATGTCCATATTATATATTCGCCTGTGCACGCTTTATTGCAAGGCCCGCTTTTTCATTGTTTATGAACCAGTCGGAAGCGAGTTGCCTAATTTCGCATGCAAATAGCCATGAAATCATCAACCGTGGAATAAATCCTACGGGCCAAAACTAAATTCAACGGTCCACTAAGCTTGTAAAATCCACTAAAATCTTCTCACAATTTTGGTCATCCGTCATTTTGGTACGTCTAATCATAGTATGTGATTACTGAACTACATGTGAGTGGGGTTTACTAAGCGATAACATTGATAAAAAGCGAAAAAAGTGTTTTGATTTATGGACATGCGCCGAACCGTGAAACTGTCCCTTTAAACGGACGTTAAAAAAACCTGATCAACCTTTCCTAGTCGTATATGCCTAATGTATTCACTCGATATTTTCACCATGGTTGTGGATAAAACCGTGACATCTCTCAAGAAGAACCCGTAGTAAAACCAACAATTTCTACGAACAGCAACGTCGACAGAAAATTCTTGATATTGATTTCGCATTATGATCTTATCAGGACCGAAAATGAAGTTCGTGGAAAAATGAAAGTTGCACCAAGTATCTGTCTCTGAAAATTATATATTTTATTAAATTGTCTCAACGTTTGGCAATGAGACGGATTCCAGTTTTTTTTTCTTAAATTTAAAGTTTTAATTTGAAATTTCTTTTGAAATTCGTCAAGAAATTCGCTTTTAGCGCGGCCTTGGAATATCGACAAGCGATTCTTTTGTACCAAAAACAAGGAACATACGCGATGAAAATAACAAATGTTATACTGTAATTAGCCACGATAATGATGAGGAATAGACATGAGAAGCTTAGCGCCAGTAACTTAGAGAAAGAAACTTTGCTCTTAGACTATTGTGAAATAGAGGCTGTAGTATTATCGCTCTTTAATTTGCAGTGTGACTATTCTGCACCAACACTGAGACCACATCACGATCCTATCGCCGGACAAGGTTGGTTGAAGACTTTTTATGCTATATAACAAATGCTCTTTGATAGAAATATTTGAGAAAACATGCAATCATCTGAACATTTCAACACCGAAGGAAATCAGTTCCGAGTCAATTTAAGTTTTACAGTTCTTTATTTTTCCACCATTGCGCCATTTTACCATATTAGGTCACGAGAACACGAAACATATGCACGTACACTGTAGAACAGGGCAAAAATACGGACGGAAAGCGGAGCAACAAAATGGTCGGACTGAACGACCCAAACTTTGACTAATAATGCAACTAACAAAATATCCGCGCGTATTATAGGTAAACCTATGGAATAAGGTGTATGTAGTTGATAGCGCTTTCACGAATTTAGCCCACATTAACAAATTACAACCACTTTTAGTCATTAAAGGTGTGTTCGAATACTTAAACTTTAGCTAATTTTTTTATTTGACTTCAAATTAATACATTAACGTTAATCGAAAAATTTAAGTTGACTACGTTATAAAAAGTGCAATATCCGTAAACGCGACAGGAAGAAAATAATCTCGAGTCTCTGTTGTCAAGATGGCTAGACAAATAAATATTTATGTAGTTTTTTAAATAAGAAAATGTAGAGGCAGCTGCAACTAGGTTTTGTGAATTAAATTTTGGTCAGTTTAACATCTTGCTTCTCTCGATATACAATTTTTATGATGTAGGTCTCAATTAGTGTAAACTAATCAGCACCGAGAAACAAAAAGTGAATCAGGGAAAGTCAGTGGCGCCAAGCTATCTGCTGCTTTCGAAGAGCGAGCATTTTCTTTGACAAATGCTACCATAGTCACTCTTTTAGAAAGCATCATAAGTAAAGGAAAAGTCAGTTGTGCGCGGCAAATTCAGACGCCGCAGTTGTGTACATTTCAACAACCTGCGGCACGTTCTGTTGCGGCGGGAAAACGTTCCTTTTGTTTTTGAATAAAGGTTGACGTTGTTGAGATGTTAACTGTGTAATTTTACATGTTGCGTGCTACGATTATTGTTCTTTCAGAAAAGCACAACAGCTAAATGAAAATTCAACAAAGATATTTCAATACCAAGGAAAATGTCATGAAGTGATGACTTAGTGTTTTGTGCGCGACCGTCCATCAATTTAGAATTTGTGTCACGCAAAGAAACTGAATAAATCGCCTGTTCTGCAGGCTAAGTTAAGATATAAGTTAACTGCATGTCTTCGTATACAACCGGTAAAAAAGAACGAACACATCACTCATATCTCATCACTCATTTCTCTCAACAGATACAGATCTCTCCAACAGCAAATAAAAAAGAGTTCAAAAAAGAAGAGAGAATTCAACATGTTTTCGTTTCCTGAATGTGTTACCTGGCTTACTGTGGGCTTAACCGAGTGTGTTGCTGTAGTAACAATTAACATCATTACAATAATTGTTTTGGTAAAAAATCGGAATCTGCGCAAGCGTAGCACGTACCTGGTTATTAATTTGGCAGTTGCAGATATCTTGCTTGGAGGATTTGCTATCCATGCTCTATTCTATGGTTTTGGAGTAGTCTGTAATGTCTGGAAGTACAACTCAATTGATCCCTGGGCCAGCCATGTGCTATTTACACTCGTTCACTTGTTCGTTGTTTCCTCTGTAATAAACATAGCAGCAATTTCTGTTGAACGGCTGCACGCGACGCTGCGGCCGTTCAGACATCGCCTGATTAAGAAATGGGTTTACGCATTAATAATTGCTGTTGTTTGGGTTACAGCTGGGTTGTTGTCAATTGCTCTTACAGTTCTAGGGGTATTTATAAGTTAGAGTTATTATTATTACTTATGGAATTCATTCATTGCAGTTTGTTTATTAGTCATTTGTATTTCTTACGCGTCCATTGTTATTAAAGTCCGTTGTGGAGCGCAGCCTCAACACCATGGTGCAGCCAGTAGAGAAAGAAAACTGACCATGACATTGTTGACCGTGATTGTCGTATCTCTGTTGTTGTACCTACCATTCACTATATGCTCTTTTCTCGTTTTCACCACTGACGTTTTTACTTCAATGTCCAAAGTAACGTTAGTTCGGTTGAACTTTATTCTGCTTGATCTATTGTATGCAAACTCGCTTGTAAATCCTATATTATACGCTATCCGCATGCCAGAATACAGATCAGCTGTACTTGCTCTCTTTCGCAGACGACCTCAGCAACAAAGACAAGTTGCAGTTATTCCTCTTCATGACTTGTAATGCGAATAATATGAAGCTCTATTGTCTTCTACTATTTAGCTTTGTGAATTTCAAATGTTGTAATGTCTAAAATTGTAACTGAATGGACACGTCGACGAAAAATAATTACCTTTTTTAAGTTTGAAGTTAGATATATATAGCCATGATTTTGCGGCCGAGGCTGAACCGAAACGGATTTTTTTTGTCATATTTTGAGTATAAAACGTTCTTAGACATGTTCTTACGTGATATAGTATTTAAGAGAACTGATATAAAAAAACCTAGAGAAGACCACTATAGTCGGTATCATTGCCCCCGCAGGGTTTTGATTTTATTGATTTCACAAGGTCTAGAAGCCGAAACTTACGCAATTGATATGATCTAAAACAAGAATAGTACGTATTGGTCTAGAAATTTCTCTTGTTTGCGTGTTGCGAGCAGCTCTCGTTTTCTCGCAGGATTGACAGACTCAATCCGAAATCGAGATTTGTCAGACACAAATCACACTTTACACGAGGGGTTTGAAAGACTCAGGCCACAACCAAGATATATAGTTAGCAGCTGCGATAAGTTCAAAAAGAGTTAAAGAAGAAAAGTTTTTGAAAGATACCGCGAGCATTGAAACTCGCAGAGAAGTGAGAAAGTTTTCACTTGAGACATACATGTATAACTAGCCAGCTGTCGATCCAGTGCTTTCCGCTTTTAGGCGGAACATCATAACTTAAAAATCTCAAATAAAAGATAAAGGACTCGATCAGTCTTTAGGCATTCAAGTAAATTTGTAACTGAGACTTGTCAAGAAGGAAATTGAATTCAAAAGAGTTCTTGAGATAATCAAAACTCACGGCAGGCGTTTACAATGACAGAGGTGAGAAATCTTTTTGCATACGTTTCGAGCTCAGCTGGCAAGTTGGTCATTGCTGCTTGAGTTCCCAGTCTTAATATATTGAAACAAAAAATCTGAAAACAGCTGGTCTCAATTGGTAGTTTTAAAACGTTTCGCTATTACCAAAGTTCATCCTCGCTGCGATCACTCATTACAGCAAAAAAAGAAAAAAATAAACTCAGGAAGTTGGGAACGCGTTCGTGTAATTAAATTTACGTGATTATTACATGTAATCCTTCAGAACTTTTGCATAATTTATCTTTGTTTTACTTAGCTACTTGACCTCAACAATTCATACTGAACGTTTGTTTTAAATGGCACGTCCTCGTCCCATGATCTTGAAAAAGAGAAGGCCAGAAACAAGTGATGCTTTGTGAGCAGAACACGAGAAAAATTATCGCAAGACTGTTCCAAACAAAAAACTGATTTTCAATCAATTAAGAAAATAGAATAGCCAAAATATCAAGCGAAATAATTGACTGTAGCAACGGATACGCTGAGAAAAAAAAGGATAACAGCGGGGGCAGCTGTAGTGTTAACTATCCCTAGTTAAGCTATTTGATATAAACCTGATTGCAATAACGCTGTGGTCGTTTAAAAAGCAAAATCAAAAAAAGGCAGATATGAATTAATTAGTTATTACAACGATTTTTTTAAAAATTCGTCCGAAGAAACTCCTCAAAATACACGTAAATCAACTTATCTAATAACACGATTGAGATCTGTACAGATATAAAGTCGTGAGTTTCCTGTAACTTTATTCAGCTACCATGATTAGGCTAATTAATTCTTTTTTGCTTTTTTTCATTTTTTTTTCTTTCAGAAAATTTAATTCGATAGATATTCACTTTGTTACTAGTTGTTTTTAGCTCGATGTAGAACTAATTAAAAATGCTTTACTTCTCAGTTTAAGGTTGGGTGTGTTCTTAGCATGTTCTTAAAATCTGGGTCAATTGAAGTTCTTGAAAAGTGGTTCTCATATAAAAAAGAGTGTAGAGAAGAAATGCAGGCTATATCATCCACAGTTTAGCTGAGGATTTGCTTCATACTCATGTTATACCATCTCGAGAGCGTGTGATGTTTATGATTTATTGATACTGAACAGTGACAAGATTTCATGGTTATCGGGAAGGTGGTTACCCTTTCTAACATAGAACACTTACTAACGGATTATATTGATCAACTTGTAATTTGAGCACTTCAGTTTCAGGTAAAAACGCTCAAACTTTGAAAAAACCTAAATGTCTCAGTGGTGCCCTTATTTCCCGCCTCTCCCACCCCACCCCACCCCACCCCACCACACCCCACCCCACAGAAGAACCTGATACTCGGGCGACCTTTCACATGATGACGTACCAATGTTTTGAGCCATATGCAGTTCGGTGCTCATTTATACAGTACCCCCTATAGTAATTTGACCGATTAAAACAGATACTATACATGAGCAGTTTTAGGTTCACTTTTACTCAGTTAGTTAACATTAGAAAATAAAATTTGAAGAGTATTAAAGAAGAATGCATACTTTGTTGAAATCCTTTCCATCCATTCCAGTTGTGATATTGGTGTATTTAATGTGATTCATTTATTGTATTTGTGATAAGTAGAAATAAAGATATTACTTGATGTAGTCTATTTCAGTTCCTTAATTTCATCCTTTGCTAGTGTTATAACAAATTAGGGATAAGTTGTAGTTATTATTATGTTTTTATTTCTTTAAACAAAGATAAGTGGTTATCTTTAATAACAAGTAATGTAAAGTACTACCTTTGTTAATTTAAAAGGTTATTATAACAAGAATGGAAAAAGTTATTTAATCACGATGTTCTATTACATGATTATAATATTTTGTAGTCTTTGTAAACCATGTTATAATACATCTTTGGAACTTGATAGATATTCAAACACATGCTCAGTGTTATAATACATCTTTCATTATATCATTCGTTGTAAATCATAAGATAAATGAAAGCTTGCCGTCGCTACAATGTTGTCTTTTTCTTTGTGTGGAGAGTACTGCATAATTTATTTTTACAAACCTCTTAATTACACTTTACTGTAAGGGCTAAATCCCTCGGGTTTGTTCGGCGTACAAGAAAAAAGTTCACTCTAGTTGACTTTCATGTTGATAGTTGATTCTCATTCGAGCCATGAACAATCCTCAAGATGATAACTCGATCGTACGACATGGTAAAGATGTTAAAGTGAAATGCCGATAATCAAATAAGAACACGTTCAATCAAGTGCGCCATTACATGCACGATAGAACAAAAACAAAGGGGTCACGTGACCCCAAACGATTGGAAATAAAGGGAACCCAGCAACATTTGCACGTACACCCTAACCCTACATCCACAAGTCATCTTTCTCTGGTGACGTAAACCACTCAACAACAATATCAACATCGTCATGCCCACAAGAAGCTCACTTTGCGATCAATGAAATAAATCCCTATAAAAGATAAAGATAAAGCCAAGTGGTCCATCAGGCCGGAACTTATCCTGGTTTCAAGCATGAAGAAACTAGGAGTATTTCCACCTCCCCCCCCCCCTCCCCCGGATGGGATGCTAGTCCATCATAGGGCTGCCTCCCAGCATTTATACATCTGTGTTGAGAGAGGCACTGTGAGAGTAAAGTGTGTTTCCCAAGAACAAAACACACTGACTCCGGACACCTTGATCCGGAGTCCAGTGTACTGACCTTTAGGCCACCACGCCTCGATATCCCACCCCTATATATCATCTAAACACTGTTGTAGACTTACAAATCGAAGACTTCACCATTCAATAATCTTACACTAGCAAATTCTTCTACAAAAGAAGTGAAATGATTCATGATACCAACTTGTTGCCCGTATTCCAGTCATCATGAGATGAGTAATTTGGTATTACACAATCACTGGAACTTGCAAAACACTACTTGCAGAATAAATACAGTAAAGCCTTTTGGTCAAACCTACTCAATTTAGTGTTGATTGTTAACACCCCCCACCCCCCCCCCCCCCCACCCCCCCATGCATTTAAATGTCATACATGACATTATCCAGTGAAGCATTGATGGATGCAGTTTATATCAGTACTCTATAGTATCAGCTCTTGTAGTGACGTGGCTTTATCTTTGTGAAGCCTTCATGACATATACAAGAACATCTGATGGATATCGTCGTGGGTGGGGTCAACTAAAGGAAACAACAGAAACAAGACAGTTTAATCAAGTAAATAAAATGTACATATACCATGTGTACATTGCATTCATGAGGTTTTATTGAGAGAGATCGGCTGGTCTACAAACCTTATTTTAATCTCCGCCTTGGACCTAAAATTATAACTATTTTTTTTCACCATCGTTGACTAGAAATCGTAGCACATTCAGCTATGAAAATATCTACTATTACTGATATTCCACTTTTGCGCCATTTTACCATATAAGGGAAAAAGAACGCGCAAAGTATGCCACGTTATAACACTGCAGAACAGGGAGAAGATACGGAGTGAAAGTGGAGCGACAAAATGGCTGAAAAAACTATATTTTATTTATGGTATAATAAATCCCTTATTCGATGGCTTAACCAACAACACGAGCGGACATTTCAGTTGCTCTTTGCTCGAAAAATATCCGCGCGTATTAAGGTGTATATGATTATCACCAAAATCTTGCCAATTTAAATTATTTTTCACAAATATTTTGGGAATATCTTCATGTACCAGCCAACTCTGTAATCAAATGCTCTCTTAAGCGACTGCAAACTAGGCGACGGCAACCACTCGAGAATAGTCTGATTCATGTTTTTTTTTTTCAAAACTTTATTTTTTTAAGTAAAAGTATACACTACTTGATCACATTTACAATTTTAGGTAACGACCACTATTGTGAAACCCCGTTTGAATTGAAACTAAAACTCGTTGTTTTAACTAAGCCATTGACATTTATCATTAACGTATCCATTGAAACTGGAGTTGTGCCTAGTGAATCAAATTAAGCTCTCAGTAAATGGTTCTCCCATCAATACCACAACAAGTTACATGAAGGCAACAGGAAGAATCAACTTTCTTGGCGCATCCGTTCCAACGTTGATGCTTTCAGTGCCCAACGAATCTACCAAACGATGATTATGCCAATATTTACGTATGGCGGAGATAATAATCTTGGATTGTCAGAACTCCGTAAACGCATGATCTGCTCCATTGAGAACCGAAGCTTCGAAATCATTTCCCCAAAGTGCAGTATGCGAGGCTGTGATCTTCGAATTTAATCTATTAACAACTTTTTACAAAAGAGAGCATGGTCTTTTGTATTTGAGAGTCTTAAACACGGAGCGAGCCTATAAAAAGGCCCCGTCTAGCATTTTGTTGGCTTCAATTTTAAAAAGTCGTGTCAGAGTAACGGTCGTGAAAAAGAAGAGCTCCGCAAATTTTGCTTTTTAAATGCGTTCCCAGTTCATTTATATGGAATTAACAAGCTAATATACAATGTAAACTACCAATAATTCTTTCCATACAAGCTAAAAGAAAATTTAAACAGAATTTATGCAATAGTCCTGAAAATTTAGATGTCCACCACACACAAACACTGTTACGACATGAAAGCTCAAACAGATAATGCTGAACACATCAAATTCAATGACAATCGTTTCAGTATTTTGTTTTTATGGGTCAAGGATTCAAACAACAAAGATAACAATGCTTTGTAAAAAATCTCTACATTTCGAAATTTGGCGAACTAAGAGCTACGCTCTTTACAAACGTTCTTGTTATACTATCGTGAAACGGGAACTATCACCAAATTCAATTTTGAAGCGACAAAATTCAAAACTACAAGTTTCGTTTGCTCTTTGGCTAGCTTTTATGTGGCATATCCTTGACTAAAACCTTATTTTTCAGCAATAAGCGGATTAAGATTTCAGAAAATGAATTTATAAATATTTATTTGTTTACTTGCAACGCAATTATCCAATGTAATTGTATTCAGTATCGGCGCTAAGCTCAGGTCGCTTGCGGGCAGGAAATTCCGTGATTTCGCAGAACAGTGACTGATAGCTACAGGTATCTTTCACTATTTCTAAACCTTGCTTTCGATTGTTTGCACCCAAACAACAAAACAGAGAATTTTATACACGAGAATCTTGATGCTATTTCTTGTACTGCTTTGAATCTATTTTTAGTTTAGAAAACGAGATCAGTCCGGATCACGCCACACCAAAAGCCAGTTGATTGCATTTCCCAACCAATGAAATCGTCTCATTGGAATTTGTGATTGGCAGGGATTGACAGGCTGAACAGTTCAGCCTCGTTATATAGGATCGCTCCGTGTTCAATGAGAGACGAACCTAACAACAGACAGGGAGCGGTTTGTTAGATCAAATGCTCCGACTGCCAGGCCTCCTACATTGGAGAGACTGGTAGAAACCTCAACACGAGACTGACTGAACACAAACGAGCGACTAGAAATGGTGATGTCAACAATCACATTTCTGAACACCACCGACTAACTAATCACAAAATCGACTGGGACTCTGCTGAATGTTTAACCTGCAGTACGAACTATGCAAACTCGATTTGCATTGGTAATTAATACCCTGGGGATTATGCAAATGAGACTATAAAATAGGTTACATGTGCTCCACCCCATCACTCTATTCGAGGCCGCGAAAGTGGTGGGTATGGCTACCCACCCTCCCCCCCCCCCCCTCTAAAAGAGTAAGTCGGGCTGACCCCTCGGTTGCTATCTTTGCCTGGTCTTGGGCTTGTCCCAGGCCAGAGCGATTCTCCATACCTTATTACCATGTCATTAATAACAATACCCAGGGCAGAATATTACACTATTTTCAACGACTGACGCTAGAAAGCTGGTGCACAAACTTAGAACAAACGCCTATCAACAGATGTCAACAACTATCGGCACCTTACAAACAAACTAATTAACGACATAAACAAAACCGACGAATAAACCACAAACAGAACGACTTAATTTGACTAACAATAGACGGATCGAAACTGACCAATTGCTGTTGACGAACTCAACACGAGTTTTACAGGCAATAACATCACGGCTAAACTGACCAATCAGCTTCAACGGCTTATAACATCATCGACTGACGACAACTTTTCACTTGACTCTGAGGATGACTTCCGCACGGGTTGTCGAAACGTCAGTCACCAACAACAGTTATTCTCAGAACTACTCTCACCCGGACGATCACACTATACGAACTAAATCTTACTTGTTTTAAAGATATTGCTGAAGCATCTTTTGAATGCAAACAGTAAGTATTTATTTTAGTTACTGATTCCGCGTAAAATTCTGTGAAACCAACTTTGTCGCAAACTGATCATTAGATGCTAAACGTTTTCTCTTTGTCATCTTGAGACATTAACTGATCAGTCGAGCTCATTAAATATTAAACTTGCATATATTAGTTTGATATATTCCAAATTGTTTTTACATAAAAGGTGATCGACTGTTTTCAGCTGGTTTATTTACATTATATAACCACTGCTACGCAGTTTGTGGAAAAGAACATCGTGATATTAAAAACCCAATTCTTCGATTCGACTAAGATACACAAAGAAAGAATCAATCTAAGGTATGTTACATTATTAGCTTTCTTTTTAATGAATAATTATTTGCTTTTCCATCCAAATTCTTCCAGTTGAGATATTAGACACCGGACAGTTTCGGCAACTGAGTTGCGAAAGTTGAATTTTCAGATATGTATAAAGCTCGGAGTAGCAACAAAGAAATATTAGGCTTGATACACTAACGGGACGGTCTTTTTCCCAAAACGGCTTTTTCGCTTCGATGCATCGTTTGTAGTTGTAGCTGAAAGACAAATTCAAAGCATAAAGAGAAAATAATAAATATAACCCGTGACTGAATGTGACATACGGCAGTAGTATGAGTGGAGATTCTGCGCCATGTGGTGGTGGTGGAGGTGACGTCACAATACCGGGGAGGGTCAGGAGGTATGACGTCACAATACACCCGGGGTTAACATCATCAAAAATGATGACATCATCATCTAAAAATAGTATACGCCTCCACAATTACCGGTTTGGGTGGTTGAATCTCGTCATAGTTCTAAAAATAGAAAAAATGACATCATCGAGGCGTAAGGGTGTTGGGGCGCAGGGAGTTAGTGACGTCACAATAGCCCAGGGATTAAGGTCATCAAGAATAATGACATCAAAATCTAAAAATAGAATAGGGATATCATTGGGGTGGTTTACATTATCATAATCGGTGACATCATAGTTCAAAAATAGAATAGGGGCAAGATTTTTTAGAACATGAAAGTGGAATCGCCAGCTAAACAGCAGTCGACTGTGGATGAAGTCGAAATAAGTTGAACATGAGAAGACGAGTGTGTCGTGATTGTCCAGTCCCTAACTGCGGGGCCAGGTATCTTGTGAAGTTGTCCAATCATTTGACAGATGTACATGAACTAGACTACTACCAACGAAGGAAATGGTTACAGGAAGCAAAGTTACAGCCAAAAGTTAAAATCATGATCTATGACGACGAACACAGCAAAGGTTCAGGAAAGAAGCGTTGGCTTAGCGCAAATATTAAACATGAGAATCAGGACGAAAAGATCGTTTGTGAAAATCACACTCAGAAAAGAGGTTTTTACAAGAAGACCAAACGGAAAGGACACTTATCCAAGAAAAGGAAACTATGAAAATGAAGGACTTTGCCGGGACACTAGGGACTTTCCCGGGACAATAGGGACTTTCCGAGGACAATAAGGACTTTCAAAGGATAAAAAGGACCAACGGGCCATTTTGTTAATTTTTATCAATGTCGGTAATAAATCGATAATAAACTGACGCGCGTGGAACACACGAGAGAATTACGCGCGAGATAACAAAACGAAAAGCTCGCCTATTTAAATTGGGTTTAAAGAATGAAAGAAAAAATAAAACGAATAAAATTGATGTTTAAAAAAAGTCATTAAGGGCATGTATTATGTATATAATGGAAAAGTAACGTTGTGCATGATACTCCCTGTATATATTTTAATTTACACGCCATTAAAACCAGTACAAAACAGAATTTTGCATTTAAAATAAGATTCTGTATATTGCGGACATTAATTGTACAAGAATAATAAGCAGATTAACCATAACAATGGCGAAGCTTTCTCATTAACCTCGTTCAATGTCTGCAGGTTGGATTGCCACGGCAATCCTTTGCACATTGAACGCGAAATCATGTCTTTGTAATGGAATCATTCCTGTGTTGTAATATATACAAGGAATGCATGTTCTATTCACTGCGATTTCAGGGTCTTCTTCTGCAAAACTACGGGAGAAGGAAAAATATATGCAGTTTCAATAACTATATGGATCAAAGTTAATTGAATTGCTTATATGAACAATAACCCCGCCTCAACCAATACCTATAAGAGGAGTGCGCTGCTGCTTCTTGTAGTTCAGTCTGTTCTTAGAGCTCGCACAGCACAGATCAAAATGTGGTGTAACAACCAATTCTTTCAGCAAGGTTATGGTAAAATCCTTATATGATAGCGAAGATAGCGAGAGCTCCCAAGAAAGTGAACACTCATCTCAAAGCTCTACATCTAGCGAAGAAATGGAATCTTCTCAAGAAGAAGAGGCTAGTATAGATCCTTGGTCACGAATTCAAGATGAAGTTACCAGTCGCCACGAAACCCAACTCGAAGCCATGATAAATGAGTATGAACAACATGGAGATTCGTCTGAAGTGGCCCGTGTTAAAGCTGAAAATGCTCTACTTCCAGTATATAGGAAAGAGCTTAGAAACGTACTTTTGGAGTATTTACAGTGGATGCATGCCATGAAGAACGATTCGACCTTTCGTAAAGTGATGGAGACCAAAAATGAATTGAAAGATACAGAAGGATATGATTGGCTCGAATCGACAGAGCTTGCAATCGATAAGCGAAAATTCTTACTCAATCGATTGTTTGTCAAACAACCCGTTCCCGAAAACTAAGCGAACTCTGTTTGTGTACTGTTCTTATAACACATTTAATCGCTGCTTTGTTATCAATAAATGTATTTAGCTAAAAGAGATCAGCTGTTTATTTCTTCTCGTGTAGTAGTGTTGAGCAGGTTTCAATTTAAAATCCTCTAATTGTACGGGACGCTTTTCAACGATATTTTTCATCGGGTAAAGGCAAGACGCAATTTATAGTCTACCGTTTAAACATTGCAAAGAATGGAATTAATTCATAAAGGTCGTAAAGATGGCCTCGTTCTTTTGGTATTAGATTAAGAGGCTTCCTGTAAGATACTTTTACTTACTTTACCTCGTTTACTTTATAGACATTTAATTAGCTTTTCTAGAGCTAGAGGTTTCGCCTAAAACAAAGGCGTTTATAACATGCGTTTCCCAAGGGTTATTTTCGAAGCAAAAAATTCACACTCTAGATAAAAACCTCACAGCAGTTTATTTTCGCTTTTTACGGATTAAAGAAACCTTTCTTACTGTCGCCGAAAGAGCAAATAAGTCGTTAAAAGTTTCCAATTTTCAACGTTTATGTTAATACAAGATCGTCATCTTTAAGAAATTCATTCAGTTGAATGCCGAGCAATGACAACAAATCAAATAAATCGCTTTAACAAACGGCAGCCGAGGAATTCGTAGATTTGCAATAGCGCCTAGAAGCGGATCAGTTCATTTCCACTTCATTTTTAAAACAACCTATCTTTTCATACCTTTAAAGGGTTCCTGCGTCCCCGTTTTCCCGTCGAATTCCACATCAGCAAATTCCACAGTACCCCTCGCTCGTACAAATACATCAGTTTTCGCCGCTTTGGAGCACTGTCCTGGTCAATGTCGGTAATCCATATGTGGTAAAGGTAAAAACTGGGTGTTTCATTGAAAAACAACCATTCAAAGTAAGACATTTCAACTTATTTCCTTCATCATTGTGATAAAAAAAGATTTTCAGCTGTGAGTCCATTCGAAAGTAGTAGCAACGCTTTTGTTCAAAGTAAACACGGATTTTCAAAGGGTTCTTTTCAAAACAGTAAACAATTTGACGGTAACTATATTCAAGCTTGAACAAGACAGGCTTCAATGATTTCGCTTAAATCTGAGGCCTATTTCTTGTTTTAAACGTTATAATTATATTGGAACTTATGTCACTTTAAGCCATAGACCCACGTGCGCTTGCACTACTGCACATCGGTTATTTTGTTTTACCGGATCTGATCTCATGTGCATTTGATACACATGCCTCATGTCACCCATGTTGGAGGGAAAAGAATTAATTATTCACATATCATTGTTCTTGAAGCTAGCCCCTTACGTCCGCGAGAGATAATATAAGGTGTCATGTCAGCGCTGATTGGCTACTATTTGAATAGAACAATGGACAAGACAGGATTTTGTATAATGAAGTACAAATTTATTCATCTCGTGTTTTGTACATAATTTGAACAACTCGATAATTACATGAATTCATAGCATCCAAGTTTAAAACATTCGTCGTTGATTTACTTGGGTTCAAAATGTCTATATAATAAAAAGGCACTGGTCACATCCACCTTGATAAGTTGAAGTAAATATTCTAACCAGGAATCTTCTAAATACACATCCACCTTTGGGAGTATTTTTTTTCTCAATTTCAGACCATAGTTTGTTTACATTTAAGTGTGTTTTCGCCCGTTCATAATGTTTTATCCAAATTTCCTCCTGCTCCATGGTCACATTTTTTTCTTTCTTTCATTCTTTAAACCCAATTTAAATAGGCGAGCTTTTCGTTTTGTTATCTCGCGCGTAATTCTCTCGTGTGTTCCACGCGCGTCAGTTTATTATCGATTTATTACCGACATTGATAAAAACTAACAAAATGGCCCGTTGGTCCTTTTTATCCTTTGAAAGTCCTTATTGTCCTCGGAAAGTCCCTAGTGTCCCGGGAAAGTCCCTAGTGTCCCGGCAAAGTCCTTCATTTTCATAGTTTCCTTTTCTTGGACAAGTGTCCTTTCCGTTTGGTCTTCTTGTAAAAACCTCTTCTCTGAGTGTGATTTTCACAAACGATCTTTTCGTCCTGATTCTCATGTTTAATATTTGCGCTAAGCCAACGCTTCTTTCCTGAACCTTTGCTGTGTTCGTCGTCATAGATCATGATTTTAACTTTTGGCTGTAACTTTGCTTCCTGTAACCATTTTCTTCGTTGGTAGTAGTCTAGTTCATGTACATCTGTCAAATGATTGGACAACTTCACAAGATACCTGGCCCCGCAGTTAGGGACTGGACAATCACGACACACTCGTCTTCTCATGTTCAACTTATTTCGACTTCATCCACAGTCGACTGCTGTTTAGCTGGCGATTCCACTTTCATGTTCTAAAAAATCTTGCCCCTATTCTATTTTTGAACTATGATGTCACTGATTATGATAATGTAAACCACCCCAATGATATCCCTATTCTATTTTTAGATTTTGATGTCATTATTCTTGATGACCTTAATCCCTGGGATATTGTGACGTTACTAACTCCCTGCGCCCCAACACCCTTACGCCTCGATGATGTCATTTTTTCTATTTTTAGAACTATGACGAGATTCAACCACCCAAATCGGTAATTGTGGGGGCGTATACTATTTTTAGATGATGATGTCATCATTTTTGATGATGTTAACCCCGGGGGTATTGTGACGTCATACCTCCTGACCCTCCCCGGTATTGTGACGTCACCTCCACCACCACCACATGGCGCAGAATCCCCACTCTTATACTACTTACGGCCCACGAGTAGAAAATACATACTAAATTATTATACGGCAGTTAATACTGGACTGAAACGAGAGAGACTTTTGCACCTTAGTCTTCAACTTATAGGTTTGCTTGATTTTTACTTAACAATTTTTCTCTTAGGTTGTCTTTTGCCGAGAAAGAAGGAGGAAAAGCACGCTCGAGAGACTCAATATTCAGCATGAAGGCTTTCCTAACGACAAGGTTGGTGAAGACTTTCAAACCTCTTTAAAATCTTTTTAGTAGTGTTTTATTTAAAATCTACAAGCAGATTGCGGTGTGTAAGTGTAGAATTTTAGGATAAAAGTGGGCTTCGGCCGGTAGGTGCCCATCTCTCTTTGAAACCTCGAAGAGTGTTTACTAGGGTAATTTTGAAAAATCCAAAATTCAACGTTGGATCATTTTAAATTCTAATAGCGCAAAAACGTAGAGGGGGAATGTTTTTAATCGCGTACAAGGACATCGAAGTTTGGCGCTTGTTTTGTTACTTTTTTTAGTTTTCCATATATCCGACAAGAAAGAATGGACATTTCTTACTTTTTGGACCAACCCTAAGACTCCTTCAAGGGCGATATTCGGTAGAATTCGATATGAAAGAAAAGAGTAAATGCAGTAATTTTAGAACAATTTCTAATAAAGTATCTCATTAAAGATGTGTTTATTGTTCATCGTGGTGTAAGATAGGAAAGATGAACGTTTATTTCGATAGCTTCTCAGCTAGTTTATTTTGAAAATGTTTTTTTTTTTAAATTTAATGCAACACGGTTACTAACGTTACAATACAATACTTAAAGAAAAAGAAATTACATAACTTTCAGTACAATGTTCTATTTACAATACGATACTTACATTACTTACAATTACTTACAGGTGTTTAATTTATTTACAGATTTTACAAAAGGAGAAAAAAAAGGTATAAACATCAAGTAAGAAGAGGGGAAAAAAGAGGTTGAGGTATTTGCATGGCTTAACCTTTACATGTAAACTAAGAAAAAGTTTTCGTTGGTTCATAATGTGAGAGGAAAAGGGGGAAGTTCTCAATCTTGGGGAAAACGTCGCGCATTTTACATGTCCAGATAAAAAAACGGGGGATTAAAAAAACGAAGTTTATGTTCTTGTTCTTTTTTGGCTTTAGTCCTAATATCAGACATGGGGATAGGTTAATAGTATTTGGAAGTTCTCCTCGGTTAATTCCCCATTGCTTGAACCCATGCCAAAAAGAGATGGATACATCGCAAGTCCAGAAAAGGTGGATGAGAGTCTCTTTATCATTTTGGCAGAAAGTGCACTGCTCATTGTTCTTTAGACCTATTTTGGTTAGAAAGCTGTCGGTTTTTTTTTTTTTTTTTAAATTTTTTAATAATTCTTTATTTGTTTAACAATAGACAATATTTTACAATAGACAGTTTTTTTGCAAAATAATAATAATAATAATAATAATAATAATAATGCAAAATAATAATAATAATAATAATAATAATAAATAAATAAATAAATAGAAATAATAATAGTACAAAATACAAATTGAAAAACTTACAGAAATAAAGTAACTAGGTAAAGTAAACTATAAAGTAACTAGGTCTCGAATCTTCTGTTTGTCTATCCCGAGCTTGTTTTTTAAAAACTTTAGAAAAGCAGTGAAACAGAAAGGGTCCTCATTTTTCGCGGCAAAATAGATGTACTGTCTGGCCACAAGCAAACAATAATTAATACCCAAAAAAGTCTGCTTTTCAGGGTGAAGAGCAAATAGAATATCGCGTTGTTGGAGGTTATCAACTTGCGGATTGTTTTTTGAATTCCACCAAGAAGTAAACTTAATCCAAAATACTTTACTTGAATCACATTCAACAAAAAGATGCGTTAGTGTTTGTCTGCCATTGCAAAGGTAACATTTGTCATTTTCTGCTAACTTATCTCTAAAAAGTCTACTTTTTGTGTACAGAATGTTGTGATTGATCTTAAATTGAAAAACAGACATTCTGACGTCGAGAGTTAGCTTAAAGGGAAGCTCATAAATATATGCAATTTGCTCGGCAGAAAAACCTGCCTTATCAAGCTTGCCCCGTGAGGTAGGTTTCTCAAAAATTTGCTTTGTTAGTAGTTGTCTTAGCATCTTGCTTGAAATACTTTGTATGTCAGTGATCTTCTCCTCGCAGTCGTTAGTTTCGGTTTCCCCGTAAGTACCCTTGAGCAACTTTTTCCAGCTTGTGGGAATAGCATTTAAAAGCCCTAAATATTGCAAGAAGTGTGTTTTGATACAGAATTTACACTGGAACTCGTTAAACGTCAATAAATTTCCGTCCTCAGACATCAAATCTTTTATGTATTTAACTCCGGCTTCATACCACGGCCTAAAGAATACAGATTTTCCCGCAATTGTAATAAATCGATTGTTCCAAATGACCTCATTTTCCACATCGTTTTTGCTTAAGGGAGTATGAGCCACAATCCTCTGCCATGCATCGAGCACGTCTTTGTAAAATAATGGTAAACAAGAAAGTTGCGGAAGAGTTTTTAGTGAAAAGTTGCAATCGAAAATAAGTTTTCCGCCAATGTCTCTCAGATAATCAAGTGGCAGTGATTTCCACATAGCGTACTCAGGAGCAGATAGTCTTTTAACCCAAGCTGCTTTAAGCGATTTGTTGATGATGTCGAAATCAGGCATACCTAAACCCCCTTCTTTTCTTTCGCCTATCATCGTTGTCTTTTTGATCTTTGGGTTCTTGTGACTCCAGATAAAATCCACAATTTTCTTATTAACTCTTTTTACAAAATCTTCGGAAATGGGAAGAACAGCTGAGACAAAGGTTAATTTAGAGAGTGCTAAGGATTTTACTATGTTGATTTTCCCATACAGAGTCAAGTCTCTGGACGACCAAACGCTAAGGCATTTTTCCAAGGAACTCAGTCTTGTTTCTAAGTTTTTGCTGTCGGTTGCTAATCTTCTGTGTAATAGCTTAAATTGAAAGACGATTAGTTTTGTGATTTTTGTGCATAGGAAAGGTGTTCGGAAAACTTTCTTCCAATCGATATTTTCTTGGTCTTCCAGCATGCACTCTGCGACCCATTTTCTTTGGGTATCCATGGGGCTCTTTTGTTTTTTGCTCACGAGAATCTTGTACGCTATTCTATTTGGCTTTTTGGTCTTTAAAAAGGTGTCACTAATAGTTTCGTATATGGTGCCATTATCGTTGTGGAGGTTTGCCTCGTTTCTTTTCCATAGGGCTTTAACAGCTGATATCACGCCATGGAAGATAAGAAAGTTTGTTTTGACATTATAACGTTCTGTAAAGTCAGAGAAAGATAGAAAACTGTTCTCGTCTTTTATAAGATGGCCCACGGTTTTAACGCCCTTTGAAGACCATGACCCGTAGTGAATGGGTCTATTTCCGACACGTATAAGAGAGTTTTGCCATAGATTTTGTGCCTTTAGCTGTTCAATGGACGAAATATTAGCTTCATATTTTATGTCCGTCCAGATTTGGAGTATTTCAGAAGTAAAGGTTTCAGATATTTTGATGTATTTCGACAAATCTTCTTTATTGAGGTTGCCTCGAAAGATTTCTTCACCACCGAAATTTTTTAATTCCAAATCAAAGAGAAGTTTCCATTTACCATGGTTTTCTCTGTCTAAATATTTCTTTATCCAGCCTGATTTAAGGGCTTGGTTAAAAAGTTTTATATCAATCATTCTTAGCCCTCCATTCTCGTAGTCGCTGATGATTATGTCGCGCTTTACTTTATCTCCCTTGCCATCCCACAGAAAGTTAAAAAATATATTGTTTATTTCTTTTATGGCGTTGTGGTTTGTTGGAAGAGGAGACAAAAAGTAAACCAGTTGAGAAGCAATAAGGCTTTTTAGTACCGTAATTTTGCCAAGTAAGGATGGACGGCGTAGTTCCCAGCAGCTTAAGCTATTTCTGACTTTAGTTAGTTTTTCGCTATAGTTGGCTTTTATAGTAGTTTCGGGGTTGGTCGAAAGCCATACCCCTAATGCTTTAACTTTGTCTTTTACCCATTTAAAGTCTTTTTTTCTGGGCTGAGATTTACTTCTTTTCCAATTTTGGCGCCAATCCACAAGGCTTCTGTCTTCTTGATATTTAATCGGAGGCCAGAACTTTCACTGAAAAGGTCTAATATCTGTAAAGAAGTCGTGAAGGAGACGATCGATCCATCTAAAATTAGGGAAGTGTCATCTGCGTATTGGCTGATTTTCATTTCTCGTTCATTGATTGTAATATCTTTAATGCTTTCGTCCTACCTAATTGCTTCAGCTAATATTTCTACGCAGAGAATGAAGAGATAGGGGGAGAGAGGACAGCCTTGTCTGACCCCTCTTTCAAGTTTGAAGAAAGAGCCAGACCAACCATTGTTTAGAATGCAACTTTCTGTGTTATGGTAAAACAGGCGAAACCAGTTCACAGCCGAGATGGGCAAAATTATAATGCTGTAGTGTTTTTTTGTAGGAAGGGCCACTTGAAAATGTTTAGGTGATTTCAATTTTCCTTTCGTCCATCACTCGTTTTATACCTGAAGCAAATTCTGTCTGTCAATAATTCAACTAAATTTTTGTCTGTCATTTAATTTTGTCGATACCCGAAATGTTTCATTCTGAGAATAAACCAAAGGTTCTCTCACTGCCAAGCATGTTTCCTAAAGTGTTACGAATTATATAATTCGGTTTTGTTTTATTGACCAATGAAACCTATAAATATGTTTGTTTTCGGAGTTGTCAGACCTTAAAAAATCCGACTGTATGCCGTTCGAATTTCACCGCGGTCCTTTTGAGCCTTGAATTGCTTCACTTACTTTGTATCCTAAAAAAGATCAAGATTGCTGGCTTATCTGAAAAGAATTATATTTTTCCCGACTTAAACTGCCCTACGAGCTGACATGGGCCTACCTTTCATGCAACTTCCGGTAAAAGCCTGAATTGGTGAAACGTCGTCGGCTAAACATTAATCAAGCGCTTTCTTTCCTTTTTTTTAATAAAATTGTGACCATGCAAAGAAACGGAAAATAATCGTACTTAGTGTTAACCTGAAAATTGTCACGGCTTATGTTTGACAGGCATGTCTGTTTCATTAGGAAGCGATCTTACCGCGACTTTTAATTGCCAGCTAGCAGTTGGCACGAGCTGTGTTTCAGAAACTTGTTTTTGCGTATTAATATATCATTGTTCTTGAAGTTTCTTTATAGCACAAGACCAAACTAAAGCTGTCAAACATCCAAAAGAAACTGCACACAACCGGGGAAAGTAACTTGTTTTTGACTAAATTACCTCTACAGAATTTTATAATAACCGAGCGACAACTGCGCGACTTTTTGATCTGTAGTTTGCGATGTGAATATTAAAGTAGCCGTCAATTTTGATGAAATGTTTTCGAATTATACATTCAACATAATTTTAATAGAAACTGTTTAAAAACACACGGTAAACAGTTCATGACAAAGAACAAGAAGCTGAAACTAGCGGGGAGTAAACATCGCTGTATTACAATGTTTTCACTTAGTTGTTATACAAAGATGACAACGTGAAAACCCAGTTTTGAAATCGAGTGGCAAAACTGTATTTTCCGCTTTCGCCTTATTTGGCGTACTATAAATGGCGTGAATTTTAATTGATTTGCCTGAGTAAAATAAAATAAAAAATATATGCGGACGGCTTGCGGTTGGGAAAAAGACATTTTGAACGTATTTCATGTTCTCGCAAAATCAAGTCGACAAAATATTTGGACGGCTTAATTAACTTGCGTCTGCAGAAAAAGTTGAAATCAACAAAACCCGTGAACGGTAAACGTACGGGGAGTTTAGTTTGGAGCTCGAATTCATTCTGAATAAGATTTATAGCCTGCTTAGAACTCCATAATACATAGAACAACGAGCACGAAATTTTTCTTAGGTATCACCTCAATTTCACTGAACTGAACAGAAAGTGACGTGCCCGTTTTCTTCAGGACAGAAGTCAAAACGGCGAAAGAACAAGCAGTCGTTCCCCGTTTCGATCGCTGCCGAATTAGCAGCGAGTAAACGAGGCTCGTTTTACGATCAAAGAAGCGCCAAGATGCATACCTTACGACATGAACATTTTTCGCTATGCATCAATCTCGGAAGGCACGCTAAACAAGCTTGAGTTTTCTTTCAGTAACGCAATAGTGATTTTTCTGGTGTAGACGCCATGGATTTATTCTAAAAACTATTGTAATCAACCGTCTTTCGAGCTGTATTGTGAAATCAGACTTGTATTGTTGGTATGGGGCAAGGTAGCGCCGTCGCCAAAAATTTTTCGGCCCCCTCCTTCTGATTTTTCTGGATCTGCCTCTGGACGCCTTAAAAAGAATTGAATATAGATTATTCAAACTACTACAAGCGGATATTCAGTGCCGTTAACTTTTCGGTACAGTAACCTGAGTACGAGAAAACTCACTGCGTTGCGCCTCCGACTCCCACGAGATATAAATATTTGCAGTGGCCAGATCCGTGATGTTTCCCGTGAATCTTTATTGTTTGGATGTCAAAAATTTAGATTGTCACCAACGCCATAATTACGGTAAGGTGATCCTTGGAGTCATTTGTTAATACATAATTAAATCTCACACTTTCTGGAAAAGCTTTTTTCGATCGTTAAACGAAAATAAAAATGCCGTAATTGCACGTACGTTTAATGTTCGAAGGGCCGATTTAGCTGAAACTTTGCCGAACTCTTCCCAACGCAAATAGCTGCTCTACAAAAGAGTGTCTCCGATTTTTGAATTTCGACCTGGTTAAAGAGTTATGGCTTTGTTTGTTAAAGGATGCTACAAGCTTACAAACATGAAACTTTGGAGATGTATAAAAAGAAAAGCGATCTTTCAGAAATCGGAGACACCCTTTTCATGAATCATCTGCGACATTAAACACATTGCGGCGATAATCGATGCGTATAAAGCGAACTTGATAAAGACGGAAGGGCAATTATCTCTTCGCATGTAAAATGCGACGTTTAAACCCGGCTTATTGTTTTAAACATCGCATTTTACATGCCAGGCATCAAATTGCCGAATGAAGCGGATGTAAAATGCAACGTTTAAAATAATTAAATTCGGCAGATTTGAATTAAATGCGAGTTCAGTCGAATATTCAATTCCAGTTTCACTGCAATCTCGTTCTTAGGGCTTTTCCCTTCTTCTTCAGAGATGCGTCGTCTTCCACGTACCGAACTAACCGGCTTCCCCGATCTGGACGTGATCCATGGGCGTAATTGCCTGACGACGCGGGTGCATTCTTCTTGCACACTTTGGCGATGTGCCCTTTTGATTTGCAGTTCCGACAAAAGTAATCTTTAAATCGGCATTTTTTCGGGATGTGATTCTCGCCACAACGGAAACACGGCTTTTTTGGCTTGGACGTTTTTGGCGGATGCGGTGGTTTCGCATAATTTATGTTGCCTTCTGTGGGCGAATTCCTGAAGTTGTTTGCTTGCCCGGGGCTTGCTTGCTTATCAGTTACTTCCATTGAAAACGTAATTTCTACTGCTTCTTTCCACGTGAGCTTTTTCTCTAACAAAAGCCTCTTCTGAATTTGCTTGCTCCTTAGACCACAGACGAATCGGTCTCTGACAGCTTCTTCTAAAAATGTACCGAAAGCACAATGTTCAGAACACTTCTTCAGGGCTGCACTGTATGCCGCCACACCTTCCCACTCGTGTTGTTCTCGCTTGTGGAAGTGGAAGCGTTCGGCGATCACGATCGGCTTTGGCTCGTAGTGATCTCGTAACGTTTTCAGCAAATCTTCATACTTTTAGATCGGATGGCTTTGCCGGGGTTAGCAAATGGCCGGACGAAGGACCCAAACTTTGACTAATAATGCAACTCACAAAATATGCGCTCGTCTTATAGGTAAAACCATGGAATAAGGTGTATGAAGTTGATAGTGCTTCCACGAATTTAGCTCACTTTAACAAATTAATGTCTAATAATGTCAAGTCTCTGTTGTCTCGTTGGATAGACAAATAAATATTTATGTAGTTTTTTTTAAATATGAAAATGGAGAGGCAGCTGCAACTAGGTTTTGTGTGTTAAAGAGCTCTAGAATTTAATTATTTTTTAATTTAACTTTAGAATTAAACTAAGGTTGTTTTCCTAATTTTTATCTGAAATTCTCATCAACATCAATGTTCTAGGAGTGAAAAGGAGTTTTTAAATATGCTAGATCAGAAATCAAAAACGAAAATCGTATTGGACATTAAAATACTGAGTTTTTTCCCTTTAATTTTAAGTCATCTTATCAATTTTCAATTTATTGCTTTTACAGTGGAGTTAAGTTTACCAACAGCTGAAATTCAAACTACGACAATAAGAAGCCAATAATTATTTTAATATCAGCATAGCATCTTGGTGAGGCCACTCACCAAGGTAGCTTGAAGATTTTTACAGTTCTTTTTCTGAAAGAGAGAAAAAGAGAGATCATTGTCCTTTCTATGTTTTTATGTCCAATGCTACCATAGTCACTCTTTTAGAAAGCATCATAATTAAAGGCAAAGTCAGTTAAAACATTTTAACAAATAAACCAGTTGTTTGTGCGCGGCAAATTCAGACGCCGCAGTTGTGTAAATTTGAACAACCTGCAGCACGTTCTGTTGCGGCGGGAAAACGTTCCTTTTGTTGTTGAATAAAGATTGACGTTGTTGAGATGTTAACTGTGTAATTTTACATATTGCGTGCTACGATTATTGTTCTTTCAGAAAAGCACAACAGCTAAATGCAAATTCGACAAAAATATTTCAATACCAAGGAAAATGTCATGAAGTGATAACTTAGTGTTTTGTGCGCGACTGTCCATCGATTTAGAATTTGTGTTAACAAATTTAACCTTCAAAACGTTTTCATCTATCTAAGAAAAGTCTTGCGAATAAATAACTACGTGTTTGCTTCTTTGGCATAGTTTTTCTTTCAAATTATTGCTCGTCTTTCTCGTTAAAAGTTTTAGTATGTGCTTTAACAAGAAAATTCAACAAAGAGGTTAAACAGTTCTTTAATGTTATAAAAAGGCTTGAATGGATAATTTTCCTGGGCAAAATGTGACTGCAACCTCGTTTGTGTTAAGAACGTTTCGAACCGCAAAGATCTATAAACATTGTAAATACTAAAATAGTTCAGATAACTGTGTCTTCCGAAGGTCTCCTGTCGAATAATCATTAAATACACAGATGTGTTTATTTTCGAATCGAGATATGCCGATGACTTTCATTTTGCACCGAACGTTCATCGTTTGGAGGCTAAGCGCAGCCGGTAAATAGTCACAAATTCAGTCACGTAGACCCTGTTTGAGAACCTAGAAATAACAGTGCTGTTTGATAAAGTTGGATAAAAACGCTGATTTACGATGACTTGGGCAGCGTACTTCGGCTGGTTGAGTTTTTGTTGTTATTGTACTATACTGGTAGTCACCAGAATTTCAATTTTAAGACGAAACGGCGCAGACATGGCACAGTATGATAAAAAAATTCAGAAATAGTAAAATGATTCACTTTGAGTTTTCTTTGTAATGCTTATTCATTTATTATTTACTTAGGTTAAAAGGTAAGCATTGAAATTCAATTTCCATATTTCTCTTGAGCGTACTGTTAAAAAATTATTTTACGTCAATTAATTATCTATTCACGGAGAAATATCAGTACATGTCTTCGGGCCAGAATTAAGTTAAGATTAGCCTGCAGAACAGGCGCTCGCTGCGGCGCTTCGCGCGTCACGCAAACTAACTAAAACATAGGCACCCGAAGCGTGCAGGAGTTATTTTTTCAATTGATTGGGTTGCTTGGGGTAAGACTGGGTGTTAGTCCTGTTGGGATGGTTGAGCTATTTGTGCATGGTGCATCACTAACTACATAGCCCCTTGCTACGACTAAGGGGCATTTTTTGAAAAAAAAAAATGTTGCAGACAAAATAATTTTTACGTGCAATTTGTTACGTCAAAACTGTTTCGTTCAATAGTAAATTTTTATCATTTAGAAAAAACAAGAACTAATTTAGTTGTCAAAATGTCACGAAATGGCTTATTCTGTTAGCGCTTATTTTGTTGCTAGCTTTTTTACAACCGTAACGCGATACTTTTGTTTGTTACAGGATACTTTTGAGTTTTTGTCAAACACTGTAAAACGATACCTTTGTTTTTTTTAAAACGCATGTAACATGACACTTTTGTTTATCTCACTTTTGTAATATGACACTTTTGTTTTTCTTGAAAACACCATGTCTCCATTGAGTAATCGAAAAGTAATAAACGAAGTAATAAACGAATCAAAACAAAAACTATATTTTTAGGAAAGCTTTTAAAGTGTAGTACACCTGGAGTATTTGTTTCCTGTCGTAAATATAAATTTTCATTCAACAAACAGGAACAAGAACTAATTAATTTTAGTTATCAAACTGTCACGGAATGACATGCTCTTATTTTAGCCTGTTGCCGCTATCGATCTTAGTTAATTTTAAAACCAAAACCATTTTAAAGTCAGTACCCATACCGGTTAATTAAATGTCTAAACGTGGTGTGTTTAAGGTATAAACATAAACGCTACTTGCCCAAGAGTCAGCTAATCGCCGGAGCAAGACGCTTAAGAGACTAATTAAATTAATTGCGGTTTTCAGTTGGCGACACGGAGTCTCAAGCAGTATTAAATTTAAGAAGTTTCCTTGTCACAAACTCTTAAAACAAGAGGCCACAACACACTCTGAAGAAGATTCCTTGCCATTTTTATGACACAGTACTAACATCACAATGAGAATATTATTCTTCAAATCTGCTTTGTGCAACTGCTTTATGCAATTTCTACCACGGTCAGCGAAACTAGCCCGTCCTAAAGGAACGCTTGAATAACAATTTAGTGTTGGGTCTTTTGCTGGCGGCGTGTGCGTTGTAAGCAGGCGAGCGTTTCAATTCCGGGGTTAATTCACAACTCACTGATTCCACCTCCTACAAATCGAAAATCTTCGAATGAAATCGCTCGCTTACAACTGTGTCAGATTACTTCCCCTTTATAAACTGCAATTTGATTGGTTCTGATGGTACCTCAAACCTGATTGGTGTGAGATACAAACATACTCCACTGACTACACGGTCCAGCACGCCGACTAAGAGTTATTTTTTTGAAAAAATAACTCAATAAATCGCCTGTTCTGCAGGCTAAGTTAAAATATAAGTTAACTGCATGTCTTTGTATACAACCAGTAAAAAAAACGAGAACGTCACTCATATCTCATCACTCATTTCTCTCAACAGATACAGATCTCTCCAACAGTAAATAAAAAAGAAGTGAGAATTCAACATGTATTCGTTTCCTGAATGTGTTACCTGGCTTACTGTGGGCTTAACCGAGTGTGTTGCTATAGTAACACTTAACCTCATTACAATAATTGTTTTGGTAAAAAATCGTAATCTGCGCAAGCGTAGCACGTACCTGGTTATTAATTTGGCAGTTGCAGATATGTTGCTTGGAGGATTTGCTACCCGTGGTCAATTCTATTGGGTTGGAGCAGTATACTGTAATGTCTGGACGTACGACTCAATTGATCCCTGGGCAGGCCATGTGCTAGGTACACTCGCGCGCTTGTTCGCTGTTTCCTCTGTAACAAACATAGCAGCAATTTCTGTTGAACGGCTGCACGCGACGCTGCGGCCGTTCAGACATCGCCTAATTAAGAAATGGGTTTACGCATTAATAATTGCTGTTGTTTGGGTTACAGCTAGGTTGTTGTCAATTGCTCTTCAAGTTCTATGGGTATTTAAAGGTCCCAGTTATCATGTTTACTTATGGAATTTACTCAGTGCAGTTTGTTTATTAGTAATTTGTATTTCTTATGCGTTCATTGTTATTAAAGTCCGTTGTGGAGCACAGCCTCAACACCATGGTGCAGCCAGTAGAGAAAGAAAACTGACCATGACATTGTTGATCGTGACTGTCGTATCTGTGTTGTTGTACCTACCATACACTATTTTCTCTTTTCTTGTTTTCACCACTGACGGTTTTACTTCAATGTCCATTGTAATGTTTGTTCGGTTGAACTTTATTCTGGTTGTTTTATTTTATGCAAACTCGCTTGTAAATCCTATATTATACGCTATCGGCATGCCAGAATACAGATCAGCTGTACTTGCTCTCTTTCGCAGACGACCTCAGCAACAAAGACAAGTTGCAGTTATTCCTCTTCATGACTTGTAATGCGAATAATATGAAACTCTATTTCCTTCTACTATTTAGCTTTGTGAATTTTAAATGTTGTAATGTCTAAAATGTTTAATGAATAAACACGTCGACGAAAAATAATTACCTTTCTTAAGTTTCAAGTTACACATATATAGCCATAATAATGCGGCCGAGGCTGAACCGAAACGGATTTTTTTGTCATATTTTGAGCCTAAAATGTTCTTAGACATGTTCTTACGCGATTAATCACCACTATAACAAAATTCTCGAATCTGATTGGTTCTTAGCACGTCCTATTTTTTACCAAATTGGAGTGCACGCGGCTAAAGTGTCCAATAACAAAGTTTGCCTGCTGCGCAAGCGTGCGCGCTCTTCATTTGGTTCCTTGTTGTGACTAAATACTGCTCTTCAGTTTCTAAAATTGCTTTTAGTTTTAGTGATGATAAATCTTAAATAGGCTTTGCTTTATCGAATTTTTTTTCTCGAATTTTTTTATACTTATGATTAATTACTCGTGACTAAACAAATCGGTTTCCCGCTACGGGGTCGTCCGATTTTGTTAATCAATTGTATGATTACAGACCGAATTGGACTCCACTTAGTCCTATTACCATCTCTGACATAGTATTTAAGAGAACTGATACCAAAAAACCCATAGAAGACCATTATTGTGCGCGGTATCATTAAGCTGTTTGATATAAACCTGATTGCAATAACGCTGTTGTCGTTGAAAAAAAGCAAAACGAAAAAAGGCAAATAGGAATTCATTAAAAATAGATGAGTAACCAGGATAAGACATTATTAAAAATGGAAAAGCGATCTCTGGTTAAAAATTTTGTTTAAAAACGAGCTTTCGACTACCAGTCTGTAGACTGTAGTCTTTCTGCTGCTCAACTTTAGCCTTTTCGCTGACAAGTTTTCGCCACCTTTTCATCGACATATTTTTGCACTATATATATATCAAGCAAAAAAAAAAATGAAAATTCCAAATTACGACCCCAGTTTAACTGCAAAAAGTAATTACAAGCAAGGCCACCCTTGTATGCCATCAGATACCTTTCGGATGCTAATTTGTGGGCCGAGCAACTCTGGTAAAACAAATATTCTTTTGCATATGCTTTACAAGTTGTTGGCCTACGACAAAATTTACCTTTGCGCAAAAAACCTGCATCAAGACAAGTACCAATACATGATTGATGATTTCGACAAAAGAGTCAATCCTGTGGCTGGCTATAATGTTATCGAGGGCGCTCATGATGTTATTCCTCTTGAGGGGCTGCCCACTGACAACCAAAAAATGGTAATTTTCGATGACATGGTTTGTGAAAGCAACCAAGGGGATATTATTGAATATTTTATCAACGGACGCCACCGCAATTGTAGCGTCATTTATCTTTCTCAGAGCTATTTTAAGGTCCCAAAAAACATCCGAGATAATTGTAGCCACTTTTGTGTTTTCGGCTTTCTTCCCAGAGAAAATAACCGTATTGCCGATGAATTGGGAATTGACAGAAAGCTGCTTGAAAGAGCCACAAATGCGAAATATCTTTTTTATACCACGACCGCCCAAAAAAAATCACGCAAAAAAATTTTGATGAAGATATATAGAAGATGGGGTATCTTAACGGTGCTACGGGCTCGACTCAAACACACGAGGAGGCCACTTCAATCCGAGGAAAAACCGGCCCTGCCGGCCCTGCTGGTCCAACTGGCGCAACTGGGCCCGCTGGCCAAAAAGGCGATACTGGTCCAAAAGGTGATACTGGTCCGCAAGGTCCAGCTGGACCAATAGGTTTGCCTGGAGCTGCAGGCCCGAAAGGTGATACTGGACCACAAGGGCCGACCGGACCTGCTGGCCCTGCGGGAGCAACGGGACCTACGGGGTCTACAGGGCCTACGGGACCTGCGGGGCCTACTGGGGCAACTGGACCTGCGGGCTCAAAAGGCGCTATTGGTCCAAAAGGCGATGCCGGCCCAAAAGGTGATAGTGGGGATTTATCAACCGCTAGCATTACTGGCAACATTGTCATGAACGACCATGCGATCAAACAGCTTGCAAATCCTGTCGGCGATCAAGATGCTGTAAATCTTACTTCAATGATAAAATATGTGGCCACCACTTCAATTTCAACAGGGCACGCCCATGAAAAGAATGCCTTAGCCTATTTAACCCAAAGGGTAGGTGTTACAGCTTTAAACAATGTTACTTCTGTTACAGTTGAAGACTTTACATCCAACCTTCACATTGTAAATAAAAAGGCTTATACTTTTAATCTTGTAAAAACTAGTGACAATTCCTTCAACTCTCGCTTAAAGTTAAATAAAGGTCCGCTGTCGCCAGGAGAGTACACTATATGTGTTGAGTTCTTTTACCCGCAAAGCGATTCTAACTGGTTTATTAGCCCTTCAACCCCTTACGCAATTGATACTCTTACTTACCACACTAAGTGCTTTGACAGTCACAACCCAAAGTATATGCGCACCATTATTCACACGTACAAATACAAAGATAAGGCCGACGACACTATCTATTTTGATATTTCAAATCCAGGATATGATGGCACAGCGCAAAATGAAAAGGCCGCTTTAATCATTTACGGTTTAAAGGGAAAAGGGGTATCAAACAGATGTCGACGGAACTTTTTATGATCAGGCTTTCGTTCTTGATGACGGCGATTTTACTCTACAAACAAATTTAGATATGAACGGACTTGAAATAAAAAATTATGATCGAGGCGACACAAGCATAAAAAAGAGCTATTATCAAGAAATATTTGAAACATATTTTGACATAACTGATGCTAATAGTTTCATTGTTGAAGATTCATTTGGAGCTTTGGTTAAATATGTGAAATGTCAAAACAATAATGGATTTATTGTAACTCAATATATGAAAAGTAATTTTGATTTATCAACTTTTGACAAGAATGCAGGTTCTGTGATAAACGGAGCTATTGTATCACTCAAAAAAACTATGACCACAAATAAATATACAATATTTATAAGCTTCAAACATGACACACAGTATAAAGATGCAACAAAAAATCTAGTCGGTTTCGGTGGTATCACTGGTAGCGGGGGATATGTTTACAGTGATCCTCGTTACAGCATCAATAACCAAAAACTCATCATTGACAATCAAAGCGATAATGACCATTCATTGAGCGTGTTGAGTCAATATCAAAATAAAAACCTTTTTATGTGGATCATGAAAAATGGAAACAATGTAAGATATGGTCTAGTCAATGGCGCCTATCTTGATAAAACTTATAATATAAGAAATGTCACAATAAGAAACATCGTAATAGAATTGCCTTATAAAATAAAACGAATCGGAATTTCAAAAAATGCTTATAGTTTCTGATCAAAAGAATTCAATAAAATATGTTTTCTTGAGAAAGGTGAAGGTGTGTTTTTTGTCTAACTAAAAAATAGATGAATGCGTTACACAAAGCGTGACATTGCGTGACATAAATCGTGACTGTCACTCGTGACCTTGTATGACGGGTTATGAAAAAAGGGCAAAACCCTTTTCGGGGGTGCTTAGTGGCGCGTGTTCCACAATCCACGATACTCGATTCCTGATCCCCTCCTGATTTTCCTGGAGTCCCAGGTCCTCTCAAACATGGCATATATTTTGTTTGGGGAAAAAAAAATCGACTCAGAGTTTCAATGTCACTTGAATTTACTTTCAGTTTAAAGCCACAGTCACTTTTTTTACCCCCCCCCCCCCCCCCCACCCCCCACATAAGATGTCAGAGTGTACCGTTGCTCAGCAGCACTGGCCGTGTAAGTTAAAGTGAAAAATATTGCAAGATTTGTGTTCGAAGAGCATTCGAACGATCGATAGTTTTCGTGGGTTAATCGAAGCTCGTTTTATTTTCCTGTGCCTCTTCAATCGCCTGAACACACTCATATGTTATTCTTCTCACATCGTTTAGCAGGGGCGGCGAAGAAAGTTCGGCAATAATACTGCAAATCTTAAGAAACAGAATAATCATGTCGCTTTAATTTCGCTCTGAGTTAACAAAATAACGCTTGCGTTCAAATGTTTTGAACAGAATGATCTAGAACTTCCGGTGTTACGAAATGTACTAACCTCACGTGAAACGTCAAAAAAGACAATAACTGTTCACGTGCAAAACAATAAAATACATACCAAATCTCCCTGGTAACTGAAAATGTATAAATAGATTTTAAATTTACTTTTTGAGTTGCTAGGGAGAATTTTGATGAGTTCTATTGTTTTGCACGTGAAACGGCTTTTGTTTTAGTGGCTGTTCACATGATCTTTATTTTCTAAAATATCTGTGTAAGGGTCTGGGAAATATAAATATTGGTTTCCTGTCTATTTCTGAGAAAAATGTCACGCAACGGTTCCGCTTCACAGAATTTACATCGAATAGAAGGAAGCTGCCTGTAATGGAGTCAAACAATTATAAAAGTAATGGTACCACTCGTGCCAATCACAATCACGGGAGCATATTTCTAAGAAAGGATTGTATTCTTTCGTGGGAAAGTCAGGTATTGACTCGATTGGGGGCCTAATCGAAACTTTATGTAGTTTTTTTGCTCTATCTAAACAGGGATAACAACATCCCTCGAAACGGCAGTTCATATAATCAAAACATATTATCATACGTACAATCTGCTGCCTTTTATGACAGAAAGGCAGTTTTGAAATATGCTCATGAACCTTGCCCCAGCCTAACGTTGCACTATACCTGAGTTTTAGGTTAAAATACTCTTTGTAAACTAGCTCACGAAAATCAGGTCGTATAACGGCTTTTATGACCTCGAAAAGTTGATAGTTAAACTTGGCTGGATCTAATTTCGCTAGTTGTTCTTTTAAATTATCTTCAATTTTTTTCTTGTCTCGTTATTCTTCCTGTCAATACAGTCGAAATGGAATTCCAAATTTTGTTCTTCCCAAGTCTGTCCAATGTTTTGCCCAACAGTAGCCATTGTATTCAATAGTAAAATAATTATTTAGAATTTTATATAATGCGAGGTGTCAATTCTCTAATTGCTTGTGCTTGAGCTCCACCAAGACCCGCTCGAAGTTTTTCTTCGCTTTTCTGTGCTTGCGGATTAGCCGGTGCTTTAGGTTACTTCCTCCGCATGCCAGACACACACAGTCACACACTACCCCTGCCCCGCAACTACGACATGGGACTGGCCTTTTTTTTACTGTTTTTAGTTGATAGTTGGGCCGCGCGCATAACTCCCCGACACACCTCTTTCCGCAGTTTTCTTTCCGACTTAACATTAACCACCCGCAGTTGTTTTTTCCACGCACCATTTTTCTGATATAACCTAGGTTGCTCTTGTTTTCAATTGACCCCCTTGTTAGTAGTAATGTCGGGATTTAACAAATATCCGTTTTGGGTTAAGAGTGCGTTCGCGTGCTTTAATCCCCCTCCGCCACCAAAACGCCCTGCGACTTTTGGAGCTGGGTGTTTTTGGTGGTGGGGTGTTTAAAAATTGTGAACGCACCTCTTACACCCAAAACGGTATTTGTCAAATCCCGACATTACTACTCACAGGCATTCCAAGCTCACGTTTGAAGAAAGGGAATAATTAATTATCTATTCATTCAGCGTCACGGTGAGCCGGAACGTGACCTTTCAGCTGACACGGTTTTAGGTTACACGAGAACCGTTGAGAATATGAGCGCCCTATAAGACGTTGTATGGGGAATAAAATAACGTTGATTTAGAACGCTAAATTCTTCAAAATTACTATATTTTTACGCTAGGTGAATTGAATAAACTCTCCTCTTGTGTGTCTGTTGCGCTTTATGGTTATTTTCGCCGTTTAAGGCTTTTATGCCACCGCTGTTTTCCCTTTTTTCCGTCTTATGAAAGGAAAAGAAGCGGAATTCTAAAATAGCGCTTTTCAAAAAAGATAGAAGGTGTTAAACAAAAATTGCGAGTGTGAGCTCAGAACCAGTCAAGTTAACTAAAGTGATCAGTAGCTAAAAGACTATTAATACGGTGGTTTCAAAGGGACAGATTTTCCCACTTCTTTTTTTTTTACTTGCAACTTAGCTGCTACTTTCTTGCGACTTACTTGCGAGTTTCTTGCGACTTAGCTGCCCGGTTACCCAGCTAAGCCATGTGAGTCGACAGGTCAGGCTGCATTGCTGAGGCCTTCCAAGGGAAGTGAAGTGAAGTGAATACTTTATTTATCCTCGGATTATAGAGTAGCTTTTACAAAGCTAATGTCTCCGAGCATTTCAGCAGTACAACGGTACAATGGGTAAAGACCAGACCACAACACCGGGAAACTTCGTGCCCTACTCTTAACGATGAGTGTGTGGGTTCTTTAACGTCCCCTGCTGACCATAACAGTGAAGATGCAGGAGACGGGGCCTACGGTTTATCGTCCTTATCCGAGAAGACTAGAACATCTAACCATTTACAGATGTCATTGCAAAGGCAGCATATTCTCCTGAGTTATTTTAAGACCCTGAGTGTTGGTCCGGTCTGGGCTCGAACCCGAGACCTCCCGCACAGAAGTCCGGCGCTCTACCAACTGAGCTAACCGGTCGGCGGTTCTCTTGTCACTTTGTCGCTCATTTTCCTTCCTACCTGTCGCCTATATGGCTTGAGACAAATGTTGCTGTCGCAAATTGTCGCTTTTTTACCATCAGTTTCTGTCGGCTGTCGGTGTTCTGGAACAAGATTGTCGCTACATTTTTAGCCATCGCTGAGAAACAACATGGACTCTCAGGAGGAAGATCACTTCGATGCTGGTGTCTCGTACATCCCAGCCGTCGGAGTATTCCTGATCTTTTCAAATGCCTTAGGGATATAACAATACCATGCACACTTACGAGGAATAATGCGATCTCTGGTGCAGTAAGCCCAAGGTTAAAATAATTTTCGATTATTTCATCGCGCGTTCGTGTATTGTCTCCTATTGCAGGAGAGTAAGTTGGAAGCACTGCCGTCGACGTAGAGCACACCAAAATGAAGATAAAAATACTTAAAAACTTCATAGCTGAGAGAGTTCATGTTGTTTCTCAGCAATGTAGCCTGACATGTCGACTCACACGGCTTAGCTGGGTAACCGGGCAGCTTAGTCGCAAGAATCTCGCAAGAAAGTCGCAAGTAAGTCGCATGAAAGTCGCAAGAAAGTAGCAGCTAAGTCGCAAGTAAAAAAAAAAGAAGTGGGAAAATCTGTCCCTTTGAAACCACCGTATGTTAAAAGTTACACTGAAGATAAAAAGAGATTGATCTTCACTGGTAATTCATATAATGTATATGTCGGTGGTGTTGGAGTAAGCTTACAGAGAAACTGGTGTGTTCGTTTCTGATATTATTGTTCCGGTTTGAAAGCTTTGCCCTGCAGAATTTACAAGCAATCTCCAATTATGAGGTAACAAATTTAACGTAAATGTTTTATTGTGAGATTCTGTTAATACATTATTTATGAACGAATTCGAAGTTGAAGAGGTCGAGCGAACGTACACGGTATCACAGAATTGTTTGTTGTTAGTGATCATCATTAATTCCTTTTTGTGCGGATTAAAATCTTCTGGTCTTCTTGCGTTGATGATGATAGCATGGAAGTTGCCATAAAATTGAAGCGTCTAAATAAGGGAAATGTCAGAGTTTTGGAGTATGAATAAGAAATGACAGCGAGCAAAAGATAAACTAATGCCGAGTCAAATTCAAAATATGAAGGCACTAAAGAATGATGGTAATCTGAAGATTATGATTCCCCCCCGAATTTTGATTCATCTGAGAACAAAATTCGGCTTCAGGTGAAAACTCGACAAGGATGGCCCCTTTTGGAAGCATTTTGGTTTTATAATAAACCATTTAAAAATTAACTGATGTTGTGTGACTCGCCTAAAAATTTTGCCCTTGACAAACTGTCACTCTATAAATCCTGCGACACAGTCACTACAGTCGGTGAGCGTTTCCCAGAATTTCGCGCGACCAGAATTTTGCTTTCTACCTTTAAATTAGTAATATTGCAGGATAGTTTCCTTACTACGGTACAGTTAGTACGTTACGCACAGTCGGTACGCTCGGTACGGTCGGTAGGCTCGGTACAGTCGGTACGCTTGGTACAGTCGGTACGCTCGGTACAGTCGGTACCCTCGGTACAGTCGGTACCCTCGGTACAGTCGGTACCCTCGGTACAGTCGGTACCCTCGGTACAGTCGGTACCCTCGGTACAGTCGGTACAGTCGGTACGCTTGGTACAGTCGGTACAGTCGGTACGCTCGGTACAGTCGGTACCCTCGGTACGGTCAGTACATTCGGTACAGTCGGTACGCTCGGAACAGTCGGTACAGTCGGTACGCTCGGTACAGTCGGTACGGTCGGTACCCTCGGTACAGTCGGTAAATTCGGTACAGTCGGTACAGTCGGTACCTTCGGTACAGTCGGTACAGTCGGTACAGTCGGTACAGTCGGTACAGTCGGTACAATCGGTACAGTCGGTACAGTCGGTTCGCTCGGTACAGTCGGTACAGTCGGTACAGTCGATATTTACCAAAAAAAAACTTAAACAACACTAAGGAAGTAAGAAGCAAAAGCAAGAATCTTATAATTCAATGAAGACAAGCCAAAGCTTGCATGTGATTGGTTCGGTACATTGCGGTACGGAAGAAGTGGAGGATAGCCAATCACAGAGCCGCTTTGGATGGGTGCAGTACTACTGGACCCTGTTCTTTTGTCCCAGTGCAGATGTTTTCAAAGTAACTTTCAAATTTTCTTTGTAAGAGATTTTGATAAAAAAAAACTGTTCGCATCTGGAGAACTCTCAAATTTCGCGGGCCGTACTGTAGAATCACAGCGCGCGTACTATCTGAGAGATATAATAAATTGCTGTTAAAAGAAAGAGCGACGTATTCTATTTTACTGATAATCATTTTGTTTTTGTTTTTTTTACCACAAATAATGATAGAGTTTTTTTAACTTGAACATTTTACTTTCTATTCATAGCATGGATATGTTAACAAGTTTACTTACTGGCGAAAAATTATGCGGAAAACACATGAAGGCCCCAGCCTTTCATTAAAGGGACACTGTCACGGGCATTTTTTGACTTTTTCAGTAAAATGGCACCACAATTACGACTAAGTAGTTTCAACCATACAGGAAACGCTCCTAGAACATAAAGGGAAGGATATCTAGTAAATTGTTTAGAGAAGAGGGTGACCGTAAATAGATTTCATCAATTTTTCCAAATCACAAGGACACAACTTGAAAAAGTCAGGCTGACTTTTTCAAGTTGAGATCTAAAGTTCCCGATGGTATCACAGTGATATCACTCTATATTTAGCTTCAGTACACTGGTATAGTAATTTTAAGAAAACCTGACCGCTGTTAATGGGTTTCCAGTGGTGTAAACATGTTTTTGGAATGTTGAATTTTTGAAGGTATGCTCGTGACAGTGCCCCTTTAACAGTGTGCGCCAGGCCTGCTAAAGCACAAATGAAAAATAGGTAAAAGATATTACCAAAGTCGAACTATTTTTAATTTTCTTTTAGTTTGAATGTTTTATGTCTGCGCTGTCAATTTAAGCTAATACTAACAGCTAATTATACTGAGTGATATAAGAAACGTGATGTTTGTTTCTTGATCCCACACAGTTGAAAATGGAGATGAGATAATATTCAAACAATAATTAGCTAACATCAGTGTATTTTGACAGAGTATTGCTTACATTCAATTCTTCTATTAACTACTACACCTGCATTCCTGCTTGCAGTGTGGCTGGTCTCCTTTACTACTGAGCCTTTCAACCAACAACTGAGTTTGCCACTGGCAAGGTGGGTAAAAGTCTTTCTAAATTTTTTATCTGATATTTTTTTCTGTAACCTGTATCCTCTCTATTGGAGAGAATGTTTTCCCGCTAAGTTAAACCTTTTGCATTTTTGTGTAATTCTAAGATAATAGCTGTTTGAAAGCGTCATATTGAAATGCCAAGTCAGGTAAACATTTCAATGCCTAGGAAGGATTCAGTTCAACTCAGTTTTTATGAAGTCACTTTCACGTTTAAGCTCGCATTATAGTAAAGAATTACATTTTGAAGCTACCGTTTAATACGCGAAGAGTGTTGAAGTCTCCTTTAACTGTCGTTTAACACTCAGGGTCTCGTTAACCCGTTGTCTTTTGGTAAATTAAAGGAATCTCAACACTGGAATACACTTCTTTTCAAGTAATTTTGTATAGAATCATTTTTTTCTGAATTAAATATTTCTTTTTTAAAGTATTTTTGAGTTTGATCTAGTTAAACGAAGATTAAAAAACCCTGATCAACCTTTCCTGGTCGTATATGCCTAATGTATTCACTCGATATTTTCACCATGGTTGTGGATAAAACCGTGACGTCCCTCTAGAAGAACCCGTAGTAAAACCAATCATTTGTACGAACAGCGATGTCCACAAGAAAGTCTTGATATTGATTTTGTATTATGATCTTATCAGAACTGAGAAATGAAGTCCGTGGATAAATGAAACTTGCATTGTATATGTCTCTGAAAATTATATATTTTATTTAAATTGTCTCAGCGTTTGGCAATGAGACGGATTCCAGTTATTTTTTTTTTCTTAAATTAAAAGTTTCAAGTGGAAATTTCTTTTGAAAGTCGTCAAGAAATTCGCTTTTAGCGCAGCCTTGGAATATCGACAAGCGATCTTTTTGTACCAAACACAAGAAACATACACGACGGTATAACAAATGTTATACTGTAATTAGCCACGATAATGATGAGAAATAGACATGGGAAGCTTAGCGCCAGTAACTTAGAGAAAGATACTTTGGTCTTAGACTACTGTGAAATAGAGGTTGTAGTATTATCGCTCTTTAATTTGCAGTGTGACTATTCTGCATCAACACTGAGACCACATCACGATCCTATCGCCGGACAAGGTTGGTTGAAGACTTTTTAAATTTATATTTTTAGTTGATTATTTTTCTGCAGGTGTATTTTCTCTTTCGGGAAGAAAATGTCCAATGCTATATAACAAATGCTCTTCGATAGAAATATCTGAGATAACATGCAGTCATCTGAACATTTCAACACCAAAGGAGATCAGTTCCGAGTCAATTTAAGTTTTACAGTTTTTTATTTTTCCACCATTACGCCATTTCACCATATTAGGTGACGAGAACGCGCAAAATATGCACGTACACTGTAGAACAGGGCAAAAATACGGACGGAAAGCGGAGCAACAAAATGGCCGGACTGAACGACCCAAACTTTGACTAATAATGCAACTCACAAAATATCCGCGCGTATTATAGGAAAAACCATCGAATAAGGTGTATGTAGTTGCTAGCGCTTCCACGAATTTAGCTTACATTAACAAATTACAACCACTTTTAGTCATTTAAAGGAGAAGTTCACTCCAGAATGGCCATTTATTTTCTTTACGCCAATAAAAACTTTATACCAGAATATGTTATTCACCAAAATTTCAGCTTCCAACGAGCGCTAAATCCCTACGAAATCTTTCTCTAAAGTAGCCCACAATTCGACAACTGAACGCCGCCATCTTGGAGCTAGTAATGTATGCGTGACGTCAAAGAGTTCAGCCCGGGCCCAGTTGTTCGAAGCGTGGATAACGCTATCCACCGGATAAATCGCTATCCAGCGGACAAGTGTTGGCAAAACAAACTACGCTATCCACTGGATAGTGATTTATCCGGTGGATAGCGTTATCCAACCTTTGAACAACTGGGGCCTGAAGTTTAGCGGGAAAATTTAAATACTCGAAACTCCTTGTTTCTTTGTAGTGGTTTTTGTTTGTCAAAATGCCTGTTTGTGCAGCTCCATGTTTCTCAAACAGAGCTACAAGAGATACAAAAAAACCTTTCACCTTTTCTTTCCTTTCAGACAGGCATTTTGACAAACAAAAGCCACTTCAAAGAAACAAGGAGTTTGAAGTATTTAAATTCTCCCGCTAAACTTCAGGCTGAACTCTTTGACGTCACGCATACATTACTAGCTCCAAGATGGCGGCGTTCAGTTGTCGAATTGTGGGCTACTTTAGAGAAAGATTTCGTAGGGATTTAGCGCTCGTTGGAAGCTGAAATTTTGGTGAATAACATATTTTTGTAGAAACTTTTTATTGGCGTAAAGAAAATAAATGGCCATTCTGGAGTGAACTTCTCCTTTAAGGCGTGTTCGAATACTTAAACTCTAGCTCATTTTTTTATTTGACGTCAAATTAATACATTAACGTTAATGGAAAAATTCAAGTTGACTACGTTATAAAAAGTGAAATATCCGTAAACCCAACAGGAAGAAAATAATCTCGAGTCTGTGTTGTCCCGTTGTCTGGAAAAATAAATATTTATGTAGTTTTTTTTAATAAGAAAATGGAGAGGCAGCTGCAACTAGGTTTTGTGTGTTAAAGAGCTCTAGAATTTAATTTTTTTTAATTGAAATTTAGAATTAAATTTAGGTCAGTTAAACTCTTGCTTCTCTCGATATACAATTTTTATGATGCAGGTCTCGATCAGTGTAAACTAATCAGTACCGAGAAACAAAATAGTGAATCAGGGAAAGTAAGTGGCGCCAAGCTATCTGCTGCTTTCGAAGAGCGAGCATTTTCAGTAATAAAAAGCTGAAATTATTGATTTCGCCGGCGTTTGATTTTTGTTATCGCTTTGGAGGTGTTGTTTTCCTAATTTTTATCTGAAATTCTCATCAACATCAATGTTGTAAGGGAAAAAGGCTTTTTTCAAATGTGCTTAGATCAGCAAGAAAAAAAAAACATATTGGACATTAAAAGACTGAGTTCTTTTTTTATGTACGAGTTATTTCCCTTTAATTTTAATTCATCTTATCAATTTTCAATTCATTGCTTTTACAGTGGAGTTAAGTTTACCAACAGCTGAAATTGAAACTACGACAATAAGAAGCCAATAATTATTTTAATATCTGCATAGCAAGTTGAAGAGACCACTCACCAAGGTAACTTGAAGATTTTTTACACTTTTTTTCTGACAATATTTTTTATGTTAATACCACTATCTCCTCTGGAGAGATCATTGTCCTTTCTATGTTCTTATGTCCAGTGCTACCATAGTCACTCTTTCAGTAAGCATCATAATTAAAGGAAAAGTCAAATAAAACATTTTAACAAAATAAACCAGTTTTTTCTGCGCGGCAAATTCAGACGCCGCAGTTGTGTAAATTTCAACAACCTGCGGCACGTTCTGTTGCGGTGGGAAAACGTTCCTTTTCTTATTGAATAAAGATTGACGTTGTTGACATGTTAACTGTGTAATTTTACATATTGTGTGCTACGATTATTGTTCTTTCAGAAAAGCATAACAGCTAAATGCAAACACAACAAAAATATTTCAATAGCAAGGAAAATGTAATGAAGTGATGACTTAGTGTTTTGTGCGCGACTGTCCATCGATTTAGAATTTGTGTTTAACAAATTTAACCTTCGACACGTTTTCATCTATCTAAGAAAAGTCTTGCGAATAAATAACGTTTTCGCTTCTTTGGCATAATTTTGTTTTTTCAAACTATTGCTCGTCTTTCTCGTTAAAAGTTTTAGTATGTGCTTTAACAAGAAAATTCACCAGAGAGGTTAAACAGTTCTTTAATGTTATAAAAAAAGGCTTGAATGGATAATTTGCCTGGGTAAAATGTGACAGCAGCCTTATTTGTGTTAAGAACGTTTCGAACAAAGATATATAAACATTGTAAATACTAAAATAGTTCAGATAACTGTCTTCCGAAGGTCTCCTGTCGAATAATCATTAAATACACAGAGGATGTGTTTATTTTCGAATCCACAAGATATGCCGATGACTTTCATTTTGCACCGAAAGTTCATCGTTTGGAGGTTAAGTGCAGCCGGTAAATAGTCACAAATTCAGTCTCGTAGACCCTGTTTGAGAACCTAGAAATAACAGTGCTGTTTGAAAAAGTTGGATGAAAACGCTGATTTACGATGACTTGGGCAGCGTACTTCGGCTGGTTGAGTTTTTGTTGTTGTTGTACTATACTGGTAGTCACCAGATAGTGTCAAATCTTAAGACGAAACGGCGCAGACATGGCACAGTATGATAAAACTAAAATTTCAGAAAAAGTACAATGATTTACTTTTAAGTTTTGCTTATTCATTTATTATTTACTTAGGTTTAAAAGGTAAGCATTGAAATTTAATTTCCATATTCCTCTTGAGCGTACTGTTAAAAAATTATTTTACGTTAAGTTAAGATTAGCCTGCAGAATAGGCGCTCGCTGCGGCGCTTCGCGCGTCACGCAAACTAACTAAATAAATCGCCTGTTCTGCAGGCTAAGTTAAGATATAAGTTAACTGCATGTCTTCGTATACAACCTTTAAAAATAACGAACACATCACTCATATCTCATCACTCATTTCTCTCAACAGATACAGATATCTCCAACGGCAAATAAAAAAACGTTCAAAAAAGAAGTGAGAATTCAACATGTTTTCGTTTCCTGAATGTGTTACCTGGCTTACTGTGGGCTTAATCGAGTGTGTTGCTATAGTGACACTTAACATCATTACAATAATTGTTTTGGCAAAAAATCGTAATCTGCGCAAGCGTAGCACATACCTGGTTATTAATTTGGCAGTTGCAGATATGTTGGTTGGACGATTTGCTACGCCTAATCTATTCTATTGGTTTGGAGCAGGCTACTGTAATGTCTTGAAGTACAACTCAATTGATCCCTGGGCAGTCCATGTGCTACTTACACTCGTTCGCTTGTTCCCTGTTTCCTCTGTAACAAACATAGCAGCAATTTCTGTTGAGCGGCTGCACGCGACGCTGCGGCCGTTCAGACATCGCCTAATTAAGAAATGGGTTTACGCATTAATAATTGCTGTTGTTTGGGTTACAGCTGGGTTGTTGTCAATTGCTCTTACAGTTCTACCGGTATTTAATGGTGGCCGTTATTATTTTTACTTACAGAATTCATTCATTGCAGTTTGTTTATTAGTCATTTGTATTTCTTACGCGTCCATTGTTATTAAAGTCCGTTGTGGAGCGCAGCCTCAACACCATGGTGCAGCCAGTAGAGAAAGAAAACTGACCATGACATTGTTGATCGTGACTGTCGTATCTGTGTTGTTGTACCTACCATACACTATTTTCTCTTTTCTCGTTTTCACCACGGACGTTTTTACTTCAATGCCCAATGTAACGTCTGTTCGGTTGGGTCGTATTCTGCTTGTTCTAATTTATGCAAACTCGCTTGTAAATCCTATATTATACGCTATTCGCATGCCAGAATACAGATCAGCTGTACTTGCTCTCTTTCGCAGACGACCTCAGCAACAAAGACAAGTTGCAGTTATTCCTCTTCATGACTTGTAATGCGAATAATATGAAGAAGCTCTAGTGCCTTCTACTATTTAGCTTTGTGAATTTCAAATGGTGTAATGTCTAAAATTGTAAGTGAATGGACACGTCGACGAAAAATAATTACCTCTTTTAAGTTTGAAGTTACACATATATAGCCCTGGTTTTGCGGCCGAGGCTGAACCGAAACTGATTTTTTTGACATATTTTGAGCCTAAAACGTTTTTAGACATGTTCTTACGTGATATAATATTTAAGAGAACTGATATCAAAAAACCTAGAGAAGACCATTATTGTGCGCGGTATCATTAAGCTATTTGATATAAACCTGATTGCAATAACGCTGTTGTCGTTGAAAAAAGCAAAATGAAAAAAGGCAAATAGGAATTCATTAAAAATAGATGAGTAACCAGGGTAAGACATTATTAAAAATGGAAAAGCGGTCTCTGGTTAAAAATTTTGTTTAAAAACGAGCTTTCGACTACCAGTCTGTAGTCTTTAATACAACGATTTGTTTAAAATTCGTCCGAAGAAACCGCCTCAAACTCCTCAAAATACACGTTAATCAACTTATCTAATAACACGATTGAGATCTGTACAGATATAAAGTCGTGAGTTTCCTGTAAATTTATTCAGCTACGATGATTAGGCTAATTAAATCCAGAAAATTTAACTCGATAGATATTCACGTTGCTACTAGTTGTTTTTAGCTCGATGTAGAACGAATTAAAAATGCTTTACTTCTCAGTTTAAGGTTGGCTGTGTTCTTAGCATGTTCTTAAAATCTGGGTCAATTTAAGTTCTTGAAAAATGGTTCTTATATAAAAAAGAGTGTAGAGAAGAAATGCAGGCTATATCATCCACAGTTTAGCTGAGAATTTGCTTTATACTAATGTTATACCATCTCGAGAGCGTGTGATGTTTATGATTTATTTGTATTGAACATCTTAATAATATCAAGCTGATATCGATACAGAGTCTTTACATGACTGGGGTGAAAACGAGTTTGTTACATTAAGGTTTAACGGTCATCTACCACCCCCTCTACCCCCCCCCCCCCACCCCCCCCGAAAGCAGTGACAAGATTTCATGGTTATCGGGAAGGGGGTTATCCTTTCTAACATAGAACATTTACCAACGGATTATATTGATCAACTTGTAATTTGAGCACTTCAGTTTCAGCAAAAAACGCTCAAACTTTAAAAAAAAAAAAACTAAATCTCTCAGTGCTGCCCTTACTCAGGCGACCTTTCACATGACGTACCAATGTTTTGAGCCATATGCAGTTCGGTGCTCATTTATACAGTACCCCCTATAGTAATTTGAACGATTAAAACAGATACTATACACGAGCAGTTTTAGCTTCACTTTTACTCAGTTAGTTAACATTAAAAAATAAAATCTGAAGAGTATTAAAGAAGAATGCATACTTTGGTGAAATCCTTTCCATCCATTCCAGTAATGATATGGGTATATTTAATGTAATTCATTTATTGTATTTGTGATAAGTAGAAATAAAGATATTACTTGATGTAGTCTATTTTAGTTCCTTAATTTCATCCTTTGCTAGTGTTATAACGAATTAGGGATAAGTTGTAGTTATTATTATGTTTTTATTTCTTTAAACAAAGATAAGTTGTTATCTTTAATAACAAGTAATGTAAAGTACTACTTTTGTTAATTTAAAAGGTTATTATAACAAGAATGGAAACACTTATTTTAATCATGATGTTGTATATAGAGGATATTACACGATGGCGAGAAGATATGAATTTTATGTTCGAGTGGCAGAAACGATATCTCACGAGTGAGCGCAGCGAACGAGTGAGATGTCGTTTTTGCCACGAGAACATAAAATTCATATCTTTGAGCCAACGTGTAATGTTCTTTTTATTATATGGAGACCAGATGTAATTGAAATTGCCAATTTTTATTTCATTGTTTTCGAAAACTCGAGCAAGTTTTATAAATCACTGTTCGTCTTCACAGAAAATACAAAGCACCCGTGTCCAGGATATAGAAACACTAACTGAATTCCAATCAAACAAAATACATGAAATACTTGTCAACTAAATATCGTAACACGTAAGAACTGAAAACATTACTGACTTTGACTTGAATCCGATGTGGCAATGTCTTGACGGCCTATAGTTTTCAACCGCTTTTGTTTTCTTCTTTACAACATCTTGCACTTTGTGCAATTCCTTGCGAAGAATTCTCTCTAAAAGCCTTGAAATCGTCAAGGCTTCTATTATCATGTTCTCGTCCTTGAGTTTTTCAGAAAACTCATTCTTTTTCGTCGCTTAATTAAACAAATTAGTCCTGCTTGTCGATGCTTGCTCACAACAAACCGGAACGACACAAGAAACCAAGTTCATTCAACAAAGTAGAAATGGCGCGAATCGTGACGTCAATGAGCGATATGACACTCGCAAGCGTGTCATACGGAAAATACGCCACTCAGGTCCCGGATGGAGTGGCGTATGGAATCTACGAGTGGTTTAGTTCCAGGTAAAACACTCTCGTCCATATAATAATACATGATTATGATATTTTGTAAACGATGTTATATTACATCTTTGGAACTTGATAGATGTTCAAACACATGCTCAGTGTTATAATACATCTTTGATTATATTACTTGCTGTAAATCATAAGATAAATAAAAACTTGCTGTTGCTACAATGTTTTTTTCTTTGTGTGGAGAGTACTGCATAATTTATTTTTACAAACCTCTTAATTACGCTTTACAGTAAGGGCTAAATTCCTCGGGTTTGTTCGGCGTACAAGAAAAAATTTCACTCTAGTTGACTGTCATGTTAATAGTTGATTATCACTCGATCCATGAACTATTCTCATTCATGTTTATGCAGCGGAATTCCAGAATGCGTGGGTTATGTAATCCCGTTTGTTCTATGTTGGTTACGTAATAAAGTGTTGAATTACCATGTGCAATATCTCCGTTTTTAAAGATCTGTCTGTAGATTCAGGGCATTTCGAAAGAGATACGCAACCCGGTAAGTATAAAGGATTTTCGACCCTCCCTCCTCCCCTTCGGCGACGTGATTCACAGCTAGTGCTTTCGCATCCAGCCGCTCATTGCCTCGGCCACAATCTTTTCCATAATTTAACCACGCCAGACAATGAGCGGCATAATTAATGAATGAAAATGATATACAATCCTCAAGATGATAACTCGATCATGCTATATAACAAATGCTCTTCGATAAAAATATTTGAGATGACATGCAGTCAGCTGAACATTTCAACACCGAGGAAGACCAGTTCCGAGTCAATTTACGTTTTACAGTTCTTTATTTTTCCACCATTGCGCCATTTTACCATATTAGGTCACGAGAACGCGCAAAATATGCACGTACACTGTAGAACAGGGCAAAAATACGGACGGAAAGCGGAGCAACAAAATGGCCGGACTGAACGACCCAAACTTTGACTAATAATGCAACTCACAAAATATCCGCGCGTGTTATTGGTAAAACCATCGGATAAGGTGTATGTAGTTGCTAGCACTTCCACGAATTTAGCTCACATTAACAAATTAATGTCTAATACATAGCTTTTACATAGCTTTTACAAGAACTTAAACTCTAGCTGATTTTTTTTTTATTTGACGTCAAATTAATACATTAACGTTAATCGAAAAATTCAAGTTGACTACGTTATAAAAAGTGCAATATCCGTAAACGCAACAGGAAGAAAATAATGTCTGGTCTCTGTTGTCCCGTTGGATTGACAAATAAATATTAATGTAGTGTTTTTAATATGAAAATGGAGAGGCAGCTGCAACTAGGGTTTGTGTGAAAGAGCTCCAGAATTTTTTTTTTTGAATTTAACTTAAGAATTAAACTTAGGTCAGTTTAATTCTTGCTTCTCTCCATACACAATTTTTATGATGTAGGTCTCAATTAGTGTAAACTAATCAGTACCGAGAAACAAAATAGTGAATCAGGGAAAGTCAGTGGCGCCAAGCTATCTGCTGCTTTCGAAGAGCGAGCATTTTCAGTAATAAGAAGCTGAAATTATTGATTTCGCCGGCGTTTAATTTTTATTATCGCTTTGGATATGTTTTTTTCCTAAAGTTTATCTGAGATTCTCATCAACATTAATGTTGTAAGGAAACCAGGCTTTTTTCAAATGTGCTTAGATCAGCAATCAAAAACGAAAATCATATTGGACATTAAAAGACTGAGTTATTTTTTTTGATGGTCGAGTTATTTCCCTTTAATTTTAAGTCATCTTATCAATTTTCAATTCATTGCTTTTTGAGTGGAGTTAAGTTTACCGACAGCTGAAATTAAAACTACGACAATAAGAAGCATATAATTATTTTAATATCTGCATAGCAAGTTGAAGAGACCACTCACCAAGGTAGCTTGAAAATTTTCTACACTTTTTTTCTGACAATATTTTTTATATTAATATCACTATCTCCTCTGGAGGGATCATGGTCTTTTCTATGTTTTTATGTCCAATGCTACCATAGTCACTCTTTTAGAAAGCATCATAAGTAAAGGAAAAGTTAGTTAAAACATTTTAACAAATAAACCAGTTGTTGTGCGCGGCAAATTCAGACGCCGCAGTTGTGTAAATGTGAACAACCTGTGGCACGTTCTATTGCGGCGGGAAAACGTTCCTTTTGTTTTTGAATAAAGATTGACGTTGTTGAGATGTTAACTGTGTAATTTAACATATTTGTGCTACGATTATTGTTCTTTCAGAAAAGCACAACAGCTAAATGAAAATTCAACAAAAATATTTCAATACCAAGGAAAATGTCATGAAGTGATGACTTAGTGTTTTGTGCGCGACTGTCCATCGATTTAGAATTTGTGTTTAACAAATTTACCCTTCGACTCGTTTTCATCTATCTAAGAAAAGTCTTGCGAATAAATAACGTGTTCGCTTTTTTGGCATATTTTTTTTGAAACTATTGCTCGTCTTTCTCGTTAAAAGTTTTAGTATGTGCTTTAACAAGAAAATTCGACAAAGAGGTTAAACAGTTCTTTAATGTTATAAAAAAAACGCTTGAATGTATATTTTACCTGGGCAAAATGTGACGGCAACCTCGTTTGTGTTAAGAACGTTTCGAACAAAGATATATAAACATTGTAAATACTAAAATAGTTCAGATAACGGTGTCTTTCGAAGGTCTCCTGTCGAGTAATTATTAAATACACAGAAGATGTGTTTATTTTCGAATCCACAAGATATGCCGATGACTTTCATTTTGCACCGAAAGTTCATCGTTTGGAGGCTAAGCGCAGCCAGTAAACAGTCACAAATTCAGTCACGTAGTCCCTGTTTGAGAACCTAGAAATAGCAGTGCTGTTTGATAAAGGTGAATAAAAACGCTGACTTACGATGACATGGGCAGCGTAATTCGGCTGGTTGACTTTTTGTTGTTATTGTACTATACTGGTAATCACCAGATAGTGTCAAAAAAAACGGCGCAGACATGGGACTGCATCAGCTGCTTTAGGGTGGTGAAGGGTATTTTCGTGACTCGTGATTGCCAAATAATAGCTTGAAGGAAGTGCATGTTTTTGCGCCAGTTCTTATACAACCTGTAAAAAAAACACATCACTCATTTCTCTCATTTCTCACCACTCATTTCTCTCAACAGATACAGTTCTCTCCAACAGCAATTAAAAGGAAGTGAGAATTCAAGATGTCTGTAAATACACTTTGTCTGCGGCGATCGGTAGACTTAATTTCACTAGAATGATTCATCCGATCTATTGTAGGTTTTTTAACACTAAATTTTCGGTGGCCTCTGTCCACCTTCATCAGAGTAAAAATTGCGTTCGTTAAAAGATTAGCACGCGCTAGGATGTTTGACTACGCCATCCAATCTTTAGTTTCTCAACAGAGGAGTGTAAGCGCGCGGAAGGGGTTTTCTTTCGTTAACCGCGTTGGAATCCACCGTAGAATGCCACGATTATAGGAAAAGTCTCTTGGTGTAACTTGAGATTCCTCGTTCAAGGATCGTGGCATTTCTTGGGTGGATGTCATGTTCGGTTGATTCCGCGTGTTGTTTTATTGCTGACTCTCCATTACAAGCGCGGTTCGGCTCCGCGTGAGTTCCAGGAGCGCTTACTTTCTCCAATGTAAGTGAACGCGCAGTCATTACAGCGGACCTTGTAAACGATTCCCCTTCTTTGGTGGTCTCGTGGCCGATCTTTTGGTTTCTTGAAGATCTGGCTTAGCGTTTGGCATGGTTTGAAAGCCGTGCGAATGTTATTGGACTTTGTGCTTAACCATAGTTACTTTACCTATGAAGGAGTACACTATCACCAGATCTTTGGTTGTGCTATGGGCTCTCCAGTTAGTGCTGTTATTTCCGACCTTGTCATGATGCATGTAGAGGAAGTAGCATTGTCCACCTCCCCTGTAACACCTCGTTGGTGGAGAAGTTACGTGGACGATTCAAATGAAGTTGTACTCAGTGGCACTGTCCAGGTTGGGGTGGGAATGCTTGGAGACAGAAACTGAGCAATTTGAGGATAAATAAAGTATTCAGTTAAGTTCAGTTCAGTCCCTGTCCTTGTCGATATTTATCTTGATCATTTGGCACCGAACAATATTCTTGGCAAAAGTGGATTGAGTGATTCAAGTTCTGCATGTGATATTATCTGATAATCAAATTGTAGTTATTAAGGAAGTCACTATCAGGGTTATCCCAGCAATATCTAACCTTCGCAATTCAATTCCCAAAAATATTCTGCCTCTTTTGCACCCTTCTTCAAGGGCTTGATATAAATATCTGCTGCCTCACGTACAAGCACTTCAGTTTCTTTTACATTGCATTTAACACTACCAACCATTTTATGCAAGAAGACTTGGGGTAACTGTTTTAGCTGTTGGAATCCTTCCCTTCCTATTCTAAAGTTTTGCATCCCTGTGTCTCAAAACCTTCCACTTAAAATTCACATATGAATATACATTTTCAGCTCACTTTTACTTTTTCCATTTGTTTACTTGTTTGATATTTATATATTTAGTCGTCGGCTACCTGCACTACAGTAGCTCTTAGCTAAGTGTTAACATTTACATTTCTTCCCCAAGTAATTGTTTAGCTCTTTGAAGTTCGCCGGCTTTCATAACCAGTCTCCTCCACTAACTATGAACAGAATTAGTTAATCATGCAACCAAACCACCGCGAAAAGAAGACGGTTCAAAACAACATTGTTAGCTTATTCTGAGTTAGCGTAAACCACTTCCCAAGTCACAAACTGCCACAATTCTTACACAAAATCTTACAAATGACTAACATAAACGGCACCATCAATTTGCAGAGTTTGTTTTGCTGCCGTGATTTTCTCGGTTTGCGTGGTGTGAGTTCATTTTGTTTACTGTGTTTAGCAGCGATTCACTTTGTTTTTCTGTATATTTTTTTGTCTTAAGTTGATTTTTTACCCTGACTGTTTTGTAGTAAATCAAAACAAGATCAAGGTCCTTCTAACATTGGATAACTGATAAAGGTGTATTAATTAGTATACAGTAAACGTTGTAAAAAGTTTTACTAAGATCTGTTGTGTGCGCCTACGTGCGTACGTGAGGAACCCAACAAAGTGCACTAGTCAATTTCAATTTTAGAACCTGTCACAGACAATAAAAGTCAAAAGGTTTGACCTCGAAATATGTTGACATCGCTTTCGTCAACAAAACCATGAGAGGTTTTTACATGTAAGATAATTTAAACTGAGCGATTAAAAAATTATTTATTTTGTACCTATATAGGCCACTGCATAAGCTTAGAAATAGTGTGGCTACTTATTTAGTAACACTGTAATTAACTCGAGCAAAAAACAATAAATGGGAGCTCTGCTTTTAGGCCTGCCTAAATCTATATATTAGTCTTTGACTCAGGAATTCTATGTAGCTCATAACATTAGTGTGACAGTCTTGTCAAGGCATATTGCCTTATTTAAATATGTTTTTGCACATATTTTTTCTCCTCGAAGACTCAACATATTTTTTTTTTGTATTTTAATACTTTATTTGATTTTATGGTTTCTTACAATACATGTACATATTGTTGTTACGAACACACACATTACACTTACAGGAAACTCGTTACACTTCCATTTTTCCTATTTCAAAATACAATACTATAAACTATAACTTACATACACAGTACAAAGATTTTAACATGTTATGACAGGTTATGTTTCTACCTCAATATACTTGCCCCATTTTTTTTTGATGGATGGGCCATTTATCAATAAATTGAGCAATCTTTTCCTCAAGTTGATAAATTTTCTTCACTTGTGCCTTAAATGCAATAATGGATGGTTTAGCCTTATTACATCTACACGAATATATATATTTTTTTGCAATTAACAAAATATGGTTAACAAACCAATCCTCCTCGTCAGTAATACCAAACATTATATCTTTAAGAGAGAGGGATTTAATTTGGATATTCTGGTGGCCCATCCATTTTATAACTTCTGCCCAAAACTTTTTGGTATAGCGGGAAGTTATAAAGATATGTTCGAGAGATTCGTCTACTTCCCCGCAAAAAGAACAGAGTGGAGATGAAATTATTCCAACTTTATTAAGGAGGACATTTGTTGTCTCTCCACCTCCACATTTTTAACTTTTTCTTAATAGATTCAATCAATTCATCAAAGTTCAACTTTTGTTTAGCTCTATTGTCATATGTGAAGTAAATTCCAAGGATTTTGAGAGCTCTTTTAATCTTTACACCTTTGAAGTCGACATGATCAGAGGGCGAGTTTCCATGATCTCCAAGTAACATTATTTCTGATTTTTCACGATTAATTTTAAGCCCAGAGCACCCTCCAAAGACTTCTAGAAGCTTAAGAAATCTTAATATAGAAATGTCATTTGATAGAAATGCCGTTAAATCATCTGCAAAAATTTCCAGCTTAATTTCTTCCTCGTCTACCATGATTCCCTGGATGTTTTTGTTGCTTCGTATACTTATACTTAAAATCTCCAAGACAATGGTAAACAAACAGGAAGAAAGCGGGTCTCCTTGCCTCACACCTCGCTGAACTTCGAAAGGGGCAGTGGCAAAACCATTATTCATCACGCAACTTGATATATTGTTATAAAAAGTCTTGATCCAATGAATGAACGAAGGTCCAAAACGAAAAGCATGGAGTGTGCGAAACAAGAAATCCCTACTTACAGAGTCAAACGCCTTCTTAAAATCAACTGCAATCAATCTTCCTTGAATTTGATATTTTTTTGTGTAATCCAAAATGTCGTCGATGGATCTTACAGCATCACAAATAGTTCTGTCTTTCACATAAGCACATTGATTGTGATGTATGATCTTAGGAAGAACAGCTTCTAGTCTTTTGGCGATCGCTTTCGAGCCAATCTTTACGTCAACATTAATGAGCGATATTGGTCTCCAATTAGATATATTTCTTCTGTCTTTGTCTCTCTTTTCAATAAGTGTAATGATAGCTCGCTTTTGTGAACTGGACAACTCTCCGTGATCATAAGAGTAATTTAAGCTCTTCACCATCAGATTACCTACAGTGTTCCAAAAGGTCTTGTAGAATTCAACTGTTAGGCCATTTTCGCCTGGCGATTTGTTGTTTTCAAACAGCTGGAGACTTTTAAAACATTCGTCAACAGTGAATTTCCCTTCGCAAGTATGAGCATCTTCAGCAGTAAGTCTGGGTATTTCAGGATTCTCAAGAAAAGAGTCCAGCGAGTTTGTTGAAGGAGTTATACTATCATTTTTATAAAGTGCCGAGTAGAACTTTTCGATCTCATGCATAACATTCTTTGGATCAGTAACTAAGGTACCTTCCGTATTGAATACTTTCCGGACGGAGCTTTTTGTCTTTTTGTGTGCTTCGAGATTTAAGAAATACTTATTACTCTTCTCACCTTTTTCACACCAGGTTGCCCTTGATCGAATAATTGCGCCTTGAGCAATATTTTCATATAAATTGTCATATTCTACCTTTAAGTTTTCTAATTGTTGAAGGTTTTCAGGAGAGGGGCATTCCACACAGCTTTCTTCGCAAGCCTTCAAAGAAGCCTCAATGTCAGTTATATTTTTTCTTTTTTTTCGCGCCTTTTCTTTGCCGTATTCCATCGAGACCTGACGTATTCTATATTTAATTAATCCCACAATAGTCTTTTATCCGCTATTGTATTGAACTCATCCAGCCAAATTGGCATACTTTCATTTATTAACGTGACAAAGCCAGTATCTTCTGCAAAGCTGGCGTTGAATTTCCAAAAAGAAGGGCCGTGTTTCTGCCTACCTATGTTATTAAAATAGAGCACAATTGCCGAATGATCAGAGTTTATCGAGGAAATAATGTCAGTCTTTTCAATGTCCTCTTGACAAGCGTCGCTTATTAACCAATAATCTAGTCTTCTTTGAATGTGCGGATTTTTTTTGCCTCCAAGTAAATCGTTTAGTTTCAGGGTTTCTTATTCTCCATATGTCCACTAAATCGAAATCTGAACATAAATCACTGATATTTTTGGTGGAATCTTGTTTTGAAGGGTTGCCACCCGAGCAGTCAAGTTCAGAATTTAGTGCAACATTAAAGTCCCCTCCAATGAAGATTTTGTGCTCTTTGTCGACAACGAGATTTTCAATAGACTTGTTTACATTTTGAAAAAGTGTCATTGTTCTTGCACCTTATTGGGTGCATAAATATTTACGAGCAGGTAAGCTGAGCCTTGCACCTCAGCTTCAATTATTAGGTAGCGGCCTTCGTTATCCACATTGATAGATTTTAATTTGAAATCTAAGTCACTCCTTACCAGGGCCATTACTCCGCAGCTGTGATTAGTACCGTATGAGAAGAAAAGCTTACCTTGCCATTGTGTTTTCCAGATGTTTTCAACTTCCAGTGTGCCATATGTTTCTTGGAGAAAGACAATGTCATATTTGCGTTCATTTAGCCACATAAAAAGAGCCTTTCTTTTCTGAGGAGACCGAATCCCTCGAACATTTAATGAAAGCAATTTAAAATCTCCATATTCCTTCTCGAATGAGGTCGACGGTTATGAACTATTTACTCTGAGATGGAGTTGAAAGACTGCGTGTAAATAAGAAAGAAATACTACAAGAATTGAATTTTTAATCTACACGAGGTTTCCTGCATTGTGAGTTTTTAACACATTTAACACTAGACAAAAGAGACTTACACATTAACAATGAAAAGTAGAAATAAGAGGCAGCAGATATTTGGTATCTAGAATGCTGCCTTGAGAATTTGGAGCTATTCATATGTATAATAGCCTACCCCCGCCTTACACCTAAAATAAAAGAAACGAAAGTTTGACTAGAATAATAAATGGTTAATGGTGATGCACACATAGAACCAAAATTGTATATAATTATATGTCTAGGAAGTGTTTTACAAAGTTTATAGCGGAACCAGTTCGCCATCAATAAATAACTTATCTGGCTCGGGTTTGCTGAAAAATGCTGTTTTTCCCTCCTCCCTTGCCTTTTTCATTTTCGGCCACTGCTTCTTTCTTCTCTCCCTAATTTCGTGTGGATAGTCAGCGTAGACTTTAACATCTGCGTCGGCCGCTTCTCCTAATTCACGTACGCATCTAAAGACAAGCTCACGCTCTGGAAATCTCAGAAAGCGGGCAATAATTGGATGTGACTGGCCATGTACCTTTTTTCCCAGCCTCTGGACTCTTTGAAATTCAATGTTGACAGGATCATCAATGTTCAGCTGTTCTCTGAAAAATTTATGTAACACCTCTGCTGTGTCCTCAGGACCATGCGTCGCTTCAGGGATTCCAAAGAAGCGTAAATTTTCCCTTCTACTGTAAACCTCCTGGTACAGGAGTTTGTCTTCCAGATCCTTGATCCCCTTTACATTTTTCTCATCTTTCTGTACGAGCTCTTCTATCTGGGAATTTGCGAACACTATTCCCTTTTCAATTTCTTCAACATTATTCTGGATCGCTTTAGCTTTCTCGTTCACGTTGTTTAAATCCACACGGTTCTTGCTCACCGCTGTTTCTACATATGGTTTCTGTCGACGACCTTCATCTTTGCAAACAAATCCCATCGGATGCCAGCATAAAGCGGTAACGTCATGATGACGTCATCGCTTAAAAAGGAAGAAAGTCTTTGAGAATCAAGGAAAAAAACATGGTATAAAAATGATTGAAGTCTAGTGCAAAGATTTTAAGCTAAAAGAGATCATGTCTCTTGTCAAATGATAATGACCCTTCCCTAAATTGTGTTAAAAACTAGTGTTTCTTGCCCATAGTAAAGAGGCCCTTCCACCTGCTAAATAATGACATGTCCTTTTGTAACATAATAAAGCTCTTGGCAAGTTACTGACGTACGTTAAATGCGTTGATATAGCACAAAATTTTGCTTACACAGTTGTCAGGCCATAACCAGTCAGCCCACTCCATACACATACTCGCATGGCTTGAAAATAAACAGTTTAAGAGTTCACAGAAACGATTGATACTCTCCGTTAACACGGTTAGCTATCGTTTCAAAACCTCGCAGTTACTACCAAGCTGTCAAATGTATTTCAAGTAAACGAAACTAATACAGGCCTTTAAAAGTTGAAATATTCATCGCAGCCAAAACAGCTGCTGGGAAGGTGCACAAAAAGCGAGCGTTAAAGTTTTAAAGCGACTGCTTCTAGTTCCGGACAGCTGAAAATTAAAATTCGACAATATTTGGCCAGTGTCTGCCAGTAAGTGGCATCCTTTATCTAGCGTCATAGCATTCTTTATTAACATTTAAATTGTTAACGATATCGACATTTCCAAAACCTCAAATAATATCTGATGTTGTTGCATTGTGTATTTCCTCGCCTCTCACACGGCAGGTAAGTTTATTAGTTTACTGTTGGCGTATTCTGATTGTTGTAGCTACATAGTATAATCTTCGTTTGGTAGATCGCTAAAACGTTATTCTGCAGTACTTTGCCTGGTAAACGTATCCGTTTGTAAACAGCATTTATTATATCTCTTGGATAGCTTGCACTATTCTATGAGCCAAATAGTCAATTTTACTGACCGCATCCAACATTACGGTCCGCTTCCCGCGCGCTTGACGACAAATTCCGTTTATTTATTTTTTTCCAAAATTATCGAATTTCGGGCCAAAATTAGGAATATTTCTGTTCTCTTGGTCACCCACCCTATTTTAACGGTAAATAATGAAATTAGGCGCTTTTAATTTCTACCACAGAATATTTAAAGAAATTATTTCTTGTCACGAGATTCAAATTCAGTTTGGGCTTTTCATAGTTACGTTTTAAAGCAAAATTTTTGCAAGCGAAAGTAGAAAGACAGTTAAGAGAGGACTCCATTTTATATTACGGTCCGACGAAAATGTTCGTGTCAGAAAAGTTTTTGTTTTGTTTCCTCAGAAACGAAACGGTATTATTTTGGATTCGATGTGAACTATCTACACATTGGGGGCTACTATCCAATGAGAAGAGCACTCTTCAAATATGGGAAAGATAATCGTCAGTAAGCCCCAAAATAATTGAGATCCATTACAAATAGAAATACCTAACGACTGCAATCCTTTTTACTTCGATTAAAGCGATCTATACGCAACCTGGAAACGAAACACTATTTTTTTTGAAATAGCTCCTTGTTGTTGATCTACCTCGTTTGACAGATGGCGTCAGCATGAAAGTTCAACTCATAACTGCCGGATGTTTTTTTTTTCTCTCGCTCGCTTCGGCCTCCGCGACAGTTTTTCGTGTCAGTAGAAGAAAGAAGGAAAAACGTCTGGAACCAGGTTACTGGACTCTCCCGACCCTGCCTGATATAGGGGTTGAACCTAATAGAGCGGTTTAATCCAGGCGGGGGAAGAGAGAGTCCAGGATAACTTGTGTGCAACATGCTCAACACACATATATATAGGGGGGGGGGGGGGGGGGGGTTCTGGGGCCAATTCTAAATTAACATGGATTTTTAATTAAATAAGGCCTCAGACACTATCACGTTTCCACTAATAAACTCCCTCTTATTTATGATAAAATACTTTATTTTTAGAAGAGCTTTGTACAGGCCCGCAAATGATCCCGGGAAGGCAAATGATCCCCAAATTGGACCGCAAATGATCCCAGGACCGGAAATGACTACTGCAAGTGATACCGCATAAAAAAAGACTATTGATGTATAAATTTTTTAATTATCCTAAGTGAAGATTCAAGGCAAGAACATCAAGCAAGGAAGCGACCGTACAAGAAGGTAAACATACCACGCGAAATAACAAAATTAACAGTACACGTAACTACATCAATTTGCATCGCAAAAATCAACAGTCTTCGCTAATTTTTTTTTCTTGCACACTAGTTTGACTACTTGCGTCCTTTGCACACACGGGCTTCCATGGGGAAGCGCAAAAGATTTTTACATGCGGAGACAATGACACATTTGTAATTTGTTAATTTCTTTGCAAAACTGTGGTCTAACAATACAATTAGCTCTTTGCAGGCCGCAAAAGCCTATCAAGAGCACCTTGATACACCACATTTGGCAAACTATGCTCTTTGATACTGATTGATACATTTCCTGGCCTATTCACATCCACATTGATTGCAATACTATAACAAACTGTCAAATTGGGCAAACCGTCTACGTCTACCTTTGAATCAGCCAAGACACTGCAGGCTTTTACAAATTGTATTCGCAAAAGGAACATAACTCACTTAATGGACATAAGCTGCAAGGGCTGCACCCTATGCTGCACATAATGCCCTTTAAGTGATATGTTTTTGGTCATATATAATAGACTTTAATATTATTTTTTATATCACTTACATATATTTTTCTTGCTTCTTGTAGTTTCCAGTGTCCCCTAATTAGTACGGGGTATTATTTCCCAGGCTATAAGGTTTTTGACACTTTAAATAAGTTCTCATCTCATCTCATCTCATCTCATCTCATCAACATGAAGGTAAGTCTCAAATCGTAAAAAAATAAGAACGCACAGCCTAAAAAGCCTAAAAAGAAGAGTGTATCACACGCGTGTGCATTTGAAACCTTAGGCATTTTGTTTGTGAGAAATTTTGGTTGTTCCATTTTGCGGTCACGTCTTAACATCCGCTCTCTAATTTTCTAGCGCTTGAAATTCTTATCTTCTCCCGTTGTCATATAATTGTGTGTTTTTATCACTCAAAAGATGTATCGATTGATAAAACTCAGTTTTGGACTTTTGGGTTATTTATTACAAAGATCTGTTCCCATTAACGTTTTTGGTAAGACCGTTGAAACTTTGTTGTTTTTGGATCATTAATCGGTTGATATTGAAGCGCTTCAATAACATTAGAAAGAAAAAAATATTTTTATGTTACAGTGTCATTGTAATTCCTGACGCTGGGTATCATTTTTAAAGTCCGGAAATTTAGATTCAAATACTGTACATTTTGCTGGCGTTTCTTATAATAACTGTAGTATTGAGATCGCTGTGGATAATGTAATGTTCAGATCCACTGTCCAAATTCGTGAGTCTGCACTTTTCCATCCTTTATGGGGAGGCTATAATTTCCGTTCCTGGGATCATTTGCAGTCCAATTTGAGGATCATTTTCGGTTTTGGGATCATTTGCGGTCCACTTTGGCGATCATTTGCTGTCCTGGGATCATTGCGGGCCGGGATAATTTGCGGGCCTGTACAGCTTTTCTTGAAATTAATCATTAATCGCCTTTAGAGCTCGGGCCCAGTGCCTTTCAAGCACCGCAATGACTTTCTTCACCTAATTTGTATTTATAAGCTCCTTAATTTGTCTTTGACAAAGACAAAAATAAAACATTCAAGCGAGCCTTTTTACGCTGTTTTACATGCCAAGCAACGCTTCGTTTCACTTCTTAACAGCAGGGTGACAAAAAGACATTACAAGTTTGTAAAGTAAAAATCATTTTATTCAGTTGCTAAGGTAAATGTTCTTGACAACGGCGGATATTTATGGCCACGGTTTCAAAGCTCTCTTTAAAGATCTCAGTCTTCTTGCGTGACGAGCTGCAAAGCAGGCTGTTCTTGAAGTCGCTGTTCTCAACATCAGACATATTGAACTTTGTATTCCGGTCGTTTCCCTTTCAAGTTGATCGCCTACACTATCTGTAATGTTTTACCTGCCCCAAAAGACTAAACACAATGTATATTCCTCGTTCTAAAAACGTGATAGTGAAGGCGAATCATCTTGTAGGCGAATCGGCCGACATCCTAAAATTTATGTGAAACAGTGTTAATTGTTGTTTCTATACAAAAAGAAGGGGATTCCCCTTCGCTGACCTAACGCATAAATGTAGTTTCAAGCGGTTTTTGAATATGATATCAGCTAATATGAAAGAAAAATGCCCCTGTCGCTATGTTCAGACGCGAGGTCAGCACATTTTCGAAATACAGAAAGTTCTCCATTATTCTGTTCGAACATATGAACGTAAGGTTTATTTTGATAACTCGGAGTGGCCACGCGTGACTAAAATTAATAAGCGATTTAAGCCTAGATTTTATATGTATTTACGATATGAGCCCTGGGATTATTTCCTATTGAACATCTATTGTTGACTCAAGGTATATCACACAGCCGTGGCTGCTGCGAGGCATTTATCTGCAGTATTAGAAATGTTTTATGCCCCAGTTTCTGTGGAAGAAAACAGAAGGCAAAATATTCCTATGCGACCGGAAAAGTTGTTGGTTAATTTCAAAAGAAATCAAAACAATTTTAATAAGCTTCGTGTGTGGATAATGAAAGTTCCAGAACGTTATCCTTTCAACGCCGATCTTTGATATTTGCACAAAAAACAAAAACATGGGTAGGTCCGTATAGTGAAAAACTGTGACCTAAGTCTCGGAAATGCTGCCCGAGGTCACGAAAGACTTTAAACGCCATTTCGGATGTGAGTTCTTTAAGGTAATACACCTTATTCCAAAATGGCGGAAGTACGTTATTCTTTTGCCTTGGCCCTTGTTGCCTCGTTTTAAGCCAAAGATTCTTCTGAATTCTGCAGATGCAAACGCGGCAATGAGGGCCGCTTAACATGAGGACAAAAGAATAATGTATTTTCCGCCATTTTGGAATAAGTTGTATTATTAAATTCTCAACCTCGGATATTGCATTTCTAGCTTTGTGATTGGTTTACTGAATCCCGGTTATCAGCCATTATTAAAAACTGGCAATGGTATATTCAAATTCCAGCGTATTGATTGGTTAACAGGCAATGGTATATGAGCTCATATACCATTGACCACAAACATCGTAGCCGATACGCGTCGACGAAAACAGCTGGGGAGCTCAAATATTGCAATTCTTTTGGGCGTTTTTAATAAAACAATTATTCCCCTCGCGCATCTTGGATATGAGATCGTTATAGTCAACTCGGCGCTACGCACCTCGTTGGCTATCTACCATCCCATATCCAACGCGCGCTCGTGTTAAATATACCTATGTTTGACCTTATATGGGAAACGAGTGCGGCAAGTGCCGCTCAGCTTAAAATTTTCCTTCGGGAAGCGAACGTTCCATCAGAAAAATGGCAAATTTGGCGAGCTTCATAAGCTTATACAAGAAATAATCAACAGTACCTTCCCTAAAACCACACAAATACCACAAAAATGCCATAGTTGACTCAACTACGTAAAGCTAAAAGGATTTGTAAATGTACGACAAGAGCGACTGAACGAAGAAGAAAAGCAGAAAATAATTTACGGGAAGACAAGAAAACTAACAAAATTTCATTCAGTGTTCGACACAAAATTAGGCTCAGCACTTCAGTTAAGTTTGTTACCTTGAATGCTTACAGAATTACATTGTGCAATATATATCGGATTGTTAAGGTACAAAAGAAAATAGATTACGTTAGAAGTATGTTTATCAGCATACTAGATTGAAGATTTATGTGGAACATATATACTAGAACATTTCTTACATGTTCAGCAGACCACCACCATCATTTCAAGACTTTCAACTGAGTAAGCTTTATCAGTGTTAAATTAAAAAATATACAGCTGTGAGTTGAGTGTTTATAGTAAGAACAAGGAATATCAAAGTGTAGTTGTTAAAAATGTCCAGGGAAAAAAAAAAATTTTGGTTCCATCACCACTTACTTGTTTTCCAACATTGCTTATAATGTGGAGGTGTAACACAGTTGATGTCTTCAAAGACTGTGGGCATCTGCAGCAACTGGCGTAATTTGGCCTTTGCACCACTTGGCATAAAGGGGACGGGTGAAGGAAGGAAATTGGCATTGTTTCATTTTATATTCATGTATATATTTAATAAGATTTAAAACAAACAAGTGCTCTTGAGAGTAACCTTGACAATTCTAGAGTTATTTAAGGCTGCATTTGCCCCAGTGACCCTGTTCACCTTGACTTATTTAGTGCTGCATTGACATATTATTCTATAGCTGATGTCAAATCAGGTCACTTACAAACCTGTTTGCAATTCTCCCAATATTTGAGATCAGATGTTTGCAGTGGAGTTGAAGCACAAAAACTGCGAATAACCAGACCCTGTCAACTGCAAGCCTAGGGCATAGTGTTGCATAATCTTTTATAGTAGTGCTGCCTTATGACCATTCATAATGGGTCACGTTCCCCCTATCTTTTCTCACAAAACAGAAAATTCATAGGTTCACCTTTCCCAAGTGAAGGGGCATTTTTTGTCCCCTGCATTTCAGTGTATTGACAACCTAAGAAATAAGAAAGTGGGCTATGGAGTAACATGAAGACTTGCGTTGGCACCTGTGGACAGGTGATTATTTTCATTTTAATTTAACAAAATGATACCAAATGTTTCAAAATATATCCAGTTAACCCTGTTTCCTCTTAAATAATTTTTACAACAGCAGCTCACTCCAGATTTAAGAATTTAATTTTATTATAAATTAAGTATTTGCTGTCTCAGTATTTAGGTGGAGTGCACACAATTTTTATAAATTGCCAAGTAATATTGCACTGGCATGCAAGTCAAAATTAATGAACATCTGTCAGAAAGTTTTTGTAGTTACCAAGTGATTGTTATCTCAAGTGCCCCCTTCAGGGTCATCCTGAAAAAGAAGAAAAAAGTCAAGTTCTTGAACTGATTTCTCACCCATTCCTATGCACAAGAATTATTCAGTACAAATACTGACTCCTCTTCATTGTGAGTGGTCCTCTTTCCCATAATTTATTGAGCTTATAAGTTACATAGCCAAATCCGAGTTCTAAATCTTTCGTACAAAAATATTTGTGCATGAAGTATATGGTTCAAAATATCACTGGCGAATCTGAAGGAGGTTCTAATTCTCTTGGGGTGATGAAAAATATTTCAACATTTTTACTCATATTAAAAAACACACAGAAGACAGATCCACTTTCAACCCCTCCTCCTTGAAATTAATATTTCCCAGTTTGATTTTTCCCCTCACTTTAGTTATAAAATTTAAAACATAAGGAAAGAAAATCAATCTTAATTCAAAGGGAAGGCATTCTTGTGGAACTACGAATCGCAATTAGAAGACAAGATTTTCAAATGCAATACCATAAGACTGATATCATATTTTCTTTGCAATATCTTTAATTTACAATGCTAAATCTATCCACTCAATTAACGAACACGTCTAAAGTGGCTTTTCAAAAACACTAGAAGGCGACTGAGATTGTCCGTTTTTAACAATCTTGTTATATGGAACAGTACGACTTTCTAGACTTCCACATTTACATACAAAATTCGTCTGACATTTGTACTTCTTTCATACCTGATTATAGAAAATTGGACGTTTCGACATCCGTTGATAAAACACAAAAATAATACCGCTTCTGCACGGCAACGACTACTAAGGCAGCTTTCTGTTCACTTTTCAGCTCGCTTTAATTCTCGATCGTTCAGCATAAATGAAAATCAACGACTCTTTTGACCGCTTTGTTGACGTCTTCTCACGATCAGCCATTAAAATAAACTCTCTCCCCTCCCCCTCCCTCAGGATTAACTTGTGAGCATGAGCAGTTGTGTTGAAAGCTACTACACATGCGCTAACGGATGTCAGAAATTCTCTGACATCCGGTAGTGGCTGCGACCAGAGCCCTCCGTTTCGCCGACCACGTGACCAAAAGAAACGGGGGCTCTGGGGACGAGAATGCATGAGGCCCAGAAAATTTGGTTGCGTGCGCCGTACGCCCGTCCGCCCGTCCGCCCGTCCGCCCGCGCGTACAGACTCTCGGGGAGGGGGAGTGGAGTCCGAAGGCATCCCGACCGGGGGTGGGGGGAGGAGAATAGGCCGAGGGAGATGGGGAGCAGATGAATGCCATCTCTACTTATCCCTACTTACGTACGTAACCAGAGCTTACAACATTGATCAATTGACAGCTGTCAAATCAAGGTATCCGCTGACCAGTATCACGTGGCCATATCGCGGGTTCACATGTGGAGCTCATCGGTGTTACGTGTTTTTGTGAAGTTGACCGCTGACCAGATGATTGCTTTTCTAGTTGATCGCGGGCTCAAGTCCCAGTTAATCCGAGGAGCTCAGCATTTAGGCATGGCTAGATCTATTGTAAAAAGTTTTTTCTGTTAAAAAAACGATCTGGACATTTCATTTCAACTTAAACGAAGCGATTGTATGAAAAGGCGACAAACTGGTTTGCGAACGTTGTTCACTGCTGAATTGAAAGACGGGAAGAAAGCGTGCTGGAGGACATAGATCTTCGTGAATATTTCTCGCTTTGTTTACTTATCTACAGCATGGAAACTTATGCCAAGTGATTTAGGATAACCTCTTAACGGGAAGATCCGAAATAATTGTTGACCTTAACATGATATATCGGAGTACGAGTCAAAAACAGCGAGAGTTGAAGCACTGTTGTCGGTTCCTGTGGCTGACCAAGACTGGAAAATTAACTGAGGTCTGAGCTAATATAAAAGTGTGCTCAGAGCCGGTCAAGTTGACTGAAGTGACGGATAACAGACTATTAAAAGCTACACCGAAAGGAAGTAAGATATTGATCTTCGCTGATAATTCAGATTATGCATATGTCGGTGGACAGGTGTGAGTTTATTACGAACATTGGACGAAACTACCGTTTTCGTTGCTTCGTCTCCGATGTTGTTTGGCTGGTTTGAAAGCTTTGCCCTGCAGAATTTACAAGCCTTCTCAAAATATGAGGTAACAAACGTAAATGTACACATTTTGTTATGAGAATCTGTTTATACTTCATTTATAAGCGAATTCGATGTTGTGTCGGTTTTCAGATCTTCCCGTCAATTATAAGCTTAAACCGCTTAAATTTCGTTAAAACGGCTGCTTTCAAACCTCTTAGCTTTAATCACTTTTGTACACTTTTCCCCATTAAATGTTTCGTTTCAAATATTTTGTTGTTTAGTTAGTGGAGTCAACTGTGAGGTTCATCGTTGGATTTTGAAAAGAATATTCAATTATTGAGCCACAAAAACATCATTTCGCGCGCTGCATTTACAGAAAAATCCCGCAAACAAATCAAAGCAAAAAACGAGTAAACCTTCGGCAACGATACTTCACACCAACGATTAAACGATTTATCATCCAATTGCTCTATTTCACTCACTTGCATTTTTGTCATTTTGGTGAGTGTGTTGAAATCTCGTGCGCGTGATAAATTTTTAGATTCGTAAACGAGTATTTACGCCGGGTTTTATATTGCGAGTTGCCTGTGCTTGGGTGAGTGAGTTCAGACTTTTCCTAGCGCACATTTGCCTGTTAGAAACGAAGGAAGTTCATTCACTTCTCTGCATAAAATTCTCTAGGGTATTTAGCAATGTGTACGATAAAACTTGCAGCGTAGTAATCATGCAACCAAACCAAGATGGTTCAAAACTACATTGTAAGCTTATTAGACAGCGAGCATCACTTCCTAAATCACAAACTGTCACAATTCTTACACAAAAAAAACTGCTTAAAATGTCTTAAACCGGCTCCCAATGAATTTGCTGAGTTAGTTTTGCCGCTGTGATTCTCTTTGTTTTGGAGTGAGTTCATTTTGTTTAGCCACGAGTTCGCTTTGTTCAGTGCCTTGAGTTGATCTTTTTGCCTTGACTGTTTTGAAGTAAATCAAAACAAATTTCTTCGCCTTCGTCAAGGTCCTTTTTACATTGAATAACCCTTAGAGTTATGAAAAGTCTTTACACTAAAATTTGATGTGTGCGCCTACGTGTGTACGTGCATGAGGAACCCAATAAAGTGCAGCGACATGTACCTATTTGGGCAACCGTATACGCTTAGAAATAGTTGGCTACTTACAAATTGGGAAACAGTGCAAACTCAAGCAAAAAATAATAAATAGGAACTCCGCTTTTAGGCCTGCCTAAAACTATATATTATATCTTTGTTCTTGAAGTTTCTTTATAGTATAAAGACCAAACTAAAGCTGTCAAACATCCAAAAGAAACTGCACACAACCGGGAAAAGTAACTTGTTTTTGACTAAATTACCTCTACCGAGTTTTATAATAACCGAGCAAGAACTGCGCGACTTTTTGATCTGTCGGTTGCGATGTGAATATTAAAGTAGCCGTCAATTTTGATGAAATGTTTTTGAATTATACATTCAACATAATTTTAATAGAAACTGTTTAAAAATACACGGTAAACAGTTCATGACAAAGAACTGCTTAGTGCGAAATTAAAGAAAACTCAACACTGGAATACACTCCTTTTCAAGTAATTTTGCATAGACTCATTTTTTTCTGAATTAAATATTTCTTTTTTAAAGTATTTTTGAGTTCGATCTAGTTAAACGAAGATTAAAAAACCCTGATCAACCTTTCCTGGTCCTATATCCCTAATGTATTCACTCGACATTTTCACCATGGCTGTGAATCAAACGGTGAAGTCTCTCGAGAAGAACCCGTAGTAAACCCAATAATTTCTATAAACAGTGATGTCCACAGGAAAGTCTTGATGTTGATTATGATCTTATCAGAACTGAGAAATGAAGTCCGTCGATAAATGAAAGTGGCATCGAGTATCTGTCTCTAAAAATTAAGTATTTAATTTAAATTATCTTTTAACGTGTAGCAGTGAGACGACTTCTAGTTTTTTTTTCTAAAATTTAAAGTTTCAAGTAGACATTTCTTTTAAAATTCGTCAAGAAATTCGCTTTTAGTGCAGCCTTGGAATATCGACAAGCGATCTTTGCAAACTCGATTTGCATTGGTAATTAATACCCTGGGGATTATTCAAATGAGACTATAAAATAGGTTTCACTCTACTTGAGGCCGCGAAAGTGGTGGGTTTGGCTAGCCACCCTCCCCCCCTAATCGAGTAAGTCGGGTTGACCCCCTCGGCTGCTATCTTTGCCTGGTCTTGGGCTTGTCCCAGGCCAGAGCGATTCTCCATACCTTATTACCATGTCATTAATAACAATACCCAGGGTAGAATATTACACTATTTTCAACGACTGACCCTAGAAAGCTGGTACACAAACTTAGAACAAACGCCTATCAACAGATGTCAACAACTACTGGCACCTTACAAACAAACTAATTTATAATAACGATATAAACAAAACCGACGAACAAACCACAAACAGAACGACTTAAGGTGGCTCGAAGGGGTTTAGATATTCCTGTCTTTGGTAGATTATTGCAGCTACACTAATAACCTTGAGGTTAAACTTTTAGTGCAACTTTGTGAAGGTTTTACCAATGAACAAATTGCCGTCAAACTTCGTTGCCATGGCAACGTCATATGAGGTCAAAGATACCTTATTTTTTACCTTTTGAGGCTAATATCTTAAAAACTAGACGGTGAAAGTTTTTGTTTTTCATATATTTTTGCCTACTGGGCAAAACAAACAATCTAACAATGCTTAAAAAAATTCTGTAGGTAGGGTTCAGAGCCACCTTAAATTAGTGAAAAAATGACGTAGCTTCGAATCCTACCCACAGAATTTTTTAAAAATTTGCAAAAATTTTTCTTTCGTCAGTTGGATAAAAATATATCAAAAACAAGAACTTTCACCGTGTAGTTTTTGAGTTATTAGCCTCAAAAGATCCAAAATAGGGTATCTTTGACCTCATATGACGTTGCCATGGCAACGATTTTTGACGTCACAGTGACGTCAATTTGTTCATTGGTAAAACTTGTACAAGTTTGTACTAAATGATTTTCCAAAAAAAATATTGGTATAGCTGTGATAGAACACCTAAAATGGGCATGTCTAATTCTGACTAAACTGTTATGAGCCACCTTAAGAGCCAATGTTACCAACGGTCAGACAAAAGACGGCAAGTGTCGAAAAATGGATTTCGCTTATATCCTTACCATAGGTAGGTCTTTGTGAGAAACAAATACCAGCATACTTAGTTTGGCTGAATATCGATTTGTTTTCGAGAGAATCGATAATCCTTGAAAACCGCCATATTGCCACTTTCGGAGCTCAAAATTTATGCCGAGTTTCGTAGCTTCGCGTGGAAAAAGAAAGCACTCTGGAAGGAAAATACTGGCCAAATGTTGTAGAATGACATCAAATAAGTACGTCGAAAGCAATTTTAGTCCTTCGTGTCCTTTTATTTACAAAATTTAATTAAATTTATTTGACACACTTTTAATAGGGTTCAAAATTGGTCAAACTTATCGTCTAATTTAAGTATGTGCGAAGCGAAATAATTGGTCACAAATTCGTTATTTGCAAGTCAAAGGACTGTTCTTTACGACTTTAATAGGATTAGCTGGGGAAATGATTTCGTGCGATGTTTTCGAATTTCGAAGTTGCCTAAAATTCGTGAATTAAGTAATCGTGGAGATACCGCCGTTTATGTAGACATTTCACGGAAAGGTTGAATTCTTCCCGACGCGAACTTAACTGTCGATTAACTGTGTCTAATAAAAACGTAGACATGCTTACCTTGATGTTGCTGAAGCATTTTAAGCATTGTATCTTCATTCACGATAAAAGCCAAGCCCGCGGCGAAGTTAGTTAAACGATTTTCTTGACGCCATGTGCCATTAATTTGATCGTCTTGAAGTGACATCTCTTTTTCATTCGTTCTTGAACACTCCAGTCTCAAGTGATCAACGTAACAGCCATGCAAAGTGTTTTGCTTTAAATCAGCTTCGAACTGAGAAGCAGAGGAAGATAAACCGGTTCAGGAGACAAACCGTCATTTCAAAAACCGCCATTTGTCCCAAGGCAGCTAATTTATTCAAAAGAACAATTTCACCTGAAATTGACAACCACTGCCGTGACAAAGTAAGAAGCAAGCACCGTACCTTTTTGGTATCTGGTTATGGTATTTTGTTTTTATTATTTTAATTTGAGCTTAAAATGACACACAGTTGGACTGACCTGAAAAAGAAATTTTAGTCAGTTCAAATAGACCACCGTTTACAAAATGGTTGCGTGTAAACGCCTTTTACTTCCGGTCGGAAGTGCTTCGCTTTTCCTTATTCAATTCATATCGTTATTTTCCAAGATCTTTCTTTTTAGATTAACGCAACAAAGAGATCAGTAAAAAAAAGCTTTATTGCTGCCGTTTGATCAGTCTACTAGTCTGAAATGTCATCCGTCCTCTCTTCCTTACCCCCCAGAGGAGGGGCGCGGGCGAGAAGGACGTCTGAATTCCCAGCGTAATAATGCCGTCCCGTGACGTCACGGACTTTTGCGAAAATGGTAAGTAACTTTTGATTGGTGCAGATTAAAAAGGCATTGTTATATGCTGTTGGTGAAATAGATTACTGTTTCTGATTGGCTAAGCGGCCTTCGTGTTTACTTCAATTCAGACGTAAAACATGTCAACAGATTTGCACGTGAGATTTCAAATCTAAATTGAGGGGAGAGAAACGGGCACTTTAATTTCTTATCTCCCTATTTTTTTACCTCATTTTCTCCCTCCTCCCTAATTTTTTCGGCCGTTTCTCCCTCCTCCCTGATTTTTTTACGTTTCTCTCTGATTAGCTTTTTTAAGAGGTTTATTTTATGTCCTACCACACTGCATTACCTCATTTTCGCATGCCTGAAGAAAAGGAAAACATACGAGACATTTTGCCATGTCGTTATGACTCGTTCTTCTCATACTACCTTTCGGTGCTTTCGGTTTTGTCACGTAAGCTTGAACATTTGATTTTCACAAAATTCATTTTTTATGATACTGTATAAAGGGAAGACTGACTACTCATAACTTCTAGCTTGCTAGGACTTACTACACATTTTTTTTATAAGAACGCGTAAAATTTGCCTGAACCTGAGGCTGTTCTTATTTTAGCCCACAAATTTTCCAAGTGAGCCGTAAAGCTCCCCAAAACTGTTTCTAGTGTTTCTAAATTGCGCGATATCATCGGCCCTGAAAAATCACGACATAATTACAGGGGGAGGGGAGGAACCCTACGGTGGACTAGCATCCCATGCAGGGGGGATGGCCGCTTCATGCTAGAGAAACTGGGAAAGGCCCTGGCCAGTCGTGATATCTTGCAGGAATTTGAACCTGCCTGCTGCAACGCATACCTGCAGGCATGTTGCACTATTGGCTATTATTATCAATATACGCGGCCAAATTGAAAACCGCCCTCTTGAAAACACGCGCTTTGCGGGCCGCGAATGACTCCTAGCGGGCCGTTAATGCATCAACGGCCCTGCAGCTGATTGGTTCTCGGTTCATCATCCGATGAATATTAACCAATCAGGTCACGTTTAAGGACGCGGGAAAACCATTTAGGTGCGTACAGCTTGCGTACAGCAAGTTTTAAAGTAAAAAAAGTCTCGAACAGTTTCTCGCTGAGCGAATAGTGTTCGAAAGAAAAATCAAAGCCTATTTGTTATGAATGGGACAAAATGCAGCTAAAAAAATCGGATGTAGAAGCAAAAGCACAAGGGGAAGATATAAAGAGAGCAACTTCTTGTTGTCTTACGAGAAACGAAACACAACAACAACGGTTCACTTCATTTTGTGTTTCTCGGGTCGAGCTAAATTAGCTGAAGCATTGCGGGGATTTTACGCCAAGGCTCAACTGCAAAATGTAAGTTCGTAAATTATTATTATCTACTCATTTTCAGAGACACAGCAGCCCTTTTTAACTACACCTATACAATACATGGGCCTCAGCGTAGCATAGCACAAAATTTTGAACGCGAAGTACTTGTATTATTGAACATGTAAAGCTTATTAAATGTGTTAGTTTCAGCTTATATCTGGATGTTCAGGGATGTTATTTGGCCTTGTATATTGATAATAATGATAATTTAATGACGTTTTTCGGGAATATTGTTTATTTGCTCCCTTGTAGTGTCATTTGCGGCCCTCGCGCTTCGCGCTCGGGCCGCAAATGACACTACGCAGGCGCAAATAAACAATATTCCCGAAAAACGTCATTTTATTGTCCTATTGGCCCTATTACCCACCTGTGCCTTAATCCCGAGCGCTGCAGGCGCGAGAACGTAGGGTTGGGGGGTGGTGTGGGTGTATCCTTCCCCAGGAAATTTTGAAAAAAATAGGTTATCTTAGACAGCATTTTGTGCGTTTTGAAGACAGTTTGTTAGAAAACAAGGCAGGTAAAAGTGAAGGACATTAGGTAGAATGTATCATTGAAATTAACCTAGAATGACACAATTTGGTCCAAAATATACCACACGAATCTACAAATGATGTACCTTCAACACCGTATTGAATGTAAATAGTCGAAGCACAGAAATACCATTTCCCTTTATCTATTTATTTTGATTTTTTTTTTCACAATTGTTGGACTTCCATGGCTCGTGGAGGGGGGGGGGGGGGGGGGGGGGTGCTGACGCACCCATCGCACCCCCCTCCCTACGAGCCTGGACTGCCTAATTTCAACAATATTCTTATAAGCAAATGGCATTTAATAGAAAATCAGCTTTTGCTTTGAGATATCTATAAACACTCTCCCCTACTTTCATACAGAAAGGGGAGGCCCCTTGAAAGACGTACTCGTTAGAGCAAAGCTTTGAAGGTCAACGGTTTCCTATCTTGACTAGTAGCTAGGAGTCGTGTTTGGCTTGCCATTGTTTTGTTAAATCATTGTAGTGGTCAAACTACAAGCAAAGATTCTTACTTCACAATTTTCACCGTGGGTCTATAAGGTCCTGCTAAGGCTTTAAACACTTATGTCACGTTTTTAAAGAACATTCTCCCTTCTCCCTTTTCCTGCTGGTTCTCCCGCCTCCCTTTATTTTTTCTTCCTTTCTCCCTCCTCCCTATCTTTTTTTGGCGTTTCTCCCTCCTCCCTAAACCGTTCCTCTCTCCTCTAAATTTAAAACATGTGTTGCCAGAACGTAAAATAACGAACAACGGAGGCGAAACCTAACTATCGAGCTCAGGAGACAAAACGCTCGATCAAATTAATGCAAGATGCATAACACTTTCAAGACAGAATGCCTCTCTAAAACCAACTTTTAGCTTTCTCGAAGTAAAGCTACAATTAACAGTCTCTGGCGAAGCCAGACAAAGATAAATAAGTCACGCGTGATAAGATCAATACATCTTGCCCGGCATCATGTACAAATATTATTAAATGCAAGTAATCAATATTTTCACGGAATATTTCAGATCTTGCCCTTCCAGAGCGAACTCTTGCAAATAGAAACGAGCCAAAAGAAACTGCAATAGCGAAACATGTGGCAAATTGCAGAGCGAGAGGTGTCAAACTCTGCAAACAGGAAACCGTTCAGACCTATGACCTCTAGAGTCCGCTAGACATTTCACATTTTCAAGGCCACAGTCTATTCAACTTACTGCCCCCAGATACTACTACATTATAGTGTCCATCAGAAACAAGTAAAGCAAAAAGGTCGAAAGACCGAATTTAATATAATACGGCAAATCTAGACAAATACGAGTTTTCTAAGCGATCGGCAGATTTCTTATCTCCATTTCCACGGGAAACGATGGACTCCCACAGAAGTTGATTCTGGAAGTTGGTTGATCGAACTTGGCGGCACGCACACAAAACACAAACTAGCACGCTTCCTCCGTGACTCATGGCCTGGATATTTTCACAACTGGCAAATTATGCAAAATTGCATAAATTACTCAGTGACGTCACGGGACGGCATTATAACGCTGGGAATTCAGACGTCCTTCTCGCCCGCGCCCCTCCTCTGGGGGGTAAGGAAGAGAGGACGGATGACATTTCAGACTATCACTCTACGTGCTCTACAGTCAATATTCAAGAATCATCCCGTGGAGTCCAGCCTGAATAGGTTTCAATACGGGGATGAAGTGGGAAGGTGCCCAACATCAACACCCTGGTCATTAGCCTTGCAATTCAGTGATGCACCTTAGATGCGAAACACTTTAAATATCGAATACGTGTAGTCTGTGAGTCGGGAGTTGACATATTTCACGTTAGACGGCTTGTCACTGACTCTTTTTACATTGTTTCGTAGACGTTTCGGCTATAAATACTTAAGCCTAATAAATGCGAGTTCGTTGTTACACGCTATTTGAACGTTTTCATCTATCTAAGAAAAGCCTTGCGAATAAATAACTTCGTGTTCGCTTCTTTGGCATAGTTTTTTTTCAAACTATTGCTCGTCTTCAAGAAAATTCACCAAAGAGGTTAAACAGTTCTTTAATGTTATAAAAAAGGCTTGAATGGATAATTTTCCTGGGCAAAATGTGACGGACACCTCGCTTGTGTTAATCATTAAATACACAGAAGATGTGTTTGTTTTCAAATCCACAAGATATGCAGATGACTTTCATTTTGCACCGAAAGTTCATCGTTTGGAGGCTAAGCGCAGCCGGTAAATAGTCACAAATTCAGTCACGTAGACCCTGTTTGACAACCTAGAAATAACAGTGCTGTTTGATAAAGTTGGATAAAAACGCTGATTTACGATGACTTGGGCAGCGTCTTTCGGCTGGTTGAGTTTTTGTTGTTGTTGTACTATACTGATAGTCACCAGATAGTGTCAAATTTTAAGACGAAACGGTGCAGACATGGCACAGTATCATAAAAAAATTCAGAAATAGTAAAATGATTTACTTTTAAGTTTTCTCTGTAATGCTTACTCATTTTTCATTTACTTAGGTTTAAAAGTAAGCATTGAAATTTAATTTCCATATTCCTCTTGAGTGTACTGTTAAAAAATTATTTTACGTTAATTAATTATCTATTGACGGAGAAATATCAGTACATGCCTTCGGGCCAGAATTAAGTTAAGATTAGCCTGCAGAACAGGCGCTCGCTGCGGCGCTTCGCGCGTCACGCGACACGTAAACTAACTAAATAAATCGCCTGTTCTGCAGGCTAAGTTAAGATATAAGTTAACTGCATGTCTTCGTATACAACCAGTAAAAAAAAACGAACACATCACTCATATCTCATCACTCATTTCTCTCAACAGATACAGATCTCTCCAACAGCAAATAAAAAAGGGTTAAAAAAGAAGTGAGAATTCAACATGTTGTCGTTTCCTGAATGTGTTACCTGGCTTACTGTGGGCTTAACCGAGTGTGTTGCTATAGTAACACTTAACATCATTACAATAATTGTTTTGGTAAAAAATCGTAATCTGCGCAACCGTAGCAAGTACCTGGTTATTAATTTGGCAGTTGCAGATATGTTGGTTGGAGGATTTGTTACGTATGATCTATTCTATTGGTTTGGAGCAGGCTACTGTAATGTCTGGAAGTACAACTCAATTGATCCCTGGGCAAAGAATGTGCTAGATACACTCTTTCGCTTGTTCGTTGCTTCCTCTGTAACAAACATAGCAGCAATTTCTGTTGAGCGGCTGCACGCGACGGTACGGCCGTTCAGACATCGCCTAATTAAGAAATGGGTTTACGCATTAATAATTGCTGTTGTTTGGGTTACAGCTGGGTTGTTGTCAATTGCTCTTACAGTTCTATCGGTATTTAAAGGTCCCAGTTATTTTTCTTACTTATGGAATTCATTCAATGCAATTTGTTTATTAGTCATTTGTATTTGTTACGCGTCCATTGTTATTAAAGTCCGTTGTGGAGCGCAGCCTCAACACCATGGTGCAGCCAGTAGAGAAAGAAAACTGACCATGACATTGTTGATCGTGACTGTCGTATCTCTCTTGTTGTACCTACCATTCACTATATGCGCTTTTCTCGTTTTGAACACTGACGTTTTTACTTCAATGTCCAGTGTAACGTATTTTCGGTCGGTTCGTATTATGGCTGTTTTATTTTTTGCAAACTCGCTTGTAAATCCTATATTATACGTTATCCGCATGGCAGAATACAGATCAGCTGTAGTTGCTCTCTTTCGCAGACGACCTCAGCAACAAAGACAAGTTGCAGTTATTCCTCTTCATGACTTGTAATGCGAATAATATGAAGCTCTATTGCCTTCTACTATCTAGCTTTGTGAATTTCAAATGTGGTAATGGTCTAAAATTGTAACTGAATGGACACGTCGACGAAAAATAATTACCTTTTTTAAGGTTGAAGTTACACATATATAGCCATGATTTTGCGGCCGAGGCTGAACCGAAACGGATTTTTTTGTCATATTTTGAGTCTAAAACGTTCTTAGACATGTTCTTACGTGATATAGTATTTAAGAGAACTGATATCAAAAAATCTAGAGAAGATCATTATTGTGCGCGGTATCATTAAGCTATTTGATATAAACCTGATTGCAATAACGCTGTTGTCGTTGAAAAAAGAAAAATGAAAAAAGGCAAATAGGAATTCATTAAAAATAGATGAGTAACCAGGGTAAGACATTATTAAAAATGGAAAAGCGATCTCTGGTTAAAAAGTTTGTCTAAAAACGAGCTTTCGACTACCAGTCTGTAGTCTTTAATACAACGATTTGTTTAAAATTCGTCCGAAGAAACCGCCTCAAACTCCTCAAAATACACGTTAATCAACTTATCTAATAACACGATTGAGATCTGTACAGATATAAAGTCGTAAGTTTCCTGTAAATTTATCAGCTACGACGATTAGGCTAATTACTTCCTATTTGCTTTTTTTTCATTTTTCTTTCAGAAAATTTAATTCGATAGATATTCACGTTGTTACTAGTTGTTTTTAGCTCGATGTAGAACTAATTAAAAATGCTTTACTTCTCAGTTTAAGGTTGGGTGTGTTCAAAGCATGTTGTTAAAATCCTGGTCAGTTAAAGTTCTTGAAAAATGGCTCTTATATTAAAAAGAGTGTAGAGAAGAAATGCAGGCTATATCATCCACAGTTTAGCTGAGGATTTGCTTATTTGCTTCATACTTATGTTATACCATCTCGAGAGCTTGTGATGTTTATGATTTATTGGTACTGAACATCTTAATAAAATCAAGCTGATATCGATACAGAGTCTTTACATGACTGGGTTGAGAAGGAGTTTGTTAAATTAAGGTTTAATGGTCATCCACCACCCCCTCTACCCTCCCCCCCCCCCCCCCACCCCTCGAAAGTAGTGACAAGATTTCATGGTTATCGGGAAGGGGGGTTACCCTTTCTAACATAGAACATTTACTAACGGATTATATTGATCAACTTGTAATTTGAGCACTTCAGTTTCAGCTAAAAACGCTCAAACTTTAAAAACACCTAAATCTCAGAGGTGCCCTTATTTCCCGTCTCCACCACCCCACCCCAGAGCTTGAAACTCAGGGGACCTTTCACATGACTTATCAATGTTTTCAGCCATATGAAGTTCGGTGCTCATTTATACAGTACCCCCTATAGTAATTTGAACGATTAAAACAGATACTATACATGAGCAGTTTTAGCTTCGCTTTTACTCAGTTAGTTAACATTAGAAAATAAAATTTGAAGATAATTAAAGAAGAATGCATACTTTGGTTAAATCCTTTCCATCCATTCCAGTAATGATATGGGTATATTTAATGTGATTCATTTATTGTATTTGTGAAAAGTAGAAATAAAGATATTACTTGATGTAGTCTATTTTAGTTCCTTAATTTCATCCTTTGCTAGTGTTGTTACGAATTAGGGATAAGTTGTAATTATTATTATGTTTTTATTTCTTTAAACAAAGATAATTTGTTATCTTAAATAACAAGTAATGTAAAATACTACTTTTGTTAGTTTAAAAGGTTATTATAACAAGAATGGAAACAGTTATTTTAATCACGATGTTCTATTACATGATTATGATATTTTGTAAACGATGTTATAATATATCTTTGGAACTTGATAGATGTTCAAACACATGCTCAGTGTTATAATACATCTTTGATTATATTATTTGCTGTAAATCATAAGATGAATAAAAACTTGCCGTTGCTACAATGTTTTTTTTTCTTTGTGTGGAGAGTACTGCATATTTTATTTTCACAAACCTCCTAATTACACTTTACTGTATGGGCTAAATCTCTCGGGTTTGTACGGCGGGAAATTATTAGAATTTTGACAAAACGCAAGTGAAATTATTTCTTATATCACGAGCATACCATTTGGTTACCTTTTAATATCATGGGTGACAAATTACGCTTATAATCGTGGTTTTTAACTTGTTTATTGCATCGTCATGAACGAACCGGCTGGAAACGACGCCCGTGTACAACGGTCAAAAATCTGCTCAACGCCATTCATGTCATGGCTAAAAGTTTATAAGACGACCAAACAAAATGGCCAAGGTGAAATTCAAGCGAAAATGTTCAATGTTTAAGCTATAAGATCATCTTTTAAAATCCTGTACGCCATTTTGGCACCGAGGCATGGGAAACGTTGCCATGGCAATTTTGTAATTTCACATGTGAAATCATAAATTAGCGCTAAAATTTCGCGCCAAAATTAAGGAGTAATTTGTCACCCATGATATTAAACATGAAACAATTTTCACTCTAGAAATGTATGACCTTCAAAGTTTAATGCTAACCAATACAGTTGCATTTGACTGTTAAACACACTGTATCAGTTTTTAATTGCAGTGGCAGATCCAGACCTTCAGGTAAGGAGGGTGGCCGCTTGACTATGAATGCTGAATCCTGCGAAGATAATTCCGGCACTTCAAACAAAATGTGTTATTTCCGAAAAACTAAGGTGGGGTCCGGGCCCCCTGGACCCCTCCCCTGGATTCGCCACTGAATTGTCAAATTGAGTTTCCTATTGGAGAGGGCTGGGGGAAGGGCATGGATGCAACCAGCAATCCAGGGGGAACTCCCATGTGGATGGAGAGGGGATGCTGATTGGAAAATTTGAATTCAGCTAAGTGTGTAAAATATGTAAGAGAGCATGCCATGTGAAGCCAGAAATCCCTAATCCCAATGAAAAGTCTGATTGCAAGCTACCTAAACTAACTATAGGCTAACCAGAGTGTTATCTACCCTAACCAATGTGTTATTAAGGCTTACCGGAATGGCTCACATGACTAGCTGGCTCACACTTTGTTGAGACAAAATTCGTCCCCTTAAAGGGACACTGTCACGGACACTTTTTGGCTTTTTTAGTGAAACTGCACCAAAATTACGACTGAGTACTTTCAACCATGCAGGAAATGCTCCTAGAACTTAAAGGGAAGGATATCTAGCAAATGGCTTAAGAAAGAGGGTGACCACAAATACTTTTCATGAGTTTTTCCAAACCACAAGGAAGAACTCGAAAAAGTTAGGCTGACTTTTTCAAATTGAGATCAAAAGCTCCCGATGGTATCACAGTAATATCACTCTATATTTAGCTTCAGCACACTGGTATAGCAATTTTAAGAACCCTTGACCACTGTTTATAGGTTTCCAATGGTGTAATCATGTTTTTGGGCTGTTTAATTTTTGAGTCTAATGAGCATGCGCATTAGACTCTATGTAAGCTCAAGTTTTGGTTGTATTGTACAGCGGTTTCACGCTCGAGTTTAGCGTTCAGGCCTGCGCAGTGCGGTGAAAACACATGTAGTGAAATGGCCGCCATGTCCAGGGTACGACCATGTGAGTGGAAAGTTTTTTCTTGTGTATCGAAGTTTACATAGGTTCAGCGTGTTTCGTAAGTATTACTTGCCTGCCTTGTACACCAGTGTTTTTTTGGCAAATATTTCTTAGCGTGTATTCTTTGTATTTCTTTACAGAAACCGTACAAAGGTGCAAACGTGCGAACATACAAACGTGTTATTGTGTATTTTTAAGTCTTCTAGCTCATCGGGCAAACTGTGTGACGTGCCCTTGTGCAGTGACCGAGTTCATGAAACAATTTTCACTCTAGAAATGTATGACCTTCAAAGTTTAATGCTAACCAATACAGTTGCATTTGACTGTTAAACACACTGTATCAGTTTTTAATTGCAGTGGCAGATCCAGACCTTCGGGTAAGGAGGGTGGCCGCTTAACTATGAATGCTGAATCCTGCGAAGATAATTCCGGCACTTCAAACAAAATGTGTTATTTCCGAAAAACTAAGGTGGTGACGTGCCCTTGTGCAGTGACCGAGTTCAGGATTGTGAGATTAAAGTACAGAGTGTGGCACGCGTTTGGAACCTAGATTTGTGTTTGTTTTACTTCGTGACTGATTTCGTGTGTTTGGCTTAACCTGTGGCCGATTTTTGTGCTTCGAGATTTTTGCGGCTACACTCTATGTAGTAGAAAAAGAGCTGTTAGCAATCCCAAGGGAATGGTTCGGGATCGATAATCGTCCGGTGTAATTGTGCTTAAACAATAGCCCGCCTCATTGCGGGCTTGGTGCGGTAATCGTAATCCAATCAGGAAGCAAGGATGTTGTCAACGAAGCAACGGTCGAACAGAGCTCGAGCACGACACGCACTTGTAAAAGAAATTGTCATGTATGTAATTGGAATAAATGTTTTACAGTGCAAAATAATATGAATCCTCGTTTTCAAGTGTGAAGCCACTGAAAATATTCTCCTTCCAGCTGCATGTTTATTTATAATCCCTGGGAAACGCAACGTGAAATCGACATCTTTTGATGGAAAAAATCCGGAAGTGTTCATAAACAAAAAATAACTTTGAAAAAGATGGAAAACTAAATAGGGTTGTAGTCAGCAACTAATCGTTCAATTCAACTGAAGCAGGATTTCATTCACAGAATGCAACTTTCAGTAAAAAGAGTTTTGTTTTCACCATTTAAGATTCAATCTAGAGCTTGAAAACAAGACAGTGTAATCAAATTACATTTCGCGCGAAATTGGCATAAATATTGAAACTTGCCAAAACTAGTTAAGACAGAATGAAAACTCGCTTTAATAGTTATTGAATTCTGATCTGATTGTTATTTCCATGTATTGACTATTTGAAAGCTGTTCTCAGTCATGAAAAAAAAACTCTTTCATTCAACTGCTTGCAGTGTTAAATAGACGTGAAAATATTTCGCTTAATTAAATTACATTCTGCACGCGAAGTGAAGTGAACTGATAAACTTGGGGCCCTCAGCTTAAAATAATTAGAATGCTAAAAATATATTATTTACAATAAACAGCTAAAATACGCAATGTTTTCTTTGCTCTCTTGTGTCGAAACGTTTAAGGAAATTGAAATCTTTGTTGAGCAGTGTTGCATAAATTGCAATACCCTGCGAGCAGAGTCTTCTTCGATCTTCCTAGATTAGTCGGGAAGAGGAAGAAAACTCTGCCAACGGCCTCGAGAATTCGTATTGAGCATGCTCCAAAATCAAATGTAACCAAGCCTCGCTCAGCCTCACTCTCAAGTTGTAACGAAATGACCGGCAAGAAAATACACTGCATCATTACGAGTCTGAAATTAATTTATCGATTGCTACCTGCTCAAAACTTGTATTTAGTCGGCGATGAGGGAATTCATTGGAGAGATATCGACGAGCACTGCTTCAGTTGGGAATTGGTTTTCCATTGATGCGAGTTCCTTTGCAACCATCAATCGGGCAGATTTGTTAAATCAACTATTTGCCATGTCCGGTCGGAAGCGATAAAAACGTATCTTTGCCACTTCGAAAACTAAACAGAGACGTGATTGTGGTTCCGTGAGGCTTGAAATCTGCCAGATTTGAAGTTTACAGCGAGCAAAATTCGCTGCTTTTTCGAATACTTTGTACGAAAGCGAAGCAGCCATCGTTTTCAACGATCGACTGTAAACAAGTTACCGCAGGCGCATAAAAAGTCAGCAATTCGTACGGTTGATCATGCGCAATAGTGGAAAACCGGTCTGACTAGGTCAAAACTGGTCTGACTCATCCATTTCCTCGGATGAGCGGCAATTCAAAGAAACTCGAGGCCGTTGGCAGAGTCTTCTTCCTCTTCCCGACTAATCTAGGAAGATCGAAGAAGACTCTGCTCGCAGGGTAAAATTGCAAAGGAATTGAAAAAAAAGAATATCTTGGTTTATTTTGATGGGATTCAGGATATTTAGAATACTGAATAAGCGGCTGTATCTTGTCTATCTATGGGGCGGACCATTATTTTTTTGGAAGCTGGGGAAAATATTTGAGGCAAGAATGAATTCTCTTTTTGGCGCCAATACGCGCTGTGGTTATGCCTGACTATTGTTCTATGTTAATTACTATTGAAAATAGCCAGAACAAATTTATCTTACCACTTTGCCCGACTCAAAAGAGAAGTCAGCGGACCGGCAAATCAAACGGTTATTGAACTAAGCATGTTGTTGTCCATATATTGTCTAAAGACTGCTCTCGAGGTAAGCTAAGCCTTCACTGAGTGGCTCCGGAGCCATAACATCATTGAAGCAAGGCGGTAAGACGTACCTCGGCAATAGCTGGAAGAAATTGGCTATGTCTAAAATACTGCTCTCGCATGTTTATAACATACATTTGACTCAAAAACTAAAAAGAATCTCTAAATAATAAATTAAAATTGATAACTATGTAATAATTTAGTCCCCATTGCGGTAGTACTGCACCGATCCAAAGCGGCTCTGTGATTGGCTACTCTCGATCACTTCCGTACCGCAATGTACCGAACCAATCACATGCAAGCTTTGGCTTGTCTTTTTGTTTGGAGCGCTTGTCGACGAGAAGTCGTTCGTGTGGGACACGTGAGCATCGTGTTGTGCGTAGTTTTTTAAAAATATCGCTTCCACAGTGTTGTTAAAGTTATTTTTTTCTTAAATCGTCACTGAACAAAGCGAATGTTTCAGACGGAGTAACGGACGAAGGATTTATAGTCATGTGTTAATAGCGGTAAGCTGCGGTAAGTGTTGAACTCTTTCTTAAGACTTTTAACGTTCTTATGCGTTTTAACATGTCTTTACTGAGTGCTGGAAACCGATTTAATAATCCTAAAGTAAAGTAATAAATGGACGATGAATCTGAAATGCACAATAACAAGAACATTGAGCTTACCACTTAACTGCAGAATACCCTGCCACTCGAACCTCGAACGCATGTGTCTATATGTCCGGCATCCGGACAGGTTTTCCAAAATACTCCGTGTCCGGCAGTCGAAAATATTTTCAAATTTCAATTAATACCATCATTTACGTGTTAACATACCTGAAAACTTCACGAATTTCACCGCAGTGCGAGGTTTTGTGTTTATTATCGGCTCCCTCAGTGTATAAATCGAACCCGTGACTTAGAAGCTTGCCGTCAGCTTCCGGACAGGAATTTCTAAATACTCCGGGTCCGGCAGTCGAGTATTTTTGGTTTTCTACTCGATAGATTCGAACAGCATCATGATAGGCAATGCTAGGCAATGCTAGGCAATGCTTTTCTTGTATTTCTTGCTAAGAAATTTACGATTGTCGCCGAAGTACGCCGATTTTGTTGTTTTGTTACAAATATGCTTGCCGCCAGCTTCCGGACACGAATTTCTAAATACTCCGTGTCCGGCAGTCTAATATGTTTGGTTATAGATTCGAACAACATAATGCTAGGTAATGCTATTCTTGTATTTCTTTCTAAGAAATTTACGATTGTCGCCGAAGTACGCCGAGTTTGTTGTTTTGTTGCAAATATGTTTGCCGGACACGAATTTCAAAATACTAGTAATACTCGGTGTCCGGCAGTCTAATGTTTTCTCTAATAAATTGAAAGTTTCTCTCTTCGATAGATATGATTCCAATAATAACGTGCTAGGCAACCCTGTTCTTCATGCGATGCGATCGTTGATCCCCACGGAAGGAAAGGTTAATATATTCTGTATATTTATTTACCTCCTCGCCTTGACATACTATGTAAACATGCTGTATACAGGCTTCCGAAATGTGTCAGTGAAACATTGTTTTCGGTCACGCTTGATCCAACGTGACCTAATTTTTGGCGGGAAACCTACAGCGACTGCCGGCGAAAGGTGAAGATTTTCATCAACCAAGCGTGCTTATTTCTCTGGAGGAAAGTTTGAAGGCAAAATTGAAGGTAAGATCACAGATTTGACCTTTCCCATTTTAATAGCGCTGTTAATGGAGGAGACGTTGGTGCTGGCCGATTCGCTGCACTTTCAGAATGCACGAGAACGAACACGAAACTCGCGTGTTGTTGCCGGACTGTGTGAGAAAACAAAGTGAATAATGGCCGAATACTCCGAATAGTAACGATTAGCTTGACCAATTTGAATATGTGCTGTTTGTCTCTTGACCCTCAAATCGTTTTGGTCAAAAATCAGCATTTCTGCGTTAACTCTTTATAATATTGTGCAACATGTGCTTATCTGCCTGATCGATCGGGGCATCGCGAGGAGGGCTGGGTATAGCTGCAACCAAGAAGAGGTCGAAGAGGAAACCACGCAAATCACTACCCGTTTCAAAATATCGAGTACATGTAAATGAATATTAGAAGTCCATCCAAACTGAATTACGGATAACTTCAAATCCTTTTCTTCTCTCGCGGGAACAGCTTGAGTGCTAAACCGTTTCGATAAGGTTTTGTTAACTGCACTCAAACTGTTACCATGCTATCAGATCTTTTTAGGTACTTTATCTCTGCCTTTATTGCAAAATAAAATATCTCAAAGTAGTTTCTTTAAATCGCGATATATTGTAGTCAAACCGTATGTCAATTAAGTTAATGCATTAAAAAATGGGGATCACCGTGCTCGTTTAGAAGAAAAACAAAATTTATTTCCCTGCCGAGCTTAACCTGAAGGAAATCGCATAATGTTGTGTGCGCGCGCTTATGCGGAGAATCGCGGGAAAAACTTAAACCAATTAAGGTGATTCGACTGAATTGCATTGCGCATCCTTGCTGCGCATGAGTTTTCGCGTCATTTAGCGCGTGCACGAGCGCGCGCACACACAACATTACAGCTTTTCTTTTAGGTTAAGCTCAGAAGAGAAATAAATGGTCATTTTCTTCCAAACGAGCACGGTGACCCCCATTTTTTAATATATAAATTTAAAAGACATCCGGTTGACTACAACATATCGCAATTTAAAGAAAAGTTAAATACTCTACTTTGAGATATTTTTATTTGAATGCTTTAAAAAGTACGTTTTGAGGTAATGCTGCTTACGCACGCACGCAGCGAAACCTTTAATTTCTTTCATAATCTTAATTCCAGTTGGCAAAATAGTTTATTATGTAAGATTAAAGTCTATTTCGTTGAACTGCTTCGATATTTTAACTCAAGAAATGATTTTTTTCTAGAAATGATAGTTCCCTTTTCGGATTATGAGGGTTCCTAGTATGAACCTCGTGGATCATATGTTTACTATAATAGCCATCCAGGTTGCACAAAAACGAGCACGGAGACCCCCATTTTTTATTGCATTTTTGTGACGCTCATAACATAGTTATGAACTGGACCAAGTCTTAGAAAAATTTAAATACTCCTTCTTTTTCAGTGGAATCACCTTAAAATTGCAATATCTGGACTAAATTCACAGCGCGCGCTAGCTCGCGCGTAATGGCGTAATCTTGTTTTTGAACAATTTGGGTTGAATAAAGTTAAAATTGGTTAAATTCTTCTGTTTCGTCGTCATTCAGTCGGTCTGGAGAACTTTACTTGATACTGTAATGAATTTCTTTAGTTTATGTGAGTAATTTATGGCGTTTTGGTCGAAATTCAAGCGAGTTATCGCAAAACCAAAAATTTTGTTGCGTGTGTCGTTACGTGTGTAAATCATTCACGTACAAACTCTTTGTGTTGCCAAATATGGTACTTGGCAAAACTGAATATTCGAACGCTGTGAACGCGCGTTACACGTTTCAACTCCTTATGAGTTTCTGGCGTAATTAAAAAACGTTAACAGCGCCTCCCTAAAAGTGAGAGATACTGGGAACGAGGTTGTGACGCGTACTCCGGTGATTTAGGATGGACGAATCTAACACGCCAGCAGCAAATTCAAAGGACCACATTATTTTATAGGTTTCTACACGGGTTGGCTCCAGACTATCTTTTCACTAAATTTGAAAAACGAGAAACCGTGTAGAACCTAATGGACTCTGAGAACAAACTCAACGTTCCATTACCATGCACTAACTATTACAAGAATACCTTGATCTGTACGCTCGGTACAGTCGGTACAGTCGGTACAGTCGGTACGCTCGGTACAGTCGGTACAGTCGGTACGCTCGGTACAGTCGGTACAGTCGGTACGCTCGGTACAGTCGGTGCAGTCGGTACATTCGGTACAGTCGGTACGCTCGGTACAGTCGGTACGCTCGGTACAGTCGGTACAGTCGGTACAGTCGGTACAATCGGTACAGTCGGTACAGTCGGTACAGTCGGTACAGTCGGTACAGTCGGTACAACCGGTACAACCGGTACAGTCGGTACAATCGGTACAGTCGGTACAGTCGGTACAGTCGGTACAGTCGGTACAGTCGGTACAGTCGGTACAGTCGGTACAATCGGTACAGTCGGTACAATCGGTACAGTCGGTACGCTCGGTAACAACAATACATTCACTATCACTAACAGAGTAGGAAAAACCAGCAAGTATTCGTACCACAGAAATGAGCATGACGACAGCAGGAGAGGTTTTACTAGCGACAAATAGGAAGGCAATTCTTATTTAAAAAAAATCTTCCATTGTTCTCGCGAGATGGCCAATCACAGAGCCGCTTTGGATCGGTGCAGTACCGCTCCCCCATTGGGATAACGCCTGTCCTCTAATATGGCCGAGATAAATTAACATGATTACCCGGCCTACCTAAGGGGAGGGGGCAAGGTTATCCTTCGCTCCTCCTTCCCCCCCCCCCCCGTCCTCTGAGATCATTCAGGCTGGAGGAATAATGTGCTTGTATAAGCTACTTAAACGGGAACTTCTAATTTACCACAAATTTGGCAAAATAAAGTAGCATATTCCCTTAGTGATGACGATCCAGAGCATAGACGAAGGAAGCAAGGAGGTATACTGAGGCTAGGGGCTTAATAACTCTGATAATGAACATTTCCCCTAAGTAAGTTCAGCCCCACTTCAAATCGGGTGATATGCCTTAAAACTGTTCCAGATTAAGCATCAACATTCAGTTACTTTCTATATTTTTCACGTGAATAAAATCAATAATTTGAAATGCACAGGCCAAAATGAAGTAACCACGACAGAATTTGTAACTTCTAACGTAAGAATGATAAAGATACCAAACTGTCATTAAATCAGGATGCATTAAAAAATAACTATCAGAAGTGAATTTCCTTAACGATGATCACCAGAGTGAAGGCAACAGATTAGACTAAAGTCTTCGCAGATTTCCACGCCGTGACACGTTTCAATAAATTCAGGATCTTCAACTTGGCCTCACTGGTAGACTGTTCAGTTTAGGTTGTATGAAAAACGAAACATTACAACAACATTAGCTTTGAAAAACTTCCATAAAATTTCGATTCGGACAAATTTCTGAGTCTTTTTTTTTTCACTTAAAATACCAATCAAAAGATATTCCTGCTAAAATATTGTTTCTGTTTTTTCATTTTATCTGTAAAAGTTCTTGCCGCCTTTGAAAGGGTTTACCGCTCAAAACGTGTGATTCTATTTTTAGCGCTAATTTGTTTGGCAATCCGATTTCATTTCATTCATTTTCTTTCAAAACAAACGTTCCAAGCCAGAATTGTCGCTATCGGACAACTCCATAAATCTCAGTTGCGTTCGTTTATGTTCATTCACTCGCGCTAGCCTTTAGAACGGACCGGCTGATGATAAAGGAAAGTCGAGTATCTCTTCTTCAATGGAAGTCTTCCCCATTTTATTCGGATCCGATGTAAATGAAGCAAAAATGCTGGACTTCTCCCGGACTAAATGGACTGTCTTCTTTTTGAGAGAACAACGCAAATTGATTTCCCTTTAATCATCGTTTTATAATTGCTTTTTTTAGTTTTCTTAGTTTCCGTATCTTTTCATCCGCATTTTACCGTCCGCATTTTTTCATCCGCATTTTTCCATCCGCATTTTATCATCCGCATTTTTCCATCCGCCATCCGCCATCCGCCATCCGCCGCCATCCGGTCAGCAGTTTACAGAGACCCCACGGTGTGGAAGGATGGTGTTCGTTTCAAGACGTCCCACTTCCTAAGACGACTAGATCAAGGGATTTGGCCTCTTTGCAAGATGAACTCGTTATCAAAGAAAAAAACTGATTATTTTTCAACTAAACAAGATCCTTTGGCAAAATCAATTCTTTTCTGAGAGAATACCAGGACTGATTACCTCAGTCGTACTTATTTTCGCGGGATTTAATTTTACGCGATTTTCGCGATTTCAAAGAAATCGCGAAATTAAATACTCACGAAAAGAATGCCCTCGCAAAATTTATTGCTCTCTGTAAGATTATCTTATTAAACTTAGCATACGTTTACATGATGAGACATGTTGACAATCTCTTTTATGAATCATACAACAGAGAGAGGACATATCGCAAATGCTGATCTGTGCATTAATAATTTTAACTTACTTATTAAAATTAACTCATATTGTGCAAGTATCAATTCAAAATGTTCACCTGTGCATTTTAATGTTTGAAAAAATAAAAACTAGTTAAAATATTAAAATACCTGTCCGGTGCAAATTCTTCTTAATAAAAAGTAAAAATTGGCTAAAAACTTCTTCTGAAAGAAACGAGTGTTAAGATACTTTTTAAAATGATATAGACATAACTATTTCTAATAAAAAAGGGAGACCATTCCACAATTTGTCACAAACGAAAATACAAACCTGTTTAAGTTCTGTTCTGTTCACTGTTATTGTGCGATATCGCTGAGGCTATCCGTTTTACTAACACGGAATAGTATATGAAAAATTTCCGCGATATTTAGTTCCTATCAGTACGATTTTTCATCCAAATCGCGAAATTTTTAGTTCCGCGAAATCAGCCTCTTCCATTTTCGCGAAATGAAGTTCCCGTAAAAATTACTACGAATTATATTGTGAAGATGGAACAGCTCCGGAGAATAAATACACAACAATTAAAATTTCTCGAGCCTCGGTTGTTTCAAACAACCGTAGTAAAAAAGGAGAAGACACTTTTCCCCAAAACTCAGAAATCTCTGAAACCTGGGTGTGAGAAAAATTGGTCTTCAGCTGCCGTTTGCAAGAATGGGACCGGCCAGCTAGCAGGGCTACTTTCCCTGTCGCTCCATAGCACAGATTGAGAGAGTGGCAGAATCTTCATGAAACTCCTGCAAAGATAGACAAAAACCTTTAAGGTCGGCAGAATAATTCCCTGTTTTAAAGATTCTCGCTTTTAAGGATTCTCCGTTTTAAAGATCCCTCATTCACTGATTCCCCGTTCCCTGTTTCAAAGATAGCCCCTCCGTATCTTCCAAAAAATGAGGATGCGTGTACTGGACAGACATCACTCAAAGAACAAACGAGTTAAATTGCAAGAAAAGTACAGCAAAAATGTTTAATAGCCAATATTTCGATTAGCAGAGCTGGTCTTCTACAGGGCCAGAGAAGACTGCTGGTCAAAATACGTACTTCATATTAATCGAGTTCGAGGTCCGTACTATGTACTTATTGACTGAGTGGGAGGGCCGGACGGTAAAATATTTGGCTCGAGGTCAGGACGTTTATCATTTTATCATATGACCACTAATTTTCTTTCTTTTTTATTGTTTTCCATTCGTTGATGCAGACGCCGCAGCCCGTTTCGCGCGCATTTTGAAAAGCCAATGGTAGCCCGTAATGTTTTGGGGAAGCCAGTGAAGTGCATTTGAACTGCGGTGCGCACAGAGTATTCAAACTTCTGTTAAAATTGTCAAAATTACAACCAAATCTTCGAGTTTTAGCTTCATTCCAAGGAGATTTCAACCTGGACAAATTCTTTCTACATGACTGCAGTTAGTAGAAATTTCAAAAGCAACGTTTAAGAAGGATTACGACAAAGAATTTGCACGACGTTTCGGCTAGTCGTACTCTAAGCTAAAAGACTGAATTGAATAACAAAGCGACGTTTATTCTTGAGCAGAAATTTATCCTAGTGCTTGGTTTGAACGAGATGATTGATTAATTTTCAACCAAGAAGGATTTTGGATGTTAAAAAAAACAATTCTAATGGGACAGTTTGATGTTGGAATAGGATTGTACAAGCAGCTGAGGATTTTGCTTCGTATCGTTTCCCCGTTCGGGCTTCAGCTTCAAGTTGTTTTATTTACCACTGAGAATTCTAAATGTCTGCCGTTGCTGCCTAGTCATCGAATTCGTTAGTTCCTCGATGGTGTTGAACTCTAATTACGGTTGTCTTCCAGTTAGTGGCTAAAATACTTCGTGAGAACTAGTGGAACACTGTGTAAGGTTAGTCGCAAACATGTAATCGCATTTTCTTTGTTGTGATTGAAGAATTACACAGCTGCCGAGTTTCAAACTGAACAAGAGAAATTATCTTGGCATTCGTACTTTGACTTCAATGTTTATCAATGATTACGGTTTTATTTAGAAACCACAGAATGCGTTTATGTACGAGTGTGTAGTTTTTCACTGAGTTTTTATGGCCGCTTTCATTTCGATTTTATTGATGTTGTCAGGAGTTGTTGTTGCCGAATAAATTTATGCAGTTCTTCATTTGCCGAGTTTGAACACGTTTTGTTTTAAATTTCAGCGCTTACAAAGTAGTCGGATATTCTTTGCTTTCGGAATAATCTTCAGAATAACTATCGCTCATTTTGAGTTCAAGATTATCGAATCCAATGGTTTCAAATTCCATCGCGCGACAGTCGCGGGTCCGTACACTTTTCTAGTGGGGCCGTACGGCTTTTTCCGGCCCTGTTAGATGAAGGCGTACGGCCCTCATACGGGACTTTTTTTCTTATGGTTTTCCAAGGAAATAGCGCGCGGGTCCGTACGGGTCATATGATAATATAGGATACCGACCGATACATGTTTGTTGCATCTGTCACTCTGGAAAAAAGCGGAAATTATTTTAAGTCAAGCAGGAAACGGCTGCATTTGATTGACGCACGACTGAATTATATTGACTTTGGAAAAAGTTCAACACTTTATTTCTGCAATTAATTTTACAGTAATTTTCAGCGACAGGATGAAAACTAGATGAAGTTCAAGTTTCCTCTGGAATAACAAACTTCTAAAGCTTATGAAACTCTTTCTAGAAAATAATAATAAATAATAAAACAATCTTTAAAGAGGAAGCGCCCGTCACGTAATTACGTGGTTTTCAGGGAGGTCCTCCATAGAAATAAAAAAGTATTAAAAACTAAAAACTAAAAACCAAAAATAGGAAGTACAAATGTCACAGATCTAAAAATATAAAATATACAATAATTGAAACTACGAAAACTACCTACCGTCCTAAAAACTAATTACAAATAGTTATCTATTAACAATACGTCGTACAACTTAAATATTTGTTTATCATCTAAAAATGTTTATCCATTAAGAACCTTGTAAGGTTTTTCTTAAAAATTGTGCATGGCATTGGCTTTCTTAAAAATACTGGGAGAGACATCCAGTCACTTGTAAAGAAAATACTGAATGCGAAAACGCGTAAGTTTAAAGAAACTACTTAGGGCCTCTTCATATGAGCCCGGTTGACCGGGCTGGCCCGGGATCCAAGATCTTGCATCACTCCTATTTCCTGTGTAAAAATTGCGATGTGTTCTTATGAGAAGGCGGGCCAGCCCGGTTACCGAGAGTACAAACCGAGATCTCGGCAACCGGGATGAAAATTTCCCATATGAACAGTCCAGACCGGTTACCGGGACGAAAATGTTTTTGACAAATTATCTTCTCTTTCGAAACTGGGTGGCCAAAATGGCATAATTTTGCCGTGTATGCATTTCCACTTTAAAAGTATTCGAATTAGCTTTATTAGTAAAGTAATAAGAGTCGACAAAGCTTTGATAGTCGCGAACGATACTTGTTTATGTGAAGCCATTTTGGTTTTGTTTCCTTAATTCATCCCGGTCACCGGGCTGAAATTTCCCATATGAACAGACGACAAAATTCATCCTGGTTACCGAGCCAGCCCAGTAACCGGGCTCATATGAAGAGGCCCTTAAAAAACCATTGTAAAGGAAGCATTTTGCTTCTTTCCTTGCCCTTGCTTCTCAAGATTTTTCTCTTGGCCACTAACACTTCTTCTGAACGGGAAATCTCTAAGTCCTGTAGGATTTTGAAGGGTAACTTAACTCTTTAAGGCGGTGTTGAATACTTCGTTGAAAACTTGAAATGCTGTCTGGCTCGTACTCGGCTTCATCGCGTTAGCCCACGTCTTTGAAAGACTTTCCGAGCTCGAGGCGCTTATCAACGATATGAGCAGGTACGTTTTCTACTTGAAATGTTCCATTCGTCTGCTTTTTACAATAATATTCGAACCATTTCTATTCACTTTTCGTCTTCATGACCGTGTTTCCAGATTCTTGACTTGAATCCTGCTCGTGTTGCTCTATGACCGGTTTCATATCGGGGAAGTTTTCTCCTGCTAATAGATCACAAAAATTGAGTGTAAAGTTCGGCAGAACTTCTTCGCTTCGCCTTTGTTCCTCGCTTTTTTCCTCTGGCGGCAAACTTTGTGAGAAGTTTTCAAAATCCTATTCGCGAGACACTGCAAATGTGGCGTACGGGTTTATGAGAACTCTCAGTAAAATTTCGCGGGCCGTACCATAGAATATGGCCTCCAAAATTAACCAATCATAGCGCGCGTACTATGTGAGAGTAAAAAGTCTGCCCATCTTCCATCTTGTACTGTTTTTAGCGGAGCTCCAGCGCGCGAAGCGCGCCAGCGGAGCACCATGGGTAAGAAAATTTGGTAAACCACCAAGCCGAGAAAATTTGGTAATCACGTGACCGTACGTCCGTCCGTCCGTCCGTCCGTACAGACTCTGGGGGAGGGGGAGGGGAGTCACAGAACAATTACCGCTTTGGTTACTGCTAAATCTTTGATATTGAACTTCCATGTCATGGTCAATTGACAGCTGTCAAAACAAGGTATCCGCTGACCAGTATCACATGACCATATCGCGGGCTCAGGCGTAGAGCTAATCGAGGGGACGTCTTTTTTGGAAGTTGACCGCTGACCAGGTAATGGCTTTCCAATTGATCGCGGGCTCAAGTACTCAGTTTTTACTTAGCCTGATAATTTTATCATCGCGTAAATTCAGATTTAAATAAAGGGCAAGGTAAATAACCCGCAAGCTCTGCTTTAAGGCTTAGCTAAATCTATTTTAGAAATACAGTATTTAGTTTAGTTTTTTTCACATGTTAAATAAATGATCTGGACATTTCATTTCAACTTAAACGAAGCGATTGTTCGAAAAGGCGGTAAATCTTTGGTACGCTGTTCACCTTTAAAGCTGAATGAAAGATGCGAAGAAAGCTGCTGGCGAACATCAATTTTCGCGAGTATTTCTCGCTTTATTTACTCGTGCACATCATGGAAACTTATGCCAAATGATTTAGGACAACCTCTTAACGGGAAGATCCGAAATAATTGCCGATTTGAACATGATATACTGGATAACAAGTCAAAAAGAGCGCGATGTCCAGGGTTCGACCTGCGGCTGAGCAAGGCTGAATATCACTGAATTGAGCTCAAACAAAAGTGAATTCAGAGCCGATCAAGTTCACTGAAGTGAAGGATAAAAGACTGTTAAAGGCTACACCGATGGAAAGGAAGAAATTGTTGTTCGGTGATAATTCATATAATGAATATGTCGCTGGTGTTGGACTAAGCTTGCAACGAGACTGCCGTGTTCGTGTCCGATATTATTGGGCTGGTTTGAAAGCTTTGCCCTACAGAATTTATAAGCCTTCTTCAATAATGAGGTAACAAACGTAAATGTATGCACTAAGCATAAGCCTAATTTTATATTGAGAGAATTTATATATTTCATTAATGAATGAATTTGAAGTTGTGTAGGTTTTCAGATCTTCACGTAAATATTTATCAAGCCTGTTCATGTTTGTACATTTTACACATTTATTTTGTTTAGTAAATATTTTGTTTAGACTAATTATTTTCAGTTTTAGTTAGTGGAGTTAACTGTGATGTTCATTATTGGATTTTGAAAACAAATTATTTAGCTTCACAGATCAAAATCACGATTTCGGCTCGCTTGCATTTGTTTTGTTTCTCTTATCTCTGCTTATTAGTGAGTGTGTTGAATTTGCCGGTTTCGTTTCGAGTTACCTATGCTAGGCTGAGTGGGTTCAGACTTAACCTACCGCATATTTACTTACCAGAAATGAAGAAAATTCATTCAGTTCTCTACATAAAATTCTCTTAGGCATTTTAATAGCAACGCGTACGATGAAACAGAATTAGTAAATCATGCAACCAAACCGCAACGAAAAGGAAGACAGTTCAAAACAGTCAAAACAACATTGTAAGCTTATTCTAAGTTAGCGTGCACCAGTTTCCAAATCACAAACTGCCACAATTCTTACACAAAAACTGCTTTAAAATGACTTACATAACCGGCACCATCAATTTGCAGAGTTTGTTTTGCCGCCGTGATTTTCTCAGTTTGCCGTGCCGTGAGTTCATTTTGTTTACTGTGTTAGCAGCGAGTTCACTTTGTTTTCTGTTTTTGCCTTGAGTTGATTTTCTTGCTCTGATGGTTTTGTAGTAATAAAAACAAGGTCAAGGTTCTTTTTACATTGAATAACTCATAGAGGTCCTAGAGGTGTATTACGAATTAGTGTACAGTAAACGTTGTAAAAAGTTTGACTAAGATTTGTTTTGCACCTACGTGCATACGTGAGGAACCCAATAAAGTGCACTCGTCAATTTCAATTTTAGAACCTGTCACTAAAGGCAGGAAAATTTATACGGGTTAACCACGAAATATATTGACGTCGCTTTCGTCAACAAAATCATGAGAGGTTTTTTTTACCTATATGGGCCACCGTATAAGCTAAGAAATATAGTGTGGTTTCTTATTTGGTAACACTGTAATTTACTCGAGCAAAAAAAAGATAAATGCATGGGAGCTCCGCTTTTAGGCCTGCCTAAATGTATATATTATGCTTGACTCGCGTGTATTGTAGGAATATCTGGGCGGTCCTGATATTACAAAATAAATGTCGATCTTCTTGAATAATCTAATCATGGACATTTAAGATCCTCATCAGTTACCCAATATTCAACGAGTAATGAGAGTATATATACCTCTTATTACATGTAATCGAGTTCGAGGTCCGCGCTTTGTTGTGTCGTCCTGGGAGGTGTTTGGTGCAGAATTCTTGTTGGAAAATGAGTACACTGTCAAACTTATGCCTGTGATCTTGAACTAAACTTTATCCGGACGTCAATAAAAAATTGGCCGAAAAGATCGTCAAGAACAGCAGCAGGTACATTGTTTTCATTTTGAATGTTTTTTCGTTTACTCTCGACAAAACTCTTTAAATCTTTTTCATACAGAATTCGGCTTCTCCACCTTTTGGCAGAAACAAAATTGTCAAATTTCTGACTTGTGTTATGCTCGGGGTGCTCTACATATGCTACATCAGGGACGCTTTCAGTTACTAAAAGTTCTGAAAAATTCAGTTTGAAGTTTGCAGGACCCTGTTCTTATTGTCCGAGTGCAGATGTTTTCAAAGTAACTTTCAAATTTTCTTTGTAAGAGATTTGGATAAAAAAAAACTTTCGCGGGCCGTACTGTAGAATCCCGTAAAATTGATCAATCACAGCGCGCGTACTATCTGAGAGATATTATAAAACTGCTGTTGAAAGAAAGAGCGACGTATTCTATTTTCTGATGATCATTTTGATGATAGAGTTCTTTTTTAACTTGAACATTTTACCTTCTATTCATAACATGGATATGTTAACAAGTTTACTTACTGGCGAAAAATTATGCGGAAAAGACGTGAAGGCCCCAAACTTTCATTAACAGTGTGCGCCAGGCCTGCTAAAGCACAAATGAAAAATAGGCAAAAGATGTTACCAAAGTCGAATTATTTTTAATTTTCTTTTAGTTTGAATGTTTTATGTCTGCGCTGTCAATTTAAGCTAATACTAATAGCTAATTATACTGTGTGATATAAGAAACGTGATGTTTGTTTCTTGATCCTACACAGTTGAAAATGGAGATGAGATAATATTCAAACAATAATTATTTAACATCAGTGTATTTTGACAGTGTATTGCTTACATTCAATTCTTCTATTAACTACTACACCTGCATTCCTGCTTGCAGTGTGGCTGTTCTCCTTTGCTACTGAGCCTTTCGACCAACAACTGAGTTTGCCACTGGCAAGGTGGGTAAAAGTCTTTCTAAATTTGTTTGTCTCTTATTTTTTACTGTAACCTGTATCCTCTCTATTGGAGAGAATGTTTCCCCGCTAAGTTAAACCTTTTGCATTTTTGTGCAATTCTAAGATAATAGCTGTTTGACAGAGTCATATTGAAATGCCAAGTCAGTTAAACATTTCAATACCGAGGAAGGATTCAATTCAATTCAGTTTTTATGAAGTCACTTTCACGTTTAAGGTCGCATTATAGTAAAGAATTACATTTGAAGCTACTGTTTTGGCGAATATTATGGCTTTATCTTGCTCTAAAAGGTATACAGTGTGTTAAAACGCGAAGAGTGTCGGAGTGTCCTTTAACTGTCGCTTAACACTCAGGGTCTCGTTAACCCGTTGTTTTTTGGCTATAATACTAGAATATAGTTCTTTTCAAATTTTTTCAAGTAATCATTTTTTTCTGAATAAAATAATTCTTTTTTAAAGTACTTTTGAGTTGGATCTAGTTAAACGGACGTTAAAAGAACCCGATCAACCTTTCCTAGTCGTATATGCCTAATGTATTCACTCGATATTTTCACCATGGTTGTGGATAAAACCGTGACGTCTCACGAGAAGAACCCGTAGTAAAACCAATAATTTCTACGAACAGCAACGTCGACAGAAAATTCTTGATATTGATTTCGCATTATGATCTTATCAGGACCGAAAAATGAAGTTCGTGGATAAATGAAAGTTGCATCAAGTATCTGTCTCTGAAAATTATATATTTTATTAAATTGTCTCAGCGTTTGGCAATGAGACGGATTCCAGTTATTTTTTTCTCTTAAATTAAAAGTTTCAAGTGGACATTTCTTTTGAAATTCGTCAAGAAATTCGCTTTTAGCGCGGCCTTTGAATATCGTCAAGCGATCTTTTTGTACCAAAAACAAGAAACATACACGACGGTATAATTAACAATTATTCCATGAGCCCGCGTTGGATACGAGGTGGTAAATAGCCAACGAGGCGCGAAGCGCCGAGTTGGCTATAACCACTCGTATCCAACAAGGGCGAATGGAATAATTGTTTTATTAAATTCTTCTTTTAGTATAAATCAACTGGACATTTCATTGTGATGTAAACGAAGTGATAGTATGAGGAGGAGGGAACATTTGTGGCGCGGTGTTCACTTTCTGAGTTGAATGAAAAACGCGAGGAAAGCGAGCGAGAGAGTTTTCTTCTGAAGATTTTCCTCGGTAAATCTCCTCGTAAATCGTCATTTCATCCTGGAAAATTGTGACAACAATTAAGGTTTACGGGAAGATCCGAAGCAATAGCTTTTCTGGAAATTATACGCCTTATGCAAGACGAGCGAAGCAAGTGTTTACATATTGTCCTTGTTTACGGCTCCACGGCTGTCATCAAGACTACTACATTATGCTGAAACGAAATTGCACTCAGATTCGATGAAGTTTATTGAAGTATAAAAGGACAAGATCAAGATTGAAAGGTAACAAACTTAACTGAAGTGCTGAGCCTAATTTTACGTCGAACACTGAATGAAATTGTGTCAGTTTTCTGGTCTTCCCGTAAATTATTTGCTGCTTTTCTTCTTCATTTAGTCGCTCTTGTTGTACATTTACAAGTATTTTTAATTAAACATTTCGCATCAATCCTTTCAGTTTTACGTCATTGAGTCAACTATGGCATTTTGTGGTATTTGTGTGGTTTTAGGGAAGGCACTCTCAATTATTTCTTGTATAAGCTTATAAAACTCGCCAAATTTGCCATTTTTCTGATGGAACTTTCGCTTCCCGCAGGAAAATTTTTAAACTGAGTGGCACTTGCCGCACTCGTTTCCCATATAAGGTCAAACGCAGGTATAATGGCTGATAACCGAGATCTAGTGAACCAATCAGAAAGCTAGAATTGCATTATCCGAGGTTGAGAATTTAATAACAAATGTTATACTATAATTAGCCACGATAATGATGAGGAATAGACATGAGAAACTTAGCGCCAGTAACTTAGAGAAAGAAACTTTGGTCTTACACTATTTAACAATTAGATTATGAGCTCGAGATTTCTATGAGGTGATAGTTGATGAGGCCGCAGGCCGAATCAACTATCACCTCATAGAAATTGAGAGCGAATAATCTAATTGTTTTAGTAGAATTCTGACTGAAATAAACGCAAATAATGGTTTCTAATTATTTTCCTACGCATTATCGAACTTAACGTTTTAACAAAATCGCACGCATTGAATTGTCCTTGGTAAATTTGCAGTTGTTTACGCGCGTGCACCCGTTTTTCAATAATTTCAAGCTTTTAAAGTCAAGAAACCGCTAATGTCCTTCTTTTAGTCTTCTCGGGAATTTTATTATCCATTTACATTTAAACTTCCTTCCAAAACTTCGGAAAAACGATAAAAACGTCGCATTTTGTGGACGACCTTCGGCAACTGCACACTAATGGCTGATAGTGTGCAATAGCTCAGCCAATCACATTGCAGCATTTGCATTAGTGTACTGGTAGAATTCTACTAATGTGAAATAGAGGCTCTAGTATTATCGCTCTTTAATTTGCAGTGTGACTATTCTGCATCAACACCGAGACCACATCACGAGCCTATCGCCGGACAAGGTTGGTTGAAGACTTTTTAAATTTATATTTTTAGTTGATTATTTTTCTGCAGGTGTATTTTCTCTTTCGGCAAGAAAATGTCCAATGCTATATAACAAATGCTCTTCGATAGAAATATTTGAGATAACATGCAGTCATCTGAACATTTCAACACCGAAGGAGATCAGTTCCGAGACAATTACGTTTTACAGTTCTTTATTTTTCCACCATTGCGCCATTTTACCATATTAGGTCACGAGAACGCGAAAAATATGCACGTACACTGTAGAACAGGGCAAAAATACGGACGGAAAGCGGAGCAACAAAACTTTGACTAATAATGCAAATCACAAAAACTCCGCGCGTATTATTGGTAAAACCATCGAATAAGGTGTATGTAGTTGCTAGCGCTTTCACGAATTTAGTTCACATTAACAAATTGCAACCATTTTTAGTCATTAAAGGTGTGTTCGAATACTAAAACATTAGCTCATTTTTTATTTGACTTCAAATTAATACATTAACGTTAATCGAAAAATTTAAGTTGACTACGTTATACAAAGGGCAATATCCGTAAACGCAACAGGAAGAAAATAATCTCGAGTCTCTTGTTGTCAAGATGCCGCTAGACAAATAAATATTTATGTAGTTTGTTTAATAAGAAAATGTAGAGGCAGCTGCAACTAGGTTTTGTGTGTTAAAGAGCTGTAGAATTTAACTTTAATTTAACTTTAGAATCAAATTAAGGTCTTCCGATATACAAATTTTTATGATGTAGGTCTCAATTAGTGTAAACTAATCAGTACCGAGAAACAAAAGAGTGAATCAGGGAAAGTCAGTGGCGCCAAGCTATCTGCTGCTTTCGAAGGGCGAGCATTTTCTTTGACCAATGCTACCATAGTCACTCTTTTAGAAAGCATCATAATTAAAGGAAACGTCAGTTGTGCGCGGCAAATTCAGACGCCGCAGTTGTGTTTCAACAACCTGCGGCTCGTTCTGTTGCGGCGGGAAAACGTTCCTTTTGTTTTTGAATAAAGGTTGACGTTGTTGAGATGTTAACTGTCTAATTTTACATGTTGAGTGCTACGATTATTGTTCTTTCAGAAAAGCACAACAGCTAAATGCAAATTCAACAAAAATATTTCAATACCAAGGAAAATTTCATGAAGTGATGACTTAGTGTTTTGTGCGCGACTGTCCATCGATTTAGAAGTAACTGAATAAATCGCCTGTACTGCAGGCTAAGTTAAGATATAAGTTACCTGCATGTCTTCGTATAGAACCAGTAAAAAAAAGGAACACATCACTCATATCTCATCACTCATTTCTCTCAACAGATACAGATCTCTACAACAGCAAACAAAAACGAGGTCAAAAAAGAAGCGAGAATTCAACATGTTTTCGTTTCCTGAATGTGTTACTTGGCTTACTGTGGGCTTAACCGAGTGTGTTGCTATAGTAACACTTAACATCACTACAATAATTGTTTTGGTAAAAAATCGTAATCTGAGCAAGCGTAGCACGTACCTGGTTATTAATTTGGCAGTTGCAGATATGTTGGTTGGAGGATTTGCTACGCATGATCAATTCTATTGGTTTGGAGCAGTCTACTGTAATGTCTGGACGTACAACTCAATTGATCCCTGGGCAGCCTATGTGCTAGGTACACTCTTTCGCTTGTTCCTTTTTTCCTCTGTAACAAATATATCAGCAATTTCTGTTGAGCGGCTGCACGCGACGCTCCGGCGGTTCAGACATCGCCTAATTAAGAAATGGGTTTACGCATTAATAATTGCTGTTTTTTGGGTTACAGCTGGGTTGTTGTCAATTGCTCCTCAAGTTCTAGGGGTATTCAAAGAACCCAGTTATTTTTCTTACTTATTGAATTCATTTCATGCAGTTTGTTTATTAGTCATTTGCATTTCTTACGCGTCCATTGTTATTAAAGTCCGTTGTGGAGCGCAGCCTCAACACCATGGTGCAGCCAGTAGAGAAAGAAAACTGACCATGACATTGTTGATCGTGACTGTCTTATCTCTGTTGTTGTACCTACCATACACTATATGCTCTTTTCTCGTTTTCAACCCTGAAGTTTTTACTTCGATGTCCAATGTAACGTTAGTTCGGTTGAACTTTATTCTGCTTGATCTATTGTATGCAAACTCGCTTGTAAATCCTATATTATACGCTATCCGCATGCCAGAATACAGATCAGCTGTACTTGCTCTCTTTCGCAGACGACCTCAGCAACAAAGACAAGTTGCAGTTATTGAACTTCATGACTTGTAATGCGAATAGTATGAAGCTCTATTGCCTTCTACTATCTAGCTTTGCGAATTTCAAATGTGGTAATGGTCTAAAATTGTAACTGAATGGTCACGTCGACGAAAATTAATTACCTTTTTTAAGTTTGAAGTTACACATATATAGCCATGATTTTGCGGCCGAGGCTGAACCGAAACAGATTTTTTTGTCACATTTTGAGCCTAAAACGTTCTTAGACATGTTCTTACGTGGTATAGTATTTATGAGAACTGATATCAAAAACCCTAGAGAAGACCATTATTGTGCGCGGTATCATTAAGCTATTTGATATAAACCTGATTGCAATAACGCTGTTGTCGTTGAAAAAAAGCAAAATGAAAAAAGGCAAATAGGAATTCATTAAAAATAGATGAGTAACCAGGGTAAGACATTATTAAAAATGGAAAAGCGATTTCTCGTTAAAAATTTTGTTTAAAAACGAGCTTTCGACTACCAGTCTGTAGTCTTTAATACAACGATTTGTTTAAAATTCGTCCGAAGAAACCGCCTCAAACTCCTCAAAATACACGTAAATCAACTTATCTAATAACACGATTGAGATCTGTACAGATATAAAGTCGTGAGTTTCCTGTAAATTTATTCAGCTACGATGATTAGGCTAATTAATTCCTATTTTGCTTTTTCCTTCATTTTTCTTTCAGAAAATTTAATTCGATAGATATTCACGTTGTTACTACATGTTTTTAGCTCGATGTAGAACTAATTAAAAATGCTTTACTTTTCAGTTTAAGGTTGGGTAAGGTTTGTTCTTAGCATGTTGTTAAAATCTGGGTCAATTAAAGTTCTTAAAAAAGGTTCTTATATAAAAAGGAGTGTAGAGAAGAAATGCAGGCTATATCATCCACAGGTTCGCTGACGATTTGCTTCATACTCGTGTTAAACCATCTCGAGAGCGTGTGATGTTTATGATTTATTGGTACTGAACATCTTAATAATATCAAGCTGATATCGATACAGAGTCTTTACATGACTGGGCTGAGAAGGAGTTTGTTAAATTAAGGTTTAATGGTCATCCCCCCCCCGCTCTACCCCCCCCCCCGGAAGTAGTGACAAGATTTCATGGTTATCGGGAAGGGGGTTACCCTTTCTAACATAGAACAATAACTAACGAATTATTTTGATCAATTTGAGCACTTCAGTTTCAGCTAAAAACGCTCAAACTTTGAAAAAACCTAAATGTCTCAGTGGTGCCCTTATTTCCCGTCTCCACCACCCAACCCCACCCCACCCCACCCTACAGAGGATCCTGATACTCAGGCGACCTTTCACATGACTTCTCAAACTCATTAATAATTCATTAAGTTAACTTCCAATCACGAGTTGTCTACCACATCACGTGCATGCATTTGGATACCCAATGAAAAACAGTATACCATTCTCCAGTGAGAGTGGTATATACCACTAAATTATGCACATCGACAACTTGCACAAAATCAATGAATTTTTTTTTTTATTACTATTATTATTATTATTAATAGGGTGACACTTACAACACTTACAATACTGTTGCAAAATACCATGCAAAACTTAAAATTACATTGTTCGGATTACATTTTCAGAAACTTGCGCATAGTTGTTACAGTACGATACAATACACTACGCTAACAACCAAAAAAAAAAGAAAAACAAGTAATGGTAAATAGATAACTCAATAAGTACAGGATTTGCATTAAAAAGTGTCTGTTCAGCGATTTTTAGTACAACACGAAAGAGGTGAATTGTTTGCTTAGAAATCACATTTAACGAGTAAAAACACAAAACAAAACGGATAAGAATTAAACTAAAGAATTTTACCCCATACAGACAAAAACTGATGCAGTTTATTTTTAGCTATGAAGCTTTGTTTTAGTATTTCCAGCTTGTTCTGGAGACGAAGAAGAAAGCTATCAAAACATAAGTTGCCGTTACATGAGCTTGTGGAAAAGATGTGGTATTTGGCGATAAGGAGAGTGACATTAAGTGCCTGCTTGTTTTGTATGTTGTTGTGCCATCCGTAAAGGACGGTGCCTTCTGTTAAAGGAATGACTTGCTTAAATTTTAGATACCACCAGCTGGTGAATTTTTCCCAGAAGGCTTTAGATTCAGGACAGTGGAAGAGCAAGTGGATTATTGTCTGCTTTTCGGAGTTGCAAAAAGTGCATGCAGCACTTTCAGTAATTCCAGCTCGGAAGAGGCTTGATTTAGTTGGTAAGATATGGTGGATAATATTATACTGAAAGGCCATTAGTTTGAAATCTTTGGTTATCGTGAACGGTAAAGTATACACTTTGTGTATATTTTCTATGGTGAAACCGTGGTTTAAAATTCTATTTTCTGATGTTGGTGGACTCACTTGGTTGCTTAGAAGAGTAGAGTAGGCGGTTCGGGTTGACGGGTGGTCCTGGGAGGGAAGTGGGGTTGGGTTAATAGTTTGGGGTGAGTTGAGTTGATTCTTTAATAGCTTCTTCCATTTTGTTGGAATGGCCGTAATGATGCCGTAGTACAGTGTGAAAGGAATGTTAATATTGAATTTGCGTGTAATTTCGTCCAGTGAGAGAAAAGTGTGGTTATCTTTAAGAAGGTGTTTAACTCGAAAGATCTGAGCTTGGAACATGGTTTATAGAATATCGGTTGACCGTTAACTAGGATACAGCTATTATTCCAGATGATTTTGTTTTGGATGTGGCAGTCATCAGAAAACTTGTCGGTGTTATATTCTTGCCAATATTTGAGTAGGGTGTGGTAAAATGGTGGAAGGTTATCTAGGCGTAGGTACTTGATGTCATATTGGCATTCTGTTAGAAAGGAAAGACCACCATAATGCGCAGTTGCGAATTCTGGGATTATTTTCCAGGCTGCGTTGGTGTTTTCAGTGATTCGCTTGATCCAAGCAATTTTAAGTGCTTTGTTCATAATATCAAAATCCATCATCTTTAGACCTCCTTGATTTATGCTACTTATAATGGTCTTTCTTTTTACTTTTGCTGGTTTACCTTCCCATATGAAATTGAACGTTAGTTTGTTAATTTCTTTCACATAGGGCTCAGGAATTTCTAGCACGGAGGTGTTGTAAATCAGCTTCGACAAACCTAGAGTCTTAACTATTTTTATTCTACCATGTAAAGTAAGTTTTCTTCTTTTCCAACCATTTAGCGTTTTTCCTAATTTACGAATTTTCTCTCCGAAATTCAGGTTATTTGCTTCATCTGAATTGTAAGAAAAGAAAACGCCGAGAGCTCTGATCGGTTCTTGTGGCCATCTAAAGTTGTATGGTTTATCTGTTTTGTTTCTCCAGGCGCCTAGCCACATTGCCTCTGTTTTGTTTGTGTTGATTTCTAGGCCCGAGGTATGTTTGAATTCAGATAGGAGTTTTAATAGATTGGTCACTGAGACTTGATCGTTTACAAAAACTGTGGTGTCATCTGCGAATTGCGTGAGTTTTATTTCTTTTTTGCCGATGTTAATACCTTTGATGGAATCGTTGTTTTTCAAGGCTCTAGCTAGAAGTTCGATACCGATTACGAATAAGAGACCTGACAGTGGGCATCCTTGCCTGACGCCTCGATGCAATTGAAAAAAAGGTGAAGCGTGGCCGTTGTTCAGGACACAGCTGGATACATTGTGATAAATAACTTCTATCCATCTTAGAATGTCCGGGCCGAAGTTAAAAATTTTTAGTGCGGATAGCAAGTAATTCCATTCAATTGTATCGAACGCTTTACGAAAGTCTAGAAAAATTGCAATTCCAGGTATATTCACATTTTTTGTAAAAAACATGATATCCTGAATCAGTCTAATATTTTCACCTATGTAGCGACCTTTCACATAACCTGTTTGGTCAGGATTAATAATTGTGGGCAATACTTTTTCTATTCTCTTTGCAATGACTTTTGTAAGAATTTTATAGTCTACGTTAAGTAACGAGATCGGTCGCAAATTTTCTAATAAGGATTTATCTTTGTCTTTTTTGGGAATAAGAGAGATAACGCCACGTCGTTGGCTAATTGATAGTGATCCGGTTTGAAAGGCGAAATGAAAACTTGACAACATTTCGGTTCGTAGCTCGGGCCAGAAGAATTTGTAGAATTCAGCCGTAAAACCATCGGTACCTGGCGTTTTGTCTCTTTTGAAGCCATTTATTGCGTTTAGGCATTCAACTTCCGTGATGGGACCGTCGCATAATTGTTGTTCGTCGAGGGATAATGGTGATACATTCTCGGCTTTGAAAAACGGGGACTCTTGGGAGTTGTTATTGTCAGTTTCTCTGGATTGGTAAATTGATTCATAGAACTTTTTTTGCTCTTCTAGAATTGCATATTGATCGTAGATGTATGTGTTATCATTTATTTTCATTTTGTTGATGGTTTTTTTGGTTTGACTACGACTTTCTAAGTTGTAGAAATATCTGGTGTTGCGTTCGCCTTCCTCGTACCATCTTATTTTGCTTCTGAGGATCGCGCCTTTTGTTTTGAGATGCATGATTTTTTGCAAGCGCAGTTTTGCTGCGTATAGCTCGTTTAAACTCTGGTTATTGTTCGGGTTGCTTTCTAGTTTTTGTTGGAGCTCATTTATTTTGTTTTGAAGTTCCACTTCTTCGTTTTTGCGTTTCTTTGCTTTCATTTTAGCGTACTTAACTGTGAACCCTCTTATTTCCATTTTTATGAGATCCCATTTCAGCCCTTGGTCGTCAATGTTTTCATATTTGGCATTATATGCATTAATGTTTGTACGTAGATCGTTCACATACTCGTCATCTCTTAGTAATGAATTATTAAACTTCCAGAACCCTGGGCCTCTCTTTTGTTTTTTAGCTTCAGCTTGAAGGTGTAACGAAATTGCAGAGTGATCGGTTTCTGGGGCATGAAAGATTTTGCTGGATGAGACAATATCAGTGAGCTCTTTCGAGATAAGGAAGAAGTCTAACCTGCACTGAATCTTGTGCGACTTGTTTCTCCAAGTATATGATTCAAGTTCTGGGTTTAAACGACGCCAAATATCTACTAAGTTGTTATGTCTACATAGTTGTTCGATTTCCCTAATAACTTGAGCCTTCCTAGCAACCGGGTTTCCACCCTTTTTGTCTTTGTCGGACAAGGCGCAATTAAAATCGCCACCGATGATAACTTTTTCTTCTGTAAAATCTTGTAGCTTATGTTGCAGTATATTAAAGAATTTGGTTTGTTGGCACAGGTCATTTGGGGCATAAATATTGACCAATATTATGTGGGAATCGTCAAAAGATACGTCCAGGATGACATATCTGCCATTATTGTCCGTGATGTATTTTTCTACTTTACAATCGAGTTTAGGATTGATAAGTATCATTACTCCTTTGCTATTTGTTGAACCATGGCTGAAGAAAATTTTGCCACCCCATTCAGCCGACCAAGTGTCTGCATTTAGCTTAGAACTGTGTGTTTCTTGAAGAAATGCGAAGTGTGCGTTTTGGTTGTGAATCCACCTGAAAACTGAGCGGCGCTTTATAGGCTTGTTTAGACCTCTGGTGTTAAACGAGAGGCACTTAATGTCAAGGTTTTCAATGGAATTTATTGGAGGTGTTGGTGATTTGAATTAGGATTTGGAAGTACGTAACGGCAATCTTAAAGTGCAATACGATTTTGACAGCTTTCTTTTGTCCTGTGGGACTGGGGCAATTTGCATACTTTGGCATTAAAACATAAATCTGGGAAATTATAATGGCTGCAATGAAAGATAAACAAAAAAGACCTTGGATTGACGATAATAAACTCACCAATACGTTGGGACTATGCACATAAATGACACGAACAAATGAAATAAAACAAAGCTCTATAAATGGGCTTGAAAAACGCGCTAGATCGCGTTTCGGGCTGGATGCAGCAAGTTTTGTTATTGTCGGGTTGGCTACCTATTTGTAGCGTTTGTCCGACCGCTAAACTAAATCAACAAAAGCAGATTATTGAAAAAGTAAGATGCGTTGCGGAAATTGGAAGTTGACGAACTATTCTTTAAGGGGGGATAACGTATTAAGCGTGTAATTTAATGGGAGAATGGATCAAAGGGTTTCCCGATGGGCCATAATTTCCCTCTTATGTAAAGTTTATCTGGTTGCGACTTACTAAATGATGCTGGGATCTTGTTTCTTTTGGCGGTTTTGAAGACGTCCATTTGCTTACTTCTTCTTTCAACAATGCCATAGGGCAAGTCCTGGTACATTTTATAGTCCGTGTCTTTCAGTCGGCGGCCGAGAGAAAGAATTTGTTCGCAATCCTTGTATCGTAGGAATCTTGCGATTATTGCTCTTGGCCTTGCGTCTTTCTTGTTGTTAAGACGGTGAACTCGCTGAATCTCGACGCTTCTGGCATCCTTGTACCCGAGCTCTGTTTCAAGGAAATTGCGAATTACGGTTTCTGTGTCTTCTTGGTTCCTGTTAGGGTCGGGTTCTTCTTCGATGTTTTCAAATTTGATGTTTTCTCGCCGGGAGTAGGCTTCCAAATAGAGATTTTTCTTTTCCAACTCTGCAATTCGTTCTTCTAGCTTCTCTCCCTTCTGTTGTAGCTCAGACAATTTTGAGCTGGTCTGATCTTTGTATTCTTTAAGGCCTTCGGTGGTTTTCTTGTACTGGTCCTCTGCGAAATTCAAGCTTTCTTTCAGGTCGTTTATGTCACGATTGGTCGAGGCTTGAGCAAGCTCCAAGGAATGAATTCGCGTGTCCATCCTGGATAGCGTTTCTTGGAGGATCTTAACTGACTTTTCGATTGCGTCAAGCTTTTCTAGCTTTGTAATAATCTCCTGTAGCTTCCTGTCCAGGATATCGGTCATTTCGGAATCTGACAGCGTTCTGTTCTCACCTTCGTGGACGTGAGCGTTTTCGTTTCTTGGTTTCTTGCGATCGTGTGGTGGTAGACGTGGGGGTGAAGATTCTTCCGAAGATGAAGAGTGAAATCTTTTCTTTTCTATAAGTTTCCGCAGAGTTTCGGCCAAAGAAGGCCGGCAAACGATGTGAGTTTTAGCGGTCGGACACGAAACACGTCTTTACGCTACCATTGCTCCCCAGTCTCCCAAAAAAAAAATCAATGAATATTTATTTGTCCGTAGTATCCTTGAAATTTTTTAACAATACAACTCATGAGTTCCGAAATAGTGCTAACAACAATTCCTTAAATACAGATAGCGTCGGATACTAAATACTATTACATAAATTGTTTTTGGTGGATATAACTCTTCTTTCTTTTTGCTCTACTTCAATGACAAATTTGCTTTGCCAACAATTCAGAGTCGAACGCTTCGAAACCTAATGCAAATTTTAATCTCTAAACGGGCCTCCGGAAAGAATGGAAATTTTTCTCCACGCGAGTTCTTCGCCATTGTTTAAAAACGTTAACGCGTATTTGTTTTTATACCTTGTTGACGAGGAATACGGCTTTCTTGACATAATTCTCTTCCTCGTAAATCATTTCGGTTCCTAAACCAAGCCGCTCCTTCCTCGCTCATGGCTGGGACGCTAATGAATCATGCATGCAATCGCGTTCTTACAGAAAAGGGCAAAAATTTGACATTGCATAATTTCTTATTGTTTCGTTTGACAAAACATGTCACTGCATAATTTCCTATTGTTGCATTTGAGAAGTTATTTCCAAAACTCGAGCTCGTGTTTCATCGGGGTCTCCAAACACCTCGCAACAATAAAAGCACTCGGCCTACGGCCTCGTGCTTTCATTTGTTTCTCGGTGTTTGGAGACCCCGATGAAACACTTTGGACCTTTTGGAAATAGTACGTACCAATGTTTTGAGCCATATGCAGTTCGATGCTCATTTATACAGTACCCCCTATAGTAATTTGAATGATACTATACATGAGCAGTTTTAGCTTCACTTTTACTCAGTTAGTTAACATTAGAAAATAAAATTTGAAGATAATCAAAGAAGAATGCATACTTTGGTGAAATCCTTTCCATCCATTCCAGTAGTGATATGGGTATATTTAATGTGATTCATTTATTGTATTTGTGATAAGTAGAAATAAAGATATCACTTGATGTAGTCTATTTTAGTTCCTTAATTTCATCCTTTGCTAGTGTTATAACAAATTAGGGAGAAGTTGTAGTTATTATTATGTTTTTATTTCTTTAAACAAAGATAAGTTGTTATCTTTAATAACAAGTAAAGTAAGATACTACCTTTGTTTAATTTAAAAGGTTATTATAACAAGAATGGAAACAGTTATTTTAATCACGATGTTCTATTACATGATTATGATATTTTTTAAACGATGTTATAATACATCTTTGGAACTTGATAGATGTTCAAACACATGCTCAGTGTTATGATACATCTTTGATTATATTATTTGCTGTAAATCATAAGATAAATAAAAACTTGCCGTTGCTACAATGGTTTTTTTTCTTTGTGTGGGGAGTACTGCATAATTTATTTTTACAAACCTCTTGATTACACTCAGCTGTAAGGGACAAATCCCTCGGGTTTGTTCGGTGTACAAGAAAAAAGTTCACTCTAATTGACTGTGATTTTGATAGTTGATTATTATTCGATCCCTGAACAATCCTCAAGATGATAACTCGATCGTAAAGACCTGGTAAAGATGTTAAAAGGCAGTGAGATGAAGCCCCCTGGAATCAAATGGCCTCAAGAACCAATAAAAGCCCTTGGAGTCTCTTTCTCTTAGGATAAAAAACTGCTCTATTCGGAGAACTTCTTAGAAAAAATTGACAATATAAAAACATTAATCAACATCTGGTCTTCAAGCGGACTATCACTTTACGGAAAGGTTGCCATTATTAAAACTCTGCTTCTACCAAAGGTTGTATACGTATCGATCCTCTCTGATGCCTACCCCTAAGCATATAATAGATGAACTGACCCATTTGGTGTATAATTTTTTTATGGAAGGGCAAAGATAAAGTAACCAGAGCTTCTGCAATAAACAATTTTGAAGGCGGCGGTATTAAAATGGTCGATATTGAAAGTATGATTAAATCTCTTCGCCTCTCCTGGCTGAAGAGAATTTTTAGTGACAATGCAGGCGCATGGAAAAATATTTAGAATATATCCTAAAAGACTCAGGTGGTCTGATGCTCTTTAATTGTAACTACAATGTTAAAGATCTTAATATTAGTTCTCTGTTTTACACAGAATTATTGAAATGGTAGTGTGAATTTCGTGACAATGCAGCTGATAATAATTGGCATAATTTCATCTGGAACAACCAGTATTCTATAAAAGATGTCATAACTATGGTATTCAGACTGTAAGCGACCTTCATTTTGATCTTATTAACATCGATTCTTATGAGTTAATTGCAAAAAACTTAGAAAGGACGAATTTTCTAGAATGGACTGGTTTGCGCCATTCCGTTCCTTTCAATTTGCGAAATCTTGGTCCAGTTTGCAGTGACGTCAGTCCGTCCTTCAAAATTGACAATGGGCTTTTCGATGTTACCCAAAAAAAAATCAAAAGACTATTATTCGCTGTTAGTCCTTAAAAAAGCATGCCTTCCTACGCGAAAAACTGAAGTGCGAATTTGACTTATCCGATGAAGAATTTAAAAAAGCTTTTCTTCTTCCCCATTCTGTTGCTTTTGAACCATACGTTAAGGCTTTTCAATTCAAGGTATTAAATTCTATACTTTGTGTCAAATTGGTTTCATTGCAGACAATCTGTGTTCTTTCTGCAAACACGATTCAGAAACAAGGCAACATTTTTTTTTATGACTGTCCACACTCAAGGTCTTTCTGGAAAGAATTCGAATCGCATTACTTGTCCTTGACAAAACAACAAGTTCATCTCAATTTAAAAGATATTCTAATTGGTGTTCTAACACCAAAATGCCTCTTACTTAATTATTTGTTACTTATAGGGAAAATATATTTATGGGGGTGTAGAGGAAACAAAGAACTGCCAAATATTCAAGGTTTCAAACTTAAGAGGCCGTCTCCCTTAAACCGTTCCACTCGATTTTGGACTCCAAAATAGTTTTCATTCATATTTCTGTCACAGGTAGTACTATCTATCCTTACTACTAAAATGCAGTTAAAATGATCAGAAAGTTTGTTTCTCTCCACTGTGGAGCATTTATCGATTACCAGTGTCAAGAAGTGATGAAACGGCCATTTTTCACGAGTTCTAACACAGGATATTAAACGTTCGTTAAAAATACTTCGCGCCGATAAAACCCCCAAAATTTGTACACATTCAGTCAATTTTTATCAGTTCTTACTGCTGACATGTCATTTGGTTGCTTTCTTGTTCAAAATCGGAAGACAACTACAATATTTATAGAACACCTTCAGTAAATTATGCGAACATCGCGAAAATATGGTCCTAAATCTTGCCTTATTTTTCACTTGTGGCAAATAGACCAGGCCTAAATTGCCATTCTAGTTTTAGATTAAGACCTTGTCTGTTGAATTATGAAATAAAATCTGCGGCACAACGCGATATTGAGAAATAAGTTCGAACGAATTCTTGGCTATTTTCAGGGATAAAGTATTGCGTGACACACTTCACATTCCAGTCCGAGTCTTGTGCCTGACACTTTTGATGCTTTGTTGATGAATATTTTCCGCCTAACGATAAGGGAAAACGCATTAAAGTTCTACAAATGGCCGTCTTTTTTTCCCTTGTTTCGGTTAGCTGAAACCAAATACGGCGTTTCGTTTTCTGACCATTAAATATTATAATGATAAGTCGATTCGTGTCCTTCGTGATTATATTTACCACTCACCTTGTTGACCTTGTAGTTCCTGATGACATTATGAGAATTTACCGCTGAAACTTTCGTGGTTATCGTACACAAGCACAAGTATGGTACTCAGTGGCTACAGTTATAATGATCCAGTAGGTCTGTCTTGAAAGGAGAGTCGATGACGAAAAGAGATTTGAATAAATCCTCCTGTATGTAATCATTCAATACTCGGGTTGCGTTACCGCCCGTGGTGGAGAGAGTGGGGGAGGTGGGGAGGGACTGGGGTTACACCATAAATTGCGAGTGCTGCGGTTCTAAGATTTTGCCGCTATTGTAGGATAAAGGACACGATAACGAGCGGAGAGCGGACATTAAAATACGGGCAACACAATTTTGAGGTCTCTGAAGCTTTGATGACTTGCCCCATACACCAATACAACAGTCAAAGCGGGGCTGGACTAAGCTATTATATTTTAAATCATATATTAAGAAGTGCACGATTTTGTATTCGTTTAATTTAGGGATCAAACCAGGATTGCACTCCCAAAAGGAGCAAAGGGGATCCTTTTCTAAAGGACTGAGAACCTTACTTAACCGTATGCCGCGGCACATCAGGCTGTACAGGTCTACATAGCCCACAAAAACGAGAATGCCTCTGGGCGTTACCGTTTGAAGTGATAACGCAATTCACCATGCTTACCTAGAAGGCTAACTTACAAGTTTCGAACAGATACACGAAAGAGTACTGTGCAATTGTGATAGCGCTTGAGTTCCACTTCGTTGTGAACACCCTTGAGCGACATTGTAAATAGCTTTTTAGGAGCAAGGAGCTAAAATAACATATCGCTTGTGCAGTAGTAGTAGTGCGCACGATATTAGCCTACGGGGACCTTGTCGTGTCGCTTAGTTTGGATGATTGGGAAACTCGTGAAGATTTCTTATTCTTTACAGTTTCGCAGGTAGGTCCCTTGAGTCTGAAAAAAAAATTGTCAAGATCGGTTTTCCAATGTTACCGACTTGTGGCTTGACAATACTGGCACTTAAAAAATGTGCAATTGTAGTCAGGTGATAACATAAGACCGTATTGCACGAGAACAACTATCCATCATCCTTCACAAACAAATGCGACTGATCGCTGTCTAAACCACCAACTGATTAACAAACTATTGGCCTCGCGGTACTTCTTTATGTTCAAGATGTTTCCGAAAAGATTGGTCGCATCTTAAACAACGACAGGTTAAAGTCGTCTACAAACCGTTTAAAACTGTTAACATTTGATTTGATGTTCGGTCTCCTGTCACGTCCACGAAAACAATTAGATGTACATATTGTAAATTAGTAACGCAGGTTCACATCAGCCAACGGCTGCCAGATTTTTAACCTGCGAGACCAATTTTTTTTTAGAAAAAAAAAATCATCAGATGGATTTCACTGACCGTCAATGTGGCTGGATATGAGGCCAATTTTCCGAGCGTCTCTTTCTGGCAGCCTGGTTGTCCATTAAGGATCTGCACTCTAGGAACAACCACATAGCTCTTCCATAGGTCTACAAATCAGTTGGCACGCACACGAGTCTCGAGAACAACGTCGGCCTTAAATATCCAATATGTTTTTATGTTTATCACTCTGTGAGTATTTCAAAAGGGGAAAACTAGTACTAAAGTCATGCTAAGCCATTTTGAAATCTCCTGTCTCGCCAAATGTCGAAAAGCAGAGTTGGTTCGTTTTGTTTAAGAAGAGTACCAGTGTTGGTTTCTTTTGTGGTTTGACACTGAATGGTTCTTTTATGTTACTTCCATAGACGTTTCGGCTAATGATACCCTGTTAGGGGGGGGGGGGGGGGGGGCTCAGTTATCCCTTATCCCTGTAACTCTGGGCACAGTTATCCCTTATCCCTTATCCCTTATCGACAGTGTTATCCCTAAAAGTGTCTCTGTTGGAGTTTTTCTTACAAACAAAAGTGATAAAGTGAAGCCTAGCATAAATTTCCCAACGAATGCAATACATATCGTCCTTTCCTTGTTTTCCTTTGAGAATAACTGTTCTCATGATTCGGGAGTCTAATTCTACTGCCGGGATAGTGACTGTCTTAACTGCTTATCTTAACGCTTCCTTTTTCTTAGATGTATTGTTCTTAAATTAGCTTCGTAGTATGCCAGTGCAGCCCACATTGTAGGACATTCAATTGAAAACCGCTCTTTAGATAATAATAAACAAGTTCAGGCACCGATCTCCACGTCGTTTAGGGTTACATTATAAACATCGGTTATAAATTGTAATTGCTTCCATCACAGAGTCAATGGATTCTGCTTAAAAAAGCATTTAGCGTTCGACATAAAAGTAGTGCTCTTTTCCTTTGGTTATCCTCCATCTTGTCTGTATAATTTTGAATAGAATAAGACATACCAATTCAAACATAATTAATGCAAAAAAGAAAATCGAATATGCTGCGCTGAAGGAAACAACAGCTGTGGCTTCCTTAGATGACGAGAGAGGTTCGGAATCAGTAAGCATTGCAACCTAAACATTCTTGACGTTCACAGACAGGGCCCGCGCAGCAAGATTTTGCGTGGGGGGGGGGGGCTCAAGCGTGAGCCAGATTTTTTTTTTGGGGGGGGGGGGGAGCGGAGGCATGCTATCCTGGGAAAATTAGGGTTTTAGTTACTCTCAGATATCGGAGGGCGGATTTAAAATCAACAAACAGTGTGTTAAGGTGCAATGTTTTTACAACTTGAAACAGCAACGGTCCCAAGACCGCAAACAACAATGGTGCTAACCTAGCAGGATCTACAAGGGATTATTGCAATTTATTTGTGCTGGCTATCGAGATCGCGTTATTTAGATTTGCTACACCACGCTGATGAGTCCCAAAAAGGACGGAATGGCTGTCCGCGATCGGAACCCTGCTTTATCGTTCTGGTCGTGTTGGTGTCTTGCAAAGTTACTTTTTCACATAGTACTTATCGGCCTTGCTATATTATTGTAATGCTTTTACAGTATAAGCATACTAAACATTTAGAACCAGACCTTTAGATTTACTAACAAATCAGTCCTGCTTGAAGCAATATAATTTACTCCAAATCAGTACCACTGCCATTAGCGTTTACAAACCAAACCTTTATTACTTTCTTTACTAATTATTTTTTCTTTCTACTGTAAAAAAGTGGGGGGGGGGGGGGGGGGGGGCTAAAGCCCCCCAGCCCCTCCCTCTGCGCGGGCCCTGACAGAGATGGCACAATGATAATAATGATGATGTAAACTATATTCAGTGTATCAGCTTAAAGTTCAGATCAATTGGTTCTTGGGTTTGGTAGCAGGTGCTATTTTGGTTTTAGTGTTAATGTAAGATAGTAAAAGACACAATTTGAGCTGTTTTTGTTCATGACTGAGCGTTTCCCTGATCTAGTTGTAATATTAAGCTCTCTAATAATTAGTCTCTCTAACTCACTCTAAATGAAAGGAAAAAATGGAAATATCGGAAAGCATGATTATAACGAAAACTCTACAGGGCCGTTTTCTTGTAATTTTTTTATTTCTCAACCCATTCATTTAATTTGTCCCGAAATGACCGAAATGGCCAGCTCAATTAAACAATAGATGACAAAATTCAATCCTTGTCATCCGAGTGGTGCGTCAACGAACATTTTTGAAAACGGTTCATAGACATTAATCGCCACTACCTAAAAAGATCTTGAATTTATCAATTTCGCGAGGGTTCATTTCTTGAAGTTATAAAGCAGATAAACAACATCAAAGCTAAAAGTCTAACTCGACGCAATGTCTGATCTCCCAATATTCATTATTCGACCAGGCAGAAGTCAAAGACATGCTCAATGCCAATGGGACCCAATGGTCTTGGTGACATTGATAGTTTATTGATATTATGAAATATGGATCCTAATGAGCCAATTCTAAAAATTATGAAGCCGAACGACACTTATTCGCATCGAAACTTACCTATTAGCTGAGGTTCGTCCTGTAGAAGGGGTAAAGCCATTCTGAATTGGTCAGATCGCGCCGGTGTCGATGGAAAATATCCTGCCACATGGAAATTCTGGTTCCGCCATAAGCCGCTTTTTGCCGAAACCGCATGATTTCAGGTAACGAAGAAAAAAAAATATCCTTCTCTTCTATTTTTGTTGAAAAGTGACCATTTCAATGTTGGTTTCTCATCGCCTTGTATGTAAATACATGCCGTAACTTCATGCATGCAGCATGGTGTAACCCCAGTACCCCCTCCACCCACCTCCCCCACTCTCTCCACCACGGGCGGTAACGCAACCCGAGTATTGAATGATCACATACAGAAGGATGTATTCAAATGTCTTTTCGTCATCGACTCTCCTTTTAAGATAGACTTACTGGATACTCTTTCGTGTATCTGTTCGAAACTTGTAAGTTAGCCTTCTAGGTAAGCATGGTGAATTGCGTTATCACTCCTGCAAACGGTAACGCCCAGAGGCATTCTCGTTTTTTGTGGGCTATGTAGACCTGTACAGCCTGATGTGCCGCGGCATACGGTTAAGTAAGGTTCTCAGTCCTTTAGAAAAGGATCCCCTTTGCTCCTTTTGGGAGTGCAATCCTGGTTTGATCCCTAAATTAAACGAATACAAAATCGTGCACTTCTTAATATATGATTTAAAATATAATAGCTTAGTCCAGCCCCGCTTTGACTGTTGCATTGGTGTATGGGGCAAGTCATCAAAGCTTCAGAGACCTCAAAATCGTGTTGCCCGTATTTTAATGTCCGCTCTCCGCTCGTTATCGTGTCCTTTATCCTACAATAGCGGCAAAATCTTAGAACCGCAGCACTCGCAATTTATGGTGTAACCCCAGTCCCCCCTCCCCCACGGGCGGTAACGCAACCCGAGTATTGAATGATTACATACAGGAGGATTTATTCAAATCTCTTTTCGTCATCGACTCTCCTTTCAAGACAGACCTACTGGATCATTATAATTGTAGCCACTGAGTACCATACTTGTGCTTGTGTACGATAACCACGAAAGTTTCAGCGGTAAATTCTCATAATGTCATCAGGAACTACAAGGTCAACAAGGTGAGTGGTAAATATAATCACGAAGGACACGAATCGACTTTTCATTATTTAATGGTCAGGAAACGAAACACCGTATTTGGTTTCAACTTACCGAAACAAGGAAAAACAAGTTGCCATTTGTAGAATTTCAATGCGTTTTCCCTTGTCGTTAGGCGGAAAATATTCATCAACAAAGCATCAAAGTGTCAGGCAACAAGACTCGGACTGGAATGTGAAGTGTGTCACGCAATACTTAATCCGTGAAAATAGCCAAGAATTCGTTCGAACTTATTTCTCAATATCGCGTTGTGCCGCAGATTTTATTTCATAATTCAACTGAGAAGGTCTTAATCTAAAACTAGAATGGCAATTTAGGCCTGGTCTATTTGCCACAAGTGAAAAATAAGGCAAGATTTAGGACCATATTTTCGCGATGTTCGCATAATTTACTGAAGGTGTTCTATAAATATTGTAGTTGTCTTCCGATTTTGAACAAGAAAGCAACCAAATGACATGTCAGCAGTAAGAACTGATAAAAATTGACTGAATGTGTACAAATTTTGGGGGTTTTATCGGCGCGAAGTATTTTTAACGAACGTTTAATATCCTGTGTTAGAACTCGTGAAAAATGGCCGTTTCATCACTTCTTGACACTGGTAATCGATAAATGCTCCACAGTGGAGAGAAACAAACTTTCTGATCATTTTAACTGCATTTTAGTAGTAAGGATAGATAGTACTACCTGTGACAGAAATATGAAGGAAAACTATTTTGGAGTCCAAAATCGAGTGGAACGGTTTAAGGGAGACGGCCTCTTAAAGTTAACTTAAAGTACGAAATTGAAAAGTACATATATGCACTAAAAATAAGAACCTAGATAAATTAATGGAAAAATGGAAAATGTAATCTAAAGAACTTCCAAATATATATACACTTGTCGGTTAAATTAGTAATTAGTAGGTGAAAATTTACGTGTAAACAATTTGGCCCACACTTGTGCGAAGTAGCAATGTATTTTTTTTGTAGTTATGTATTTCTGTGCAGTTGTGTAATTTTCTGTAATGTATGTATGTAGACCTTTTGAATGAATAATAAAAATAAAAATAAAGTAAAAATAAACTGAAATGCCGATAATCAAATAAGAACACGTTCAATCAAGTGTGCCATTACATGCACGATGGAACGAAAACGAAGGGGTCACGTGACCCCAAGCGGTGGGGAATAAAGGGAACCCAGCAACATTTGCACGTACACCCTAACCCTACATCCACAAGTCATCTTCCTCCGGTGACGTAAACCACTTAACAATAATTCTTTCCTTTGAACTATGGCCCGAGTGAGGATGGGAACCAGAAATAATCGCTCCCATGGCTTTTTGGTCGGTTGCTCGGCGAAGCTTAAAAATACCGATAATTTTGTCCCCACAATGGAGAATTAAGTCATGAACGCCTTACGCCCTTGCACCCTAACACCCTTACGCCTACGCCCCCCCTTCCGATGATGTCATCCTCCGAAAGGGGGAAATGGCCTCATCCCCCAGGGGGTATTGTGACGTCATACCTCCCGACCCTTCCGGCTATTGTGACGTCACCTCCACCACCACCACATGGCGCAGAATCCCTACTTGTATACTACTCGTTTATTTCGGTCGTTAAATGTAAATTAAACTCTCGTTGTAAATCGACGAACTGTAAAATAAAGCAGTTAAACTGATAACTATTTTTATCGAGTGTCTTTTGCAACATTAACTTTCAGATTGGTGTAGTAAGAATTCGCTCAAGAGAAAATAACACAAAATTTAAACTTTCTTCGACAACAGTATTAAAAAAATCAAGGTATATTGTTTTATTCTTATTAGTATGCAGCGGGATTTACGGCTCAAGAGTTGCATAGGTGACGTCCTTTGCATGTATCGCCTCCGACAAGTCCACTGAGGTCCCTTCCCCTGATGTTCGCCTTGAATCGCTGACGTTTTGTTTTTTTCCCTGTCAGTCTAATTTAAGGCCCTCGTCAGCTACTGTGTCCAACAGCGATGGCAACCACTTTTCCTTTGTTTTTTAAGCTCCCCCAAGAGAGTAGCGGGTCGTGACAAGTGATAACTCCAAAACTTAAATCAGGACATTTATCGAATTTTAATTAAGTAGTATAAAACTTCACCTTCTAGCGAAATCAAGCGCAAACTGAATTATCCCGAAATTCGAAACCCCGCGAAAAGACTAGACCCAAGTCTTTACTTTGCCCGGTTGAAATTTGGCCGGTTTAAACGGCTAAAACGCGGTGAAGAAAAAACGATTTTTTTTACGTTCTGTTTGGTATTGTACGTAGATTCAAGAAAAAAGAAATTATGACATATAAATTGAACTTCAAGCTTTTTCCTCAATAATAATTAGAATACGTGCCCTCGTTTTCTTTGAGCGATGCGGTCAACTCGGCTGCACTTAATTCAGGACTTTGTATCTGCGTACAGATACTTGTTATGAAGGAAATTTGTCTCCAACTGTTATTTTGCAGCTTGGAGAGAACGCATATTTAGGACCCTTTTAATGTAAAAGAACTGAATAATATATAATTTAGATAACATCACTCAGCGTGAGTCTACAGCACTTTTGATTGACTTAATATATTGGACGGGTTTTCATTCGAAATCGAGATCGAAGGGTAAATTTTATTTTGCATTGGACTTAATTACCGCTGATTTACGTTGTTCCTATCCATCGTCGTGGTGTCAGAACAATCAACAAAACCCGCAAACCCTCCATATATTTTCTTTATTTTATTGACGCAAGAATAACGTGTCGACTGTAGGAATATGGATATGAATTTAAACTCCTTCAGCGTGCATACTAAAAAGAGAAAATGTGTGAACAGCTTAATTCTGTGGAAAAGAAAATCGTTCATACATTGTGACCATTATATTTTGTCGCAACTAATTTTAATTTGTTCACAGAAAAAGCCGTCCATACACTCTTTACACTCTTTTCACCTAAAACCGCCAATAATTTATTTCGGCAAGTAAAATTCATGTCCGCTTTACTGGAATATCGATTATCTTAAGGTAAACGCCGCCTGTCAAAGCTCTTTTGTTATCTAACCCCGCAAGATGTTGCCTTTTAGAGCCGCACAATTTTAGGTTCGAAACGTTCCACAAATTACCTTTTTAGATGGAATAATGCAGCGTAAGTTTCTCTGAAAGAATGGAAAAATGGAATTTATCAATATTGAAAACCAAAACAACAAAAAAAAAACAAAGAATTTATTATAATGGCAATGGCGTTCTGTTGATTTAAGTGAAAAATATTGCAGAGAACTGAAAAGTAAATCTCACTTGTTTTAAAGATATCGCTGAAGCATCGTTTTAATGCAAACAGTAAGTATTTATTTTAGTTACTGATTCCGCGCGAAATTCTGTGAAACGAACTTTGTCGCAAACTAAACATTAGATGCTAAACGTTTTCTCTTTGCCATTTTCAGACATTAACTGATCAGTCGAGCTCATTAAATATTAAACTTGCATATATTACATTGATATATTCCAAATTGTTTTTACATATAAGTTTTCAGCTGGTTTATTTACATTATATAACCACTGCTGCGCAGTTTGTCGAAAAGAACATCGTGATATTAAAAACTCAATTCTTCGATTCGACTAAGATACACAAAGAAAGAATCTAGAAAACTTCTTGGTTATCTAAGGTATGTCACATTATAAGATATTTTTTAATGAATAATTATTTGCTTTTCCATCCAAATTCTTCCAGTTGAGATATTAGACACCGGACAGTGTCGGCAACTGGGTTGCGAAAGTTTAATTTTCAAATATATATAAGCTCGGAGTAGCAACAAACAAATATTAGGCTTCATACACTAACGGGACGGTCTTTTTCCCAAAAACGGCTTTTTCGCTTCGATGCGTCTTTTGTAGTTGTAGCTGAAAGACAGATTCAAAGCATAAAGAGAAAATAAGAAATATAGCCCGTGACTGAATGTGACATACGGCCCACGAGTAGAAAATACATACTAAATTATTATACGGCAGTTAAAACTGGACTGAAACGAGAGAGACTTTTGCACCTTAGTCTTCAATTTATATGTTTGCTTGATTTTACAATTTTTCTCTTAGGTTTTCTTTTGCCGAGAAAGAAGGAGGAAAAGCACGCTCAAGAGACTCAATATTCAACAGGAAGGCTTTCCTAACGACAAGGTTGGTGAACCTCTTTAAAATCTTTTTAGTAGTGTTTTATTTAGAATCTACAAGCAGATTGCGGTGTTAAATTTTACGATAAGAGTAGGCTACGGCCGGTAGGTGTCCATCTCTCTTTGAAACCTCGAAGAGTGTTTACTAGTGCAATTTTGAAAAATCCAAATTTCAACGTTGGATCATTTTAAATTCTAATAGCACAAAAACTTAGAGGGAGAATGTTTTTAATCGCGTACAAGGACATCGAAGTTTGGCGCTTGTGATGTTTCTTTTTTTTAGTTTTCCATATATCCGCCAAGAAAGAATGGACATTTCTTAGTTTTTGGACCAACCCTAAGACTCCTTCAAGGGCGATATTCGGTAGAATTCGATATGAATGAAAAGAGTAAATGCAATAATTGTAAAACAGTTTATTTGTTTGTCTCACGATGGAATCGCTTTGACTTGTTGATCGCCACGTTTCTACTGCAATACTGCGAGTCTTCATCAGGCGATGAGGTCGATAGCGTCTCAACCAGTTTATTTTGAAAATGTTTAGGTAATTTCAATTTGCTTTCGTCCATCATTCGTTTTATACCTGAAGCTAATTCTGTCTGTCAAGAATTCAACTGAATTTAGCTGAAACTTTGCCGAACTCTTCCCAATGCAAATAGTTGCTCTACAAAAGAGTGTCTCCGATTTTTGAATTTCGACCTGGTCAAAAAGTTATGGCTTTGTTTGTTAAAGGATGCTAGAAGCTTACAAACATGAGACTTTGGAGATGTATAAAAAGAAAAGCGATCTCTCATCTCTCAACGTAGCGGAATGCCCTATTCTTTAAGGGATTCCGAAACCAAACTGGTTGTACCGAATCCACGAACTAACTATATGAAAAATAGCTTTAGTTACAGTGGTGCAACTCTCTGGAACAGCCTACCCTGCAATCTCAGGATGATAAAATCCTATAATCAATTTAAAAGCAAAGTTAGTTAAAACATTTTAACAAATAAACTAGTTGTTTGTGTGCGGCAAAGTATATTAGGACGCCACAGTTGTGTATATTTGAAAAACCTGCAGCACGTTCTGTTGCGGCGGGAAAACGTTCCTTTTGTTGTTGAATAAAGATTGACGTTGTTGAGATGTTAACTGTGTAATTTTACATATTGCGTGCTACGATTATTGTTCTTTCAGAAAAGCACAACAGCTAAATGCAAATTCGACAAAAATATTTCAGTACCAAGGAAAATGTCATGAAGTGATGACTTAGTGTTTTATGTGCGACTGTCCATCGATTTAGAATTTATGTTTAACAAATTTAACATTCGAAACGTTTTCATCTATCTAAGAAAAGTCTTGCGAATAAATAACTACGTGTTTGCTTCTTTAGCATATTGTTTTTCAAGCTATTGCTCGTCTTTCTCGTTAAAAGTTTTAGTATGTGCTTTAACAAGAAAATTCACCAAAGAGGTTAAACAGTTCTTTAATGTTATAAAAAAAGGATTGAATGGATAATTTTCCTGGGTAAAATGTGACGGCAGCCTCGTTTGTGTTAAGAACGTTTCGAACAACGATATATAAACATTGTAAATACTAAAATAGTTCAGATAACTGTGTCTTCCGAAGGTCTCCTGTCGAGTAATCATTAAATACATAGAAGACCATAGAAGATGTTTATTTTCGAATCCACAAGATATGCCGATGACTTTCATTTCGCACCGCAACTTCATCGTTTGGAGGCTAAGCGCAGCCGGTAAATAGTCACAAATTCAGTCACGTAGACCCTGTTTGAGAACCTAGAAATAACAGTGCTGTTTGATAAAGTTGGATAAAAACGCTGATTTACGATGACTTGGGCAGCGTACTTCGGCTGGCTAAGTTTTTGTTGTTATTGTATACTGGTAGTCACCACATATTGTCAAATTTTAAGACAAAACGGCGCAGAAATGGCACAGTATTATAAAAAAATTCAGAAATAGTAAAATGATTTACTTTTAAGTTTTGCGTATTAATTTATTATTTACTTACGTTAAAAGGTAAGCATTGAAATTTAATTTCCTTATTCCTGTTGAGTGTACTGTTAAAAAATTATTTTACGTCAATTTATTATCTATTGACGGAGAAATATCAGTACATCCCTTCGGGCCAGAATTAAGTTAAGATTAGCCTGCAGAACAGGCGCTCGCTACGGTGCTTCGCGCGTCACGCAAACTAACTAAATAAATCGCCTGTTCTGCAGGATAAGTTAAGATATAAGTTAATAACTGCATGTCTTCGTATACAACCAGTAAAAAAAAACGAACACATCACTCATATTTCATCACTCATTTCTCTCAACAGATACAGATCTCTCCAACAGCAAATAAAAAAGAGTTCAAAAAAGAAGTGAGAATTCAACATGTTCTCGTTTCCTGAATGTGTTACCTGGCTTACTGTGGGCTTAACCGAGTGTGTTGCTATAGTAACACTTAACATCATTACAATAATTGTTTTGGTAAAAAATCGTAATCTGCGAAAGCGTAGCACGTACCTGGTTATGAATTTGGCAGTTGCAGACATGTTGGTTGGAGGATTTGCTACCCGTGCTCTATTCTATTTGTCTGGAGTAGGCTGTAATGTTTGGAAGTACAACTCAATTGGTCCCTGGGCAGGCCATGTGCTAGATACACTCGTTCGCTTGTTCGCTTTTTCCTCTGTAACAAACATAGGAGCAATTTCTGTTGAACGGCTGCACGCAACGCTGCGGCCATTCAGACATCGCCTAATTAAGAAATGGGTTTACGCATTAATAATTGCTGTTGTTTGGGTTACAGCTGGGTTGTTGTCAATTGCTCTTACAGTTCTATTGGTATTCAAACGTTACAGGTATTATTTATACTTATTGATTTCATTTATTGCAGTTTGTCTATTAGTCATTTGTATTTCTTACGCGTCCATTGTTATTAAAGTCCGTTGTGGAGCGCAGCCTCAACACCATGGTGCAGCCAGTAGAGAAAGAAAACTGACCATGACATTGTTGATCGTGACTGTCGTATCTCTGGTGTTGTACCTACCATACACTATACGCTATTTTCTCGTTTTGACCACTGACGTTTTTACTTCAATGTCCATTGTAACGTATGCTCGGTTGGGTCATATTCTGCGTGTTTTATTTTATGCAAACTCGCTTGTAAATCCTATATTATACGCTATCCGCATGCCAGAATACAGATCAGCTGTACTTGCTCTCTTTCGCAGACGACCTCAGCAACAAAGAGAAGTTGCAGTCATTCCTCTTCATGACTTGTAATGCGAATAATATGAAGCTCTATTGCCTTCTACTATTTAGCTTTGTGAATTTCAAATGTTGTAATGTCTAAAATTGTAAATGAATGAACACGTCGACGAAAAATAATTACCTTTTTTAAGTTTGAAGTTACACATATATAGTCATGATTGTGCGGCCGAGGCTGAAAGGAAACGGATTTTTTTTGTCATATTTTGAGCCTAAAACGTTCTTACACCTCTTCTTACGTGATATAGTATTTATGAGAACTGATATCCATAAACCTAGAGAAGACCATTATTGTGCTTGGTATCATTAAGCTATTTGATATAAACCTGATTGCAATAACGCTGTTGTCGTTGACAAAAAGCAAAATGAAAAAAAGCAAATAGGAATTCATTAAAAATAGATGAGTAACCAGAGTAAGACATTATTAAAAATGGAAAAGCGATCTCTGGTTAAAAATTTTGTTTAAAAACGAGCTTTCGACTACCAGTCTGTAGTCTTTATTACAACGATTTGTTTAAAATTCGTCCGAAGAAACCGCCTCAAACTCCTAAAAATACACGTAAATCAACTTCTCTAATAACACGATTGAGATCTGTAGACATGTAAAGTCGAGAGTTTCCTGTAAATTTATTCAGCTACGATGATTAGGCTAATTAATTCCTATTTGCCTTTTTTTTTAATTTTTCTTTCAGAAAATTTAATTCGATAGATATTCACGTAGTTACAGTTGTTTTTAGCTCGATGTAAAACTAAAGGTTGGGTGTGTTCTCAGCATTTTCTTAAAATCTGGGTCAATTAAAGTTCTTGAAAAATGGTTCTTATATAAAAAAGAGTGTAGAGAAGAAATGTAGGCTATATCATCCACAGTTTAGCTGACGATTTGCTTCATACTCATGTTATACCATCTCGAGAGCGTGTGATGTTTATCATTTATTGGTACTGAACATCTTGATAATATCAAGCTAATATCGATACAGTCTTTACATGACTGGGTTGGCGAGAAGCCCCTCCTCTGGGGGGTAACGAAGAGAGGACGGATGACATTTCAGACTACTTGTAATTTGAGCACTTCAGTGTAGCTAAAAACGCTCGAACGTTGAAAAACCTAAATGTCTGAGTGGTGCCCTTATTTCCCGTCTCCACCACCCCACAGAAGAGCCTGATACTCAGGCGACCTTTCACATGACGTACCAATGTTTTGAGCCATATGCAGTTCGGTGCTCATTTATACAGTACCCCCTATAGTAATTTGAACGATTAAAACAGATACTATACATGGACAGTTTTAGCTTCACTTTTACTCAGTTAGTTAACATTAGAAAATAAAATTTGAAGAGTATTAAAGAAGAATGCATACTTTGGTGAAATCCTTTCCATCCATTCCAGTAATGATATGGGTATATTTAATGTGATTCATTTATTGTATTTGTGATAAGTAGAAATAAAGATATTACTTGATGTAGTCTATACTAGTTCCTTAATTTCATCCTTTGCTAGTGTTATAACAAATTAGGGAGAAGTTGTAGTTATTATTATGTTTTTATTTCTTTAAACAAAGATAAGTTGTTATCTTTAATAACAAGTAATGTGAACTACTTCTTTTGTTTATTTAAAAGGTTATTATAACAAGAATGGAAACAGTTACTTTAATCACGATGTTCTATTACATGATTATGATATTTTGTACGCGATGTTATAATACATCTTTGGAACTTGATAGATGTTCAAACACATGCTCAGTGTTATAATACATCTTTGATTATATTATTTGCTGTAAATCATAAGATAAATAAAAACTTGCCGTTGCTACAATGTTTTTTTCTTTGTGTGGAGAGTACTGCATAAATTATTTTTACAAAACACTTAATTACACTTTACTGTAAGGGCTAAATCCCTCGGGTTTGTTCGGCGTACAAGAAAAAAGTTCACTCTAGTTGACTGTCATATTGATAGTTGCTTATCACTCGATCCGTGAAGAATCCTCAAGATGATAACTCGATCGCAAAGACATGGTAAAGATGTTAAAGTGAAATGCCGATAATCAAATAAGAACACGTTCAATCAAGTGCGACATTACATGCACGATAGAACAAAAACGAAGGGGTCACGTGACCCCAAACGGTGGGAAATATAAAAGGGAACCCAGCAACATTTACACGTACATACGGAGCCCGGTAAGGGCCATGTCAATTGACACTTTATATTTTTTTTCGCGACTTGTTAAATGACACTTAATTTTTTTTCGCGACTTTTTTTTCGCGACTTTTTTTCGCGACTTTTTTTAAATTGACACTTAATTTAATCAATCAATCAATCAATCAATCAATCTATCTATCTATCAATCAATCAATCAATCAATCAATCAATCGGCAATCGATCAATTAATTAATTACCTGATATTTTATAGTACCTGATATTACATGCCTTTGTCCTTTTCCTAACGTTGTAACTCTACTACTTCTCAACTGTTGCAAGTAAATCTTGTTTCGTGCTTTCGGCAAGAAAGAAGCTTCTGAAGGGTAACTCGTGCAATATTCGGTATGGAGCTTACCCCTGTCTGGTAGGCGAACATTTTTGATTGAATACAATCTTTGAGTGACTGGCAAAATCAAATTACACTCTCTAGCTCTGGCTACTAGCTTCTGGCCGATAGCAATTAAGAATATTATTTGAATAATTTCTGCTATCGTCTTGTTCAAGTATTACTGTCTGTCAATAGTCCTGTGTCTGTTTAATCAAAGTGCCAGTGTCGTTAATTCGTGGATATGGAAGTGACTGCTGATGCCATTTGCTGAAGGTGGTTCTATGATGGCTTCAAATATTCTTTAAAATGTAATGGTGTCAATAGTTACGGTGATATAATAGCTGGATAATGGTGTAGCTATTACAGACAGCGCCATGTTCTTTTTCCTTATGTACAGGTAAAAGCAGGATTCTAATACAGTGAAAAGTTGTCTAAACTTCATGTAATCTTCGAACAGGAATATCTGAATTTTGTAGCTGTATTGCCTTACTTAATCAAAGGTCCCTTCGAAACCACGACTATTTTGCTTGTTTGCTGAAATATGTTGAAGAGGTCAGGTGTATACCTTTTGTTTTGATATGTTTAAGGTTACCGTATACCTTTGAGGGTGTCTCGCGTCTAAACGATATAGCGCAGTCGGAATAAATTGTAGACAGCTAAAACCCTATATCAAATTAAAGCTTATTGAGCTGGCTTTCAATCAATAAAAACCATTTTGTAGTAGAATGAAATGTCAATCTTTTAGGAACCTCGAAACACGAGCGCCTGAGTCGCCTTTTGAAGGCTACAAGTCAAAGCGAATTTAGTATTTCGCTAATTTGATTTGTTCTTTGGTTTCCGGACCCCAAGCGCTAAGAAAACGTGTCGGCGTTTTGTCATATTCAATTGCAATAAAAAGATACAAGACATTTCGCAAATAGGGCTAAAACGCACGGTAGTGATCATACAAAAATCGCTCCAGTAGAAAAAGTATACAAAAATAAAAAAAATCGCCGACACGTTTTTGTTATTAACATGTTAAACTAGCTGCTCGCCAAATTTGACGTAGAAGGGGCAAATTCCTTTGGAGTTGTAGCTCTTTAAAGTGTCGCGTTCAAAGCAAAAAATTGATTTCAGAAAACAGCGCTTAAAAAAATATCTTGCAATGCAAACAAACGCCGCCCACATGAAGCTAGCAACACCTTCTCGAATAACAAGGCCAATCAGTGCGCGAGAATGGCGGCTCTCGTGATACTTCCCGCGAAAACCGTTTCGGTTGAGTGCATACACGTCACTCTAAAGAAGAATTTTTACTTCCGGTCAAAAACGAAATATGCTCATTTCTCCGCCGATATTCACTCTTTTTCAAAACTTTTTTTTTTAAATGAAAGATCACACTTGGACTATTACTTGGATGTAAAAATCCGATTTCGGGTAAAATTGTCGATCTGAAGGTATACGGTAACCTTAAAAGCTTGGCTTAGCTATAGCAGTTTCCATGGAAGGACCATGAATGCCGGGCATGAATGCTTTCCCTTTGAACAAATTATGATGCGCGACCATTCGTAGGATCGCGATAGTAATGTCGAATCCTGAAAAACCGAGTTATAACTGTTGACTTTTGTGTTCTGAGGAGGCCTTACCCTTCTTAATTCTAAGTGTTGACTCGTCGAAATATTTTGGTAAGAAGGGTAACAGACACTCTAGTCACGCGTCAGTTACTGTTTTTAAAAGTTACAGACAGTCTAGTCACGAATCAGGTGCGATTTAGTCACGTTTCTAATAGTCACGTTTTATTTGTTATGTAACGATTTGTCCCGCGTTGTTTTGATTGTACAAACCGGAAACACCCACAGCGAAATGTATTCCCTTGAGAGTTTACAATTTTTAGTATGTGACAACTTTTATTTGTTACATAAAAGCTAACACACCAGCTTCGCAGCCAATATATTTGTCACAATTAAATAACATATTTTCCCCATCTACACGAGCAAATAAAAATTGTCACATAAAAATTGCTCGTGTAAACCAGCCTTAATCGTGAATTCATGTGCCAGCAATAACTTTCATAATAACATTCTTAATTTACGCTTGTTTTCATTTTTAAAGAACAATGTAATGAGATAACAGATCAATACTGATACCGGCCTTAATATTTAGATTGTCAGCTGGCAACTAAATCGTTTTTTGTAGCAAAATGCGGTATCTGAAAAACGTGTGCGATGTGTACCAGTTGGCTTGCTCGATCAGTTTTGACTTTCAGTTTGTTTTCTCAATACAGAAGTCAGTTTTGGCAGGTTATTATCTTTCCCCCTCATTATCTCAAGGCTTAAGTTCCACTGACGTCCGTCCAACAGCACTTGATGAAATGTTTGTTATCAGTTTGAGCTATTTTACGCTTTGCGTTCGAAGTACTTTCAGGATTAAGTTTTCTCTTCAGGTTAACCGTGTTGCCAATGCCAAAAACACCAGGCTTTTCTTCGAAAACGCCACGGTTTATTTCGCTGTAATAGTTGCAACACTCACTGATCTCGCCCACTGATAGAATGAATAATTCCCAGGTTGGTTTTCTCTTATCACTGCCGCGTGACACACCCTAATTCCTACAGTTCCTAGACAACGATGATGTATGAACAGACGAATTGGTTCTATTGTCTGCATTGAAATCACGAAAAAAAAGTATCACATAACGCAAATCACTTATCTTACTAAATGTCACACAATACAACTAAAAATATCTCGACAACCGTTCTAACCTCTAAACAGGCAACAAAAGCATTAGGCTTGTTTTCGTCTCAAAAGGCAAGCAAACTTTTCCGAATATGCCATCAGCCTTTCCTATGCGCTTCTTTAAAAAATTTTACTTACATTTATCAAGTTTATTAATTTTCTCCACATATTAGAAAAAAAGGGCTGTGTATTTGTTTATAAAATTAAAGGTGGGCAGAACCTTTTTAAACTAAAGCAAAGGGCCTTTGGATTAATTTAAGCAACGAAGTTAGTAGTTAACCAAACTTATTAGATATAGGGACTTGTATAACACTTTCAAGCTAAACGTTATCAGGAGCCCATTGCTCCTGACGTTATATATAATAACACTTTGAACCTTGGTTTTAAAGGGCTTTTGGATTCGCAGGAAAAGCATCGTCTCTCTGGTATTTTCGAGCACCTAAACGACGAGACAATAAGCTGTTCACAGTTCCCCTTTATTTTCCGTTTGAGTGTCAAGATTTGCACCCACGCCGCAAGGAATGAACTCATCGACCGATCCTGGCAATCTGTCGATAGCAACAGGGACTGTGAACGGTCTAACAAGTTTAATTTCACTAACCCTTATGTATCTACCTGCCTCTATGACTTAAAGTTCATCGGGAATCAAAGTGATACAAAAGTACAGGGAGTACTCGCCACTTACCCGTTCCTCCTCAAAGTTCGTTACTATCTGTTCCTCTATTCCTCTCTCCCTGAGGAATTCACAAATCTGAAGGATACAAAAAGTCGTTTGCAAGTCAAACAAAGCTGACTGAACGACTTTTGGGCTGAATTGTTTTACAATCTTACCTCTTTCACCGCATCTTCCGTGGATGATCTTGAAGGCAACGACGAAGGTGACGCCATTTTTGCCAGGGTTGTACGTTTATGAGCCCACGGTGATGAAATATTCGCGAAAAAAGCGCGAAAAAAGTCGCGAAAAAATAAATGTCCATTTAAAAAAACTCGCGAAGAAAAGTCGCGAAAAAAATAATTAAGTGTCATTTAAAAAGACGCGAAAAAAATAAAGTGTTAATTTAGGAAAGTGTCAGATTAGATGACCCTAAAAGATAGAAATAAAAAGTCGCGAAAAAAAAGTCGCGGAAAAAAGTCGCGAAAAAAAATTGTGTCATTTAAAAAGTCGCGAAAAAAAAAAATATAAAGTGTCAATTGACATGGCATGGCCCTTACCGGGCTCCGTACGTACTCCCCAACCCTACAATATTCAGATCGTCATGCCCACAAGAAGCTCACTTTGCGATCAATGAAATACATTCAATACATTGATATCAATTTCTCTGACAGTTTTACTGAAATTTGAAGGCAGCAGTTATAGTTATTACTTATCGAAATCATTCGTAGCAACCGTTCTATTAGTTATTATTATTTCCTACGCTTGCATTGTTATTAAAGTCCGTTGTGGAGCGCAGCCTCAATACCATGGTGCAGCCAGTAGAGAAAGAAAACTGGCCATGACATTGTTGATCGTGACTGTCGTATCTCTGCTGTTGTACGTACCAGATGTTATATCCATTTTCTGGGTTGTACCACTGAGATTATTACATATCCAAAATCGAAAAGCGTACAGCTAACTTAAAGAAAAAAAGATAGACTCTTCACCTCAAATGTATTTCTCTTAAGAACTAAAAAGGCTGTTGTTGTCGCTCTATAAAAGTTGTGTTATATTGTAGCGTTAAATTCACAACAGGATATATTAACCTACATGTTCTACCTCTTGACTCAGGTCAATCTTCGGGGTCAAAAAATATAAAAATAATGTTAATTGTTTTGCGTTTTAGATTGACATTTCTCTCTTTCGGTCATACATTATATTAATCGTTTCTAACTAACCTGGTGTATTTTTTCTTTAGTATGCGCGATTTCTTGTAGTAAGGCCCCGTGCCCACAATTTCAAAATCGAGGACAATCCAAAGAAAGAGCTATTTATGCTGGCAAGAGGCAAGAGTCTTGTCACAAATAATAGAATGTTATTTTAAGAAACGTAAAGCGTGTCTGTACTCACTAATAATCTCTTTATAATAAGAACTCCCAACCTACAGTTTGACAAACCCGCCAAACCTGAAGAATTTTACTTTTATCTTGCATTCGTCTTCCTCGACTCGGATTGACATGGCGGGAAAATTCCGGCGGCCTCACAAAGCAATATGCACTTTGGCGGGAAAATTCTGGCGTCTCGTAAAGGAAAATGTCATTAAATGCACCTTCTCCGCAAAAGTATATTTTCGTGTCTCCTTGACAACGTCAAGGTAGTTATGGACTCTGATCGCCCTTGATTTGACCCACGATTTTTTCAAGGGTCTCGGCAAATTTTAGGGGAGTCTCGGAATCTCGAGGTCGCAAAAATTAAAATTGTCTCCGATTCTAGCAGACCAAAGAATAGTTAATCAGTATGAACCGTCACAAAACAACGGCGACAACAACAACAGCAGAACAGAGAGCTACAGCGCGTTAGACTAGCCAGTTGTAATACGCCTTTTGAATTAGATTTAGCACACAGTCGCGTATACTATTCGTAACGATTTCACACTGAAGAAGGGCTATTCCCGAGATGTTTGTGTTTCATAGTACACGAAATGACACTTCAACACTATTCTCAGTGCTCGCTCGCGCAACACAGGCCTCTATTCTGGCCAATGACTAGCGAGATTATTCAGATTCAGGCGCGTGTTTGGTTATCTCCGTTAGGAGTGGCTTTCTGTATATAAATGAACACGTGTACAGATGAATCTGTCCAGTTTAGCAGCAAGCGCGGAAGAATTTTGGATTCCTGTGGAGTCGAACCCCTCTTATGGTAATGGGAGGCGGGGGGGGGGTTGGTCTACGCCCGTTTGTCTGTGCTTGTAAGATTGTTTTACCCTCCCTACCCTACCCTCATTTTGCACTCATCTTGGTCGAGTCCTACGCCTCCGCGCCTACGGACTCGCATGTCCCGTAACTCAACTCTCGAGTCCTCAGGCCTTTGTTAAGCGAGCGCCCACTGGGAATACGTATCAAGAAATGGTCTATTGTTCCGGCCCAACATCGGACATTAAGTATTACACAATAGTCCTTTTGTTATTGGTAGCGCAGAGGGACTTTTGCCGACGCTTAACGAGAACCTCATGAGCGATCGGAAAGTTATCGGCATGACAATTTAGCTATATTCTGGGGAGTGGGCTTCGTAAATTTGCACCCGAAAGATAAATTGCCACTGGGGTACTCTAGGGAAAGATTGGCGTTTGTAGTGCGCATGGGTCGACTGTTTGAATTTATAACACTTACTGAATTTAGATTTAGTCCATACTTAACATGGTGTTCGGCTTAATCGAAAGCCTTCTGAAGAACAGTTAAAAAAAAGGTTTGCTCTGACGGCTGTTCTAGCAAATATTGTAACTGATCGCTGTTCACGATTCCCGCTTTTTCCCTTTTAGGTCCTTTTAGCCGAGCACGCTGTAATTGTGGATAAATCTCTACCTCTTGAACTGTCACTCTTTTAAACCAGTTACGAATAATTTTGGTTTTGCATGATCGGCTCAAAACAAGTTTTCCGAGAGAGAAGGAATTCACGTTTCTGTTTTTCGTTTAATCAAGCGCGCGGCAGGAAAGGAAGTTGTGATGTCTCATATAAACAAATGGAAATAAAAAAAAAATCACACCTGCGTTTGTTGCCGCGCGCTTGATTAAACGAAGAAACAGTGTAGTCTGTCAGAGTCTTAAAAACAATCCCTAACATTTTTTGCTTAACACGAACTGGGCTTAATGAAAGCTTTCTCAGAGCTTTCAAAGCTTAGTCGCGGTCAAGTCTCGCGAGCATAAGCGTTTTTGTTCTTTTACAATCGAGAGCGGCAGAAAAAAAGTCACACCTTCGAAGCTTGCCGCGCCTTTGATTAAACGACAAACAGTGTACTCCTTTGGACCGAGCTGTGCGAAAAATAAGAGGTTCTCAAATCTCCAGCTATTTTCACAGTTTTTAACGAATTCTTACGACCATTCCGTTAAAAAACAACTTTTTTCAGTTTTGCACTGTGCTCACACTTTCATGCGGGTAACATCGTAGATACGCGTCAGTAAACTTAAATAAACTTACATAAAACAATACCGCCAACTCTGCCAATTAGAGTCAATTCAGTAATTTTATTAATCAACATGCATTAGTGATTCGATCATCATTTCTAACTAACCTTCGTGGAAGTTACATCTCTGTGCTAAACGATGCCTAAGTATTACAGCGTTTCGAAAGTTTTGAACGTGCGAACTGTCAACGGGCAGAAGGAATATCTGCTGAGATGGAAAGGCTACGGAAGCGGAGCTGATAGCTGGGTTAGAGAAGAGGATTGCAATAGTGCTGTAAAAAAGTTTGCCGGCTCAACTCTCGAAGGTGAGTATATATTGCGAATTTTTTTGGTTCCGTTTGTCATTCACTGTGAACCTAATTTTTTTCCTCCCTTCATTTCAGCTAGGGAAAAAGTCATCAATTACCTAGTGTGCGAGATTGGACAGAAGTTGTCTACGAGAACTGCCCCTGAAAAAGGCTATGTCCGACGAACAACCGTGAAGGTTCCGATGGATCAGAAGTTCTTCGAGGAACTATTCTATTCATTTGGTCAAGGAAGAAGCAGATTCAACGTTTCAGCCGAAGACCTCGACCGCATTTTACCTGTTGGCTGGTCAGAGCGAGCCTTCCGTACCAGTACTAAATGCGTCGTTTCCAGAGAGCAGCCGATAACAATTCGCTTCGCGAACCAGCGAAAAGTTCACTTCGACCATTCTGAATGCCCCCGATGCCAGTGGTCTTCAGGAGAGAGTGAGAAGCCAGCCTTGTGCCAGCCAAAGAAGACGTGGCCTGTTGACATGAGTTACTTGTTTGTCACGTTTAGCAGAAAGAGGATTCATCAGGACCAAAGGGAGGAAGGTAGGTATCGTGTTTTGTTTTGAAGCATTTCTCGATTTTGCTAAAACCGTGGCTTCGTATTCTTATTGCTCTATATTTTCTTGCAGAGAATATTGACCTTGCCTGGATCAGTTCGAGTTCAGACGAAGAATAGCCTATCCAGACGAAGTTTACAACAGACCACAAAACGGCTCCTTTAGGAGCCACCAAATAAAGCAAAAGTCAATGACCAACGTTATAGACCTTATGGCTGCAAACTGTATGTTGTTCCCTTATACTCTTGTTGACCTTGTTGTTTGTCGCGCAACTGAAATTTTGATTTGGACTGATGCACAATACGAAAAGCCCTAATTAACAGCTCTGCCACTTTATGGGAGAAAGGACTAGGAAATTATCTGACTGCAATTACAAAGAAAGCAGCGCTATTGTTGCTATTCATTTGAATGATTTTAGATTGCTTTTGATCGCAAGAAACAATCTGGATTGTTACTCTATCTCTCTCCGCTGTACCCTTTATCTGTTTTATAGATATATAAACACATTAAAAGAAACCAATTAAAGCCAGTATTTTTACTGGTTTTCGAAGGGCGCACGCATTTATGTTTTCATTATTATTTTTTTTTTTCGGGATACTTGATAAAGGAGGTGTGACTTTTTCGCTTTAAAAAGATAGATTTTGCTTGTGAATAAATGTCTAAAAATCTATTCAAAGTTTTTTTTCGTGGCGCGCGTTCATGCTCACAACACGTAAAAATGTAAGCCAAACCAATAGCATTTTATGTGAATAAACCTCTTCCAAAGGTTTCTCACAGAACGCACGCAACACACACGCAAAATTTGAAAGCGGTTTTAAAAACTTTTTAGGGCCCTTAAAGAATGAATAAAACACATGCTTAATTAGAATCTTTACAAAGCGGCTAATAAGCATGCATAAACAAATTAAGGGAGGAGTTTATTTAGCTTATAATTGCAGACCAAGTTCTTAAAACAATGGTAGGAGGAGTTTGTAAACTATTTGCAGTTTCAAAGGAAGTTTTCATAGCACGCGTGCACTATTTGCTGTTTCATAAGCGGTTTTTTGTAGCGCGCGTGTTTGCGCGTGACACGTAACAAAGTCGTCTGTTTCTTTTAAAAGTGCTCGCGGCGGATTCGTGGTTGAATAGTCTGTATAGCGAGAAGAGAGAAAAAACCGGAAAGGAAATCGCAACTACCTTGATAAGCTTAATATAAGTTTTGTTAAACTTGATATCCCTTTACGGCCTTTTTTTTTTGTTGGGGCTTAAAGAAACCGATTACAGAATTTTTTTAGTCTTCGTAGAGCGCGCGCGTTGTCTTTATATTTGGTTTGTCAAAGGTGTGACTTTTTTTCTAAAAAGAATAAAAATCATTTTAAGTGTGCGTGAATACACGTTCATTTAAATCTATTCAAAGTTTTAAAAGAATACCAACAACAGTTAACATCACCAACTTTTTGCTGTTTACAAAAGAACTGTTCGCCTCGCGCGTGCTCTGAGACTTTTTCCTTCTCATACTTTAAAATATCCGACTTTAAGTACATACCACACAAGTAAATAGTGGTTTCCGCGCGCGCTGATTCGTTAACTCGGAGGTGATTAGCAAAGTATTATTCACCTCCGAGCAGTCGAAGAGAAACAAAATGGCTTCACCTGTCGCTTTGGGCACCGAAAGTAATGTTTTGGTGCGCTAATTATTCAGCTTAGGTGGTATATACTGAAAACAAATATTCACCTCAGTGTTCGTGAAAGCGGTGGATATTAACCGCGGCGGTTCACCTCCACTTCGGTGAATAATTGTTAAATAATCTAAGTTGAATATAAACTGTTCCCGAATTTCGCAGAGCGCGCGCAACGCGCAAGTAAAACAAGCCGCTAATAAGAACGCATAAATAAATTGCAGGAAGAGTTTTTTATTTTGGAGGAGCTTTTAGTTACAAACTAAGATCTTGAGCTGTTTATGGGGCGAACTTTGAATGTTCTAAAATTTGGTTCTGCTTCAGTTTCAAGCAACAACTAATCAAACATTGTCGATCAACCGTTAATGAGAGCAATCATGGTCTCTACCAGGCATCCCACGGTAGCCACTTGCAACGGAAAAATCTTCCACTGCCACCTCCCCTGGGGAAAATTTGTCTTAAGTTCAGTCTTTCCGATGATTTGAATTTCCCGCTCGCATGTTAATCGGAAAATTCAAAAAGCTCCCCAGGGCATTTTGAGGCTCTTGCCGCCATTGTCAACAGTTGACCATACAAGGTCAAAATCACTCCTGAACTAATCACTTAGTAGTCCGCTTTTCTTGATACGAGATTACTATTTTTATAGTTTTTTTGTTGTTGTTGTTGTTTAAATTACTATTTCAACAATCAAGTGTCACGCATCTTTTGGGATCTTTTTTCCCGCTCTGAAAATCAAAAAATATACCAAAAAATCTGGTTTACTGGACACAATAAACAATCCTCATCACAGAACTGCCATAAGCAAATTTCAACTAGGGAATCACCAATTACTTATCGAAACTGGTAGACACACAGTACCCAAGACTCCTATTAATTTGAGAATCTGTTCTTTCTGCCATTCAGATTAAATAGAAAACGAAATGCTTTTCCTGTTTTCATGCAAGTTATATGATAACATACTCGAAACATACGTTTAAAATTCTTTAATGAAATAACAGCCAAATATAGTATTTTTAATGAGTTTGATCATTAATGCAAAATCTGTGTTTCTTTGTAACAGCATTGATCCTGCTGTATGTCGATCAACTGCTGCTTTTGTTTTTCAAGCAATGTCTCTTAGGAATGAAACTCTATTTTCCAATTGATAAAATTGCATTTTTTCATTTATGATTGTATTTTATATATCTTTATAATTTTTTTCTTTGTAATTAGGTAATGCCATGTATTTTGGTGGTTTTCACTGTCACGCAATAAAAAAATTAAATCGAAACCATTTAACGACAGAAGTTATGAATTTCAGATATTATCCAAATCTCAGGTCTGTGCGGTGTACCGATTACGAGTTATTTGCCGAAACTTTCCACGCAAATTTATAAAGCTCAGTATGGAGACGCCATATTTGTGTCCTTCCGAGGGGCACAAACATAGCCGCCGTGATGTCAGAGAAACCATCTGGAACTTAATTTTGCTACTAATAGCGACTACTTTTGGCTCGTGATCTATTATACTTTTGCATAAACAGCACTTAGTACATTGGGAATATTCAATCTGCAAAAATGGAAAGGAAAGGCCTTTTTGAATCAAAACAACTTTGTCACGGCACGCAGCTTGATATCACATACGGCGGAAAACTTGAATATTCAAAATGCTCTGTTTTTTAAAACGAAGAGCAGAACCAAGCTGGAAATTTGCAAAAAGATATATTTTTAGTTTATCTTACACCTAGTGACATCGAAAGTTTAGCAGGCCTATTGAATTTTGATTTCAAACATGAAAACTGTTAAAGAATATTTTATGAAATTCTAGTCTTCGTATGAGTAACGCAAACAAGCGTTACAGAAAGCCGAACAAACAACCTTGTCACGTTAATCTCTGCACGTGTTTCGGGCAAAAGTTCCCACGAGAAAAATGTGATTATCAAAAGAGTTTCCTTGCGTGTTTTAAGCTATCTTTTGGCAAGAAAAATGATTTCCTTTTCGGTAACCCACAACGCGGTCCAGGAGATCGGTTAACCTTTGAACACCAGAAAAACAAGTGACCGAAATAATCAAAGGAACCCGGGGCGGCATCTGACCCGCGGGGTTAACGCGCCAAGGTTGTGCACCTAGAAATATCGCTAAGAATATTTGTTGATTAGTTTTAAGTAATTCATAGGAATATTTGTTGATTAGGGTTAGTAATTTAGCAATGTAAGGTTTCTCAGAGTTAGTACGTGCATGTGTGATTTAGGGACTACGGAAACCGCGGTTCCCATGATCATACGTGATCGAGATAATTCTCGCTATCTCTTGGCCAAGCCCAAAACGTCGTTTACCGCAAGCATCGTTGTTTCTTTATTCTTTGTCTTATTTCGGAAACACCGTATTAGCCAATCACTGTAAAGCTTGCTAATGCGTAGCTATATAATCGCGAGTTTTAGTTTGTAAAAGTTAGATTAGAAGTTAGATTAGAGAGAAGAGACAAAGACGGAGAAGAGAAGAGCGCAGAGTACACTAACAGCTCTGCCCAGCATTAAAGTTTGCCATCGAAGTACACACGTTTGCTGATTTGTCCCCTCGTCCTTTCGAACTAAAATCTGTTTGGTAACAAAACCAAGAATAGTCTAGCGCTGGGACTTCTAGATCACGGCCTCTAGCGCTCGGATTTTTCATTCAAGCCTCGTTCCTGTTATGTTTGAAAACCAATCAGTAATCTTCTCCTGTTCTCGAGGCGGCCTCCAGCACTCGGGGCTTGGTGCTAGGGTGGGGTGGGGGGAGATATGGAGCGCAAAAGTAGCCAACTCGGCCTTCGTGCTATGGAGATAAGATTTAGCTACTGAAAAAACAAAGGCACGCAATGCGTGCAAGAGTTACTTTTTGTTTCGTTAACTATTTACCATTTACACAGTGGGGCTAAGCTTAGCCACAAGTGGTTGCTCGGCAACTTTATGCGTTTTTTGGCAAATTTTGTGATTTTCGGCAACTTTTAAAATTCTTGGCAACTTTTGATTTTTTAGCATTTTAAAATTGTTTTTTTTTTTACTTTCTTCGCAACATCTATTAGCTTTTGAAAGAAAAGCCAGCTAAATTCAACTGGTTTATACCACTGTGTGAGTGTGTGGACTCAAGGCCCCGGTTGTTCGATAGCCGATTAAGAGACGGAGGATTTTGGGAGGCCGATGGTGTCACCGATGGCTTGTGGAAAGCTGCCCCTCGCAAAGAAACGCAAAGCTACAAGAATTTGTAGCGTCGGCGACAGCGCATGGTTTCTCTTCGTCGGTCGCTGCAGATCGTCTTCAAGGATTTCTGTGAGAAACTCAATAGAATCTCGGCCAAATCGGTATCTGCTCCAAAGTTCCTCGTCTGAAAAGTCGTCCAGAAAAATTTCGTGTTGACGAAACCTTCTTTCGCGAATTTTTGGAGGAATTACCGGGAACAGTAAGTCCGCCATTTCGTTTGTTTTGACAAACTTGGATCAACTTTATTCCCCGATTAGGGAGTTAATCCAACTCGCTAGGTGTGTTAAATTTAACCCTTAGTTTATCCCTCGGATAGTGCTAATCGAGCTTTGAGGAACACAATTTAATCGAAGGATAAATTTATTCCCTGGATTAGGCCGATTTAATCGTGGGTTAGCGCTAATCGGCTTTCGAACAACCGGGGCCAGGACTGGCCAATACTAATTACCAATACCATGCCACACCAGTTTGTAATGCGACTAGATTAAAGGATTTGGTCTCTTTAGAAGATGAACTCGTTACCAAAGATAAAAACTAACTTTATTTCAACTAAACAAGATCTCTTGCCAAAATTAATCCTTTTTAGAGAGAGTACCAAGTTTACTCCAGCCTACGTCATTTAAATGCCGTGCCAGTCCTTTCTAAAAACCAATACTTTCCCAAAAAACCAAACACATCACCCGACAACGCCAACAACTCCTCTTTCCTTGTCAGCAAGTAAACGCCCTTGCGGAACACCTTGGATGCCCTTAAACAGTTTTAATCGAATATACAGTCAGAACCCGCGTATATACATGTATATTCTTATATAAAATTGGGTTCCTAAATAGGTTCCTTTAGAACTAGCTTAACAACAGATTACAATGGAACATCCTAACTCAGGTTTAGGCTAAACTCGTTTCTTCGCGACACATTGCAGGCCTAGATTTTTTGTTGAATTTACAGTGTTTTGATGTCCCTGCACTTTATTGGGTTCCCCACGTATGCGATATGCCGGTGCGGGAAAATATGAAATGCTATCTGTTTTATTTCACTTTAATGGTATTGCGCATTGTAAAATTGTTATTGTTTTAAGCCATCTATATCGTAAAATGCCCCATTTTTTTCATTTTTTTTTTCAACTGATGATTTAGGAGAAGACAAGCCTTCCTGTCCAGGAAGCCTACGTGCTGGAGATATATACACTCACTGCTTTCATGGCTGGCCAAGCACCATCATCAACCCACTAGATGGACACAATGACGTTCACGATGCTCGTAAACGACGGGTACTTTTTGACGTTGGTCACGGATGTGGGTCTTTCTCGTGGACTGTGACAGAGATCTGTGCAAAGGAGGGCTTTTGTAGAATCCCATAAGAGTGACCAATCACAGTGCGCGTACTATCTGAGAGATATAATAAACTGCTGTTAAAAGATAGAGCGACGTATTCTATTTAACTGATAATGATGATGATCGAGTTTTTTTTTACTTGAACATTTTACCTTCTATTCATAACATGGATATGTCAACAAGTTTACTTTCTGGCGAAAACTTATGCGGAAAAGACGTGAAGGCCCCAGCCTTTCATTAACAGTGTGCGCCAGGCCTGCTAAAGCACAAATGAAAAATAGGTAAAAGATGTTACCAAAGTCGAATAATTTTTAATTTTCTTTTAGTTTTAATGTTTTATGTCTGCGCTATCAATTTAAGCTAATACTAATAGCTAATTATACTGAGTGATATAAGAAACGTGATGTTTTTTTCTTGATCCTACACAGTTGAAAATGGAGATGAGATGATATTCAAACAATAATTATTTAACATCAGTGTATTTTGACAGAGTATTGCTTACATTCAATTCTTCTATTAACTACTACACCTGCATTCCTGATTGCAGTGTGGCTGTTCTCCTTTGCTACTGAGCCTTTCGACCAACAACTGAGTTTGCCGCTGGCAAGGTGCGTAAAAGTCTTTCTAAATTTGTTTGTCTGTTATTTTTTACTGTAACCTATATCCTCTCTATCGGAGAGAATGTTTCCCCGCTAAGTTTTGCATTTTTGTGTAATTCTAAGATAATAGCTGTTTGAAAGCGTCATGTTGAAATGCCAAGTCAGTTAAACATTTCAATACCGAGGAAGGATTCAGTTCAATTCAGTTTTTATGAAGTCACTTTCACGTTTAAGCTCGCATTATAGTAAAGAATTACATTTGAAGCTACCGTTTTGGCGAAAATTATGGCTTTACCTTGCTCTAAAAGGCATAGAGTGCGTTAAAACGCGAAGAATGTTGAAGTCTCCTTTAACTGTCGCTTAACACTCAGGGTCTTGTTAACCCGTTGTTTTTTGGCTATAATACTAGAATATAGTTCTTTTCAAGTTATTTGTATAAAATCATTTTTTTCTGAATAAAATATTTCTCTTTTAAAGTACTTTTGAGTTGGATCTAGTTAAACGGACGTTAAAAATACCTGATCAATCTTTCCTAGTCGTATATGCCTAATGTATTCACTCGACATTTTCACCATGTGTGACGACGGGTTTTGTCGCTCTGAACTCTAATAACGGGAAACGGGCGATGAGAGGCCTTTTCGGCTGGAAACTGAATGCGCTTGACTCGACTAAACTGGACTGAAAGGGGATAGCTCAGAGCAACCTCGCTTGCTATGGGAAAGGAACTCGTCACTGGTTCCAAGGTACCGTCGGATCTGCTAACAACTGGAACAGGACACGAGAACTAGGACTTCACACGTTTATTCTTCGTCTCCGGCGTAAATCGATTTTACAGCAATAACAACGCTCTATATATACTTAACGAAGTGCATTATTTCAACATACACATTTCAAAAGAACGAAGGCTGAATTAAGTTAACTTGCAACACAAAGGTAAAGTAAATACGTTCAGCTGGCGAGTTACAGCTAAATAAAATTCAATTAGAGGTGTTTTAAACTAAAAACAAGATTGAATAGAGTCGGTTTATTTGAAATCGTAAACTAACCAAACTCCATTACGAACAAAAACTAAAACAAAAGAATACATCTGTCGAATGTATATTCAACCTAGAAAGCTGCCTAAACTCGAATTGTTTTTGGTAATGGAAAAACGAAAATTGAAATTAACTTCTCTTTTTTATTTTTCTCTTGAATACAACCCAACTACACGCGCGGTTATTTACTCCAGCACAAAAGCTATTCACTTAATGTGTCAGAACTGCTGTTTACTTACACAACTTATATTTGCATAGTTTTCGGCGAAGCAATTGAGTACAGAAGTCCTATTTTTGAAACAACAAATTCCCACTAATATCTTTATATTTCTCTTAAAACTTAACCCATACATGTCCACTTTATATTTTAACTGATTTCCGACAATTTTCCCCTGACACATGGTTGTGGATAAAACCGTGACGTCTCTCAAGAAGAACCTGTAGTAAAACCAATAATTTCTACGAATAGCAATGTCGACAGGAAATTCTTGATATTGATTTCACATTATGATCTTATCAGGACCGAAAGTGAAGTTCGTGGATAAATAAATGAAAGTTGCATCAAGTATCTGTCTCTGAAAATTATATATTTTATTTAAATTGTATCAACGTTTGGCAATGAGATGGATTCCAGTTTTTTTTTTCTTAAATTTAAAGTTTTAAGTTGAAATTTCTTTTGAAATTCGTCAAGAAATTCGCTTTTAGCGCGGCCTTGGAATATCGACAAGCGATCCTTTTGTACCAAAAACAAGAAACATACACGACGGTGTAACAAATGTTATACTGTAATTAGTATAGGTAATCACATGATTTCGAGTGCAATTTGGGATAAATCAACACGAGTAAATTTTTCAAATCAAAGGCTAACCAAAATGTAGGAGCCCGTAGGACGAGTGCAATTTGTGGTCTTTGAAAAATTTACGAGTGCTGATTTATCCCAAATTGCACGAGAAAAATCATGTGATTACTTGTTAATAATACACATACAAAAATTTCTCTACAAGTGGACGACAAACAACAGCAAACATGGTGTGGTCAGTCGCTTACCTTTCCGAATCATTGTTAAAACATTACGGAGTTGCCAAGCTTTGTAAATCCAAATACTGCTACGGAATTTTAAAGCTCTCTGTCATGCATTATCAGGTGCTTTTATCCTCATTCAGTTACATGGGAATGAGCTGAAATGTGCGACTTCTTTACGAGCTGTCGCGAAAGAAAATCCTCGATTGGTAGCCTTCACTAGTTTCGTAGAGCCTCTTTTCAGTGTCTTTTGTGCTGCTCAAACGTCCAGTTGCTAGTATATTAGTTTAAACACTGATAATTTTCGTTAAATCGGTCTAACTTTGCATTAATTGATGTTTTTGTTCTCTCCAAACCCTCCGACAGCGGCCGCCATTTTGTTTGGCGCGCTTTTGCGCAGGACCCATGTTGATAGCAGTTTTTATAACTGAAATGGTCATCCTGCATAAATATGTTTTTATTATTATTATTATTATTATTATTATTATTATTATTTCCTGTCAATCAACTTAATTTCAACTTTCTGCACTCAATTTCATCTTTTTGCACTCGATTTCAACTTTCTGCACTGTTTGTGATCGGTTGACGTGCTCTCAGCCAATGAGCTTGCTGAAATTTTTGCATGTGTATTATTAGCCACGATAATGATGAGGAATAGACAAGAGAAGCTTCAGGGTCCCAAAGGGGGCGGGGAGGGGGGGGGGGTCGCCGGAGCCTTGGAACCCTAGATTTTTTGCTGTGGAGCCCGGAGCCCGTTCATTTCTCCGCATGGAGCCCTGATCATTTCTAGCTGCAGATCCCGGAGCCTTGAAAGTTTTGCTGTGGAGCCCGGAGCCTAAATATTAAAATCCAACCATTTTTAGTTGCCAGTCTTCATTGCTTTTGTTTGGAGAATGATAGTAAATGGAATCTAGAGAGGGAAAAGTGCAACAGATAAAAGAATTGAAAATTTTCTTCGGTTGCATCGCATTTGAAGAAAACTGATTTCTGTTCGCTCGCTATTGTTAAGAGCTGTTATGTTATGAGTTGCGAAGTGTGTGCTGATGTACAGTTATGAGGATGTAGGCATGCGTGCAGGCGCCCATCTAGGAATAAAGTTAACCGATTTACAACAAAACGAGGGTCGGGGCATGCTTCCCCGGAAAATTTTTTGATTCTAACTTCCTTAAGTCCCCTTTCCTGGATTTTGGAGTCATTTTGACATAATATCTGATAGTTCCATTCTCCTTGGATGAAGCCTTGCAAAACGCAGATTATTTCGTCAATGTCAATGTCTGTTTTGTAGTGGATAGGAAAATTCTGACCGATTTCCGTAAAACGATGGAAACCGGTGTGCATCCGCGCCTGGTGTGCAATGTATTTGGTATAAATAGTAGGCACTGCTATTTTGTATGCGAGTCAGTACTCGGTCGTTACACGTTCAGTCAGATCAGGCATTTTACTTAGGTTTGTTTCATCAGTTTGTTTTGGTTAATTTAGTCCGTTTCGTTGTCAACTTTATGAGAGCTATTTAGTTTATTGATTGCTTAATTTCCTTAGTTGCCTAGTATACAGTAGTTTAGCAGGTCTTTTTGTTTTTGGCCCCGTAGGAAGGGCGGAGTTTTGAGCTTTGGTTTTTACCCAGGTTTCCTACATTTTTCCTGTTCAGTTGCGGGTTTTGTAAGTACGGCGGAATACACCAGAATTTATCACATTCGCTGTTGTGTCATGATTGATTACTTTGAGGGGTGGTAGATTTTTAAGAGTTCGTTCGAAGCAACCCAAGTGCTTCGCCTTTGGTGAAGGCTTTACTGACCCCTGGTGGGTGGCAGGAAGAGAAATGCGTGTGTTAAAATGTATCTGTGTTAAAATGTATCTGTATAAGTTCACACGTCAAAGATAGATGTGTCTTGAAATCTATCGCCTTTGAAAACACAAGTATCCAAGAAAATGGTTTCTTTGCCTGATATTTCAGCGTTGGGTAAGGCTGCTGGCAACGAGCAAAGTCGGCAAACGGCAGCAAGAATGGCCATGTGACCATTGTTTTTGCGCCATTGATCAGATTAATTACGTTTACGGTTAACCCTTGTAAAGAAAGACAAAAGAAAGATGGAAAAACAGTTGAATTTTAAATTCCATTAATTCCCTGATTTCATTTTGGGTGAAAATTGGGACTACAGTCTACTAGTCGACAGTGGAGCCCGATGCCTTTAAGTATCCGCTATGGGGCACTGGAGCCCCAAGGTTTTGGCCTCGGAGCCCTGGAGCCCCGCTTTTTTAGGCCCGGAGCCCTGGAACCCTAAACCCCTTTGGGACCCTGAAGCTTAGCGCCAGTAACTAAGAAAAAGAAACTTTGCTCTTAGACTATTGTGAAATAGAGGCTGTAGTATTATCGCTTTTTAATTTGCAGTGCGACTATTCTGCATCAACACTGAGACCACATCACGAGCCTATCGCCGGACAAGGTTGGTTGAAGACTTTTTAAATTTATATTTTTAGTTGATTATTTTTCTGCAGGTGTATTTTCCCTTTCGGGAAGAAAATGTCCAATGCTATATAACAAATGCTCTTTGATAGAAATATTTGAGATAACATGCAATCATCTGGACATTTCAACACCGAAGGAGATCAGTTCCAAGTCAATTTAAGTGTTACAGTTCTTTATTTTTCCACCATTGCGCCATTTTACCATATTAGGTCACGAGAACGCGCAAAATACGCACGTACACTGTAGAACCGGGCAAAATACGGACGGAAAGCGGAGCAACAAAATGGCCGGACTGAACCACCCAAACTTTGACTAATAATCCAACTCACAAAATATCCGCGCGTATTATAGGTAAAACCATTGAATAAGGTGTATGTAGTTGATAGCGCTTCCACGAATTTAGCTCACATTAACAAATTACAACCACTTTTAGACATTAAAGGTGTGTTCGACTACTTAAAATCCAGCTAATTTTTTTATTTGACGTGAAATTAATACATTAACGTTAATCGAAAAATTCAATTTGACTACGTTATAAAAAGTGCAATATTCGTAAACCCAACAGGAAGAAAATAATCTCGAGTCTCTGTTGTCCCGTTGGCTAGACAAATAAATATTTATGTAGTTTTTTAATATGAAAATGGAGAGGCAGCTGAAACAAGGTTTTGTGTGTTAAAGAGCTGTGGAATTAAATTATTTGTTAAATTAAACATTAGAATTAAATTTAGGTCAGTTTAACTCTTGCTTCTCTCGATATACAATTTTTATGATGTAGGTCTCAATTAATGTAAACTAATCAGTACCGAGAAACAAAATAGTGAATCAGGGAAAGTCAGTGGCGCCAAGCTAACTGCTGCTTTCGAAGAGCGAGCATTTTCAGTAATAAGAAGCTGAAATTATTTATTTCGCCGGCGTTGAATTTTTGTTATTGCTTTGGGCGTGTTGTTTTCCTAGGTATTATCTGAAATTTTCATAAGCATCAATGTTCTAGGGAAAAAAAGGTTTTTTTCAAATGTGCTTAGATCAGCAAGAAAAAACGAAAAAGAAAAAACGAAAAAAGTCATTTAATCAATTTTCAATTCATTGCTTTTACAGTGGAGTTAAGTTTACCAACAGCTGAAATTGAAACTACAACAATAAGAAGCCAATAATTATTTTAATATCTGCATAGCAAGTTAAAGAGGCCACTCACCAAGGTAACCTGAAGATTTTTTACACTTTTTTTCTGATAATATTTTTTTTATTAATATCACTATCTCCTCTGGAGAAATCATTGTCCATTCTATGTTTTTATGTCCAATGCTACCATAGTCACTCTTTCAGAAAGCATCATAAGTAAAGGAAAAGTCACTTAAAACATTAACAAATAAACCAGTTGTTTTTGCGCAGCAAATTCAGACGCCGCAGTTGTGTACATTTCAACAACCTGCGGTACGTTCTGTTGCGGTGGGAAAAAGTTTCTTTTGTTGATGAGATGTTAACTGTGTAATTTTACATGTTGTGTGCTACGATTATTGTTGTTTCAGAAAAACACAACATCTAAATGAAAATTCAACAAAAATATTTCAATACCAAGGAAAATGTCATGAAGTGATCGCTAAGTGTTTTGTGGGAGACTGTCCATCGATTTAGAATTTGTGTTTAACAAATTTACCCTTCGATACGTTTTAATCTATCTAAGAAAAGTCTTGCGAATAAATAACTACGTGTTTGCTTCTTTGGCATAGTTTTTTTTCACACTATTGCTTCAGTATGTGCTTTAACAAGAAAATTCACCAAAGAGGTTAAACAGTTCTTTAATGTTATAAATAAAGGCTTGAATGAATAATTTTCCTGGGTAAAATGTGACGGCAACCTCGTTTGTGTTAAGAACGTTTCGAACAAAGATATATAAACATCGTAAATGCTAAAGTAGTTCAGATAACGGTGTCTTCCGAAGGTCAATAAAATGAGCGAAATCAATTCATGGGCTGCGTGGCACTTGTATAGATAGTTTTAAAGAAATAAAAAGTAATTAAAAGTGCCAAAAAATATTCTTTTAAAGTTCCAAACGTTTCGGACATTGCCCATCCTCGGAGACCCAGGGGCAGTTAGTCGGGGCGAAACGAAGTAAACCGGGCAGAAATCGTAGCGCAAAAGTTTTCTATAAAAGTAAAGAGCCCCTGGGAAACGAGTCTCTCCAGACCATTTCCAAGCCTTTGTGCGAATGTTGGCTCCTGATTGAGCAAAATACATCCTTTGTATTATTTTGCCCAAACGGCGAACAGTAACTTCAGAGTCACTGGGTCTCCGAGGATGGGCATTGCTCTTCATCAGTGGAATTATGGACATAATTCCACTGATGAAGGGCATGCCCGAAACGTTTAGAACTTTAAAATAATATATTTTGGCACTTTTAATTACTTTTTATTTCTTCCGAAGGTCTCCTGTCGAGTAATCATTAAATACACAGAATATGTGTTTATTTTCGAATCCACAAGATATGCCGATGACTTTCATTTTGCACCGAAAGTTCATCGTTTGGAGGCTAAGCACAGCCGGTAAATAGTCACAAATTCAGTCACGTAGACCCTGTTTGAGAAAATAGAAATAACAGTGCTGTTTGATAAAGTTGGATAAAAAGCTGATTTACGATGACTTGGGCAGCGTACTTCGGTTGGTTGAGTTTTTGTTGTTATTGTACTACACTGGTAGTCACCAGATAGTGTCAAATTTTAAGATGAAACGACGAAAAGACATGGACCAGTATGATAAAAAAAGTTAAGAAAAAGTAAAATGATTAACTTTTAAGTTTTCTCTGTATAAATGCTTATTCATTTATTATTTGCTTAAGTTTAAAGGTAACCATTAAAATTTAAGGGACGGTCTCTGTAAAAGCAGTCTGGTCTATCATGCTTAAAAAATAGATTTCGCTTATTTCTTGTGTGTTGCAAGACTTTCATGTACTTATATTAAACCCACAATCCGCTTGACCAGACCATTTATTTTTTTTTTCGAGTTTTTAAGGATTTTCGGTTTGCCCGAACGAGCGCTCGTAACGACCAATGTCAGGGCTTAAATTTACCACAACTTTCAAGATAAATTAAACAAAAACGAATAGCTTCTGTACCAAACGAACACGAAGGGTCGAATCCGATAGGGGGCGAACACGGCGGATACCAAGTGTGTGATAGGGGTGTCGTATTCATTCATTGCAGTTTGTTTTAGTCATTTGTATTTCTTACGCGTCCATTGTTATTAAAGTCCGTTGTGGAGCGCAGCCTCAACACCATGGTGCAGCCAGTAGAGAAAGAAAACTGACCATGACATTGTTGATCGTGACTGTCGTATCTCTGTTGTTGTACCTACCACTTATTATATGCAATTTTCTCGATTTGACAATTGACGTTCTTACTTCAATGTCCATTGTAATGTTTGTTCGGTTGGATCGTATTCTGTTAGTTTTATTTTTGGCAAACTCGCTTGTAAATCCTATATTATACACTATCCACATGCCAGAATACAGATCAGCTGTACTTGCTCTCTTTCGCAGACGACCTCAGCAACAAAGGCAAGTTGCAGTTATTCCTCTTCATAACCTGTAATGCGAATAATATGAAGCTCTATTGACTTCCACTATTTAGCTTTGTGAATTTCAAATTTTTTAATGTCTAAAATTATAAATAAATGAACACGTCGACGAAAAATAATTACCTTTTTTAAGTTTGAAGTTACAGATATATAGCCATGTTTTTGCGGCCGAGGCTGAGCCGAAATGGATTTCTTTGTCATATTTTGAGCCTAAAACGTTCTTAGATATGTTCTTATGTGATATAGTATTTAAGAGAACTGATATCAAAAAACCTAGAGAAGACCATTATTGTGCGCGGTATCATTAAGCTATTTGATATAAACCTGATTGCAATAACGCTGTTGTCGTTGAAAAAAGCAAAATGGAAAAAGGCAAATGGAATTAATTAAAAATAGATGAGTAACCAGGGTAAGACATTATAAAAAATAGTACCCAGTGGGTACATGAGTCTAATGCGTCATGGACTGTTAGTGCGGTTGAAATATGTTGAAGTAGTTTCGGTATTTACGGCATAGAGCAAGAGGTGTAATAGAGGATTGGTAGTAAGAGTGGTTCAGAAGAAGTCGATAATATTTGTTCTCTTAAGTATATATATTTAGAAAGTTGACGAAATGTTAAATTTGAAATAGGAAAAACATGTTACTTAGGGTTTGAGTTCATCGATTCCTGTTAAAAGATTAGTGCATTGTAGACCATAGGAAGATCGTACAGATTTAGAGAGGGGGGGGGGAATCCTGAAAAATTTGTTTGCAAAAGCAAAAAAAGCCCAACTAAATTTTTTGCAGGCATGTAAAAAATCGTCTGCAGGAAGGTGACACCGGAAAAAAAAAATGTTTTCACAGACAACGATACAGAAAAAAAAATTGTCTGTCTTGGAAAAATTTTCATCCCCCATCTTCCAAAAGAATAATGGTCCGCCCCATAGATAGACAAGATACAGCCGCTTATTCAGTATTCTTAATATCCTAAATCCCATCAAAATAAGCCAAAATATGTATATTTTCAATTCCTTTGCAATTTATGCAATACTGCTCAACAAAGATTTCAATTTCCTTAAACGTTTCGACACAGGAGAGCAAACAGAATGTAATTTAATTAAGCGAAATATTTTCACGTCTATTAAACACTGCAAGCAGTTGAATGAAAGAGTTTTGTTTTCATGACTGAGAACAGCTTTCAAATAGTCAATACATGGAAATAACAATCAGATTTGAATTCAATAACTATAAAAGCGAGTTTCCTTCTGTCTTAAGGTGGCTCCATATTTATTCCGGGCGCACTTGTCCATGACAAACTTTGCGTTATAACTTTTTAGGCTTTGACGCGATGGCGGTGAAACTTTGGGAGAATGTTCACCTATCATTCGGTAATAGTAATATGAAATTCGATTTAACTGGATAAAAATATTTTTGATATTACTGGCAATTAATTAGACCCCACTTTTTACAAACAATCGAGTCTAGAAAAAAATTTTGCTGTTAGATTTTGGCTAAACTTCTGAAATCAGCTTATATTGACTAAATACATATTATAGTTAAGTTTCAGAAAAATCGTCGGAACAGAATCGCTGAAATATTAAGGTCACCTAAATTCGACACTTCAAATTCTATTGAAATGTTCTTTTCTTGGCGCCTGTTGTGAAAACAAGCTACGAACCCAAATTTCTGCAAGAAGCATCCCCAATGCTTGCTAAATCAATGTGCCTCGCCGATTTGCGATCGTGACAACCGTTAAAAAGTATTTGCTTTCCCAGTAAACATTACAAAATGATCGAAAACCTTCTCAAACCAACAAAGTTACATTTGTCAAAAATTTTTCAAAATTACACCGCCGTTTTGTGTCAAACTCCTTCCAAACAAACTTCAGGATACTGCAATGTTTTTGCATCGATTTGTGCTGCTGTACGATGCTGTAAATTGGAGAATTTATGTTGGGATTTCAAGCGGTTCCGCGCCTGTTCTCTGGCCAAGCGGACGAGCAGTTTTGTTTATGTAGTTCTGAATACGAAATGAGCACGTGCGTTATTCATTGCACGAACTCGCACCTTTTCAAGGGGGGCGCGTGATATGCGCGCCGACTCGACGAGCCCGGGAGGTGAGGGAAGGCCTGAATTTTTTCGTGTGATTCTAAGTCATGATCATTCAATGTTTGATTTGAGAAAAGCCTGTGCGGAATAGTGCAGGGAAATAAATTACAATACACCTCATTGTTACTTTCATTGAGCGTACATCTTCCCTCCCCTCCTGAGCGCGCATATCAAATACACCCCCCTTGAAAAGGTGCGAATTTGATTACACTGTCTTGTTTTCAAGCTCAAGATTGAATCTTGAATGGTGAAAACAAAACTCTTTTTAATGAAAGTTGCATTCTGTGAATGAAATCCTACTTTAGTTGAATTGCACAATCAATTGCTGACTACAATCTTATTTAATTTTCCATTTTTTTTTCTCAAAGTTATTGTTTGCTTATGAACACAAATTTCAGTTCCGGATTTTTTTCATCGAAAGATGTCGATTTCACGTTGCGTTTCCCAGGGAATATAAAAAAACATCCAGCTGGAAGGAGAACATTTTCAGTCGCTTCACATTTGAAAACGTGGATTCATATTATTTTGCAGTGTAAAACATTTATTCCAATTACATACATGACAATTTCTTTTACAAGTGCGTGTCGTGCTCGAGCTCCGTTCGACCGTTGCTTCGTTAACAACATCCTTGCTTCCTGATTGGATTACGATCACCGCATGCGCATTAGACTCAAAAATGGAAAAGCGATCTCTGGTTAAAAATTTTGTTTAAAAACGAGCTTTCAACTACCAGTCTGTAGTCTTTATTACAACGATTTGTTAAAAGATTCGTCCGAAGAAACCGCCTCAAACTACTCAAAATACACGTTAATCGACTTATCTAATAACACGATTGAGATCTGTACAGATATAAAGTCGTAAGTTTCCTGTAAATTTATTCAGCTACGATGATTAGGCTAATTAATTCCTATTTGTTTTTTTTGTTTTCATTTTTCTTTCAGAAAATTTAATTCGATAGATATTCACGTTGTTACTAGTTAATTTTAGCTCGATGTAGCACTAATTAGAAATGCTTTACTTCTCAGTTTAATGTTGGGTGTGTTCTTAGCATGTTATCAAAATTTGCCTTCGCACACAGTCAGTTAAATAAACGTTCTTCAACAAGCATTACAGAGGCACTGTGAGAGTAAAGTGTCTTTCCAAAGAACAAAACACACTGACTACCGACACCTTGATCCGGAGTCCAGCGTACTGACCTTTAGGCCACCACGCCTCGATATCCCACCCCTATATATCATCTAAACACTGTTGTAGACTTACAAGTGGAAGACTTCACCATTCAATAATCTTACATTAGCAAATTCTTCCACAAAAGAAGTGAAATGAATCATGATCCCAACGTGTTGACCATATTCCAGTCATCATGAGATGAGTAATTTGATATTACACAATCACTGGAACTTGCAAAACACTACTTGCGGAGTAACTACAGTAAAGCCTTTTTGTCAAAACTTCTCAAGTTAGTGTTGATTATTAACACCCCTCCATACATTTGCCTGTCATACAGAACATTATCCATAGAAACATTGATGGATGCAGTACATATCATTTCTCTCTTGTATCAGCTCGTGTATTAGCGTGGCTTTATCTTTGTAAAGCCTTCATGACATATACAAGAACATCTACTCGATATCGTCGTGGGCGGGGTAAACAACAGAAACAAGACAGTTTTATCAAGTAAATAGAATGTAGATATAATATGTGTACATTGCATTCATGAGGATTTATTGAGAGAGATCGGCTGGTCTATAAACCCTATTTTAATCTGAAAGTGCTGAAAGGGCTGGAAGGACTAGAAGTGGATGTACTCGAGGACCACGCCATCTTTGACTGAGGCCTGAGGGGCCGAGCCGCCGAGCCATAAGCGTGGTGGCCTGAAGAGAGTCTCAGACTCTCAGTCTCTCAGATATGCACAGGGTGACCTGGAGTCGTCCGGACCATATTTGACCATAAGCCTTTGCACAGACCTTAGTATTTTACAAAAACAATACAGAAATAAAATACAAACTGAGTTATTCTAGAACTACGATGTTTTTTTTTTTTAGTTTTCAACGCATGAAAGCTTGGATTATGCTTGTTTTGCTAAATTATGCTTAAAATTATGCTAGCATAATCTACCAAAGCCTACCTTCCTCCATACCAATGAAGGGGTGCCCGCTGCATACTAATAACTCTATTCCTATATACTAATGAACGAATTCTCGCTGCATATTATTAACTGCCTTCCTTCATACTAATGAACAGATTCCCGCTGGATACTAATAGTCGATTCTTGAAATGATAATAAAACAATTCTCTATTTTCCAATGGCCCATAATACACTTGGTTTGCCTTCCCAAATTTTGCATAGACTATTGTTTCAAATCCCCTTGGGAGGACTGCATATTCCCAAAACAATAGTTTATGCAAAATTTGGAGGGCAAACAAAGTGCATTATGGGCAATTGGAAAATAGAGAATTTTTTTATTATCATATGAAGACGCGACTATTAGTATGCAGCGGGAATCTGTTCATTAGTAGACCTATCACCAGAACGAAGTATTATTCATAAACGAAAAATATTTGCGCTTCAGTGACCCCGAACATAAACATTGCAAGCCGTGAAACTAAAACACGCACACAGATAATGGACTCAAGCAAAACGTTTATTTCGGTCGTTAAATGTAAATTAAACTCTCGTTGTAAATCGATGAACTGTCTAGTAAGGGCCAATTCGCACTAGCGGAGAAATTTTGTAGATTTCATCATTTATGTGTCACTTGTCACAGAAAACAAGTGCGAATACGTTTTTTGAGACCTAGAACTTATCAAACAATTCAGGAAAACAAAGAAGCAGTTGTCTTATGATTGGTCCGCGTTGCACGCGCGATACATTTTGTCAAACAATCGCAAAAACAAGTGCGAACGACTTGTTGGACAAGTGCAAATTTTGTCAAAATGGACAAATCTTCAAAGAGGCCGATGTCCTGCCTCAAGGCAGGAAAAATCATGACAAGTCGCATTCCAACGCCCCTCGTAATGCCAGATAACAATACGTTGTTGATTGGCTATTGTGTTTGGTCTGGATTGCACTAAAAAACAACACGCGAAATTTTTCCGCGATAGGCGGCAAAACATGTTTGTGTGCCGAGGTGAGGTCGTGGAAGGATGGTAATACTGGGGTTGGAACAATGAATGCGGAGGGAACCAGTTTGTGCCGATAAATGGAGGGGAAAAGAAATAGTTTTCTTGCCACATTTTCCCCGCAGGTCAGCACAAAAACATCACTACACGCGCACTTCAAATGCAAATCGTTTTAAAATTTTTCACCACGTGGACCTGCCTGATTATTTGATGTTTGCACAAGACAACCGTGCCGAGAAATGTACCAGGATGCCAGAAGCACGTGCAGAGCTATTGTAATAATAATTACACCTCTTGTTTTTTACAAAATGTCTCTGACTTGTTGCGACAATTTTGTTTTTGTCAAAAATGTTATGACATTTAAAACTTGTCCGCTAGTGCGAATCGGCCCTAAAGCAGTTAAACTGATAACTATTCTGATCGAGAGTCTTTTGTGACATTAACTTTCAGATTGGTGTAGTAAGAATTCGCTCAATAGCAAATAGAGTGTATTAAATTTATGAGTTCGAGTTAGAAATTTCGAGTTCGAGTTAGAATTAGAATTTCGATTTTGAGTTAAAATTTCCAGTTCTAGTTAAAAGGAAGGGCCTCAAAAGTTACTGATTTCGTGACGGAAGACGAAAAAAAGGAAAAAAAAAAAGAGAAAGAAAACGAAAACGAAAAGCCCACAACATGGCGTGACATTTTCGCAGTTGGTCACGCATAGTGTCGCCCCTATCAACAAATGAAAGCTAACCGCAAGCAAATAGCAGTGGGACTAACTGCAAGCAAACCAGAGTGGAACTAACCGCAAGCAAACCAGAATAGAGCTAAGCGCAAGCAACTCGGTATTTTAACTCGAACTCGAAATTCTAACTCGAACTCATGAAATCGACAGACCCGAGCAAATTACACAAAATTTAAACTTTCTTCGACAACAGTATTAAAAAAATCAAGGTATATTGTTTTATTCTTATTAGTATGCAGCGGGATTTACGGCTGCTGATGTTCGCCTTGAATCGCTGACGTTTCGTTTTTTTCCCTGTCAGTCTAATTAAAGGCTCTCGTAAGCTACTGCGTCCACAAGCGATGGCGGCCACTTTTCCTTTGTTTTTTTTAGCTCCCCTAAGAGAGTAGCGGGTGGTGACAACTGATTACTCCAACACTTAAAGCAGGGCATTTATCGAATTTTAATTACGTAGTATAAAACTTCACGCTCTAGCGAAATCAAGCAAACTGAATTATCCCGGAATTCGAAACCCCGCGAAAAGACTAGACCCAAGTCTTCACTTTGCCCGGTTGAAATTTGGCCGGTTTAAACGGCTAAAACGCGGTGAAGAAAAAACGATTTTTTTTTACGTTCTGTTTAGGATTATACGTAGATTCAAGAAAAAAGAAATTATGTCATACAAATTGAACTTCAAGCTTTTCCCACAATAATAATTAGAATACGTGCCCTCGTTTTCTTTGAGCGATGTAGTCAACTCGGCTGCACTTACTTCAGGACTTTGTACCTGCGTTCAGATACTTGTTATAAAGGAAATTTGTCTCCAACTGTTATTTTGCAGCTTGGAGAGAATGCATATTTAGGACACTTTTAATGTAAAATGAATAATATATATTTTAGATTATTTCACTCAGCGTGAGTCTACAGCACTTTTGATTGACTTAATATATTGGACGGGTTTTCATTCGAAATCGAGATCGAAGGGTAAATTTTATTTTGCGTTGGACTTTAATTACCGCTGATTTAGTTTTTCCTATCCATCGTCGTGGTGTCAGGTCAATCAACAAAACCCGGAAACCCTCCATATATTTTCTTTATTTTATTGACGCAAGAATAACGTCGACTGTGGGAATATGGACATGAATTTAACTCTTTCGGCGTGCATACTAAAAAGAGAAAATGTGTGAACAGCTTAATTCTGTGGAAAAGAAAATCGTTCATACATTGTGACCATTATATTTTGTCGCAACTAATTTTAATTTGTTCACAGATACACTCTTTACACTCTTTTCACCTAAAACCGCCAATAATTTATTTCGGCAAGTAAAATTCATGTCCGCTTTACTGGAATATCGACTATCTTAAGGTAAACGCCGCCTGTCAAAACTCTTTTGTTATCTAACCCGGCAAGATGTTGCCTTTTAGAGCCCCACAATTTTAGGTTCGAAACTTTCCACAAATTACCTTTTTAGATGGAATAATACAGCGTAAGTTTCTCTGAAATAATGGAAAATGGAATTTATCAATATTGAAAACCAAAACAAAACAAAAAAAAGAACTTATTAATGGCAATGGCGTTCTGTTGATTTAAGTGAAAAATATTGCAAAGAACTGAAAAGTAAATCTCACTTGTTTTAAAGATATCGCTGAAGCATCTTTTGAATGCAAACAGTAAGTATTTATTGTAGTTACTGATTCCGCGCGAAATTCTGTGAAACCAACTTTGTCGCAAACTAATCATTAGATGCTAAACGTTTCCTCTTTGCCATCTTGAGACATTAACTGATCAGTCGAGCTCATTAAATATTAAACTTGCATATATTGGTTTGATATATTCCAAATTATTTTTACATGAAAGGTGATCGAGTGTTTTCAGCTGGTTTATTTACATTATATAACCACTGCTGCGCAGTTTGTCGAAAAGAACATCGTAATAAAACTCAATTCTTCGATTCGACTAAGATACACAAAGAAAGAATCAATCTAAGGTATGTCACATTATTAGCTTTCTTTTTAATGAATAATTATTTGCTTTTCCATCCAAATTGTTCCAGTTGAGATATTAGACACCGGACAGTTTCGGCAACTGGGTTGCGAAAGTTTAATTTTCAGATATGTAAGCTCGGAGTAGCAACAAACAAATATTCGGCTTGATACACTAACGGGACGGTCTTTTTCCCAAAAACGGCTTTTTCGCTTCGATGCATCGTTTGTAGTTGTAGCTGAAAGACAAATTCAAAGCATAAAGAGAAAATAAGAAATATAACCTGTGACTGAATGTGACATACGGCCCACGAGTGGAAAATACATACTAAATTATTATACGGCAGTTAAAACTGGACTGAAACGAGAGAGACTTTTGCACCTTAGTCTTCTACTTATATGTTTGCTTGATTTTCACTTAACAATTTTTCTCTTAGGTTGTCTTTTGCCGAGAAAGAAGAAGGAAAAGCACGCTCAAGAGACTCAATACTCAGCAGGAAGGCTTTCCTAACGACAAGGTTGGTGAACCTCTTTAAAATCTTTTTAGTAGTATTTTATTTAGAATCTACAAGCAGATTGCGGTGTGAATGTGTTAAATTTTAGGATAAGAGTAGGCTACGGCCGGTAGGTCTCCATCTCTTTTTAGAAAACTCGAAGAATGTTGACTAAGGTGATTTTTAATCGGTGACAACTGATCGAATATCAAGCGCAACTGATCGAAATAGTCACATGTACAACTGATTGAATGAAACACACAACCGATCGAATATCAAGAACAACTAATCGAAATAGTCACATGCACAACTGATTGAATGAAACACACAACTGATCGAATATCAAGTACAACTGATCGAAATAGTCACATGCACAACTGATTGAAAAACACACAAGCGATCGAATGTCAAGTACAACTGATTGAAATAGTTACATGCACAACTGATTGAATGAAACACACAACTGATCGAATATCAATTAAAACTGATCGAAAAAGGAAATTGTACAATGGATTAAAAAACACAAAACTGTACGATCGAATGTCAAGTACAACTGATCGAAATAGACACATGTACAACTGATTGAATGAAACACACAACTGATCGAATATCAAGTACAACTGATTGAAAAAGTTACATGCACAACTGATTGAAAAACACACAACTGATCGAATATCAAGAACAACTGATTGAATTATAGTCACATGTACAACTGATTGAAAAACACACAACTGATCGAATATCAAGAACAACTGATTGAATTATAGTCACATGTACAACTGATCGAATGACAAGTACAACTGATTGAAATAGTGACATGTACGGTATTCCGACATGTACAACTGATTGAAAATGAACATTCAACGGATCGAATATGAAGCACAACAGATCGAAATAGTAACAAGGTTAACTAACATGAATTCCAGGCATGACTAATGGCAGATGGGCAAAAATGAATGAAAATAGTGGAGTTAATGAATGTACCGAGAATATCTATACAGTGACAATGTGCAACAAAGGACACATACGGTAATCAATAGCTAAAATTAATTTTGAAACAAACGACGCACCATAGAAAAGCACGCTCAAGAGACTCAATACTCAGCAGGAAGGCTTTTCTAACGACAAGGTTGGTGAAACTCTTTAAAATCTTTTTAGTACAAGCAGATTGCGGTGTGAATGTGTTTAATTTTAGGATAAGAGTAGGCTACGGCCGGCCGGTCTCCATCTCTTTTAGAAAACTCGAAGAATGTTGACTAGGGTGATTTTTAATCGGTGAAAATTTAACGTTGGATCATTTGAAGTTCTAATAGCGAAAAAACTTAGAGGGAGAATTTTTTTTAATCGCGTACAAGGAAATCGCAGTTTGGCGCTTGTTTTGTTACTTTTTTCAGTTTTCCATATATCCGTTTAGGTGATTTCAATTTTGCATTCGTCGATCATTCGTTTTATACCTGAAGCAAATTCTGTCTGTCAAGAATTTAACTGAATTTTTGCCTGTCATTTAATTTTGTCGATACTCGAAATGTTTCATTCTGAGAATAAACCAAAGGTTCTCTCACTGCCAAGCATGTTTCCTAAAGTGTTACGAATTATATAATTCGGTTTTGTTTTTTTGGTGAATGAAACCTATAAATATGTTTGTTTTCGGAGTTGTCAGAGCTTAAAAAATCCGACTGTATGCCGATCGAATTTCACCGCGCTCCTTTTGAACCTTGAATTGCTTCACTTTCTTTGTATCCTACAAAGATCAAGATCAAGATTGCTGGCTAATTAGAAAAGAATTATCTTTTTTCCCGACTTAAACTGCCCCACGTGCTGACATGGGCCTATCTTTCATGCAACTTCCGGTAAAAGCCTGAATTGGTGAAACCTCGTCGGCTAAACGTTAATCAAGCGCTTTCTTTCCTTTTTTTAATAAAATTGTGATCATGCAAAGAAACGAAAAATAATCGTACTCAGTGTAAACCTGAAAATTAATTCACGGTTCTTTTAAGTGGAATCGATCGCGCGACTTATCATGGCTTATGTTTGACAGGCATGATGTCTGTTTTATTTGGAAGCGATCTTACTGCGACTTTTAATTGCCAGCTAGTAGTTGAGTTGTCACCAGCTGTGTTTCAGAAACTTGTTTTTGTATATTAATATATCTTTGTTCTTGAAGTTTTTCTCATTTATAGGACAAAAATCAAACTAAAGCTACCAAACATCCAATCATTGGGGCGATAATCGATGCGTATAAGACGAAATTGATAAAGACGAAAGGGCGATTATCTCTTCGCTACGCAAAATTTCTAACACTTTTATTTCTTCGAAAACTGAAAAAAGAATTCCTCATTTATTAAGGCCTGGTTTAAACGTCGCATTTTACATGCGCCAAATATAATTCCCGAATTATGTGCATGTAAAATGCGACGTTTAAAACAATTATATCCGGCAGATTTGAATTAAATGCGAGTTCAGTCGAATACTCGACTGCGCCAGTCGAATATTCGACAGTTGTTTTAAACGCCGCATTTCACATGTGCCGAATTTAATTCATAAATTATGTTAAACTGTATTTCAAACAATTTAAAGATATGCCAGGTGACTTTCATTTCCGACCGAAGGTTCGTCGTTTGGAGGATAAGCAAAGCCGGTAAATAGTCACAAATCAGTCACGTAGACCCTGTTTGATAACCTAGAAATAACAGTGCTGTTTGATAAAGTTGGATAAAAACGCTGATTTACGGTGACTTGGGCAGCGTACTTCGGCTGGTTGAGTTTTTGTTGTTATTGTACTATACCGGTAAGTCACCAGATAGTGTCAAAAAAAAAGCGCAGACATGGGACAGTTTGATAAAAAAAAAATTAAGAAAGATTAAAATGATTTACTTTTTAAGTTTTCTCTGTAACTGCCTCAGCTGCTTTAGGGTGGTGAAGGGTATTTTCGTGACTCGTGATTGCCAAATAATAGCTTGAAGGAAGTGCATGTTTTTGCGCCAGTTCCTGTAAAAAAACACATCACTCATTTCTCTCATTTCTCACCACTCATTTCTCTCAACAGATACAGTTCTCTCCAACAGCAATTAAAAAGAAGTGAGAATTCAAGATGTCGTTTGCTGAATGTGTTACCTGGCTTACTGTGGGCTTAACCGAGTGTGTTGCTATAGTAACACTTAACGTCATTACAATAATTGTTTTTATAAAAAGCCGTAATCTGCGCAAGCGTAGCACGTACCTGGTTATTAATTTGGCAGTTGCAGATATGTTGGTTGGAGGACGTGCGACGTATTCTCTATTCTATGAATTTGGAGCATTCTGTAGTGTCTGGAACTACAACCCAATTGAACACTGGCCAGACTATATACTTGTTACAGTCCTCCGCTTGTTCCTTGTGTCCTCTCAAACAAACATGGCAGCAATTTCTGTTGAACGGCTGCATGCGACGCTGCGGCCGTTTAGACATCGCCGAATTGAAAAATGGGTATACGGAATGATAATTGCCGTTGCTTGGGTTACGGCTGGGTTGATATCAATTTCTCTGACAGTTTTACTGAAATTTGAAGGCAGCAGTTATAGTTATTACTTATCCAAATCATTCGTAACAATCGTTCTATTAGTTATCATTATTTCTTACGCGTCCATTGTTATTAAAGTCCGTTGTGGAACGCAGCCTCAACACCATGGTGCAGCCAGTAGAGAAAGAAAACTGACCATGACATTGTTGATCGTGACTGTTGTATCTTTACTGTTGTACGTACCAGATGTTATATTCCATTTTCTCGATTTTACCACTGAGATTATTATTAGAACGTCCAAAGTGACGTCTGGTCGGTTACATAATACACTGCGTGTTTTATATTATGCAAACTCGCTTGTAAATCCTATATTATACGCTATTCGCATGCCAGAATACAGATCAGCTGTACTTGCTCTCTTTCGCAGACGACTTCAGCAACAAAGACAAGTTGCAGTTATTCCTCTTCAGGACATACAAGTGGGTGTTACGTGAGATATAAAACTGATTAAACGTAACCAGAAAACTGTTGAGGCCTCAAATGTAACGCACAATGGTCTTTTTCAGGTTTTGTTGAGGCCTCAAATGTAATAAATGTCCCTAAATGAAATAAAGGTCCTAAGTGTAATAACTTTTGGTCCTAAATGTAATGAAGGTCCTAAGTGTAATAACTTTTGGTCCTAAATGTAATAAAGGTCCTAAGTGTAATAACTTTTGGTCCTAAATGTAATAAAGGTCCTAGGTGTAATAACTTTTGGTCCTAAATGTAATAAAGGTCCTAAGTGTAATAACTTTTGGTCCTAAATGTAATGAAGGTCATAAGTGTAATAACTTTTGGCCCTAAATGTAATAAAGGTTGCAATTGTAACAACCTTTGGCCCTAAAATACAATAAGGTCAGTAACTGAGCCACACATAACGGTGAAGAGCCAATTTGGAAGCCGCTAAATGGTGACAGCGTCCGCTTAATAAAGCTCTAATTTATCTTCCATATCGGCCGGGCTCTTTCATCGTACTGAGGTATGAAGAGTTAATTCCATGTTGCAGTAATCTCACAACACGCCTAAAACAAAATAACAACCAAAAGGGCAAATCTACTTCCTAAATTCATTAGCTTATACAAAAATTAGTCCTTTTTTAAATGAATTTTTGAGGAAAGAAAAACGGGATTCGGCAAAGCGATGACAAAAAGTTCGGGATGCGGGAATCGCGTGAAAAAGAAGCGCGAATGCGGGATCGGGACCACCTCCTCCCCCCCCCCCCCCCCCCCCCCCCCCCTTAAAGGGCACTTTAACTTCCAAATGAAGTATTAGATAAGGTAATAGACTTTGCATTAACTGGAACTGAATTTAGTGTTATCACTTCCTATATAGTTCCCTTTGTCAGCTTGGTGATCGCCTTAAACGACTTACAAGTTATTATATCTGTCGGCTTTCATAAGACAGTTACAACCATCGGGTCACTGCACGTAATGGCTACATTAGAATGCGCAAGTTATGCAAAGAATTTGGCCCAAGCAGCGGACTTTTATTGGCTCTTAAATAAATAATAGCAACTTTGAAATGGATCAACGCGTGGGTAGAGCTACTGCTTACAGGAACTGGAACTTGGATGTTTGTCACCAATAGATGGTGGAAAGGGCAAGGCAAAAAGTGATAAAAAGACGATCGTTTTAGGTCAAGTTTTGTTTTTACGTTTAGATAAGAAATCAGAGAGGCGTGTTTGCTCGATCTTCAAACTCCCGTCCGTTTCTTTTTGGTTTAAATACTGATAGTAATTAGTTGTTTAATTTATGTACTTATAGTTTACTCCCATTAGTTCAAGATAAATCAATACGTAGTTGCCGTATTACTTTGAATCCTTGCATACTCAGTAAATAGACTGTAATATAAATTGTAGACTTAGAATATTAATATGATCGAGCATTAAATTGACATTGGTCAAATGTACTACTTTTGTTTTACACTAAGTAACTACTGTTGTTGTTGGGCACTGGTGAATAAGACGTGCAAAATTAAGTGAAATTATGGCACTTGCTGAAAGCCTTCCATTTTATTGGATTCTGACTGTTTTATATTTGGTACATTCTGATCGGGATCACCGAAGTACATCTTGAGCTTTCTTGTCTTTGTATAAAAAAGTGCAAAAAGGCCAAACAGTTAAATCTTATATATTTATCACAACGACTTCATGTTGAGCCGAAGCTAATTGCTCGAGGTAGACCTTTGTTTCATTTTGAGTCGAAAGTTATCACACTTCATTTAGGACCAAAAGTTATTACACTTAGGACCTTTATTACATTTAGGACCAAAAGTTATTACACTTAGGACCTTCATCACATTTAGGACCAAAAGTTATTACACTTAGGACCTTCATTACATTTAGAGACATTTATTACATTTGAGGCCTCAACAAAACCTGAAAATGACCATTGTGCGTGGTATCATAAAAGCTATTTGATACATTTCTGTTATATTTAAACAAAGAAAATTTAATTCGATAGAAATTCAGGTTGTTAGTAGGTGTTTTTATCTCGATGAAGAACGAAAATAAAAATACTTTACTTCTCAGACTCAGCTTGAGTGCGTTCTTAGCATGTTCTTAAAATCTGGGTGAAAATTGCCTCGACGTTCTTATAAAAAAGGTACTTTAAAAAGTGTAGATACAAAACTCAGGCTATATTGTCAGAAGTAACGATTTAATTCATATTCATGTCATACCATCTTGAGAGCGTGTGAATGCTTATGACTGTTTAGGACTGAACATCTTAATAATATCAAGCTGATATCGATACAGAAAGGCTCTGCATGACTGGGCCGAGAACGAGTTCGTTAAATTACCGTAAATTCTGAGAGTAAAGACTTCTTGAAAGTAAAGCGAAAACATTTCTAGTTTGTTGTTTGTTGTTCAGTTTCAGCTAAAAAAACGCTAAAAACTTGAAAACTAAATCTCTTGTGGTGCCCTTCCCCTCCCAAAGAAGTCTCATACCCAGGCTTCCTGTCACATGATGTAACGATGTTTTGATCTATATCTAGTCCCGTTACCGCTTCTGAAGTGTTCAATTGTAAAGTACCCCCTATGGCACAGTCAGCCATGTAAAACAGATGCTGTAGATGATCAGTTTGAGGTTCACTTTTACTTTCTTAGTGAACATCACGGAATAAAAATTGAAGATATTAAAAGGAGAATGCTTACTTTTGGTTAAATTCTTTCTGTTCATTCCGGTAGTGATATGGTATACTCAATGTGTTTCATTTATTGCATTTGTTATAAGTAGAAATGCAGATATTACTTGGTGTTCTCTATTTTAGTTCCTAATTTACCCCTTTGATAGTGATAATGAATTTCGGTTTATTTGTAGTCTTGAAAACTAAAAAACAGTATTCTTTTCCATTGTTTAATCAAAGATAGGTTATTAACTTTTTAGGTGGGAGGCGCGGTGGCCTAATGGTTAGTGCGCTGGACTCCGGATCGGGCGGTCCGGGTTCGAGCCCTGGCCGGGGCACTACGTTGTGTTCTTGGGCAAGATACTTTACTCTCGTAGTGCCTCTCTCCACCCAGGTGTATAAATGGGTACTGGCGAATTTACTGCTGGGGGTAACCCTGCGATGGACTAGCATCCCGTCCAGGGGGGAGTAAAAATACTCCTAGTCGCTTCGTGCTACGGCAACCGGGATAAGGTCCGGTTAATTAGCTGCTGTTGGCCTTTGTGTTTTAAAATGCTAAGTACGGTTAAACATAGAAACGATTGAAGTACGGTCAATTCTCCGTAACATTACTCCCACCTTAAATCGAGACCAGCTGGTCGAGCAAAATAAATGAAACGTGGGGCTCGACGTTAACTAACTCATGTGGAACTGGAACAAAAACTTGCACTCGATCCCGACAATTCAAGGTTAAGTTTGGTCAGTGCTACCACTTCTTCTTTTAATTTTGTTTTACCCTCGTATCCCTCTAGCCTTCAGATCATTTAATGGGAATATTTTTGTATTTAAGTTCGTCGACAAAATGAATACAAGCAGAAGTCCATAACTAGAAGTCTACATCTCTGGTAATAGGCTTTGAGATATGTCTTTCGCGTGTACCTCGCGCTCCTCGCGTGTAGGCTATTTTTAGAACAGCTTTGCCGCGAACAAGTAGCCAATCACATTGAAGTATTTTTTAATTCGCGCCTTTGATTGGTTGAACAAATTTTTGAAGAAAAGCAGAACTGCAGAGGACGAGTGAACTCGAGCGAACGGCATTACGAAATTTCTGTTTGTTGGTCATCGTAATTTCCGTTTTGTGAGGATTAAATCGTCCGGACAAGAATCATCAGGCCATCTTTCATCGATGACGATAGCATCGAAGTTGTAAAAATTCGGAGCATCCAAATAAGCGAGAGGACCTCAGTGTTTTGGAGTCAGAATACGAAATGGCAGCGGGCAAGATAGACTAATTCCGAGTCAAATTCAAAATGCGAAGACACTAAAGATTAATGGTACTCTCAAGATGAAGACAGGCATTAAGAGAGCAAGTGCATTTTGGCACAGGTTCGTTGCTATTTTGAAAAACAAAACCGTGGTCCCTGAAGCGCTCAACATCGAGCGCGGAATGAACAGAATGAAGTTTGATTCGTTTGAGAACAACATTCAGAGAAAACGACAAGTTTGGCGAGTTTCGCATGTTTTTGGAATTATAAGGACGGCATGAAAACAAAAGACTGATTAAGGTAATGTACTTGTTTTAATATGAATAGAAATACGAGTTTAATTCATCGAACAATGATGATTTCATTCACATCCGTCAAAAGTTAAATTCAAGTTGTGCTTCTCGGGCACTTCGCAGTGTGCAGCTATTGTGTTGTGTATGGTGTTCAGTATTTTAACACGAGTATATGCTGTACAAAATAAAGACACACTTAACTACTAAAAGTTTGGGGAACTTCTGTTCATAAATCCTCTCGTAAATTATAAAAAGTCGACCTGTTTGTTTTGTGAGTTTGTCTACGGAAACCCGGCGACGGGTTGCTTTTTCACTCGCCTTCAAATGTCACTGAACAGACGTTTGAAATCACTATCTACGATACTACTTCTGTCAAAATGTGAGAATTAAAGAGAATGGCCTGTCAAGTGTTTTGATGTGATTTGATTTATTTCACCTGCCACTTTCCAAAATATTCGGCCGCAACTTAGAACTCCAATCGTGTCGAAATAGTGGGTTACGTCATTTTCTCGCGAGACATCAGTTTCTAAAAATAGCGTACACGCGAAAGACATAGCACGCGCGCCAACCCCTGATGTAGACTTCTAGTTATGGACTTCTGATACAAGCTACTTTCACACAACATTCCCCGCCATTGCGTTTCTAATAGTCTCAGAAAAAACACACGAGAACATCCACGTAACGTGCGTTAGCATCCGCCGGTGAACTGGGTACCATGTCTAAAAATAACTTAAGAGGAATTCCCTTCGGTATAAGGCCTATATGGGAGATTAACTCTCTCACTTCATACTCTCCTGGTAACTATAGAAATGTTGCGAAAGTTAACTTTTTTACAAAAATAAAGAAACAATAAAGAAGATTAAAAACCGTCCTGCGGGAAGACAAAAACAGCCAAAATACTTTTTGACTTGTCTAACGAACTTTAAGATTTTCGTGACACTAGAACATTGTTTGATTTTTACAAAATCCACCTTCCCAGCGCATGCCGTGGGAGCACAGGCAGTCAAGGCTCTTTGAGACCGTGTGACGTAAGCGTCACGGTACGCGCTATTTGATCTCATACATTCACTGTAATTTATAACGACTGACCTCGGTTTCATCCAACTGATCGCGAGAAATGCTCCATAAAATACTGGATTTTGCATCTTTTAATCCCAAATTGTGATCTACTGTAGGCCAGATAAATAAAGTTCACTTATCTTTTTTTTGTTTTGGGAGGTATTTTGCGATTTTATGGGTTTTTTGGGTCGTTAATTCCTCGCTAGACCGTCACCGACCCCAAACAAAAGTAAGAGAAAGAGACAAGGCAGGCGACTTCGATGGCCCACCGAGACCGACAGCCTCCAAAATTTCTCGCGATCAGTTGGATCAAGCCGAGGTCAGTCATTACAAGTTAAACTGAATGTATGAGATCAAATAGCGTGAACCGTGACGCTTACGTCACACGGTCTCAAACACAGAGCCTTGTCTCCCTGTGGTGGGAGGACTGCTGTGCGGTTCCCAGCGAACAACTCCAACATGCATTGTGTTGAGTTGGCGCTTAACGGTCTTAATGGGGTCCTCTACACCCGGCTCGGCAGTAAAGGGCAGATCGCAAAGGGCTTTTAGTTCTTTTGCTGCCTGAAGGCGATGCCATTTTGATGAGGCCTAACAAGGCCGAAACCTATGTTCTATTGTACCGGTGAACTCCCGCTCCCCGATAAGGCGGCACTATACCACGCTCGACCCGCAAGGACGAATAATTAACGTTAGTTTAATGCCTTATTTTGATCTATCTGATGATTAAAGCAGAGGATGCGATTTCATACATGATCATAATGAATATTTACGGGGGGTGGTTAATTAACTACAATGAATTTTGCCGCCCACGGAAGTTGGAGGAAAAGAACTAAGCGTATAGCTAGAGGAAAATAAAACAAAACAAAACGCAGAAACAGTCATATGAGAAGGAACACAATAAACAGTTGCACGTTTACCGGGCTGGAATAAAATTAACGAAATGAATATATTTTCATTCAACATTTACTCGAAAACCTTATTTGAAAGAAAAAACTACCTCAAATTGATCGTGTTGAAAGCTTACTTGAATTGAATTATCTTGATGACACAGAGTCACGCTGTGTCCTTGTAGAAGCTTGAATTAATTCTAGTTTTATGCAATTTCAGTGCTTTCTGTAAAGTCTGTCATTCGGCGAAAACGAAAAATTACGTAACAAATAAGTTCGAAATAAAATTTCTGAAGCAGAGTTTCTGAAACTAACCTTTACTCTAAATAACTTCAGCACTCGGTGAGTTTTGTAAACTTGCAAACTTTCCGTGCAGTCGTTTGCTTTCGCGATGAATGACTCCTGCCACAGTTTGCTGAATGTCCTCGTAAAAGCAATTTAAATTTCGTCTGTTAACCGTTAATCGTTTAGTTTGCCTTTTCTCTTTCCTTTCTTATGACATTAACAGCTTTAAACGGACTTTAAAATGTTTTCGTCGCGTCGGTTTGTTGATTTTGGTGTGAGCGATCGGCAAAGAATGGTTGAGTACGGACACCTGGGATGCTATTGCAGAGAGGAAAAGAGTAAAGGGCAAAATAATGGGGGCCAGGTTTACTCGCCTAAAAGAGAAATTACAAGCTCAGTACAGCAAGCTCAATGCCAAAGTTAAGCGGTCAGCTAGAGCAGACAAAAGAACCTCGCAACAGAAGCAGAGGCTGCTGCGCAGAAACAGGAGCAAGGCACAGTTTACAGAATCACCAAGCAAATCTGTGGAGGTCAACGGAGAGGGAAGACACCTATCTGCAGCAAGCAAGGGGCATTACTAACAACTGAGAAGGAACAGAAAGAGCGATGGGCGGAACACTTTCAGGAAGTACTTAACAAGGAGGTCCCGGAGGAGCCAGCTGCTTCTCAGGATGCTGAGGAAGACCTTGACATTAGCATTGAACCACCCACTAAAGAAGAGATCGTGGAAGCCATTAGAGATCTTAAGAATGGTAAAGCACCTGGGCAGGACCGGCTTAATGCTGAGCTCTTTAAATGTCATCCAGAGCTTGCAGCAGAGATATTACTCCCACTCTTTGCTAAGGTGTGGAATGGTGAGGGGATACCAAGTGACTGGAGCAAAGGGGTCATCATACCAATTCCTAAGAAAGGCACACTCTCTGACTGTAATAATTGGCGGGGTATCACTCTTTTATCCCTACCTAGTAAAATCTTCTGTAAGGTTATTGTGAAACGTCTTTCTTTGGCGGTCAATGAAGTGCTGCGACAGGAACAAGCCGGTTTTAGAAAAGGCCGAGGTTGCACAGAACACATTTTCTCCTTGAGAAACATCATTGAACAGTGTCATAAATGGCAGAGAGGATTGTACATCAATTTGATCGATTTCCAGAAGGCTTTTGATAGCGTGCACAGGGAGAGTCTATGGAGTATCCTCAGGGCGTATGGCATACCTGCACACATTGTCCAAGTGATAAAGCAATTCTACAATGACTTTTGTTGCTCGGTTGAAGGCTCTGACCTGACCTTCCATGTCAAATCGGGTGTTCGACAAGGATGCGTTATGTCAGCGCTACTGTTTAACATTGTCATGGATTGGGTGCTGTCTCGAGCTACTGAAGACAGAAGGAGAGGAATACGCTGGACGCTGTCAACTGTTCTGGAGGATCTGGATTATGCCGATGACATTGCTTTGCTATCCCATTCTTTTAGTGACATGCAGGAGAAAACTGACCGGCTTGACAGATTCTCTCGGCAGGTAGGGCTTAAGATCAGCCCTCAGAAGACGAAAGTATTGCCTGTCAACATCTCAGCACCATTGCCCATCAAAGTGGGACAGCTAGACCTTGAAACGACGCAACAATTCACCTATTTGGGTAGTACAGTCTGCAGTGATGGGGGGGCTGACATCGACATCCGACAGAGGATTGGTAAAGCTAGAGGGGCCTTTGCAAAATTTCGACCCGTGTGAAGAAGCAGAAACTACAGCAGAAGAACGAAGATTAAGATCTACCAAGCTTGTGTACTCTCTGTACTACTCTACGGATCTGAATGCTGGAGAATGACCGTGCATGACTTGAGAAAGCTGCAAAGCTTTCACACATCTTGTCTCCGAAAAATCTTGCACATCTTTTGGCCAAAAAAGATCTCCAACGATGAGTTCTTTAAATTGACAGAACAGGAGGACATGAGTATTGTTCTTACACGGAAACGATGGAGTTGGGTTGGCCATGTGCTCCGCAGAGAATCTACCAGCATTTCTAAAGTTGCTCTCAGGTGGACACCAGAGGGTAAAAGAAAAAGAGGCCGTAAAAAATCCAGCTGGACAAGAACTGCAGAAGCAGAACTTCAGGCTCTAAACCTTAACTGGGGGCAAGCTTCACGGCTTGCAAAGGACCGACAGAAATGGAGGCGACTTGTTGATGCCCTAGGCGCCATGATTGGTTTACCACTTAATTCGATGAACATGTTGAGAATAAGACACTTGATCACGAAAACAAAAAGATTCCCATTTCTTTAAAAAGCGTTTACCATAGTTAGTTCATAAAACCAATAGACCGCACCTTCAACGCAACACACAATTACCAGACATCAAACCTGGACCCATTGTTCCAGAGTCCAGCATACTAACCATTGGGGCCACTGCGTCTCGATATCCTACCCCTAAACTCCTGGGTACCGGGGTCTAACCACGAACAGGACGGACAGCAACAGCAACAATTTAGCTTGGTTCCAACAGCGTTTTATTCGAAGGTAAACGTAATCCAGGAAATGTAATCGAAAAAAGCTTTACAAATGCGGTTACTTATATATGATTTTTATACGCGTCTATTGTTAACAGAGTATAATAAGCGCGGTAACATCAGAATACGAAAAGTGACTACAACGGAACACAAAGTCCATTGAGGATAGCGCATCCCAATAAAAATTAAACCTTAACTCCAGAGTCTATTGTTAAAAGTGTTCGTTACTTGGCGGAGAAAGTTCCGACCAAAATTACACTAAATTAAAACTACCGAACGAAATTAAAATTAGTGAATAGCTAATATATTTTGATGTGTTAACCAGCGGCTTCTTGCCGACCGATCGCACCTCCAACAAATTAAGTAACTGGACATTAATTAAACAACTAGATGTGTCAAGAACTGTATTTATACTTAAAACGCGATGAGTCAGCAACCAACAGGTTGTTAATTTATCCTAATCAAGTGAACAGCAGAGGCGGGCTCGGCACAAGACTCATTTAGCAAAACACTCCAAAAACTAAATTAAATACGAAGAAAATGTAACACTATTTAGAAATGCGACAAGCGCTGAACTCTTTTACTTTAAAAGTAATTAAGCACTAGTAAATTTACCAAAAGAGCACTTTTTACTAAAGCTTAATGACACAACACTTTCGGAAGTAAAACGAACAATCTATTATTTTCAGGCACGCGTTTTTAAAACTTTCGGATATGCAAGAACAGTACTTTGGTCAAAAGATTGTTTTTCGGTTAATTAGCTGCTGTTGGCTTTTTAGTGTGTTTTAAAATGCTAAATACGGTTAAACATAGAAACGACTGAAATACGGTAAATTCTCCGTAACATTCCTCTCACCTTAAATCGAGACCACCTGGTCGAGCAAAATAAAAGAAACGTGGGACTCAACGTTAACTAACTCATGTGGAACTGGAACAAAAACTCGCACTCGATCCCGGCAATTCAAGGTTAAGCTTGGTCAGTGCTACCACTTCTTCTTTTAATTTTGTTTTACCCTCGTATCCCTCTAGCCTACAGATCATTTAATGGGAATATTTTTGTATTTAAGTTCGTCGACAAAATGAATTCAAGCTACTTTCACACAACATTCCCCGCCATTGCGTTTCTAATCGTCTCAGATAAAACACACGAGAACATCCACGCAACGCGCGTTAGCATCCGCGGGTGAACTGGGTACCATGTCTAAAAATAACTTAAGAGGAATTCCCTTCGGTATAAGGTCTATATGGGAGATTAACTCTCTCACTTCATACTCTCTTGATAACTATAAAAAAAACTGCCAAAGTTAAGCTTTTTTTACAAAAATAAAGAAACAATAAAGAAGATTAAAAAACGTCCTGCGGGAAGACAAAAACAGTCAAAATACTTTTTGACTTGTCTAACGAACTTTAAGATTTTCGTGACACTAAACCATTGTTTGATTTTTACAAAATCCACCTTCCCAGCACATGCCGTGGGAGGACTGCCGTGCCGTTCCCAGCCAACAACTCCAACATGTATTGTGTGGAGTTGGCGCTTAAAGGGGTGCTCTACACCCGGCTCGGCAGTAAAGGGCAGATCACATAGGGCTTTTAGTTCTTTCGCTGCCTGACGGCGATGCCATTTTGATGAGGCCTAACAAGGCCGAAACTGGCCGCCACTGCCCGGTTGATATGTGCGCATGCGTTAGGTACTGGCCAGATCGCAGGTTGGTGTTCGAGTGAGTCACTTGCTTTTTGTTGTTGATTTTTACGTAGATATGAAAACTATATCTGCTGTATTCCATTACTTATAACACCATACCCTGTTAGAAACCTGCACCTTATAATTGTACGCGTTGTAAACAGAAATGATAAATTGATCTTCAACTACTTTCCCAAAATCCACCACATTCAATAGTTCCACTCAAGATAACACGATAGATATAAAAGCACGCTATTCTTTAAATAGGCAAAGTAAAGCTCTTATCCTCGTACATCCTACAATTGCGTTGTTAAAACTATACACTGAGAGACCACAAGACAAGACACTTCAAAGAGATTTTTGAGCTTCATTCATCCACTAAGAAAAGTTAAAACTGTTTTTCTCGCTCAATCAAAGTGCGGTATACTGTAGCGTGACACGCACAACAACGACAACGAAAACTCTACAGGCCCATCTACTGACACCTTGTTGATAGACATTTCTGCTTTTCAAATCTAAGAGAACTCATCAAATACAATTTCTATATTTCGGTTATACATTGTATTATGCGTTTCTAACTAAAACGGTGTATTTTGTTAATTGAGTTACAATTAGTTTTCATTGATTTTCAGTCCAATCTTGTCGCAAAGGTTAGAATGTTATTTTAAGGGTAAAGCTTGTCTGTATTTTACTTGATAGCTGCTGGCTGCAGTTCAAAGATATCCAAAATCGAAAAGCGTACAGCTAATTTAGAGAAAAAAAATAGACTCTTCTCCTCAAACGTATTTCTCTTAATAATCCATGAGCCAGACCCCCAAAATTGGGTGATCGGTATTATCCGGGGGGATTAAAGTTCTTTGTGTTTTTTGAGAAGCACTATTAATATAGAGTTGAAAAATGCCTGATAGCAACCAATCTGAGGTAGTTTCTGTGAATTGTGAAGGTTTTTTTGCCTCCCCCTCCCCCCCCCCCCCCCCCTCGTCTATATGATCTATTAAAATTGGCTTACTTTACTGAAGACCAAACTGTTTAAATTAAACTGCGTAGAAAGATATTATATATGGTGGTTATTTAGTGCATGGCTCTCAGGTCAATTGCCTGTTCCAAAAAAATGTTATATAAATCACGTGACAAGTCATGTGACAGCTTTGCGTTTGCCTTTTGTTTGGAATGTGAAGTGAAATAGCGTCTGCATTGTATTAAATAGTTACGTTTTCTTTGTGTCAATATTTTTATTATTTATCAATTTTGACATTCTTGATATCCTTGCACTGGTTGATGCAATGGACTCGTGTGTATTTCGGGCTTCCCTTCCAATTATTCCCACCATGTATAAATGAAGCTGTTTTTAATGAAGTGACTTATGTTTGTGGATCTTTGTAGTTATTACCTAGCGCTAGATGTAAGAATTATTACTTATTAGTCTTATTGCTAATTCGAGTGTTAATTCTAATTTGTAACCAATGCAAGTTTAGATTATGTTTAGATCTAACCGGCAAACCAAAAAACTGGCTGGAATTGAGCATAGCCGGACTAGTTTCGAGACCAGCTGTGAGCAATTTACTGCGTATTCAAGCAGTACATAGCTGTTGGGTGATAACATATCAATTTTCTTTGAGCCTGATCTTTTAGAAAACAGAGAAACAGAAGATAGCGAGTGTAAAATGATCCACAAAAGTGAAGATAGAAACTTATATCGTCACGGTCAATTTATTATTACTACTATACAATAATTGAGAGAATTCTCGCCAGTTCATTAGTCGAGATTTATTTCCGTAAGATCTTAGACCATGGAATTGACGTAGCGTGTAGCGCAACGTCAGGTAAATTTTGGAAAAATTGATCGGCACTTTTCCAAAACCAAAATCCCACAATTTGTGAAATGTCAACTGGAACATTTGCGATCAGGCTGAGGAACTCACGCGCGTGGGACTTACGGTTGATTTTCCTTCTAATTCGCCGGTAAATTTTCAGCGTTGTTGTAAAAAACAAATCTGCCACATTTTCCCATGGTCTTCATGCATATAGACCATTAAATAACACCATAAAATGCACAAAGTCTTGCAGTGAAATGGTATGTAGTTCCACCTGTATTATAAGAGAGGTCATGAAGACATGATAGAGCTCACTGAGAAGCTATGGCCTTATAGTGGAGATTGCCATCTTTTGGCTGTGAAAGTGTGGAGGTAGCTAAGGGCGTGGCCCTCGGTCTTTTGCGTGCGTTTTGAGGGCAACATAGAGCTATCACTCCGTGCCATAGGATCGATGATTTCAGGCGTGCATAGCAAGAATAACAATGCTAGAAAGCTTGCTCTTTACTATGCGCAGGTGAGAGACGTGGTACAGTTAAGCAGAAAATGAATTATAACAAACAAACCTCCAGCGATCTTGTATCAAAATTATCAACAACCATTTCTGCGATAGCGGTTGAGCTGACCAAAAACTGTTTCAATTCCTTCTCAGCAAACCAGGATCTCGTTAGGATCTCAAAGACCTTTGCACAAAAGCCTGATAAGAGCATACGATATTGGTGTGAAATTCTGCAAAGCATTCAAAGAGGAAGGCATAGAAATTCCATGATCTCTTGAAAACCAATTAAAGACACTTCAGTTGACTGATTCAGAAGAAACAGGTCGCTTCTTGTGAAACAACAGTTATACCCAAGCATAAGTGGGGTCTTTTGTTGAATTATCAAATGGACTTATGGCACAAGCAAAGAATCTTAGCTAAGGGATATTTTCTTGCTTCCACTGGGGAGCCGCTGTCGTTATACTTTGGTTGGTTTCCTTCGCAAAACTAACATGGCTGCTTTTGCAACTTTGCAGGGAATAAATGTGTAAATGGCCGCTAAACGATTTCCCAGTAGCTCTGCTTTGGAATTGGCGGAGTGAGCTCGTGTCTTTTGGAGGTGTTAAAGTCGTGAATAAAATGCTGAAGGAAGATGCACAGGGAACGATACATTACATAGTATTTGACACGTAACAAGGAATGGTTTTTTTTGTTGTAAAGCGCTTAGAACAGCAATGTATAAGCGCTATATAAATATTATTAAAGGATGACAATAAAGAATGAGAGCAAAACGGCATCAGTTGCGTGGAATCAGCAAAACTCAGATCGTTAGACATGGACAATGTTTCCTAACAAACGACAACAATAGTGTCAGTGTCGGTGAAAGTGGCGGATATTTCCACCACTATTGACCTCCACTTCGGTGAATAATTGTTAACTGTGTGCTAAAAAGGGAGATCCGACCATCGGATTACAACATGGAGGCCCCTTTTGGACCTCTGTCATGTATCGACAGCAGAAAATTAATGATCTGCTCTATGCGTTGGCCTAGCTAACGGCATGAGGTGCACAGAAATGAGTAGACTGCCCATCTGTGAAAACCAGCCATTTACTGTGAAGGACGAAGTCGACAGCTTAGCGGATTGGAGTAATTGGATAGTTATGCGGAATATAAATAGCAGGTACCTCAGAAGAGCCGCAAGAACTTGAAACTGTGCCCACAGCTAGCTTCCGCATTCAGTATAGATGTGTAAGCCACACTTTTTTTTTGTCCGAGCAATAACGAATTTGGTAGCTTCGTTTGCGGTCCTCGCTCTCGGCCAGTGGACCCAGTTTTCTTCCACAAAAAGAGTGTGCGCAAATCTATGTTAAAGACGGTTTAATTATTTTTTCAGTATATTTAATCACTTTTGAAACTTATTTTTGATATTACGATCGTGTTTAAGGGGCTTAGTTTAGAAAAGAAAGTTTGTAACATGCGTACTCGCCTGAGTGCAGTGAAAGGTTAAAAGATTTGAATTGACTCTTTCGGTAAGTGTATACGGACAAAATACGAATTTAATTGGAACCACGAATATTGAGGAGCCGTAGACAAACAAGTTTTCGGAAAAACAAATTCACCTTCCTTGTCTATCTTTAAGAAAAAAAAAATACTTTTTTGAACATAAAGTGGCCGAGAACTGGGCCCAGCCGAGAACTGGGCCCCATACTGTCGTCCTCAATATTATTTGAAAATCCTTACCTTTTAATGAGCATGTGACATAGCACGTGACTTTTGAAAGAGGCAAATAAGGTACAATTGAGCTTCTAGAATAGGATACACGATGATGTGAAGCTTTTAGGATTTGCTGTGTGGTTTACTTAACAATTATTCCATCAGCCCGTGTTGGATTCGACGTGGTAAATAGCCAACGAGGCGCGAAGCGCCGAGTTGGCTATAACCACTCGTATCCAACAAGGGCGAATGGAATAATTGTTTTATTAAATTCTTCTTTAGTATAAATCAACTGGACATTTCATTTTGATGTAAACGAAGTGATAGTATGAGGAGGCGGGAAAATTTGAGTTGAATGAAATACGCGAGGAAAGCGAGCGAGAGAGTTTTCTTCTGAAGATTTTCCTCGGAAAATCTCCTCGTAAATCGTCTTTTCATCATGGAAAATTGTGACAACAATTAAGGTTTACGGGAAGATCCGAAGCAATAGCTTTTCTGGAAATTATACGCCTTGTGCAAGAGGAGCGAAGCAAGTGTTTACATATTGTACTTGTTTACGGCTCCACGGCTGTCATCAAGACTACTACATTATGCTGAAACGAAATTGCACTCAGATTCGATGAAGTTTATTGAAGTATAAAAGGACAAGATCAAGACTGAAAGTAACAAACTTAACTGAAGTGCTGAGCCACATTTACGTCTAACACTGAATGAAATTGTGTCAGTTTTCTGGTCTTCCCGTAAATTATTTTCTGCTTTTCTTCTTCGTTTAGTCGCTCTTGTTGTACATTTACAAGTATTTTTAATTAAACATTTCGCATCAATCCTTTCAGTTTTACGTAGTTGAGTCAACTATGGCATTTTGTGGTATTTGTGTGGTTTTAGGGAAGGCACTGTCGATTATTTCTTGTATATAAAGCTTATAAACCTCGCCAAATTTGCCATTTTTCTGATGGAACTTTCGCTTCCCGCAGGAAATTTGTTAAACTGAGCGGCACTTGTCGCACTCGTTTCCCATATAACGTCAAACGCAGGTATAATGGCTGATAACCGAGATCTAGTGAACCAATCAGAAAGCTAGAATTGCATTATCCGAGGTTTAGAATTTAATAATGGGTGTTATTCCAACAATTCTTCCTTAGCCTCGTTTCCATGCTAAGTGAATACTTTCAAAGGCGCCCAAGTCCACAAACTACCACCGATCAATTGCTATCAGGGATTTTCTGACTAGTTACTACTCCACCTTTCTAAAAATCGCCATTTAGATTAATCCCCCCAGATGATACCGACCACCCTACTGGCTCATGGACTATAAGAACTAAAGAAGCTGTTGTTGTCGCTCTATAAAAGTTGTGTTATATTGTAGCGTTAAATTCACAACAAGATACCGTAAAATTCCGGTTACAAGATTAAAAACATGAAACCTGACAAACAGCGGTAATAAACATTGTGAAAAATCGCATTTTACTAACTTGACGTTTCGTATGCTATGCAACATACATTTTCAAAAGTATGACCGTTACAAAATTTTAACGACTATTATATAGAGGATAATACATGGTTTCTTGGAGATATGAAATTTATCTTCTCGTGTTCAAATCCGATATCTCACTCGTTCGCTGCGCTCACTCGTGAGCTATCGATTTGAACACTCGAAGATAAATTTCATATCTCCGCGAAACCATGTATTATTCTTTTTATTATATAAACCTACTAATTACGATGTTTTTGACGATTTTCCGAAGATTTCCGACCATTTCCGAAGATTTCCGAAAATTTTCAAAATATTGTCCGAGGGTTGTACGAATGTTTCCGAACATTTTCCGAGAATTTCCGAAGTTTTCCGAAGATTGCCGAGGAAGATCCGAAGATTTTTCGACTTAATATCGATTTACTTTGGCTCATTCAGCATTGGAACATGGCAAACTCTGCAAGCTGATTGGTCAAAAATGATATCACACATGTGTGGCCATGTGGATATCATTTTTATCCACACATGTGGGATACCATCTTTTACGACTGTTTTTGCGTATGCAAAACGGGAGTTATGGAATGAGTGGCGATTTGAAGCCATCCTTCCTTCCTTCCTTCCTTCACTCCTTCAGTCGATCAGATGTAAACAAAAGGCCGTTGACAGATGGTTGGCAGACCTACATGTAACGCCACTCTACATGTAACGCCACTCTCAGTTTGACGTTGCGGTTTAATTTATTAAGACCGATGACAGACCACTGTACTAGTTTGTGTAATCGCTAGCTGACAGAAGATTATCAGTGTCACGCGACAAAGGTCAACCTAGCCGATTTCAAAATAAATTTTATGCGACGCTTAATCTTCACAGCAATCTATCAAAACACATTCCGGCAATTGAACGTCAATCGTAAACGCTGTACAGAGAAAAGAGTGTACACACGCTAGCACGAAAACACGCAAACAACACGCAAACTTGAATTTGTCTGCTTGGAACTTGCTTCTTTTACTCCCAATGCAAATCAAAATGAACTAGACGCTTAACTGCGTGTACTCGGGCTTCTCTTTAAAAAATTAACTTGGATCAGGCTGTTTACATAACCTCACACGACAATAATTATAGTAAACATACTTCGCATTGCGAGATCTCATGTCTTTTCTCGCTTTTATTGTCACCATTGAATAATTGTTTACATTTCCGGTTGAGTAAATAGCTTTCAACATTCTCTACATAGTCATCTACATACGACATGAAGTGCTGGACAAGAGCATATGCTGTTACAATAATTGAAACGATAAAAACAAAGCAAGATAAACCCAATGAAACAAAAAAAGAAAAAGCAAAAATTGAAAGAAAGAATATAGTTACCCAAAAGCTGCTTGACACACATAGAAGTTACTGGTTCTGGGACAAAATTTTTAAAACAAATATAACAAAGCTTTATTATAAAGAAACTCGGCTCCCATGCTCGCCTCGTTTCTTTATAATAAAGCTTTGTTATATTTGTTTTAAAAATTTTCTCCCAGAACCAGTAACTTCTATGTGTGTGCTGGAATTTGAGTGAAAATAAGCAAGCAAGGAAGTAACAAAGAGCGAGCGGGAATGTAACAAAAAAAATATTTTCTTTTTAAAAAATGCCCGCACTGTATAATATACAAAAGTGTCTCAGAATTATTTTCCATTTGAACAATTATCTGCACTTGTATATACGAAGAGATGGGAAGAGGTAGAAGAGGTCCTATCGATCAAAGCAGCAAAAAACCAAAAATTGGTAAAAACAAAGAAAGAGGAGGCAATTGGAAAATGTATAACATACGCCACCACCATTATGAAAAAGATAATTCACAATTTTTATCAGAAGGCTTAATTGCAGAAATGAAAAAAATGAGACCGCAAGATTTAATGAATATTCTTATTGGTGATGGAGAAATTGCGGAGCCACCACAATGACTTAAACAATTGTTTCTATAAGTATATAATGGCAGACACGTTGGAACAAATAAAAACACTTCCACCAGAACTTCGTGAAATAATCTACAAAGAGTTTATTAAAATAAAACTCAGGCAGCAAACGGCACTTGGCTGGGACAAAGTACACCAAAATTTGCAGAAAACCCCTTTTTGTCATAGACGGCAAAGGCTTGTGAAAGTTATGTTTTGTCTTGAACATAAAAATTGCGGCGTTGATGGGATATGTGTTCCGTGTATACGAAAAGACTCCATCAATCATTACGCTTTCCCAGACATAGACGAATACAACAGCTCCAGACGCTGTATTGAGATATGCGATGATGATCTTGAACATGCTTGGATCCTTTGTAAGTTAAGGGTTTAGACCCAACGCGAGAAATCTTTCAGAAGTTTTACTGAGCGGCCGATACCTTCGTTTGGTTGCAATATTTTTGTTTCGAAATATGTGAGTTGCGTGACATTTTTCTCAGAAAGACCGGAAACCATTATTTTTATTTTCCAGGCCCCTTGGACGAGCACAGTACAAAACAAAATGGCGGTCGCTTCACGATTTAGTGTTTGGGCCGAAAAAAGACGAAACAGAGCAGATGTTACAAAAAAAATACGCTCAGTTAACGCGCTGTAAGTTTTTGTGCCCCCACAGAAGCGACGAGAAGAAATCGAGAAATAACAGGATTTGATCACAGAAATTTTGTCGATCTATCGAGCGATCTTTCCAGAACATGGACTCGTTCGAACCTGTTTACTTTTTTTGTGCCTCTTGCATAGCCTCTACGAATTGATATGTTATCTGTCTGACTTCGTTCTGCCAAACGGGAGTAGAAAGTTCGTTTAAAATAAAGCAAATCGCGTGGAAAAGGACAAGCATTTTGGCCTCTTGGCTATATTGTATTTACAAATCTAAACCAAGTTTTTAATTATTCTGTCCAAAAGCGCATGCGTACGGTCTCATTTAGGTGAAGAACAGAGAAAGTGGCACCACAAGGGTCAGAAATTTTAAACTGAAACAAATAAATAGAAATTTTGCCCATAGACTAGCTAGTTCACGAATTCTGGTGAAGCCAAGAGAGGTGTGGTTGGCCCCCACTGAATCTTGCTATAATGGCTTGTGCAGATGGTGAGTTACGGGGTATAGGGGAACTCCTTTCAGTGGGAGATGCCCCTTGGGTGAGCCCGCTCCGGCCCTACTGATAACGTGGGGGTGCTCAGAGATCCCTCGGGATTTCAAACCTCGTACCCAGAGGTAAAATGGGGGGGACAGCCGCCTTGTCAGCGGCGGGGAAAAGACCTAGCCGGGGCTAGGCAAAGAACAGCCAACGAGCACCCCCCGACCAGGGTTTTGACCTTTTGTTTGACCTGTCACGCAACGCCGGTCACGCGTGACTGTATCGCAACAGAGTCACACAACTTCACGAAACGTCACGCGTGAAGGTAACGCATTCATAAATTTTTTGAAAGACTTAGAGAAAATTTTTTGAAAGACTTAGAGAAATTTTTGAAAGACTTAGAGAAAAAAAGACTTAGAGAAAATTTTTTGAAAGACTTAGAGAAATTTTTTTGAAAGACTTAGAGTAAAAAAGACTTAGAGAAAATTTTTTGAAAGACTTAGAGAAATTTTTTGAAAGACTTAGAGAAAATTTTTTGAAAGACTTAGAGAAAAAGACTTAGAGAAAATTTTTTGTAACACTTAGAGAAAATCTCGTTTTTTTCCCCAAAAAGTTAATTCAAATTTGTGCTGGAACGGCTATCATTCTTTAATAAAGTGAAAGAGTGTGCGCTTTGACTGATATCTTATTTCGAAACGTCGACCGCGCTGCCCAGAAACTTTTTTTGAAGCCTAATTCTTTCTTCGTGCATGGCCTCTTGTCGTATTTTTTCTATGTCAGGGCTACTTTGTTTATTTTTTTCCTTGGGAAGTGTTCCTTTCCGAAGAATCTCCTTCTGAATTAGATAGCTCTGTTTTTCATCAAGAATGCTTTGAAACTCAGAATCGCTGATTTTACCGTCAATGAGTGATTTTGACAGTATGCGGTTGACAGTATCGCATTTTGACAAAGCAAGTGTCATGATTTTGCAGTGTTTGATAAGTTTGGGCTCAAGCTTTTTGTAAAAACCGGTTAGCCCAGCAGCTGTTAGCCCAAATAAAGAGGCAACACAACCAATAGGTATTGCCGCTGGAATTCCAATGCCTGTAAAAGCAGCTGCTACTCCACCTGCGGATAGAAAACCACTAATACCGCCAGAAGAAAAGCTAGCATAGTTGATAATGGTTTTAGTTCTTTTATATTTTTTGGCAACAAGCCTATAATGTGAAACTTCGTCACTTAAATCTTTTAAAACTTCATTGGCTTTCCGCATACGAAAATTGTTATCTGGTTGAGTTGGAAGACCTGGATAAAGTTTTGTCTGAGTTTCTGTTTGTTCATAAGCTGGTGCAGATGGTAATACGTTGGATGCCATGGTTATATTTACAAAATTATTTTCTTGTTTAATTTATTTCAATTTGAAACTGAAGAGGCCAGCCGTTAAAATTTAAAAGTCTATTATTTTCATCCGTCACTGAAAGCGTCATATTTGAAACGTGATTACCCACAGAAACATCGCGCAAAACGTTAAGATGTGTATTTTGGTAATGGATTTTTTGATACGGTGTTCCTCGTATGTCAAAGCAAGCTAAAAGACTTGAAGGCTTTCCATTTAGCAAGCTTTGTTGCTTGTCGATAAGGTCACAGTTAACGAAGTAATGTTTAGGATTTGAAACATCATTTATTACAATTTTTGTAAAATAATCCTTTTCCATTGCGAAATTTTTATACCCAGGAATATTAAAGAACTTAATAAGACTTTCATTCAGTCCAAAATTTTTTATTTTGGACTCATTTGCTTGTATTATCAAAGTACGACCTGTAATGCCTTTTGACACAAAAAACAAATCTTTCTCTGAAAGTAAATTTTCATTTACGAATCCTTTTTCAAAAATATCCCCAATGTCATTCAGTGAGTAGTTTCCCATTCGTAAATAACGTGTTTTCTCATCTTGCTTGTTTAATTTTTTATAAAAAATTATTCCATCCTTTTCAAAACTATTCCAGCTGTTGTAAAGAGAACAACTTAACAGCCGGATATAGCTTGGGTTTTCAATAGGTTGGTCAAAATAGACCGTATGCGGATTTTCTTTTGTAACAACAGTAAGAATAACCATTTTTATAATTAGAGAAAAATATTTTGTTTAAATAATGGATAATGAATGGACCGGTGGTGGAGGATGGTTGAATGCTTATTCGAGGCAGCAAAGAACCAAAAGTGCAGCGAAAGCTGATGCAGCAAAAGACAAGGCCCCTCAGCCTTCACAGCACAGCAGCGCATCTGCGCTTCTAAAATGGATTCAGACACCACAAGCTGACAGCATTGCCAAAGTAGCAGAACAAAAGGCATGGAAAACTTTTAATGCAAAATACCCGAATGCTGATAAATCAAAGTTTGAGCCACAGACCGATTTCACCAAAGACCACACAGCAACCTCAGAAATTTATTTCAAAGCAGGGCCAGGCAATTTGATAAACGTTTTTGGTTCAGACAGCAAATATTGGAGCCCGGAAATGAAAAGTGCGCTGGGTGTTGGCCAATCATCAGAAGGGTTCCCACAACAGCTTACACCAAGTGGTTTAAAAGGTGACTCTTTGCCCATCCCTGCTGTTGGCTTTCACGATGCCGCCCCGAGTTTGAAAAAAATATTTAATAACCAACTGAATATTTACGTAACACCGGACCAGTATTTCACAACAAAGTTCAGAGAGGTATTTCAAAAAACCAAACTCACCCACCATTCAGGGAAAGAGTCAAAAACATGGCTAGCCGGCCCAAATATGAGATATTGGCCACAGCAGCTGAATTTTGCTGTCTGGTGTGCGACAACGGGCTGTGGTATAAGTCGCGAAATTTTCGATAACAACTATGCTATGCCACCGAATGTGCGAGCTTTTTACAAGTTCAATATATATTTTACTGTCAGGCGAATATTGTTTCAGATGGGGGGAATACAAAGCATAAGCGCTTTGCCAGGCGACCCTACTTTTGACCAGATTAACAACAAATACGACGTGGCTTCATACAAAAGAATATGCAATGAGTTCGGAGTCGACCCGTCAAGCGATTTTCGTTTTAAAAGAGGCGCAAACCACGGCCTGGGAAGCGTTTACATCTATGCCTCATACATTGGACCATCAAAAGAAGAGGGAGACATTTACCCCGGGGGGTCAAAAAAGTTCTCAGACGAAGGTGGATCAGGCTCAAAAGGTAACTTGATTTATTATATCGAGCCAGATGACGCTGCCTACGGACAGGCAGACTGGTTTTGTCCAAATGTAGCAGAAGGTCTAACGCAGGCGGGTTTGTCGCGAATAAACCAGTCGATAGAGGCGTTCGTTTACTGTGTTTTGGGTTCACAGGTGAACGTTAGAAGTAGCATTCTGGGGTCAGGAGGGCGCGCAAAGGAAGCGCAAAGTGAGTTCCTTGTTTTAGTGGAAGACTCAATAAGGCAACCGGATCTGGCAAAGTCAGTTCAAAGGTACCAACTTGCTGTAGATGAGGCTAAGGTGAGGCTTAACCTTGCTGTTTGTCCGGGGGCCTGGCTGATGCCTGCGAGTATGGTGATAAATACTGAGAGTACGATTGGTTACAACAACCAGCTCAAACAGGCTGTGCCAGGGATGAAGCTCGGGGTTAACGACGAAGTGAATAAGAGCACAAAAAAAGTGGGCGTAACAAACATGAGCGGGGGTCCGTCAAAAGTAAAAAGACCAATAGGTCATACTTCTGATAAAAAACCACCTGTCGTTCCCGCACAGCCAGAAAAAATCGAACCTGTGCAGGCAACACAAGTTACAGCAAATCCCACAGCGCATGAGAATAATAAAGTCTACCTTATTATGGGTGGCGCTCTTTTTGCATTTATCGCCGCTCACTACGCTTTTTAACTTGCTCGAAGAGAAAGACGGCCACACCGACAATCAACAGCCAAGCATTTTTGCCAAGAAAGCTGATCACCTGACCAGCCGCGCGAAACACAAAGCTGACAATTGAGCCAAGTAGTCCAGGTAGAATGCCTGCTATTTTTTTGCCAAGCGTTTGAAGGCCATCGCCGACACCCTTTGCAACAGCCTTAAGCCCGTTTGAAAGAGAGCTCAGAATGACGCCAATAGTCGTGCCAACCGCAAGCAAAACTGCTGTGACGGTGAAGCCATACTTTTTGAAAATCTCTTTAACCTTTTCTCTTAATTTGTTTGTTAAGGACAACCTTTCGATCTCTTCTTCTCTTTCATTCTCTATTTCATTTATTTCTTGATCTAATTCAAGAACTCTTTCACGAGCTTGCTGTCTTTCATCTTGTGGCGCGTTTTCGTCGTTTGCAATTTCTTCTTGTTCTTGTCTTTCTTCTCGTATTTCTTCTTCCCTTTCTTGCCTTTCTGCTTCATGTTGTTGGAATTCTTGTAAAGTGGGTGCTTCTGGAATTCTTGTTTCTTGTCCAAGTATCTGATTTTCAACAGCATTTATTTGATAATCAATTTTCGCTATTTCTTCTTTTGCCTTTTTTATGTTCCGCTCTGCCAAAGCTCTTTCTGAACTGTCTTTTGAGGTATCTTTTGAAATTTTTTGTTTATCGGCAATATATTTTTCCCATTTTCCCTTTTCTTTTTTCTGTTTGTCCAAGAAGTCTTCTCTTTTAAAGCCAAGTTTTGTTTTAAATCTATTTATGAAAGTAGAAAGAAGTGATTTTTTGTCTGATTTAAAAACTTCAATGTCTCCACCTCGGGGTCCTTTCGCAATGATTTTGCCACGATTGTTTATAGACAAATCAATGCTTTCATTATATTCTGGGAAATAGTATTTTATCTTATTTTGCGCCTCTTGTAACTGAAATTCCCTTGTAAGATTACCACTACCCTCGATAAAAGAGGTTTCTGCAGTATGTGAGCCGCGCTCAGGCGGCCTATTCATCGTGGTAGTTCTCAAAGGTATTCGTTCTCTACGTCCGGGTGTCGACGAGGAGCGTGGATCAAACGCCCCTGTTGTGATGTCTTTATCGTCGTCATTGCGCTCATCTGTATGATCCAAGAGAGGAACTGTTTCGTCAAAGCCACCACCTTCCGCCATCGATTATCAACAAAGTTGATTATTAACAAAGTTGATGGAGTTATTTTATATTTACAATTGAAATTTTTTAATTGAACTTTTTATATTCTTTGTAATAATGGACGGTGTACAGGAAAACCTTCGGCCAACACGTAGTGAAAAAACTCTTGGCGCGCTAAGAGCGGAGCGCGCGGTAAAACGCATCACTTTCGTGAAAACAGAAGCCAATCCACAGGAAACGCTTTATGTTTCGGTGCCCAAGCTGAATGAAAACGAGGTCCTTGTTCCCGGCTCACTTGCGCTACGCTTCAACATCGATTTGAGCGGAGGCCATGCCAACAACTTTCTTGTCGACAATGTTGGACGGGCGCTAGTTGACAAACTTGTTGTGAAGTACTCTGGCACCATACTGCAGGACACAGTCGGTTACGACATTTACAAGATATTCGAGGACCTCTTCCTATCGCAGGAGGAGCGCGACAACATGTTGCAAGATGGAATCCAGAGTGTGGGCCTCAACAAAATTCGCTCAAACGCGGGTGACAAGCAGACCACAGGCGTCGATTCGGAAAACAAACTGAACAAGATTTACGGATCAAAATACAGGATACGCCTTGACCACCAGATTTTGAACGACCACGGGACCTTTTATCCGCAGGCTCTATACAATGATCTTGTGTTCGAACTGACACTTGCGCCAGCCTCTCAGGTTGTCAGAGGCTCCGATAAAACAAAACTGGAATACAAGCTGACAAACATCCAGCTGGAGTACGAGATGATAAGAAGCAAAACACTGGCAGATGAAGCCCTCAGCGAGTACACAAATGGAAAAGAATTTGCGTATGACCACATCCAGCGTGACGAAGTGGTTACCTTTGTCAAAGCAACAGACACAAGTCTGAATCTCAGAGTTAACCCGCAGAGAAGGTCCCTCAAAGGCATCTTGCTACTGTTTGTCGAGCCCTATGTTGCTGGCACAAGGCAGGCAGAAAATTACTTTAACCCAGACCTAACGAAAATTAGTGTCACAGTGAACGGCTCGCCCAACAGGCTGTACAACAACGGACTTGAAGGAATTGATATTTGGGAGGAGGTCAAACGCTTCTTTCTAAAATCCAAAAACAAAACACAGCACATGAATCCAACAAAGTTTTATGCAGATAACAAGTTCGGGGTTATGATCGATCTGCGTTCCATGGCTGATCACTCGATGCACGGAAGCGGCACGCGACTTGTAAACACAAAGGATGGAGTACAGCTGGAGCTTGAGAGGAATGCAAGCGGCTCTGGCAATGACAAAGTTAGATGCCACATTTACGTAATCAGTGACGCGCAGATGAATATATTAGGAAGGCAATTCGAATCTGTTCTATATTAATATAGCAACTGAGTTGCTGACGATGGATCCGAGCAAGATACCCTTTAACGCTCTGATTGTGGGGCCGACGAATTCAGGCAAATCTAAATATGTGGTTGACCAGATCTACGGCCCTTTCCGCGGCAAGTTCGACTACATTGTGCTTATCTGCCCAACATTCGCGCACAACAAGACCTACTACCGAATTGGTGAAAATGATCCAAGAATGTTTGTGATAATATGCAAGCAGCACGAGGTGGAAATTTTTTTGAAGATCGTGAGCTGGCTGTTTGAGGGCACCAACACGCTCATAATCCTAGATGACTGCGCAGCCTCTAAAGATGTGAAAGGGCGCACAGGCCAGCTGGTAAATCTTGGCTTTTCCGCTCGACATATCGGCATCAGCGTTTGGGTGCTGACCCAGAAGATAACCAGCATAACTCCTTCCTTCCGTGAAAACGTGGCGGCTATCGTTTTATTTTACACTCCCTCAGCCAAAACTACGAAGGCAATCTTTGAAGATTACGCCGGCGAACTCTCCCACGATGAGTACAAAAATCTGATTTCAAAGCTGAAAGAGCGGAAGTTCTCTTATCTTGTGTTCTCGCTTCGCTACCCCTACGGTATTCAGTGGGGTATCAGCAACTCAGTTGCTATCCACACCCCAGAGTTTTAAACTTTTTTGAATTAAAAAAATAAAAGTTGTATATAGTATATAAACATGGCTGAACAAGAGTTCGCAGATGTTATAAACCTACTGGAAGCTGAGCCGTCAAGCAGCCCGGCTGATAGTAGCCTTGTGCCTCAGTTGCTATCCGGACCTAACATTCCTGCTCTTCGTGAGCAGCTGGCCGTGCTTGTATCAACAGGCAAATCCAAAGAGGCCATCGGCATGCAGTTAACACATGAGCATTTGAAACGCTTGACCGATAAAGAAGTTGAAAAGTACTACAAGAGATATGAAACCTTTGTTGGCAGCAAGACAACCGAAAGCATGGTTGACAACCTACTTACGCTTGTGACAAGAGGCCTGCAAATGGTTATTGAAATAGATGACGTTGATGCAATGAAAAAAGAACTAAAAGGAGACTTCATTATAAACAAAGAAATGACAGATTTTGTCGGCGGGCTCTCTTTGAAATATGGGAAATTTCTTGCTCCTATTTCGGCTGCGCTGATAACGGCGAAGCACATTCATTTGGAGAAAAATGACAAAGCAAAATTAGAAGAAATTCCTGAGCATTCCTTACCAACTACTGAACATTTGCAGACAAATTCTGAATAATTGCATAATAATTTTTTATTTGCTTAACAATAAATGTCAACCGAACAATCCAAGCAGAGCGAGACCCCGCAACAAAGTTGCAATCCTCAGGTCGACCCGCAACAAAGTTGCAATCCGCAGGTCGATATAACACAGCAAGCAACAACTCCAACTCCAACTGCAACTCCGCAGCGAGTAAAAAATCCCAAGCGTGTGGCTGCAGGCAAAATGGTTGCTGAAAAAACGCGGCTGGCCCGTGAACAACAGAAAAAAGCTGCAGCTGAGGCTGCTATCATAATCGCAAACAACAAGGCAAAGGCCACTGCCCCAGTTTCTGAGCCAGACCCGCCTACAGAATACGAAACACCAAAAAGTACCAAAGTTGATAATAGCAGTCTCAGCACCACCCAATGGATTGGTGTTATCAGCATAGTCGTTTCACTGATTGGGATTTATTACAAACGTGAAGAGCTCAAGGCCGTATTCAGCAAAAAAAAGACACCTGAGCCTATCAACAAAGTTGATGAGCCACAACCTGTTAGAGATGTAAAACAACCCAGAGTTTTAAGACATATGGATTAATATTTATAATTAAATATTTTTGGAATAATATTATATCTGCTTCCTATACAATGAAGAAAGTTGACTTTCCCCAAGCTCTTATCTCAACCGCGGCCATTATTGGTATCGGTCTGATATGGTACGACTTCAACTTTAAGGTTTTTCTTACGGTACGCCAACTTATGGATAATTCATTATATGACCCGGAAGAAGAAGAGACAAATAATTAATTTGATTTAAACTTTTGTAGGTTTTTCTATACTTACAAAATAATGTCAGACAACAAGCTTGTTAAAACAATCACGGATGCGGCTACACTCACTGGTTTAGTCGCCGGCATCGGCTGGGTCGCAAAAAAGGTTGTGAAAGAGAATTTTACTTCTGACCCCAGCAGCAGTGCAATGAACTACGTGAAGTTCACCGCCGTCATGGCAGGTAGCATTGCGCTCAAACAGTACCTCGAGGACCAAAAAATCCTTCCCACCAGCATGTAAAGTGGGGTAAACCCCACACCCCTTGGGTATCAGCAACTGAGTTGCTACCCAGGATTTTGATTTGAAAAAACTCTGCTCTTTTAATATATCACAATGGCAAGTATCGCGATTATGGCTGGTGGAGCTATATTGAATGCTGCGGCTTTTATAGGTGGCAATTATCTTGCAAAGGCACTTGGCGGAGGTGACGCTGCACTTGATGAAAAAGTACGACATGACAAAGCTCTCGAGGCATATCAAGCGGCTTACGCCAAATACTCCCGTGACCGCACCAAACTTCTCGACTGGATTGCGACTAACACGCAAATAAAAGAGCAGGCCAAACAGAACTTTACTAACACTGACTACGCCTTCAAACTGTACAACCAGGCGCACCCTGACAAACAAATGATACCCCCCAAAGAACCCAAGTTCTCAGATTTCTATCAACCAAGCCAGCAGCAGAAAAATGGTGAACTCATGTTCGTGGGTGCCGGGGCTCTTGCTTTGGGCTACGCTGCCTTCCGTTTCCTTTAGTGAAGTGGGGTAAACCCCACACCCCAGCATTTTAAACTTTTTTAATTTCTTACTTATATAAGTAGGGTAAACACGATGGATGCCAAACTCGCAAAGATATACTATAGCCCTGGGGGCTACTGGAAAGGTTTTGCTGCAATCAAAAAATTATCCAAAGCTGCTAATGTACCAGAAGAAACCGCAAAAAAGTGGCTGTTCAAGCAAGCACTCGGGCAGATATTCCTCCCAGCGCCGAAGCGCATTCCTCGGCCGAAATTCGATGTACCTATACCCAACAAAGTGCACCAGGCGGATCTTCTTTTTTTGCCACATGACAAACTGCCCCGCGGGCGCAAAGTTTTCAAATACGCACTCACCGTTGTCGACGTGGCCAGCCGATTCAAAGAAGCTGAACCCTTGACCTCTAAAAACTCTGATGAAGTTGCCGTGGCTTTTAATAGAATTTACAAACGCTCACCTCTGAAATGGCCTGAACTGCTGCAGGTTGACCCCGGGCGCGAATTTATGGGCGCTGTTACAAAAGAAATGGAAAATCACAAAACATATATTAGGCGTGGGCGAGTTGACATTCACCGTGATCAGGCCATTGTTGAACGTTTTAACCGCACCCTGGCTGAGCGCTTGTTCGGGCACCAGTACGCAGTTGAAATGCGTAGCAACGAGGGCCAGCGGTCTACGGCGTGGGTAAAAAGACTTCCTGAAGTTGTAGCCGCTCTGAACAATGAAGTCACAAGCCTTATCGGCAAGAAACCTGTAGTTGCCATCAAAGAAAAAAATGTTTATGCAAAGCCATCGACACCTTATTTGAGACCTGTTGGAGAAAGCGAAAAAAAGCTCCCCTCTATTGTGAATGTTAGGTATTTGTACCAACCTGGCGAGCTTGAAGGTGGTGTGAAAAGAGCCACTGATCCAATCTGGTCTTTGAAAGTTTACAACATTGAACGTTCTTTTACCAAACCGAATCAGCCCGTTCTCTACTATTTGCATGACGGGCCCAAGCGTGGCTTCGTGCGTGAAGAACTGCTTGTTGTGCCTCCAAACACACAATTACCCCCCGAGCGACTTTAACGCTTCTTCTATTTCTTCCATTTCTGTATTTGTTAATTCTATTTCTTCCATTTCTGTATTAGCGAATAAAGCTTCTATTTCTTCCATCTGGTTATTATACCCGTAAGCCTTTGTATTTACCCCGTCGTCAGCTATCCAGCGCTTTGAATCAAACGGGGACAGTGAAATTTTATTTACATGCATGCCGTAGATTTCGTGCCCCTCGCTTCGCAAAATGTTCATTCCGTGCCACATCTGCTCTTTGCTGAACAGCACCTGCTTGTACTGTTCATGCTTGATTTGCTTCTTCACAACGTTCTTTTTCACGCCTTTCGCTTTTCTTACGTTTATTTCGTCAACTTTTATCATGTTACAGCATTGCGACACTATTGCTTTCGGATGTTCCTTTTTTATTTTTTTGACCAACTCTGCGTCTTTTGCCATTATTGCCTGCACTTTTTTTCCTTCGCAGGTGCACTCTTTTATTTCCGTCTCAGGGAAGTCTTTCTTTATTTTGTCTATTCCCTTTTTGCTTTCACCTTCCGTCATGATTGAGTACATCTTTGACCTCAGCCCCACATACTCCGATATTGGGGTCCCCCTGCACTCATCTTTCATTTTTCCCAAAACCTTTTTGTTCACTTCTGAGAAGAGCGGATGCTCCTCCGGGTATTCTGATGTATCATAGAAGCTTTCGTTTTCTTTTATGTCTTTGTAAACATCCTCTGTTTCTATCTTCAGCAGCAGGCTGTCCGTGTCCGTGTACAGGAGCTCGCATTTCTCACCGTACTGCTTTTTCAGGTGGTTGTAAAAGAAGTCGTACATAAGTATCTTGCTTTTGTCAAGGATTGTCATTCCTGTGTAAACCGGCTTGTTGAGCAGCAGGCGGCTTTTGTGCATGTCAATGCCTACCAGGTCGTTTGTGAATATTACGTGCCTTGCGTACAGAGGGCTTGCGACCAATTTCCTTATTTTGTCTTTCTCATTGCTGCGGACTATTCTTATGTCTACTCGGTTGCGCAGGTTCTCCATGGTTTTGCCGAAAACTGAGTTATTCATCAGCTTGTAAAAGTTCTTTTCAAAGTCATTCTTTGTTTGCTTTCTGAATTCTGTGTTCATCCGAATGTACGGCTCCATCCAGCACTCTTGTTCGAACTCCAGCGCCCTTTTTACGCGCTTCAGTTTCATCCCCTGCTTCAGATAGAACTTCAAGTTTTCGTAGTGAACCACGTAGTCTTTTTTATCCTCAAGTGTCAGCAGCAGCTTCTTGCTGTTGGGGATTTTTAGGTCCAATTCTTTTATCAGATTATTTTGGTAGTCCGACATGTTTTCTTTTTTCACGACCTTTTTCTCTGGCGCCAGCGGGTAGCTGTTGTGTTCTTTATGCAGCTCCGCCGGGTACTCCAAATCAACTTCTAGGATCCAGCCTTTCTTGGCGTTTTCTTTTTTGTTCAGGATTTCCTCCTCTGTCGGCATCACGCGTTTCCATTTGAATCCGCTTTTGGGGAGTGGCTTGCTCATTGCCCAGCCGTACAGGTTGTTCGCGTCCAGATACATAATGTAACTGTTTGGTTTGCTTTTGTCATAGTCTGTTACCAAAGGATTGTTTGCCTTTGCGTGTCTTTTGCTTACCATCGAGATTCCTCCGCGAATTCCTCGTTCCACAAAGAGATGCATTTCATGGTCTGTTAACAACTCAAGCTCGACACCCGTCTTTTTCAAGAGTGCGTCCCATGATAGGCCTGGTGATGTGAAATAGTGCGCCGGGTCAAGACCGTACTGCCGCAAACACAATTTACGGAAATTTTCAAATACATCTGCCAACAGTGCTACATCCGTTTTTACGTAAAGGTCATGGTAATCCCCCAATGTTTTACAATCAAAAGTCTTCCATACTTCCTTCGCGTGAGCGTACTCATCTTCTGTAATGTGTTCATCGTTGAGTTTGCTGTAGAAGTCTTCTTTTTTTGGCAGACTTGTTTCGCTGAATTTTTCAAATGAATCCATGTACTCGTATGGGTAAATTCCCTTTTTGTAAAGCAGATCACTGCCGTTTGATAATGTTGATGTTATTTTGAATTCCTCCTTAATTTTCTCTTTGTACTTCAGCTCTCTGTCTTTTAATTCTGATGTGGCTTTTTTTACCCCCTTTACTTTTACTTCTACCAATGAGTCCAAGCTTGCTAGCATAAAGTTCAAGCTGTCTATAAAGCGCAAACCATCAACCGAAATGGTTATGTACTTCTCCATGTTGTTTGCGACACATTTCACCTCTTTTTTCAAATTTGCCATCGCCTGCATTAAATGGTGCGCGTCGTACCCCCTCAGGTTGTGAAATACAACTGGTATCTGGTCCGTCTTGGGATTTATTCTCAGTTTAAGGTTACAGCTGTTGTGCGCCGCTCCTCTGTACTTACCCGTCATATGGCAATGGTCTTTTACCGCGTCTCTGTAGTTCTTTTGTAGCAGTGGCTTTTTGCATAAATAACAGTCGGTTTGTTGTTTTGCTTTCTGCCTGTCCTTTTGCTCTGGCTTTTTCAGTATTATTGTTTCAAATTCTTCACCTCCTTTTGTTACATGACCTGACAATGGTTCTAATCCTTTCCTTAGATATTTTTGCTCTTTGAAAAAGCAACTCCTGTGGTATTGGCCCTGGTATTTTTCTTCTCCTGTTATAAGACCTTTTGTGTATACAGGCAATGAATCCCAATAGTTTTCTTTTACCAGTTGCTTTTCACAGATATGACAGTTATATACGTTTTTGAAGTCATACCAGTCTTCGTGCGTCATTGTTATAGGTTCCTGTTTGGCGAGCGTTTCTCTTATTTTTTCCTTTTCCTGCATTATGCTTTCCAGAAATGACTTTACCGCATTTTCGCCCCTGTAAACTTTTGACCCTGTTACTTCTCCGTCACTTTTCACAACAATGTATGAATACCCGCACGCTTCATGCAACTCGGTCTTTTCTGTGTAACTTTTGCATTTTTCAGGGTAACGCTCACAGCCTTGTATCTTTTTTACCAGTGCCTCAAAGTCAGCGTATATCACGTAGGGAGCTTTCATCTGTTTCTGATGATTTTGAAAAGCGAGGATGTTTTCCCCCTCTTCCGGCATGTCTATTTTTTTTGGTCTGCCGTTCACTCCATTGCAGTACTTTTCGTGTTCCACCAGCGTGTGCGCTCTTGTGAAACGTGTTAAGCACCTCATGCAGTAGAAAGTTTTATTGTTTATTGCCTTATCGAACAACAAAGCGCTTTCTCTTTTTATCCAACAGTAATGCTGTCTCTCGCCTTTTTCAATCAACATCAGGTTTATTCTTTTTACGCTTTTTTCTTTACTGCTTATTCTGTACACTATCACTGTGTCTTTTTCCCATCCGAACACGTTTATTGCCAGGTTTCGGTTTTGTTTTTCCAGCTTGTCGATTTGTTTTACCGGTGTTGGAAAATCTATCCCCTCGTAATTTATCCCGTCATTTTTGGGGTATTTGCTTGGTCTTTCTGGATGCACACCGTCTTTTGGAGGAAATAATGCTGCTCTTAGAGCCCACTTCAGGCATTCGTTGTCTTTATTTTTCACATTTATTATTGCCTTCTTTTTTGCCAGAGCGGCTGGAAGTGGCAAATAGGTTCCTCCGCGTAGTGGCTGATATTTTGCTACGTTCACGTATGCTAGCTCTATACTTTCTATATCCCATCCTGATCCTAGCAATGACCAGTTTTCTATTTCTCCCTTTATTCTTTCCATGAATTCTTCGTATTTTTGTTCTATCTGTTCTTTGTCATACCTGGTAAAAACGTGCGGCTGGTCCTCTTTAAAATAGTGCGACATTTCTTGCGTTTCTCCGTTTCTTTCTATTTCAAAATTTACTTTTAACCCGAAGCTCACCTTTACACTTCCCAACTTTAGAATTTCCTGTTCAATCAAATTAGTATACTTTTCTTTGTTTGCATTTTTAAACATATAAATATCTTTGTTGTTTGGATTTGTTTGAGATACGTTCATTATCCATACACGAAGCCATTCTTGGAAATTAGTCTGACTTATTTTAAACCCGTCGCGTGTAAGAACACGTTCAGGTTGTAATGGTTGAGGAAGATTTCTATTTTCCTCTTCAGTTATTGGACCGTAAAATGTTTTCAGAACATTGGACGAAAATCTCGCGGCTGCCATCTCGGCGTATATACAAGTGCAGATAATTGTTCAAATGGAAAATAATTCTGAGACACTTTTGTATATTATACAGTGCGGGCATTTTTTAAAAAGAAAATATTTTTTTTGTTACATTCCCGCTCGCTCTTTGTTACTTCCTTGCTTGCTTATTTTCACTCAAATTCCAGCACACACATAGAAGTTACTGGTTCTGGGAGAAAATTTTTAAAACAAATATAACAAAGCTTTATTATAAAGAAACGAGGCGAGCATGGGAGCCGAGTTTCTTTATAATAAAGCTTTGTTATATTTGTTTTAAAAATTTTCTCCCAGAACCAGTAACTTCTATGTGTGTGCTTGAAGTACTCATTTCGTTTTTCGTTTCTTCTTTTAGAGCGCAACTAAGCTTAAATATGGTGTCCATTGCATCTTCGAGAACATTCTTGTGTTGATAAGGAAAACTCTGTTGCATGTCTGTAGTCCAGTTTTTCGCAATGCTTGAGTGCTCAACAGCGTCAGTTCCCGCAAGTATTGATGATTCTCTTAGCGTTTCAAACTCCATTATATAGATAGCTCACTATAAAATCTAGGCTTCTGATAAAGCTTTCACTCGGAAGAGTTCGCTCGTAAAGTTCTCTCGTATTAAAGTTCATGCACCTACCCGCTCCGAAGTAGTCATCAACATGTTTCAGTGTGGGTGTACAATCGATTTCGCGTTCTAGAAATCACACTAAATATTTCAACCTTTACAATCCTTGAGATTCTACCGAAAAGAGAGTCAAACGAGACAGCTTCGTACCGTGTATCGCTTTTCACTTTATCACCTCGTGTCGACCTCGTGCCTCTCCACTGTAATTCGAAAATCGATTGTGAACATATTTTATTTTTATTTTACAGCGAAATTGAAAGCGAAGTTTGTGTAATCGCTAGCTGACAGAAGATTATGAGTGTCACGCGACAAAGGTCAACCTAGCCGTTTTCAAAATAAATTTTATTCGACGCTTAATCTTCACAGCAATCAAAGAATGCAAGATGAAACGTATTATGCTCATGGCACGCGACAAAGGTCAACCTAGCCGATTTCAAAATAAATTTTATTGGACGCTTAATCTTCACAGCAATCAAAGAATGCAAGATGAAACCAATATGCTCATGGCACTATCAAAACACATTCCGGAAATTGAACACTTCGACGATTTAATTCGTCACTTGTTAAATAGAAGCGACCAGAAGAACACTCTAGTTTCAAGGACAAGATAAAATCTGGAGCGAGATTTATTCCTAGTAGAAGACCACCTATCCCAACAGCGAGAGGACCCTTCCGCAAGTAAAATAAATTTTATTCGACGCTTAATCTTCACACCAATCAAAGAATGCAAGATGAAACCTATTATGCTCATGGCACGCGACAAAGGTCAACCTAGCCGATTTCAAAATAAATTTTATTCGACTACTATCAAAACACATTCCGGAAATTGAACACTTCGACGATTTAATTCGTCACTTGTTAAATAGAAGCGACCAGAAGAACACTCTAGTTTCAACGACAAGATAAAATCTGGAGCGAGATTTATTCCTAGTAGAAGACTACCTATCCCAAAAGCGAGAGGACCCTTCCGCAAGTAAAGAATGAACAACAAAACTCACAGTATAAGCAATCAAAATAGCGGTCGCAGAAGACAGGGATTGTGAACATATTGTATTTCTATTTAAGTTTGCATGTGACGGAGAAAGCGAAATTGAAAGCGAAGTTTGTGTAATCGCTGGCCATATAAAACAACGAATCGACTTACTCGATTTGCACTCCTTTTACAACTTGTGGTGGCTGAATTAAACTGTTGTTGCTTGGATGATAACCCTCAAAATGGCAGCGATAACAGACCATGTTGTCATGATATCAGAACCTGGCCGACTGTACTGACTGACGCAATGGTTCCGAAACGGGGTCTCGCAGGCTTGTGGTTGTACAAATTATTGCAAAATATCTATTTTAATCGTGAATAGAAAACGGGTTGACAGATGGTTGACAGACGTAACGCGACTCCCCTTGGTTCGGGTCTTTTGGCGTGACAATTTCGTGTTCGGGCCTGTAACAGTCTTGTGTGCGAATTTAGACGTTTCTACAGCACAATCGCTTTTAGCTATGTACATTAATGAAGTTGAGTTCCCGAGGTTTCTTCTAGTATTATTTGATTGATAAACCGTGCAAAAGTTGTTTAATAAAATTTATCTCTAATTGTGCTTCATTTTGTTTGACCGTTGTTTTCGTTTGTAGGATACAATATTTTGACAGCTGTAACGTTGAGTTTGCTGGAGATTACAGGCCACTCATTTGTTGGGCAACGAGCCACAAAGGACAACCAGTTGCTGTGTCTTTATTTTATCCACCAAATAGGTTGATATTGTTGTGCTTGCTACTAACGAATCTGTGTAGAACTTTTTACTAGTGTTATTTTCTATAATGTGGACCCCGAACTCCAACGTTGTCAGGTGTGACGTATGATTTGTTTACATAAATACCAACGTCTACAGAACGGAAGTGGCAAGGTTTTTGTCCATAATGCGTAACAAGCTAAAAGAGTATGTTACCAAAGAACAGTTGCGTTGCGATCAGCTTTTTTTGAGCTGACTCAAGTCTTTTTTTTTTTTCATCTTGTTTGCGCTTTGAAAATCGTTTGATGAAAGGAAACATTTTCTTCTGTCATGGTTGCGACTCCCCTTAGTTCGGGTCTTTTGGCGTGACAATTTCGTGTTCGGGCCTGTAACAGTCTTGTGTGCGAATTTAGACGTTTCTACAGCGCAATCGCTTTTAGCTATGTACATTAATGGAGTTGAGTTCCCGAGGTTTCTTCTAGTATTATTTGATTGATAAACCGTGCAAAAGTTGTTTAATAAAATTTATCTCTAATTGTGCTTCATTTTGTTTGACCGTTGTTTTCGTTTGTAGGATACAATATTTGACAGCTGTAATGTTGAGTTTGCTGGAGATTACAGGCCACTCATTTGTTGGGCAACGAGCCACAAAGGACAACCAGTTGCTGTGTCTTTATTTTATCCACCAAATAGGTTGATATTGTTGTGCTTGCTACTAATGAATCTGTGTAGAAGTTTTTACTAGAGTTAATGTGGACCCCGAACTCCAACGTTGTCAGATGTGACGTATGATTTGTTTACATAAATACCAACGTCTACAGAACGGAAGTGGCAAGCTTTTTGTCCATAATGCGTAACAAGCTAAAAGAGTATGTTACCAAAGAACAGTTGCGTTGCGATCAGCTTTTTTTGTACTGACTCAAGTCTTTTTTTTTTCATCTTGTTTGCGCTTTGAAAATCGTTTGATGAAAGGAAACATTTTCTTCTGTCATGTTGGAGGGCGTAGAAGAACTTTTGTAGTGTTTAGTTCCTCAGTTTTTAAACGGAAATATTTTACATTCAACTTGAATTTTTAACTGTTCAACACATTGAGCCAAACAGCCCCTGCTGAATATTTAAAAGGGAGTTACCTTGGACAGCTGTACGATTAATGCACCATTGTGCAAGGAACAGAGACCCATACAGCCCTCGCTGACTGTTTTAAGCAAGAGAGTTACCTTCGAGTACTCAACATTTTGCAAGGGAGCTACCTTTTGAGTGCTCCACATTTACACAAATAGCTTTGAACTAGCTCAATTCATCTGCAATAACTTTTAGACTTAACTGCAATTGAAATATGCCATTCATATTTCCAACTATTCATATTTACAACTATAGAACATACGTAAAGTATAATTCGAATACATATAAGGTGAAACTTTTGGTGTCTGATTATGACTGTTGTGCTTTTAATGAACTGGGTGCAATATCAAAGTCTTCATTTTCTTCGAACAAGTTCTGTGTGAGTGAAATGTTGCATTTCATTCTCGTGCATATGACAATTTTAAAGCATAAGAATTCACCTTTTTTTTGCACTTGCTGTTATGACAGAATGTTAAATAAATTGAAATTCTGTCAATGGGTAATGTACCATGTTTTCCATAGAGTGATCTCTCTGAGTGGTGACGTTGAAGAAAACCCAGGACCACCAGATTATCGCAACGCAAATACTAAAGTAGTAGCACGTAGTGGTCAACTGCATCTTAACTGAATCCAAAAAAAAACTAGTACATTATACATCAAGGATTACATTATGTTCTCCCCAAAAGACACTCTCAGCCTCCTACAGTAAAAGAAATGCGTCACACATGGACATGATTTCTTTTCCCACTCCTATTCCCTTCCGTCCATCGCCACCAACACTCGCACAAACACATTTTAAATGATGACGTAATCGCTCCCAAAAACAGTCGTGGGCTCATAGGGCCCCTTTGATCTCGACTTGCTACCACTCGCTAAAGCACTGCAGTTTATATAATAAATGTTGTTATATGTTGTGTTATGGGAGGCGCGGTGGCCTAGTGGTTAGTGCGCTGTACTCCGGATCGGACTGTCCGGGTTCGAGCCCTGGCCTGGGCACCGCGTTGTGTTCTTGGGCAAGATACTTTGCTCTCATAGTGCCTCTCTCCACCCAGGTGTATAAATGGGTACCGGCGATAGTCCCTGCGATGGACTAGCATCCAATCCAGGGTGGAGTAGAAATACTCCTAGTCGCTTCATGCTACGGAAACCGGGATAAGCTCCGGCGGTATGAGCCACTAGTAGGCTCGACGCAGACTTTACCGTTTACCTATATATTGTTATGAAAAGGGCCTGGAACCTAGACTGTGAGAATTGATCTACAGCAGTAACTTAATATTATCGCTTAGGTTAATAGAGTAACAACCTCTCACTGCCAACGTTGGCATTTAATGAGGATTGTAACTCTTGGATGAATAAGGTCTCTTTAATTTTACAATGGAGGTCAGTTTTGCCGGACGCTAGAATGTCAAAATGATCCCATTGGATGTTATGGCCCGGTGGTAATAATATGATCAGCGATAGCTGATAGATGATCGTTTTTAGTGAGGGCCTTAAAATGTTCAGTTAGTCAAAATAAAACAACATCTAGCCCTGTTCAGTACTGCCACCCAGGAGAGGGGGGCTTATATCCGGGGGGGCTTATAACCGGATGTATTTTTTTGTTTCCAGTTAGATGGGCCTATAACCGGGGGGGGGGGCTTACAACCGGAATTTTACGGTTTATGAACCTACATGTTCTACCTCTTGACTCAGGTCAATCTTCGGGGTCAAAAAATATAAAAATAATGTTAACTGTTTTGCGTTTTAGATAGATATTTCTGCTCTTCATTCCTAAGAAAACTCATCAAATATAATTTCTCTCTTTCGGTCATAAATAGGCCATTTCCGAGTTGCCCTTTGCCTCAGTTTCAAAACGAGTCTACGTGCGAAACCATTGAAATGAAAATGACTTTGATTTGCATGAAAATGGTCGTGAAGGTGAAACTCATTTTCATATGAATGGTTTCGCACGTAGACTCGTTTTAAAACAGAGGCAAAAAATAACTCGGAAATGGCCTATTATATTAGTCGTTTCTAACTAACCTGGTGTATTCTTTCTGTAGTCTGCGAGGTTTCTTGGGGTCTTATAATTCGCTGATTTTCACTTTCTGTACTGTAAGGCCCCGTGCCCACAATTTCAAAATCGAGGACAATCCAAAGAAAAGCTTTTACGCTGGCAAGAGGCAAGAGTCTTGTCACAAAGATTAGAATGTTATTTTTTAAGAAACGTAAAGCGAGTCTGTACTTCATTAATAATCCCTTTATAATAAGTACTCCCAACCTGGAGTTTGATAAGCCCGTCATATCCGAAGAATTTTACTTTTATCTTGCATTCCTCTTCCTCGGATTGACATGGCGGGACAATTCCGGTGGCCTCACAAAGCAAGATGCACTTTGGTGGGAAAAATTCCGGCGGCTCATAACAGGGCCAAAGTCGAATTATTTTAAATTTTCTTTTAGTTTTAATGTTTTATGTCTGCGCTGTCAATTTAAGCTAATTTATACTGAGTTATATAAGAAACGTAATGTTTGTTTCTTGATCCCACACAGTTGAAAATGGAGATGAGATAATATTCAAACAATAATTATTTAACATCAGTGTATTTTGACAGAGTATTGCTTACATTCAATTCTTCTATTAACTACTACACCTGCATTCCTGCTTGCAGTGTGGCTGTTCTCCTTTGCTGCTGAGCCTTTCGACCAACAACTGAGTTTGCCACTGGCAAGGTGGGTAAAAGTCTTTCTAAATTTGTTTGTCTGTTATTTTTTACTGTAACCTGTATCCTCTCTATTGGAGAGAATGTTTTCCCGCTAAGTCAAACCTTTTGTCTTTTTTGTACAATTCTAAGATAATAGCTGTTTGAAAGCGTCATATTGAAATGCCAAGTCAGGTAAACATTTCAATACCGAGGAAGGATTCAGTTCAATTCAGTTTTTATGAAGTCACTTTCACGTTTAAGCTCGCATTATAGTAAAGAATTACATTTGAAGCTACCGTTTTGGCGAAAATTATGGCTTTACCTTGCTCTAAAAGGTATACAGTGTGTTAAAACGCGAAGAGTGTTGAAGTCTCCTTCAACTGTCGCTTAACACTCAGGGTCTCGTTAACCCGTTGTTTTTTGGTTATAATACTATAATATAGTTCTTTTCAAGTAATTTGTATAAAATCATTTTTTTGTGAATAAAATATTTCTTTTTTAAAGTACTTTTGAGTTGGATCTAGTTAAACGGAAGTCTCCTTTAACTCTCGTTTAACACTCAGTCTATTTAACACTCAAGTCTATATTTTATTTAAATTGTCTCAACGTTTGGCAATGAGACGGATTCCAGTTATTTTTTTTTCTCTAAAATTTAAAGCTTCAAGTGGACATTTCCTTTGAAATTCGTCAAGAAATTCGCTTTTGGCGCGGCCTTGGAATATCGACAAGCGATCTTTTTGTACCAAAAACAAGAAACATGCGCGACGGAAATAACAAATGTTATACTGTAATTAGCCACGATAATGATGAGGAATAGACATGAGAAGCTTAGCGCCAGTAACTTAGAGAAAGATACTTTGGTCTCAGACTATTGTGAAATAGAGGCTGTAGTATTATCGCTCTTTAATTTGCAGTGTGACTATTCTGCATCAACACTGAGATCACATCACGAGCCTATCGCCGGACAAGGTTGGTTGAAGACTTTTTAAATTTATATTTTAGTTGATTATTTTTCTGCAGGTGTATTTTCTCTTTCGGGAAGAAAATGTCCAATGCTATATAACAAATACTCTTCGATAGAAATATTTGAGATAACATGCAGTCAGCTGAACATTTCAACACCGAAGGAGATCAGTTCCGAGTCAATTTAAGTTTTACAGTTCTTTATGTTCGACTATTGCGCCATTTTATCATATTAGGTCACGAAAACGCGCAAAATGTGCACGTACACTGTCGAACAGGGCAAAAATACGGACGGAAAGCGGAGCAACAAAATGGCCGGACTGAACGACCCAAACTTTGACTAATAATGCAACTCACAAAATGTCCGCTCGTATTATAGGTAAAACCATCGAATGAGGTGTATGTAGTTGCTAGCGCTTCCACGAATTTAGCTCACATTAACAAATTAATGTTTAATACATAGCTGTTACAACTGTCGAGAACGACTTCTTTATGATTAATAATTAATGTCTTACATTGTCAGACAATGTAACGAAATACGTGAATGGTAACGCGAATAGAAAGATTTCGTGACATGATATTTCACAACATTGTAAACAAAGTTCAACACTAATTTGCAGTCGTACAGTGAACTAAATAAGGGAAAGAAACGCGTAATTGGGAAATTGTAAACTAAAATATGGTATATTACAGTACTGTGGGATCGGGAATTTACTGAACTCGTGATTGTGGGAAAAGTACTTTATTTCGCAACTAGAAGTGTAAAACGAAGAAACACTGAATTGTCATAGCAGATTGGTTTTAGATCGTTAGAGGTCTTAGAGCGTTAGTATGTACGGATTTTCAGGAGTGATCGAAGAAAATAAACGAGGTCAAAAATCAAAGAAATATACAGTCCTCTTGATTCGGCGACAACAACAGCTTTTAGTCATTAAAGGAGTCTTCGAATACTTAAACTTTAGCTCACCTTTTTATTTGAACACACATATATAATGAGGGTTCTAGCAGAAATTTTATAACACAATCCTAGCAAAGCTTTATTATCAAAAACTCGGCTCCCATGCTCGCCTCGTTTTTGATAATAAAGCTTTGCTAGGATTGTGTTATAAAATTTCTGCTAGAACCCTCATTATATATGTGTGTCGCGCTATTTGAGTGAACGCACAAAAAAAATTATTTCAAATTGGAGAAATGTAAGCACTGTCAATATAGCGCTTCTTTCCAAATTCTGTATAGCATTGTAGTGCCAATCTCGAAGCGCTTTTGAATCGATGCGGGTGACTCCTTTCCTCGCGCGCCCACAATTTCCCGAATTTCTTCGGTAGAAAGCTGTTTTGCAGGAGGCATATGTTTGTATAAATACAAGTGTGCGCAGCGGGGATGTGCCACATTTTTTTTTCTGTTTATATACAAAAGTGCAAAAGTGTGCCAGAATTATTTTCCATTTGAACAATTATCTGCACTTGTATATACGGCGAGATGGGAAGAGGTAGAAAAGGAACTATCGATCAAAGCGCGAAAAAACCAAAAATTAGCAAAAACAAAATAAGGGGAGGCAATTATGGAGTAATTTCCCGAAACAATAAACAAAATTATCCATTACTTTTATCAGAAGACGTTATTGCAGATATGAAAAAAATGAGACCGCAAGATTTAATGAATATTCTTTTGCCTAATAATGTAAACAGGGACATTAGTTCGCAATTTACAAATAAACGCAGCCCTGTCATATCGGCCGAAAATACGGTTAGTGTATCAAATAAATGCCAACTTACCGAGTACATACAAAAACTTCCTCCAGAAATTCGTGAAATAATTTATAAAGAGTATATTAAAATAAAACTTAGGGAGCGAAAAGCTCTTGGCTGGGACGAAGTGAATGATGCAATCAAGGAAGCACCAGTTTGCGATCACAATCATCAAATTAAAAAGGTCTTATTTTGCTATAAATGCGAGGGTGGTTGCGGGCGAAATTATTTCTGTAATCTGTGCCGCAGAAACGGATTCAGACACTATCTCGGCTACCCTATCTATGATGAAAATGATTACGACGAAGTTTTCAAGAAAAATGTCTACTTGGGTTGGAGCGGAGTCGTTGCGTGACATTTTTTCAGAAAGACCGGAAACCAATATTTATATTGAGCGAAGTTTATATAACAAATGACTGAAGCGAGACTGTTTAATTTTTTTCCGCCTCTTTCATAGCTTGTACGACTTGATATGTTATCTGTCTAACCTCATTCTGCCAAACAGGTGTAGAAAGTTCTTTTATAACATATATAAGAGTAAGAAACAGTAAAATCATTTCGCGTGTCTTTCCGTGTAATTAACTTCAAGAACTTTCTGTGTTTACATAATTTTACTAACGTCTAAATATAAAGCTGACAAGTCGCAAGTGTTTTGGTTAAAATCTGTAAGATGTATCTTACAAGGGAAAGTCCCGCTATATTACATCATCAACTTCCTGTTTTCCGAGAATATCATAATCATATATCTTTAAAACAATAGCTTTTGATGACTCATAGCAAAGGGAAAGCCCCGAGACATTACATCAGCAACTTCCTGTTTTCCGAGAATAACATAATCATCATTTCTCTGAGACCTAGTTTCGGTTTAATAAAAGCCTGTTGCCACGCATTCATCTGTTATTTTGTAACACTTAGATAAAATCTCGTTTTTTTCCCCTCAAAAGTTAATTCAAATTTGTTGTGGACGCTGTGAGTTTTTTTAAAATCTCTTGTCTTATTTCATTTTTGATCTTTTTAAGATCAGGCACGTCAGGCTGACGTGAAGTTTTTTGTTTTTGAGCGAAGTGTAAGCGTAAATTTTCTTTAAGTTGGCGATATTTATGCATTTCACGTGTGATCAGTTCGAACTCCGTGTCAGAAACATGATTATCATTCAGAGCTTTTGTGACATAGCTGTTTATAGAGTCATGCTTTGCAACAGCCAGAGCATGGATTCTTGAGTGTTTATTAACTTTAAGTTCAAGCTTTTTGTTTATAACTGACAGGCCAGCTGAGGCGCCACCTGAAAAAATAGCAATACTTCCTAATGACACACCAACCAAGGCCCCTATACCAGAAAGTGCTGTTGCAACAGCACCAGAAGACAAAACTGTCGTCATAGCGCCAAGACTGACCACTGAATAGTGAATCACTTTCCTGACCTTTTCATATTTTTTAGAACAAGTCTGTAATGTTCGATTTCAGTGTTTATTTCTCTCAAACATTCACTAATCTCAGTTAGCCTGAAATTCTCGGCATTTGGTGTTGTAGGGAGGTTTGGATACAATGTATTTTGCATTTCTGTTTCTCGATACTCTGGTGCAGATGGTAATACGTTGGATGCCATGGTTATATTTACAAAATTATTTTCTTGTTTAATTAATTTCAATTAGAAACTGAAGAGGCAAGCCGTTAAAGTCAAATAGATTATTATTTTGGTCCCTGACAGAAATTGTCATATTTGAGATATGCTTATCAGCAGAAACATCGCGTAAGACATGTTGTGGGCCACTTTGATAAAAAAGTCTTTCATGTGGTTTTCCTGTTATGTCAAAAGTTTGTAAAACAGTGGACGGTTTTCCATTTAACAGATTCTGTTCTTTGTCAACTAAATCGCAATGTATGAAATAAGTCGTGGGTGACTTCATACGTTTGACATATCTTATCCATTTTAAATCTTGATCAATGCCAAGCAGTTCGGATAAGTTTTTATCAAACTTTATTTTTTCCTTTTCATTCACTTTTTCAATATACATCTGACCGAGAGGAGTGTTGATTTGTGTTCTTAATATGTCACCATATTTTTTAAAAGCATTTTCAATTGTTTTTGCCATTACTTCGATCGTGTAATTACCAAGAATAATGGATTTAGAATTTTTACTGTTTTTTTCGTCAGTGTAGAAGATTTCACCATCTTTCTTTAAGTTAAACCACGAATTGTAAAGAGAACAACTTAACAGCCTTATATAGCTTGGTTTTTGAATAGGCTGTTGTATTTACAGTGACAATAACCATTTTATAATTAGAGAAAAATATTTTGTTTAAATATAAAAATCTTTAATATAAAAGAGGACCATGGATGGTGAATGGACCGGTGGTGGTGGATGGTTGGATGCTTATTCGAGGCAGCAAAGAACCAAAAGTGCAGCGAAAGCTGATGCAGCAAAAGACAAGGCCCCTCAGCCCTCACAGCACGGCAGCGCATCTGCGCTTCTTAAATGGATTCAGACACCAGAAGCTAACAGCATTGCCAAAGTAGCAGAACAAAAGGCATGGAAAACTTTTAATGCAAAATACCCGAATGCTGATAAATCAAAGTTTGAGCCACAGACCGATTTCACCAAAGACCACACAGCAACCTCAGAAATTTATTTCAAAGCAGGGCCAGGCAATTTGATAAACGTTTTTGGTTCAGACAGCAAATATTGGAGCCCGGAAATGAAAAGTGCGCTGGGTGTTGGCCAATCATCAGAAGGGTTCCCACAACAGCTTACACCAAGTGGTTTAAAAGGTGACTCTTTGCCCATCCCTGCTGTTGGCTTTCACGATGCCGCACCGAGTTTGAAAAAAATATTTAATGACCAACTGAATATTTACGTAACACCGGACCAGTATTTCACAACAAAGTTCAGAGAGGTATTTCAAAAAACCAAACTCACCCACCATTCAGGGAAAGAGTCAAAAACATGGCTAGCCGGCCCAAATATGAGATATTGGCCACAGCAGCTGAATTTTGCTGTCTGGTGTGCGACAACGGGCTGTGGTATAAGTCGCGAAATTTTCGATAACAACTATGCTATGCCACCGAATGTGCGAGCTTTTTACAAGTTCCATATATATTTTACTGTCAGGCGAATATTGTTTCAGATGGGGGGGATACAAAGCATAAGCGCTTTGCCTGGCGACCCTACTTTTGACCAGATTAACAACAAATACGACGTGGCTTCATACAAAAGAATATGCAATGAGTTCGGAGTCGACCCGTCAAGCGATTTTCGTTTTACAAGAGGCGCAAACCACGGCCTGGGAAGCGTTTACATCTATGTGTCAAACATTGGACCGTCTAAAGAAGAGGGAGACATTTACCCCGGGGGGTCAAAAAAGTTCTCAGACGAAGGTGGATCAGGCTCAAAAGGTAACTTGATTTATTTTATCGAGCCGGATGACGCTGCCTACGGACAGGCAGACTGGTTTTGTCCAAATGTAGCAGAAGGTCTAACGCAGGCGGGTTTGTCGCGAATAAACCAGTCGATAGAGGCGTTCGTTTACTGTGTTTTGGGTTCACAGGTAAACGTTAGAAGCAGCATACTTGGGTCAGGAGGGCGCGCAAAGGAAGCGCAAAGTGAGTTCCTTGTTTTAGTGGAAGACTCAATAAGGCAACCGGATCTTGCAAAGTCAGTTCAAAGGTACCAACTTGCTGTAGATGAGGCTAAGGTGAGGCTTAACCTTGCTGTGTGTCCGGGGGCCTGGCTGATGCCTGCGCGGATGGTAATAAATACGGGAAGTGTAATTGGTTACAACAACCAGCTAAAACAAGCTATACCAGGTATGAAGCTAGGGGTTAACGACGAAGTAAATAAGAGCACAAAAAAAGCAGCGCTAAAGCTGATGGCAGGAGGACCAACAAAGATAAACCCACCAAACAGCCACCCCTCAAACCCGATACACAAGGAAGCAACGCAGCCTGAAAAAAATAGGCCCGACACTGAAGAACAAACACCTCAGCCTGATGAGCCAGTAAAAGATGTAGGTGGCACTGAAACACACGAAAATAACAAAGCAGCTATTGCTGTTGCCGCGGTAGGTGTTGCGGCTTTGATTTACGCTTTTATGCGTTAACGCCGCTTCTTTATGTATTTTTCTACAAGAAAGGCAACCACAGCCAAAATAATCAGCCAGGTGTGCTCAGCAAGAAAACCGATAGCTTGACCGGCGGCTTTGAAAAGAAAGCTCACAATTGAGCCAATAAGACCTGGCAGAGCTGATGCAATCTTTGAGCCAATATCTTTTAGACCTTTTCCCAACGCTTTACCGGTGGCTCTCAAAGCGTTTGTAATAGCCCCAATGACAGCACCAATTGTGACCCCGGCAGCAAGAACGATAGCCGTAACGGTCACACCATATTTTTTGAATATCTCCTTTACCCTCTCACGAAGTGGAAGCGCTCTTTCTCTTTCATCAATCTGCGTTTGCAAACGAGCAAGCTCCTCTTGTCTTTCCGCCACTCTTCCTTCGGCAGCTTGTTTATCACAAGGTGATGTGTTTTCATCGTCGATAACTGCCTGATCTTCCTCATTTTGGCGCTGCAGTTCGGCTTCTTGTTCTTTCAGCTCATCCAACGTTCTTGTGTCGTTGAGCCTCGCTTCCATTGTGTTTCTTTCTCTCTCTTTAGCGGCTAGGCTTGCTCTAAGTTGGTTGACCCTGGTTTGTTCTTTGGCTTTGGTTTTAGCTTTTTTCTCAAGAGCCGCCACCTCTGTTTTTGCGTTTTCAAAATCATTTTGAAGATTTTTTTTCAGTTGCTGCAGTCTCCGCAGTTCTGATTCACTTTCAACGTTTGACCCCACTTGTTCAATACTGGCTTGAGTTCGCTCAATTCTTATTCTAAGATCTTGCACTTCTTGGGCGGCTTTTTCTCTTTCAGAGGCAAGTTTTTCTGCATCTCTGAGTTCTTTTTCAGCTTCTCTTAATCTCTGCCGGTTTTCTCTTATTTCATCATTGTCTTGAGCAATCAGAGATTCAGCTTCTGGACCAAGTGATGTTTTGAACTTGTCTTTAAATTTTTGGAGAAGACCTTTCCCATCTTTTCTGAAAATTTCAGTCTCGCCACCCCTTGTTCCAAATGGAACGATTGTAGTGTCATTGCCAGGCTTTTTGCTGAAACCGATTGGGCCTAATTTCCTGAAGTCAACTCTTGGAAACTTCCTTTTAATAAAGTCTCTTGCTCTATCAACCATCCCTTTTTTCTCATCCTCATTAAAAAAGTCCCCCAATGAAGGGATAGGTATATCTTCATCAAATGATTTTTCTGGAAGTCCGCTCAGTTCATTCAGTTCAATTTGTTCACCATAGCGTGTGGATTCTGCTTCAGGCGGAAATAGCGGCTGACTTGTGTCTATCTCTTGTTCAACATCATCATCATAAACATAGCCGTCGCCTTCATTATCTTTAGATTTATTGTCAAGTTCTTTGTCAAGTTCTGGTTGGTCTATAGCAAATTCGCCACCTTCTGCCATCGATTATCAACAAAGTTGATGGAGTTATTTTATATTTACAATTGAAATTTTTTAATTGAATATTTTATATTCTTTGTAATAATGGACGGTGTACAAGAAAACCTCCGGCCAACACGCAGTGAGAAAACTCTTGGCGCTCTTAGAGCGGAGCGCGCGGTGAAACGAATCACTTTCCAGCGCACAGAAGCCAAACCGCAGGAAACGCTTTATGTTTCGGTGCCCAAGCTGAATGAAAACGAGGTCCTTGTTCCCGGCTCACTTGCGCTACGCTTTAACATCGATTTGAGCGGAGGCGATGCCAACAACTTTCTAGTCGACAATGTTGGACGGGCGCTAGTTGAAAAACTTGTTGTGAAGTACTCTGGCACAATCCTGCAGGACACAGTTGATTACGACATTTACAAGATATTCGAGGATGTCTTCCTATCGCAGGAGGAGCGCGACAACATGTTGCAAGATGGAATCCAGGGTGAGGACCTCAACAAAATTCGCTCAAACGCGGGTGATAAGAAGACCTCAGGCGTCGCTGCAGAAATCAAACTGAACGGGATTTACGGAACCAAATACAGGATCCGCCTTGACCACCAGATTTTGAACGACCACGGGACCTTTTATCCGCAGGCTCTATTCAACGATCTTGTGTTCGAACTGACACTTGCACCAGCCTCTAAGGTCGTCAGAGGCTCAGACCCCGCGAATCTTAAATACAAGCTGAAAAACGTCCAGCTGGAGTACGAGATGATAAGAAGCAAAACACTGGCAGATGAAGCCCTCAGCGAGTACACAAATGGAAAAGAATTTGCGTATGACCACATCCAGCGTGATGAAGTGGTTACCTTTGTCAAAGCAACAGACACAAGTCTGAATCTCAGAGTTAACCCGCAGAGAAGGTCCCTCAAAGGCATTTTGCTACTGTTTATCGAGCCCTTTGTTGCTGGTGGAAGGCATTCAGAAACTTACTTTAACCCAGACCTAACGAAAATTAGTGTCACAGTGAACGGCTCGCCCAACAGGCTGTACAACAACGGACTTGAAGGAATTGATATTTGGGAGGAGGTCAAACGCTTCTTTTTCAAAGCTGAAAACAAAACACAGCACATGAATGCAACAAAGTTTTATACAGAAAACAAGTTCGGGGTTATGATCGATCTGCGTTCCATGGCTGATCACTCTATGCACGGAAGCGGCACGCGACTTGTAAACACAAAGGATGGAGTACAGCTGGAGCTTGAGAGGAATGCAAGCGGCTCTGGCAATGACAAAGTTAGATGCCACATTTATGTCATCAGTGATGCGCAGATGAATATATTAGGAAGGCAATTAGAATCTGTGTTGTATTAATATAGCAACTCAGTTGCTGACGATGGATCCGAGCAAGATACCCTTCAACGCTCTGATTGTCGGCCCGACGAATTCAGGCAAATCTAAATATGTGGTTGACCAGATCTATGGCCCTTTCCGCGGCAAGTTTGACTACATTGTGCTTATCTGCCCAACATTCGCGCACAACAAGACCTACCACCGAATTGGTGAAAATGATCCAAGAATGTTTGTTATAATATGCAAGCAGCACGAGGTGGAAAATTGGTTGAAACTCGTGAGCTGGCTGTTTGAGGGCACCAACACGCTCATAATACTCGATGACTGCGCAGCCTCCAAAGATGTGAAAGGGCGCACAGGCCAGATAGTGAATCTTGGCTTTTCCGCTCGACATATCGGCATCAGCGTTTGGGTGCTGACCCAGAAGATAACCAGCATAACACCTTCCTTCCGAGAAAACGTGGCGGCTATCGTTTTATTTTACACTCCCTCAGCCAAAACCACGAAGGCAATCTTTGAAGATTACGCCGGCGAACTCTCACACGATGAGTATAAAAATCTGATCTCAAAGCTGAAAGAGCGGAAGTTCTCTTATCTCGTGTTCTCGCTTAGCTTCCCCTACGGATTATCAACAAGTTAAAAAAATAAAAGTTGTATATAGTAAAGTTGACAATGGCTGAACAAGAGTTCGCAGATGTTATAAACCTACTGGAAGCAGAGCCGTCGAGCAGCCCGGCTGATAGTAGCCTTGTGCCACAGTTGCTATCCGGACCTAACATTCCTGCCCTTCGTGAGCAGCTGGCCGTGCTTGTATCAACAGGCAAATCCAAAGAGGCCATCGGCGTGCAGCTAACACATGAGCAGTTGAAACGCTTGACCGATAAAGAAGTTGAAAAGTACTACAAGAGATATGAAACCTTCGTTGGCAGCAAGACAACCGAAAGCATGGTTGACAACCTGCTTACGCTTGTGACAAGAGGCCTGCAAATGGTTATTGAAATAGATGACGTTGATGCAATGAAAAAAAAACTAAAAGGAGACTTCATTATAAACAAAGAAATGACAGATTTTGTCGGCGGGCTCTCTTTGAAATATGGAAAATTTCTTGCTCCTATTTCTGCTGCCTTGATAACGGCGAAGCACATTAATTTTAATTCGCATTTGGAGAAAAATGACAAAGCAAAATTAGAAGAAATTCCTGAGCATTCCTCACCAACTACTGAACATTTGCAGACAAATTCTGAATAATTGCTTAATAATTTTTTATTTGCTTAACATATAATGTCAACCGAACAATCCGAGCAGAGCGAGACCCCGCAACAAAGTTGCAATCCGCAGGTCGATATAACACAGCAAGCAACAACTCCAACTCCAACTACAGCCCCGCAGCGCGTAAAAAATCCCAAGCGTGTGGCTGCTGGCAAAGCGGTTGCTGAAAGAACGCGGCTAGCCCGTGAACAACAGAAAAAAGCCGCAGCTGAGGCTGCTGTCATAATAGCAAACAACAAGGCAAAGGCCGCCGCTCCGGCACCTGAGCCAGACCCGCCTATTGCAGACGATAGAAACTTAGTTGCTACACCAAAGAGTACCGAAGAAAAAAATAGCAGTCTCAGCACCACACAATGGATTGGTGTTGTCGGCATAGTCGTTTCACTGATCGGTATTTATTACAAACGTGAAGAGCTCAAGGCCGCATTCAGCAAAAAAAATACACCTGAGCCAGCACGTGCTGAGCTACAACCTGCTCGCCCGACACGGCCCAGAGTTTTAAGACATTTAGATTAATATTTACGAATTAATATTATACCTGTATCAATATCATGAAGAAAGTTGATATTCCACAAGTTCTTATAATAAGTGCCACACATGGCCATTTATAGATTTTATTATTTCTTCCTTTTTATCTTATTTTATTTCTTATTATATTTATTGACATTTTCAAATTTTCAGTTTTCGTGCCATTACATTGCTGCAAAGGCTAGAATGTTTGTCTTTATTTGGTAATTTCCATTACAAATTTCTTATTTATTTTTCTAATTCTGTAATTAAGTTCCTTCAATTCTAATTCTATGATGCCTTGCGGATATTTGACGCCTTCATTCTATAGGTTTCCTTCTTCGAGTCTAGACGTTGTAATGTGTGCTGCCTCAATCGTTTCGCTTATTCGAACTTTTGCATTCTGTCATCCTCTATTTCGCATTCCGTTATTGTGTTGCCTCGATTCCGTGTCCGATTTTTGCCTCGATCTTCTGTTATAATTTCACCTCGCTTCCATGTTTGACTAAAGGCGGGAAAATGTCACGTGAGCAAAAAAGGCGGGAATTTGGCTCAAGTAAAAATGGCTGATTTAGTTTCGCTCGACTTCGACGGGAAAACTCTTGGTTTAACGCCTTCCAACCTGAGCAAAACCACGATTGCACGCTTTTTCAATGTACATGAAGAAGGTTTACATCTAAAGGTGGTCCATAATGGTAAAACCGATAACATCTGGCCATTATCAAACGGCAAATTCTTAGTGCCTTTGGGTACACCTAATGCAGATGTCATTGCATTCAACGCCAATGAAGACAGCGAAGATTTTGTACAGGGAGCCTTCGATTTCCGGTTAGTATAAAGATTATTATTAGTGTAATCTTCTTGTTAATTTTACTCCGTTGGGTGAGATGAGAATATTGTCCGCAAACCCCCAAAATTGATGCATATGGCCGTTTCTGTATTACTAGGGCTCCCTCGCTTCCTCGCGTAACCACAAACTATGGTATGGCACACTGTATGGCAAGCAGACAAAGCAAGTTGCAAGGCTCTGGCTTTGGCAAGAGACCGGCGCCAGGTCTTTCTTTTATTAAGACCAAAAAGAAGAAAGCCTCTGGATTGGTGAAAGACTTCATTTTCTCAGCTTTTGACGAAGAAGGGCAAATGGTCCAACTTTTTCCCATTTCAATTAACCTGACAGAATTGTCGGAGAAGTTTGGTTGTCTCTCGGTCCCTATCATATGCAGTTCAATCGAGCAGGAACTTCGCGAGCAAGGAGAGGTGGTTAGACTAGTCATCACTGATGCCAGAGGCCAGCCTATTATGGATTCACCTCAGACAAGAAGTAAGTTTATGTGCAGTTATGATTGGTACGAGTTCCCATTCCTTTTATTAGTTAAAAAAATAAATTTGTTTGTAAGCCCACAGATCTCCACTAAGCCCATGGAGAGGTACCACCCCCTGGGGCAGGGCAAGAGCAAAATAGCCTGGGAGACATGGTAACAGATAGAATTGAACAATTTTTCTTTTTAATTTCACAGAAGAATCTTTTTGGGCATCTCAAAGGACATTCCGAGCAATGTCCCAGCAAACTTTTAAGAGATGGAAACCTGGAGTCTGGGCAGCCCTCAACACTGGTCTCTGCACACTGGAGGAAGAGGAAGAAGATGAAAGAGGTCAGGCAATTCAGATTCAGAAGGGAACCCCATCATCAAGTCTGGAGGAACAGCATCTTGTGTCACATGCCAGTGTAAGTTTTGATAATATATGGATAATAACATGGTAAGGTAAGTCTGTCAAGGAACTCTAGTAACCCACAAGGTTTTCAGAGCTTATCCCAGTTGCCTTAGCATGGAGTGACTAGGAGTATTTCTGCTCCCCCATCACAGGCTTTACCCCCAGCATTAAATTTGCTGGTACCCATTTTTATGTCTAGGTGAAGAGAGGCACTGTGAGTCAAAGTAAAATGTCTTGCATAAGAACACAATGCAGTGCCTCAGCCAGAGCTCAAATCCAGACTGTTCGATCCACAGTCCAGGGAAATAACCATACAATAAAATAACTTTATTTAAACATGGAATCATCAGGCAATACAAATGGTCAGACACATTAGTTGCAATCAAAGCAAAAATTCTAAGAGCACACTTAATACTAAGCCTGACTTCCATGAATGCCAAGGAGTTTATAAATTATAACTCATTCTGAAAGAAGTCCCTCCAGCTACATCTGCAACTGGAAAGAGCATGTGCTAACTGCAGGTCACCATGCCTCCTTCTTACAGTTTTTTATTTCAACAGGTTCAAAATGACAGCTGTTTGCAAAAAATGATGAAGACGATGGAAGAAATAAAAGACAGCATGGAAGCAAGACAGGAGTTTAAAAAGCTAAAAGAATTATTCCAATGTGTTATTTGTAAGTCAACATGTGCTGCATCAATGTATTTCTGCATTACTGGGTGTGGCCAATTAATTGGCTGCTTTTTATGTGTTTCCAAAATAGAGGATTGTCCTTTATGTCGACTTAGCTTACCAGATGTTCAGATTAGAAAGCCCATGTTTGTTAGTGGCCTAGCAACTCTTCTAGACATACCAGAAATTTCTATGAGATCTGCTCTCAGGGAAGCCAACCTACTCAGTTCACCTCCAAATGAGGCTGATGATGATATTGATGATAATGAAGTATAGTCTGGTCCAATTTGCATTACCCTACATCTTGTTTATATTTATCAAATTTATGTAAAAGTAAAAATGTTTGTAGTGAGCACTTTATAGTGCTGGCTAAGACCAATACAGTGTAACAGCAAGAGAGTGGTACTGTTTTCTAGCTCTTATAATTTGATGGGTTACTAGTACCACTCTTTACCAGTTGAAGCCCCAGTAATGGTTTAAAACAAATGCCCAGTCATAGGCCAAAAAGTTGAGGCGATTTTCATGACATTTCTGGTTACCATAGCAACGATATAACTGGTTAAATCAACCCCTTAATTTTAGCTGTAAGTGCTAATAACTAAAAAAAAACAAGCTCAGTGACCCCCATTTTTATTCGAGTTATAATCAGCGTGTCAAGATACAAATGTTTGTAAAGTTAGAAAAGTTTCTATGAAGTGGATTCAGAGTCACCTTAAATGTTTGAGAATTTAAGGTTGCTCTGGATCTGCTTTGTAGAAATATTTCTAACTTTGCAAACATTTGTACCTTGACATGCTGATCATATCTAATAATAAAAAATGGGAGGTCACCAAGCTTGTTTCTTGAGTTATTAGCACTTAAAACTAAAATAAAGGGTGTTTTTGACCAGTAATACGATTGGTATGGTAACCAGAAATGCCACGGAAATCAATACAACTTGTTAGCCAATGATTGGGCATTTGTTTTATATATTTACTGGGGCAGCAACTGGTTAAGAGTGGCAGCAGTAACCCATCAAGTTGTAAGAGCTGGAAAATGCTGAAAACCGTTACCATCCGCCTTAATAGTTGAAATTTGCTGTATGATTAACAAATGTTGAAACAAAAAAAGTGAACTGTTTTGATCTGCCATAAGAAAAGACTGAAACACAACTGAAGATACAAGTGACTTATTTCCATGAATGATGGTTTCATCTAGGGTAACATTAATTAGTTAAGTCTACTGTTGAGTTTATTATATTGTTATTGCTGTTGTTCATACAGATACATTGAATGTTGGTGTGGTACGTGTACTGCTTACTTCTAATGCCTCACTACTGATGATGTAATGAGTCACTTACAGACTGGCAAGCATACTTGATATTTGAATAAAACTTTGGATTGCATTTACAAAAGTGTCTATTTCTCCATGTACAACATGAGAAAATATTACTTCAAATGAAGGATTCCTAGAGTGAAACAAATACTCTCTTGATTCCTGTAGATGTTCATGCCCAGCAATTGGGTCAGAACCAACATTAGGATCATTATTAAGCCTTCCACCTCTTTCCTCATACATTCTCACAACCTCTGCAGTTGATGGGATCAAATGTGCTGGCACTTGAACAGCCTGGTTTGTTTCTGTCATTCTCTCAACAGGAATGCATCCCCTGGGGCCTATAAGTTAAAAAGACTCCAGTGATTAAAAATAATTATTATTCTTTTCTTGCTTGTCAATGTTCATGAAAGGAATGGGTTGATAATTTTTGAGGTCAGGAATGTTCTATCCAATTTAATTTTTGTATAAATCTGTAAAAATGTTCTAGGTTGTTACTAACCAGGAATTCGGTGATAATTCCAAGAGTTGATTAAATTGTCAGATCCAACCTTGCTGACATGTATAGTTACCCATGACACAGCAAAAATAACCAGAGGGTCCTCCATGTTGAAGATCTCCTGCTCCTTAACAAAACAAAGTACCCGTTTAAGAGGATAATTTACCCTGGCATTTTCCTCTGGCCAAAGCCTTTCTGCTCTGTAATTCTCTGTAGATTTAGTTTGCCTCCAGGGAGCTCTGCTGATATTGCCACGTTTATTTTTAAGAAGCTCTTGTACAAAAATACAGAGGCAAAATTCTGTTCCGTGGTCAACACGTAGTTGTTCAAATAGCCCATACTGAAGGAGAAGGGGCCTGTATTAAAAAAAAAAATTGTATAAGTAGAGTGATACTTAACAAAAGAACAACATGGACAAGAAATGATTAAAAGATCACTGTTAAAAATGTTAGCACCAGTCCTCCCCTGGGCCAGTGACCAATCATTATGCAGACTCAGTATTACACGATTTACTCAACATGGATACCCTAGTCCCAGGGGTTTTTCTCTTCTCTCTTCTAAGAAATAACAAAGAGAAAACCTCTGGAACCAAACAGAATGAAGTGTGGAATCCACACTTCATTCTGTTTGGTTCCAGAGGTTTTCTCTTTGTTATTTCTTAGAAGAGAGACGAGAAAAACCCCATGGATATACAATGCTATAACTCCTCTCCAATGGCTTACATAAAGTTGTGTAAACCGAGGTGAATCCTATCATAATCTGCACGATGTTGTCATTCTTCACTGAACTTCACAATAAGAAACTGAGTTATCTACCGAGACCAAAGGGGGTAGGGTGAGTAAAATTGGGAGAGTCATGATTTTGTGACTGTGGACTTTTCATTTCTACTATCCAGTATATGAAATACTCAAAGGATTGCCACTGATGTTTACACAGGTTTATTCTTTGGAGACGTTTTGGCCTACAATTTGGTGTGTGAGCTTGTTGTACACCCCAATGCTGACTGCATACTTACCGAAACAAAAATTGGTAAATAAGCACTGGGTTCTTTTTGGGTATGGTAATAAATCCAAGAACCATTCTACTACAGCCATCCAGAGCATGGATGTGTGTGACTCCAAACTCTTGTGCTAACTTCTCATTTTGGTCCATATGCAGCTTGTAACCAAAATATGGTGCAAAGTATGGTATAGGATTTGTTCTGTCCAGTACATCATGGGCCCTTTCTCTGTGAGCACATGGGGCAACCCTCTTCAACATCTTGGAAATTCGTCGTTGACTGATTTCATGAATTTGTGAATGCTCTTGCATTTGATATCGAAGCGTGCCCTGTATCATCCGGCGTCCATATGTATGTCCATACTGTAAAGAACAGCAATTAGTGATAGCTACTAAGTAGCACTCATTGAAAGATGATGTGTTGCATAATGAGATGGTAAACTACCAACAAACACAATACATGTACAGGTATATCGTGGTTTCATTTCATCATTGGTTTAAAATCTTTCAAACCAGTTTGATTTTTATTTCCCTTTGTTTTAGGTTATGATAATGAACATAAGACAAAGAAAAATAAAAATCAAACTGGTTGAAAAATTTTTAAACCAAATATAACGAGTACAGGTGCATATATCACAGAGCTAAGTTAGCTATAATCATCTGATATCCAACAGGCATAAGTGGGTTAACTGTTTTATTAAAAACAACCACGAAAAATTGGTCGTACATCCTCGCTTAACTTCATAATTTAACCAGTCTCTTTTGTTCACTGAACAGTTTTGCAGCATAAATTTCTATTTCAACCTCACCTGCACAATATTGGACGTGATCATTTCTTCCAGATATTCGTCTGATATCCATCGTAATGTTGTTACATTAATACTTCTTTCTTTGCAGAATCTTCTTATGCTTCTTGAGCTCAGCCCGCCTGTTTCTACGAACGAAATTTGTTTTGAGAGTTGGCGATCACAAAACAACGATAGAAAGTCAATTCAAACACTCTCGATGCGTATAAATAAAAGATTACATACCAGGAAACAGTGCTTTGAGTCTTTCACTGATGGCTTTGTACGAAAACCTTTGTTCAACAAGCCCTCGTATTAATTCCTCCAAGTCGTGCAAACTCATCTTGACCCATCTTTAGCCATTTTCAAGATTTCCGCCCAGTGACGACCAATGACCAATATTTTCGGTCACAGTCTGTCGCGACTATTTACAAACCAGTTCCCAACGTTCCCAACCTTTCAAAGAGTCAGAGAGCCCTGGGTTCCAGGTGGCCTCGTTCTCATGGTGTGACTTGGAAACGAGGCAACAAAAATACAAAATTACTGAAAATACGGCTAAAAAATACGGGCTTGGGAATGCAGATATATTCTACAGAAAAAAAGAATACACAGAAATGCAGACATGAATCTCAGAATCCAAACAACAGTAAACAAACATGGAATCGAGGCAAGATAATTACAGAATGCAAAAGTCAGAAACCAACATGGAATTGAGGTAGGATAATTACAGAATGCAAATAACAGGAAGTCAACATGGAATCGAGGCAAGATAATTACAGAATGCAAATAACAGAAAGCCAACATGGAATCGAGGCAAGATAATTACAGAATGCAAAAGAGAGAAAACCAGCATGAATCCTGGCGAAATTCAGAATAAAATTAATTTCGAATAACAACATTAAAATTTGAAATGGCCACGTGGTACACTCATCGTACACTCATCCAATCTGGTCTTTGAAAGTTTACAACATTGAACGTTCTTTTACCAAACCGAATCAGCCCGTTCTCTACTATTTGCATGACGGGCCCAAGCGCGGCTTCGTGCGTGAAGAACTGCTTGTTGTGCCTCCAAACACACAATTACCCCCCGAGCGACTTTAAAGCTTCTTCTATTTCTTTCATTTCGGCATTTGTTAATTCTATTTCTTCCATTTCTGTATTTGTTAATTCTATTTCTTCCATTTCTGTATTAGCCAATAAAGCTTCCATTGCTTCCATTGCACTGTTGTACCCGTAAGCTTTTGTATTTACCCCGTCGTCAGCTATCCAGCGCTTTGAATCAAACGGGGACAGTGAAATTTTATTTACATGCATGCCGTAGATTTCGTGCCCCTCGCTTCGCAAAATGTTCATTCCGTGCCACATCTGCTCTTTGCTGAACAGCGCCTGCTTGTACTTTTCATGCTTTATCTGTTTCTTCACAACGTTCTTTTTCACGCCTTTTGCTTTTTTTACGTTTATTTCATCAGCTTTTATCATGTTACAGCATTGCGACACTATTGCTTTCGGATGTTTCTTTTTTATTTTTTTGAACAACTCTGCGTCTTTTGCCATTATTGCCTGCACTTTTTTTCCTTCGCAGGTGCACTCTTTTATTTCCGCCTCAGGGAAGTCTTTCTTTATTTTGTCTATTCCCTTTTTGCTTTCGTCTTCCTTCATGACTGAGTACATTTTTGACCTCAGGCCCACATACTCCGATATTGGGGTCCCCGCGCACTCATCTTTCATTTTTCCCAAAACCTTTTTGTTCACTGTTGAGTGAAGCGGATGTTCCTTCGGGTAGTCTGATGTATCATAGAAGTTTTCGTTTGCTTTTATGTCTTTGTAGACGTCCTCTGTTTCTATCTTCAGCAGCAAGCTGTCCGTGTCAGTGTACAGGAGCTCGCATTTCTCGCCGTACTGCTTTTTCAGGTGGTTGTAAAAGAAGTCGTACATCAGTATCTTGCTTTTGTCAAGGATTGTCATTCCTGTGTAGACCGGCTTGTTGAGCAGCAGGCGGCTTTTGTGCATGTCAATGCCCACCAGGTCGTTTGTAAATATTACGTGCCTTGCGTACAAAGGGCTAGCGATCAATTTTCTTATTTTGTCTTTCTCATTGCTGCGGACTATTTTTATGTCTACTCGGTTGCGCAGGTTTTCCATGGTTTTGCCGAAAACTGAGTTGTTCATTAGCTTGTAAAAGTTCTTTTCAAAGTCATTCTTTGCTTGCTTTCTGAATTCTGTGTTCATCCGAATGTACGGCTCCATCCAACACTCTTGTTCGAACTCCAGCACCCTTTTTACGCGCTTCAGTTTCATCCCCTGCTTTAGATAGAACTTCAAGTTTTCGTAGTGAACCACGTAGTCATTTTTGTCCTCAAGTGTCAGCAGCAGCTTTTTGCTGTTTGGGATTTTCAGGTCCAATTCTTTTATCAGATTATTTTGGTAGTCCGACATGTTTTCTTTTTTCACGACCTTTTTCTCTGGCGCTAGCGGGTAGCTGTTGTGTTCTTTATGCAGCTCCGCCGGGTACTCCAAATCAACTTCAAGGATCCAGCCTTTCTTGGCGTTTTCTTTTTTGTTCAGGATTTCCTCCTCTGTCGGCATAACGCGTTTCCATTTGAATCCGCTTTTGGGGAGAGGCTTGCTCATTGCCCAGCCGTACAGGTTGTTCGCGTCCAGATACATTATGTAACTGTTCGGTTTGCTTTCGTCATAGTCTGTTACCAAAGGATTGTTTGCCTTTGCGTGCCTTTTGCTTACCATCGAGATTCCTCCGCGAATTCCTCGTTCCACGAACATATGCATTTTATAATCTGTTAACAACTCAAGCTCGACACCCGTCTTTTTCAAGAGTGCGTCCCATGAGAGGCCTGGTGATGTGAAATAGTGCGCCGGGTCAAGACCGTACTGCTGCAAACACAGTTAACGGAAATTTTCAAATACATCTGCCAACAGTGCTACATCCGTTTTCACGTAAAGGTCATGGTAATCCCCCAATGTTTTACAATCAAAAGTCTCCCATACTTTCTTAGCGTGAGCGTACTCATATTCTATAATGTGTTCATCGTTGAGTTTGCTGTAGAAGTCTTCTTTTTTGGGCAGACTTGTTTCGCTGAATTTCGCCCATGAATCCATGTACTCGTATGGGTAAATTCCCTTTTTGTAAAGCAGATCACTGCCATTTGATAATGTTGATGTGATTTTTAGTGCCTCCTTTGGCGTTTCTTCTACCTGCGATTCCAATCTTGCTTCTACCAGCGAGTCCAAGCTTCCTTGCAGAAAGTTCAAGCTGTCTATGAATCGCAGACCTCCGACCGAAAAGGTTATGTATTTCTCCATGTTGTTTGCGACGCATTTCACCTCTTTTTTCAAATTTGACATCGCCTGCATTAAATGGTGTGCGTCGTAACCTTTCAGGTTGTGAAACACAATTGGTATCTGGTCCGTCTTGGATTTTATTCGCATTTTAAGGTTACATGCGTTGTGCGCGGCTCCGCGGTACGCGCCCGTTATGTGGCAATGGTCTTTTACTGCGTCTCTGTAGTTTTTCTGAAGTAAAGGTTCTGCGCAGAACAAACATGCTTCCTGATTGTTTGCAATCCATTGGTCTATTTTGTCTTTTTCTTTTCTTTCTCTTTTTGGCCCAACTAATTTTATTTTTTTGAGTGCCGCGTAATAACAACCTTTGTGGCTTTGACCACAATAACAGCCTGTATCATGGTCGCAGACGGGTATTGAGTCTAAGAATTCATCTTTTATCAAACGTTTGTTACAAATATGACATTCAGACGCGTTTTTGTATTTTTCCCAGTCTTCGGCCTTCATCACAATCGGCTTTGGTGTGGCCAAACTCTCTCTTATTTTCGTTTCTTCCTTCAGTATTCCGTTAAGAAACTCTTTTACCGCATTTTCGCCCCTGTAAACTTTTGACCCTGTAACTTCGCCGTCGCTTCTCACAACAATGTACGAATACCCGCACGCTTCATGCCATTCGGTCTTTTCTGTGTAGCTTTTGTTCTTTCTTTCCGGCCCGCGCTCACAGCCGGGTATCTTTTTTACCAGTGCCTCAAAGTCCGCATATATCACATAGGGCGCCTTCATCTGTTTGTGGTAATTTTGGAAAGCGAGGATGTTTTTCCCCTCTTCTGGCATCTCAATCCTTGTCGGCCTGCCGTTCACACCATTGCAATATTTTTTGTGGTTCTCGAGCAAGTCCGCTCTTGAGAAACCTGTTAAGCACATCATGCAGTAGTGTTTTGCATTTCTGTTTTTGCTTTGATCGAACAGCAAAGCGCTTTCTCTTTTTACGTAACAATAGTGCTGAATTTTCCCTGACTCAATCAACATCAGGTTTATTCTCGGTACGTTCGGTTCTTTTCTGCTTATCCTGTGCACAATCACGGTGTCGTTTTTCCATCCGAACACGTTTATCGCGAGTTTTCCGTTTTGTTTTTCAAGCTTATCTATTTGTTTTACCGGTGTTGGAAAGTCAATTCCTTTGTAGTTTATGCCATCATTTTTAACCGGATATCTGCTTGGTCTTTGTGGGTTCTTTCCATCTTGTGGAGGAAATAAAGCTGCTCTTAGAGCCCACTTCAGGCATTCGTTGTCTTTGTTTTTTACATTTATTATTGCCTTCTTTTTTGCTAGATCGGCTGGAAGTGGCAAATAGGTTCCTCCGCGCAGTGGCTGATATTTTGCGACATTCACGTATGCTAACTCTATACTTTCAATTTCCCATCCTGATCCTTGCAATGACCAGTTTTCTATTTCTCCCTTTATTCTTCCCATGAATTCTTCATATTTTTGTTCTATCTGTTCTTTGTCATACCTGGTAAAAACGTGCGGCTGGTCCTCTTTGAAATAGTGCGTCATTTCTTGCGTTTCTCCGTTTCTTTCTATTTCAAAATTTACTTTTAGCCCGAAGCTCACCTTTACACTTCCCAACTTTAAAATTTCCTGTTCAATCAAATTTGTATACTTTTCTTTATTTGCATTTTTAAACATATAAATATCTTTGTTGTTTGGATTTGTTTGAGATACGTTCATTATCCATACACGAAGCCATTCCTGGAAATTAGTCTGACTTATTTTAAACCCATCACGTACAGGAACACGTTCAGGTTGTAATGGTTGAGGAAGATTTCTATTTTCCTCTCTAGTTATTGGACTGTAAAATGTTTGCAGAACATTAGACGAAAATCTTGCGGCTGCCATCTCGCCGTATATACAAGTGCAGATAATTGTTCAAATGGAAAATAATTCTGGCACACTTTTGCACTTTTGTATATAAACAGAAAAAAAAATGTGGCACATCCCCGCTGCGCACACTTGTATTTATACAAACATATGCCTCCTGCAAAACAGCTTTCTACCGAAGAAATTCGGGAAATTGTGGGCGCGCGAGGAAAGGAGTCACCCGCATCGATTCAAAAGCGCTTCGAGATTGGCACTACAATGCTATACAGAATTTGGAAAGAAGCGCTATATTGACAGTGCTTACATTTCTCCAATTTGAAATAATTTTTTTGTGTGACACATCCGCTCGCTCTTTGTTACTTCCTTGCTTATTTTCACTCAAATACCACCACACACATAGAAGATGAGGGTTCTAGCAGAAATTTTATAACACAATCCAAACAAAGCTTTTTTATCTAAAACGAGGCGAGCATGGGAGCCGAGTTTTTGATAATAAAGCTTTGTTTGGATTGTGTTATAAAATTTGTGCTAGAACCCTCATCTTCTATGTGTGTTTTGACGTCAAATTAATACATGAACGTTAATCGAAAAATTCAAGTTGACTACGTTATAAAAAGTGCAATATCCGTAAACGCAAGGGAAGAAAATAATCTCAAGTCTCTGTTGTCCCGTAGGCAAGACAAACAAATATTTATGTAGTTTTTTTAATATGAAAAATGGAGAGGCAGCTGCAACTAAGTTTTGTGTGTTAAAGAGCTCTAGAATTTAATTATTTGTCTAATTAAACATTAGAATTAAATTTAGGTCAGTTTAACTCTTGCTTCTCTCGATATACAATTTTTATGATGTAGGTCTCAATTAATGTAAACTAATCAGTACCGAGAAACAAAATAGTGAATCAGGGAAAGAAAGTGGCGCCAAGCTATCTGCTGCTTTCGAAGAGCGAGCGTTTTTAGAAGCTGAAATTATTTATTTCGCCGGCGTTGAATTTTTGTTATTGCTTTGGACGTGTTGTTTTCCTAAGTTTTATCTGAAATTTTTATAAACATCAATGTTCTAGGGGAAAAAAGGCTTTTTTCAAATGTGCTTAGATCGGCAAGAAAAAACGAAAATCGTATTGGACATTAAAAGACTGAGTTCTTTTTTTATGTTCGAGTTATTTCCCTTTAATTTTAAGTCATCTTATCAATTTTATATTAATTGCTTTTACAGTGGAGTTAAGTTTACCAACAGCTGAAATTGAAACTACGACAATAAGAAGCCAATAATCATTTTAATATCTGCATAACAAGTTGAAGAGGCCACTTACCAAGGTAACTTGAAGATTTTCTACACTTTTTTTCTGATAATATTTTTTATATTAATATCACTGTCTCCCCTGGAGAGACCATTGTTCTTTCTATGTTTTTAAGTCCAATGCTACCTTAGTCACTCTTTTAGAAAGCATCATAATTAAAGGAAAAGTCAGTTAAAACATTTTAACAAATAAACCAGTTGTTTGTGCGCGGCAAATTCAGACGCCGCAGTTGTGTACATTTCAACAACCTGCGGCACGTTCTGTTGCAGCAGGAAAACGTTCCTTTTGTTTTTGAATAAAGATTGACGTTGTTGAGATGTTAACTGTGTAATTTTACATGTTGTGTGCTACGATTATTGTTCTTTCAGAAAAGCATAACAGCTAAATGAAAAAATATTTCAATACCAAGGAAAATCTCATGAAATGATGACTTAGTGTTTTGTGCGCGACTGTCCATCGATTTAGAATTTGTGTTTAACAAATTTACCCTTCGACACGTTTTCATCTATCAAAGAAAAGTCTTGCGAATACATAACTACGTGTTTGCTTCTTTGGCATAGTTTTTCTTTCAAACTATTGCTCGTCTTTCTCGTTAAAAGTTTTAGTATGTGCTTTAACAAGAAAATTTTTTTAAAGTTCTTTAATGTTATAAAAAGGCTTGAATGGATAATTTTCCTGGGCAAAATGTGACTGCAACCTCGTTTGTGTTAAGAACGTTTCGAACAAAGATCTTTAAACATTGTAAACACTAAAATAGTTCAGATAACTGTGTCTTCCGAAGGTCTCCTGTCGAATAATCATTAAATACACAGATGTGTTTATTTTCGAATCCACAAGATATGCCGATGACTTTCATTTTGCACCGAAAGCTCATCGTTTGGAGGCTAAGCGGAGCCGGTAAATAGTCACAAATTCAGTCACGTAGACCCTGTTTCAGAACCTAGAAATAACAGTGCTGTTTGATAAAGTTGGATAAAAACGCTGATTTACGATGACTTGGGCAGCGTACTTCGGCTGGTTGAGTTTTTGTTGTTATTGTACTATACTGGTAGTCACCAGATAGTGTCAAATTTTAAGACGAAACGTCGCAGACATGGCACAGTATGATAAAAAAAATTCAGAAATAGTAAAATGATTTACTTTGAGTTTTCTTTGTAATGCTTATTCATTTATTATTTACTTAGGTTAAAAGGTAAGCATTGAAATTCAATTTCCATATTTCTCTTGAGCGTACTGTTAAAAAATTATTTTACGTCAATTAATTATCTATTGACGGAGAAATATCAGTACATGCTTTCGGGCCAGAATTAAGTTAAGAATAGCCTGCAGAACAGGCGCTTGCTGCGGTGCTTCGTGCGTCACGCAAACTGACTAAATAAATCGCCTGTTGTGCAGGCTAAGTTAAGATACAAGTTAACTGCATGTCTTCGTATACAACCAGTAAAAAAAAAATAAACACATCACTCATATCTCATCACTCATTTCTCTCAACAGATACAGATCTCTCCAACACCAAATAAAAAAGAGTTCAAAAAAGAAGTGAGAATTCAACATGTTTTCGTTTCCTGAATGTGTTACCTGGCTTACTGTGGGCTTAACCGAGTGTGTTGCTATAGTAACACTTAACATCATTACAATAATTGTTTTGGTAAAAAATCGTAATCTGCGCAAGCGTAGCACGTACCTGGTTATTAATTTGGCAGTTGCAGATATGTTGGTTGGAGGATTTGCTACGGATGATCTATTCTATTGGTTTGGAGCAGGCTACTGTAATGTCTGGAAGTACAACTCAATTGATCCCTGGGCAAACAATGTGCTAGAGACACTATCGCTTGTTCCTTGTTTCCTCTGTAACAAACATAGCAGCAATTTCTGTTGAGCGGCTGCACGCGACGCTGCGGCCGTTCAGACATCGGCTAATTAAGAAATGGGTTTACGCATTAATAATTGCTGTTGTTTGGGTTACAGCTGGGTTGTTGTCAATTGCTCTTACAGTTCTATCGGTATTTAAAGGTCCCAGTTATTATTCTTACTTACAGAATTCATTCAATGCAATTTGTTTATTAGTCATTTGTATTTCTTACGCGTCCATTGTTATTAAAGTCCGTTGTGGAGCGCAGCCTCAACACCATGGTGCAGCCAGTAGAGAAAGAAAACTGACCATGACATTGTTGATCGTGACTGTCGTATCTCTGTTGTTGTACCTACCATACGCTATATGCCATTTTCTCTTTTATACCACTGACGTTTTTACTTCGATGTCCTTTGTAACGTTAGTTCGGTTGGGTCGTATTCTGCATATTTTATATTATGCAAACTCGCTTGTAAATCCTATATTATACGCTATCCGCATGCCAGAATACAGATCAGCTGTACTTGCTCTCTTTCGCAGACGACCTCAGCAACAAAGACAAGTTGCAGTTATTCCTCTTCATGACTTGTAATGCGAATAGTATGAAGCTCTATTGCCTTCTACTATCTAGCTTTGTGAATTTCAAATTGTAACTGAATGGACACGTCGACGAAAATTGATTACCTTTTTTAAGTTTGAAGTTACACATACATAGCCGTGATTTTGCGGCCGAGGCTGAACCGAAACTGATTTTTTTGTCATATTTTCAGCCTAAAACGTTCTTAGACATGTTCTTACGTGATATAGTATTTAAGAGAACTGATATCAAAAAACCTAGAGAAGACCATTATTGTGCGCGGTATCATTAAGCTATTTGATATAAATCTGATTGCAATAACTCTGCTGTCATTGAAAAAGCAAAATGAAATCAAAGGCCCTATGAGGCCACGACTGTTTTTTTAAGCGATGACGTCATCGTTTAATGTATTCGTGCGAGTTCTTGTCGCTTTTATTTAACAAGTGACGAATTAAATCGTCGATGTTTTTCATTTTTGTTTTCAAGTTTGCGTGTTTTCGTGCTATCGTGTTTACACTCTTTTCCCTCTACAGCGTGTACGATTGACGTTCAATTTCCAGAATGTGTTTTGATAATGCCATGAGCATGATAAGTTTGATATTGCATTCTTTGATTGCTGTGTAGATTAACGTCGCATAAAATTTATTTTGAAATCGGCTGCGTTGACCTTTGTCGCGTGACACTGATAATCTTCTGTCAGCTAGCGATTACACAAACTTCGCTTTCAAGTCTTTTTAGTAGAATTCAATTGCGTGTTTATCTGGATAACTTTGGGGGCAAGTTGTTTTCTTCTATGTACTTTTCTATTCGTGTTCAAAACATATGATCACTTTTAACGATCCGCGCATCGTCTTTTATTTTAATATGCTTTTAAAATATGACTTTGCCTGTCTTCTGCTACCGCTATTTTGGTTGCTTATACTGCTAGTTTCGTTGTTCCTTCTGTGCTGATGATTTTGCTTGCATGCGATGAACATTTATCTGTTGTGGGTTTTAAAACTCAGCAAGGGTACTTCTTAACTCCGAGGCCTATAAAAGGTGTTTGAAATGCGTTGATTTAGGTTGTCGCTGTGAAGCACACGATGTAATTGTTCCTTCTTGTCGCTTCTATTTAACAAGTGACGAATTAAATCGTCGAGGTCGAACGTGCATCACTTGTAAAGATCTATACGGATTTACGTTGTTTTTCATTGTGATTTGCATTGGGAGTAAAAGAAGCAAGCTCCAAGCAGACAAATTCAAGTTTGCGTGTTTTCGTGCTAGCGTGTGTACACTCTTTTCTCTGTACAGCGTTTACGATTAACGTTCAATTTCCGGAATGTGTTTTGATAGTGCCATGAGCATAATAGGTTTGATCTTGCATTCTTTGATTGCTGTGAAGATTAAACGTCGCATAAAATTTATTTTGAAATCGGCTAGGTTGACCTTTGTCGCGTGACACTGATAATCTTCTGTCAGCTAGCGATTACACAAACTTCGGGTTCAATTTCGCTTTCACCGTCACATGCAAACTTAAGAAAATTCTGTTGATTTTTCTATAGGGCAGAAACAACATACACCTGATTTAAGGTAAAATAAAAATAAAATATGCTCACAATCGATTTTCAAATTATCATCACATACCCATCAAAACAAAACCATTAGCGCGTAAAGTACAGTGGTCTGTCATCGGTCTTAATAAACCGCAACGTCAAACTGAGAGTGGCGTTACATGTAGGTCTGCCAACCATCTGTCAACGGCCTTTTGTTTACATCTGATCGACTGAAGGAGTGAAGGAAGGATGGCTTCAAATCGCCACCCCTTCCGTAACTCCCATTTTGCATACGCAAAAACAGTCGTAAAAAGGCAAATCGGAATTCATTAAAAATAGATGAGTAACCAGGGTAAGACATTATTAAAAATGGAAAAGCGATATCTGGTTATAAATTTTGTTTAAAAACGAGCTTTCGACTACCAGTCTGTAGTCTTTATTACAACGATTTGTTTAAAATTCGTCCGAAGAAACCGCCTCAAACTCCTCAAAATACACGTAAATCAACTTCTCTAATAACACGATTGAGATCTGTACAGATATAAAGTCGTGAGTTTCCTGTAAATTTATCAGCTACGATGATTAGGTTAAATGATTCGTATTTGTTTTTTTTTTATTTTTCTTGCTTCACTTCTCAGTTTAAGGTTGGGTGTGTTCTTAAAATCTGGGTCAATCGAAGTTCTTGAAAAATTGTTCTTATATAAAAGAGTGTAGAGAAGAACTGTAGGCTATATTATCCACAGTTTAGCTGAGGATTTGCTTCATACTCATGTTATACCATCTCGAGAGCGTGTGATGTTTATGATTTATTGGTAATGAACACCTTAATAATATCAAGCTGATATCGATACAGAGTCCTTAAATGATTGGGCTGAAAATGAGTTTGTTAAATTAAGGTTTAATGCTCATCCACCACCCCCCTCTACCACCCCCCCCCCCCCCCTCCCCGAAAGTAGTGACAAGATTTCATGGTTATCGGGAAGGGGGTTATCCTTTCTAACATAGAGCACTTACTAACGGATTATATTGATCAACTTGTAATTTGAGCACTTCAATTTCAGCTAAAAACGCTCAAACTTTAAAAAAACCTAAATGTCTCAGTGGTGCCCTTATTTCCCGTCTCCACCACCCCCACCCCACCCCACCCCCCAGAAGAGCCTGATACTCAGGGGACCTTTCGCATGACGTACCAATGTTTTGAGCAATATGCAGTTCGGTGCTCATTTATACAGTACCCCCTATAGTAATTTGAACGATTAAAACAGATACTATACATGAACAGTTTTAGCTTTACTTTTACTCAGTTAGTTAACATTAGAAAATAAAATTGGAAGATAATTAAAGAAGAATGTATACTTTCGTGAAATCCTTTCCATCCATTCCAGTAATGATATGGGTGTATTTAATGTGATTCATTTATTGTATTTGTGATAAGTAGAAATGAAGATATTACTTGATGTAGTCTATTTTAGTTCCTTAATTTCGTTCTTTGCTAGTGTTATAACAAATTAGGGATAAGTTGTAGTTATTATTATGTTTTTATTTCTTTAAACAAAGATAAGTTGTTATCTTTAATAACAAGTAACTGTAAAGTACTACTACTTTAAAAGTTTATTATAACAAGAATGGAAACAGTTATTTTAATCACGATGTTCTATTACATGATTATGATATTTTGTAAACGATGTTATAATACATCTTTGGAACTTGATAGATGTTCAAACACATGCTCAGTGTTATAATACATCTTTGATTATATTATTTGCTGTAAATCATAAAATAAATAAAAACTTACCGTTACTACAATGTTTTTTCTTTGTGTGGAGAGTGCTGCATAATTTATTTTTACAAACCTCTTAATTACACTTTACTGTAAGGACTAAATCCCTCGATAATCAAATAAGAACACGTTCAATCAAGTGCGCCATTACATGCACGATAGAACAAAAACCAAGGGGTCACGTGACCCCAAACGGTGAAGAATAAAGGGAACCCAGCAACATTTGCACGTACACCCTAGCCCTACATCCACAAGTCATCTTCCTCCGGTGACGTAAACCACTTAACAACAATATTCACATCGTCATGCCCACAAGAAGCTCACTTTGCGATCAATCAAATACATCCCTATGATCTAAAAGGATAAAGTCTGAGTTTGAGCCTAGTGGTCCATCAGGCCGGAACTTATCCTGGTTTGAAGCATGAAGAAACTAGGAGTATTTCTACCACCCCCACCCCTCGCCCCAGCCGCCTGAATGAGATGCTAGTCCATCGTACGGCTGCATCCCAGCAATTATTCATCTGTGTTGAGAGAGGCTGTAACATATTAGTATATCACATATGTTAGCATATTAGCATATTGCACGTGTAGTTAATTTATTATGCAGGCTGTGGGCCTTTGCACACAGTCAGTTGAATACACGTTCTTCAACAAGCATTACATGGTGGCAGCGTTTTATTCAACTAATCTCTAAAAGTTGCGTCGAGAGGGACCAACAAAAGCGAAATATGGCAGCAACTGCGTCCTTCACATCGCCACAGATGAACTGGGACGCTCCTGATCCGGTAACTGCGTTCGGGAGATTTAAACAGAAATGTCAACTTATGTTTAAAAGCGTTCTCAACGACACCGACGACGAAGAGAAAGTGAGCTACATTCTACTTTGGTCGGGAGAAAAAGGGCTCGACATGTACAACAGTTGGACCTTTACGAAGGAAGACGATAAGAAAAAGGCTGACGTTATTTTCGAAAAATTCGAGAATCAATTGTAGCCGAAGATGAGTCATCGTATTCATAGATACACACTACAAGGAATGCGACAAGAAACGCACGAGCCATTCGACGATTTTGTCTCATGAATAAAATTTAGCAGCAAAATGTCAATTCCGCGACGACACTGAAGTCGAAGACAGAGTGTTAGACCAACTTGTTTGGGGATCAAAAAACCCCGACGTTCAAAAATCGCTCATCACTCGCGACAAAACCGTGACCCTCGCAGCGGCTATCGAGATTGCAAGAAACCACAGGGCCGCGAGCAAGCACATGAAGACGTTGACTGAGCATAGTAAAAGTTATCAAGATGGCAGAAATAGCGATTCTATTCGACAAGAACAAGAGAGAGAATTTTGTAACAATTGCGGTAAACAGCATCAACAATATCCGCGAAACAAATGCCCAGCTTATGACTCAACTTGTCGAAAATGTGGTGAAGCTAATCACTGGAAATCAGTCTACAGATCCGGCAAACGGAAACAACCAAGTCAAGGAACAAAGCTGACCTCCAAGAAAACTATCCACACTATTGAAGAAAAGTCCCACGACCCGGCCCACGACGATGACGATGAAGTTCTAACAATCAGCACCATTTAAATTAACGCCATGGAAAGTGTTTCTACTTGAGATTTCTCTCTACAATGCAAAGTGGATACAGGCGCACAGAGCGAGCAACGTGCTGCCTGTTCGACTACATCGCATTATAGCTCCAGAGAAATTTGATGATGACGGAAACCCAAACCAGAAGCTTTAGAGAAAAATGAAGACGTTCTCTCAGCATATGACGGCTACATAATTAAACAACTGGGCACTGTAAACATACCTTGCAAGTACAAAGAGAAGAAGATCAACTGCATTTTCTATGTAACCGACACACCTGGCCCAGCCATTCTAGGGTTAAAAGCATGTACTGCATTAAAACTAGTATCATTAAACTGTACACTCAAAACAAACCTGACTGAACCAACTGGCAATTTCAACGTCTCAGCGCAACATGCAGACATCAACAGTAACCGGGAAGCTGCGTACATTGAAAGGCATGTATCATTAGAAGAGCGCCCCCCAATCAGAAGTAAACAAGAACTGATGGAAATGTACCCGGAATGCTTTAACGGTACGGTTGAATGTTTTGAAGACTACACGTATCACATCACACTAGATTCTAAAGTTCAACGTGTGGTTCATGCACCCCGTTAAGTTCCAATTGAACTAAAAGACAGACTGCAAGTAGAATTAAGTGAAATGGAGAGTCAAGATATCATTGCAAGAGTAACACAGCCCACAGATTGGGTAAATGGACGACTCCGCTTGTGCCTCGACCCCAAAGACCTGAACATGGCGATTAAGAGAGAGCACCATCCGACCGCTACTCTCGAAGAGATAGCACCGAAGCTGACAGGCGCAAAACTCTTTAGCAAGCTTGATGCTCGAAACGGATACTGGAAAGTCAAACTGGACGAAGAATCCTCGTACTTAACAACATTTAGCACACCATTCGGCTGGTTCCGTTTCCTTAGGATGCCATTTGGCCTACACATGAGTCAAGACATCTTTCAATTCAAGATTGACGAAACATACCGCAACTGTCTCGGAGCTATTGGGATCGCAGACGACATCACTGTCTATGGAAAGAGTGACAAAGAACATGACTTGCATCTACATGAAACTATGGAACGTACCGGAAAAGCCGGAATTGAGCTAAATGAAGAGAAGTGTGTTGTCAAGACAAAGGAGTGCAATTTCTTCGGTACACTGTACACACCAGACGGCGTTAAACCTAACCCAGACAAAGTCAGAGCCATAGAAGAAATGGAAATGCCCAAAGACAAAGAGGAGCTTCATACATTCCTAGGGATAGCAACATATATGGGCTCATTCATTCCCAAGCTAGCTGACCACACTTAGCCTGCGTTGCAGACGAAACTGAACCCCGGATTTAGTTTTGTCTGCAACGCAGGCTAACCACACTGCACCACTAATAGACCTCCTAAAAGGGAACATTGACTTTGCATGGACTACATCACACTCGAAAGCTTTTCATAAGGTGAAGTCAATGATTTGCACAGCAACGACGCTGGCATACTATTACAGAAGGGAACCAGTTGCCTTCCACGTTGATGCATCGATTAAAGGTCTGGGTGCAGCGCTGTTCCAGAACAACAGGCCGATAGCATTTGCATCAAAAGCACTTACCCCTGCAGAGACCCGATACGCCAACATTGAGCGAAAACTGTTAGCAGTAGTCTATGGCTGTGAAAAATTCCATTCCTATCTCTATGGAAGATCGTTTGTGGCTAAGACCGACCACCGGCCTCTAGAACAAATACACAAGAAGAACCTCATGCAAGCACCTCCGCGCCTTCTAAGAATGTTGTTGCGGCTACAACCTTACGACTTTGAGATCAAGTACCTCCCGGGAAGAGAAATGGTCACAGCCGACGCCCTATCTCGTCTCTCGCCATTGGATGAATTCGAGGTTCCCTGACATGCAAGTAAAAATTCACCATCTCATCAGAATCACTCCAGCAAAAATGGAAAAGTTTAAAAACGAAACTGCAAAGATCAAGCTCTACAGCAGCTATCCCGTCAGGTTGTACAAGGCTGGCCAGACAATGTGAAGAAAGTTGACCAGGCAGTGAAACCGTATTGGTCCATGCGAGATGAAATGTCAGTAGAAGATGGGATTGTACTCCTGGGCAGCCGAGTCATAGTCCCTGAATCCCTGAGAGGCAATATCTTACAGCAGATCCATGAAAGGCACTTTGGCATAGAAAAATGCAAGCTGCGAGCAAAGTCATGTGTCTACTGGCCAAACATGTACAGAGAAATAGAAACCCTCATAAGTTCGTGCAACGTTTGCCAGAAATACCAAAACTCCCAGCAGAAGGAACCTATGATACCTTCAGAAATCCCTTCAAGACCGTCGCAAACCGTGACCGCAGATCTGTTTCACACTCAACAGTCGTGGTTCCTCATTGTTGTTGATTACTATTCCAAATCTCCATTTGTCAGAAAGTGTCACAACCTCACAGTTCCAGCCGTTGTTAATGAAACAAAGATGCTATTCGCAGAAAATGGAATTCCTAAAATCCTACAGTGCGACAATGGTACCCAATTCACCTCCGCCGAGTTCCGGCAACTGTCAAGCCAATACGGCTTCGAGATCGTGACGTCAACCCCTCACTATCCACGTGGTCATGGTTTTATTGAACGTCAAGTCCAAACGGTCAAGAAGACCATCCTTAAATGCAGAGAAACTGGAGAGGACATTCAGCTAGCCTTGTTGGCACTGCGAACAACGCCCTTGAGTTCCAATGTACCATCACTGGCTGAGCTACTAAATGGCCGAATTTTCAAGTCCACACTCCCTGGGAAGATTTATCCATCAGGAAGTCAAGAGGATTTTAGGAATCGGCTTAAGGCGAGACAAGACAACCAGAGCCATTACTACAACAGACACACTAAGGAACTCCCTGAGCCACACAAGGCCCAAGCCATCCACGTACAAGATCCTGTGTGGAACCCGTGGAACCCTGCCAAGGTTATAAGACGAGGAGAAACACCCAGGTCCTATATTGTGGAAAAAGAAACAGGCGCTCAATTACGAAGGAACAGGATCCACCTGAGACCAAGCAGCTCACCCAACAGCTCAACAAACAACTCCCTGAGCAGTATCCCACAAGGATGTAATACAACGGAGATTTGAATGCCTTCAGATGTCGACCCCAAGAACTCGCCCCAGTGGACAAGCCACCAAGGAAAGAAACGGAGAAATGTCCATCGAAATCTCGCTCGGGTCGAGAGATCCGAGCGCCAGAAAGACTTAACTTGTGATCGAACATTTAAGTAAACATTAGTTAAAGAAAAAAGTAAGACGGCAAATTTTATTTCATTGACTTTATTTGTTTATAATAGCGGAGCCCCATAGGTTTCGTGCGAACATGGAAAATTGTAAAACCATGCGTTTCATGGTCATCGTGGCAAGCGGCATGGCTCGCGGGCGCGTGCGCTCTACATACATACGTACGAAGTTGCCCAAAATGGCGACCATACTCCAGAAAAAGCTTGTTTGATATTGGCCATCCCACTTTAGTTAAAAAATACCTATCGTAGAAGTTTGTAGGACACTGCACTTTTTTTTTCATGTTGAAAATCGACTAGGGATATTTCATTTCGCCTACCCTATCACATCTTAAGTTTTTATATACTTCAGAGATATTTTCTCACATCAAAAAAATGATCTGGACATTTCATATCAACTTAAACGAAGTGATTGCATGAAAAGGCGGCAAATCTTTGGTACGCTCTTCACCTTTAAGCTGAATGAAAGACGCGAAGAAAGCTGTTGGAGAACTTAAGTCTTCGTGAATATTTCTCGCTCCATTTACTCATGTTCATCATGGAAACGTATGCCAGATGATTTAGGACAACCTCGTAACAGAAGGATCCAACATAACTGCAGACTTGCACATTATATATCGGACTAAAAGTCATAAAGAGCGATGTCCAGGGTTTGACCTGCGGCTGAACAAGGCTGAAAATCACTGAATTGAGCTCAAATAAAAGTGAACTCAGAGCTGATCAAGTTCACTGAAGTGAAGGATAAAAGACTGTTAGAGGCTACACCGATGGAAAGATAGAAATTGATCTTCGCTTCGCGGTGGTGTTGGAGTAAGCTTACAACGAAACTGCCGTGTTCGTCTCCGATATTTTTATTGGGCTGGTTTTGAAGCTTTGCCCTGCAGAATTTACAAGCCTTCTCCAATAATAAGGTAACAAACGTAAATGTATGCACAAAGAATAAGCCTAATTTTATATTGAGAGAATTATACTTCATTTTTGAAGCTGTGTCGGTTTTCGGCAGATCTTCCCGTAAATATTTATCAAACGTGTTCATGTTTGTACATTTTATACAGACATTGTTTATTAAATATTTCGTTTAGACGACCTGTTTTCTGTTTTAGTTAGTGGAGTTAACTGTGATGTTCATTATTGGATTTTTAAAAACAAGTTATTAACATCAAAATCATGATTTCGGCTCGCTTGCATTTGTTTTGTTTCTCTTATCACTGCTTATGAGTGAGTGTGTTGAAATATCTTAGATGCGTAAATGAATATTTCGCCGGTTTCGTTGCGAGTTACCTGTGCTTGGCTGATTGAGTTCAGGCTTCACCTAAAGCATATTTACTTACTAGAAATAAAGAAAATTCATTCAGTTCTCTACATAAAATTCTGTTAGCAACGTGTACGATAAACAATCATGCAACCAAACTACAACGAAAGGAAGACGGTTCAAAACAGTCAAAACAACATTATTGTAAGCTTATTCTTAAGTTAGCGTGCACCACTTCCCAAATCACAAACTGCCACAATTCTTACACAAAAACTTCCTCAAAGTGACTTACATAACCGGCCCCATCAATTTGCAGAGTTTGTTTTGCCGTCGTGATTTTCTCAGTTTGCCGCGGCGTGAGTTCATTTTGTTTACTGTGTTTAGCTTCGAGTTCACTTTGTTTTCTGTTTTTTGCCTTGAGTTGATTTTCTTGCCCTGATAGCTTTGCAGTAATCAAAACAAGGTCAAGATTTTTTTTACATTGAATAACTCATAAAGGTCCTAGAGGTGTATTAATTTATAGTGTACAGCAAATGTTGGAAAAAGTTTTACAAAGATTTGTTTTGCGCCTACGTGCGTACGTGAGGAACCCAATTAAGTGCACTCGTCAATTTCAATTTTAGAACCTGTCACGGGCAAGAAAATTCAGACGGGTTAACATTGACATCGCTTTCGTCAACAAAACCATGAGAGGTTTTTAAGATATTAAGTTCGACCATGAGCGATTAAAATTTATTTTATACCTACATGGGCCACCGTATAAAGTTTAGAAATATAGTGTGTACTTATTTAGCAACACTGTAATTAACTCAAGGAAAAAAATTAATAAATGGGAGCTCCGCTTTTAGGCCTGCCTAAATCTATATATTACACCTGTTCATAATCGAGAGAGTCAATATATTTGTTTCTTTTTTCTTTTCATCTTCTAGCACATATTGTTGATTAAAAGAAAGGGATGTAACATACAGAGGATAATACATGGTTTCGCGGAGATATGAAATTTATCTTCGAGTGTTCAAATCGATAGCTCACGAGTGAGAGCAGCGAACGAGTGAGATATCGGATTTGAAAAAGAGAAGATAAATTTCATATCTCCAAGAAACCATGTATTATTCTTTTTATTATATAAACGTACTAATTACGATGTTTTTGACGATTTTCCGAAGATTTCCGAAAATTTTCAAAATGTTGTCCGAAGGTTGTACGAATGTTTCCGAACATTTTCCGAGAATTTCCGAAGTTTTCCGAAGATTGCCGAAGATTGCCGAGGAAGATCCGAAGATTTTTCGACTTAATATCGATTTACTTTGGCTCATTCAGCATTGGAACATGGCAAACTCTGCAACCTGATTGGTCAAAAATGATATCACACATGTGTGGATATCATTTTTATCCACACATGTGGGATACCATTTTTCTCGATTTGCTACCACTCGCTAAAGCACTGCAGTTTATATAATAAATTAGCATATCACACATGTTAGCATATTAGCACATTGCACGTGTAGTTAATTTATTTATTTATCAGATCCCTTGCTGGATCCTACATTAGCAGCATTTTCGTTTGCGGTCCCTTGCTTTAAAGTTGTGCTTTTGCGTATTTTTTGGACCGTGGATCTTTTTAGATCCGATATGCTGCGTTTTTATTCAGCATGGTTGTGTCCATGCGCTTAAATGTTCGGAATGGCCGTGCCATCCACATTTAGTAGAATTCGCTTTGTGAGACATCATCGTGACACTTTGGTCTTCTTGTCCCCCGAAACACGTGATGTGGCAGTGCGTGATTCGGGGGACAAGTGAGTTCAAAGTACGGAACTTGATATAGTGTACATTGGGCAATCTATTTGCGTTGGCTCTTTCGCTGGCGTTATTTAGATTTGCTACACCGTGCTGACGAGTTCCAAAAAGAACGAAACAGCTGTCCACGCTTGCAATCCCACTATATCGGTTCTAGTCGTGTTGGTGTCTCACAAAGTTTACTTTTTATGTAGTACGATCAGCCTTGCAGTATTGTTTGTCATTTAATTTATTAAGCAGGCTGTGGGCCTTCACACACAGTCAGTTGAATAAACGTTCTTCGACAAGCATTACAGAGGCACTGTGAGAGTAAAGTGTCTTTCCAAAGAACAAAACACACTGACTCCCGACACCTTGATCCGGAGTCCAGCGTACTGACCTTTAGGCCACCACGCCTCGATATCCCACCCCTATATATCATCTAAACACTGTTGTAGATTTACAAGTCGAAGACTTCACCATTCAATAATCTTACATTAGCAAATTCTTCTACAAAAGTGAAATTATTTATTATCCCAACGTGTTGCCCGTATTCCAGTCATCCTGAGAGGAGTAATTTGATATTACACAATCTCTGGAACTTGCAAAACACTACTTGCGGAGTAAATACTGTAAAGTCTTTTTGTCAAAACTTCTCAATTTAGTGTTGATTATTAACACCCCTCCATACATTTGCCTGTAATACAGGACATTATCCAGTGAAGCATTTATGGATGCAGTACATATTATTTCTCTCTTGTATCAGCTCTTGTAGTGACGTGGCTTTATCTTTGTGAAGCGTTCATGACATATACAAGAACATCTGATCGATATCGTCGTGGGCGAGGTCAAATAACAGAAACAAAACAGTTGTACATATAATATGTGTACATTGCATTCATGAGGTTTTATTGAGAGAGATCGGCTGGTCTATAAACCCTATTTTAATCTGAAAGTGCTGAAAGGGCTGGAAGGACTAGAAGTGGATGTACTCGAGGACCACGCCATCTTTGACTGAGGCCTGAGGGGCCGAGCCGCCAAGCCATAAGCGTGGTGGCCTGAAGAGAGTCTCAGACTCTCAGTCTCTCAGATATGCACAGGGTGACCTGGAGTCTGCCGGACCATATTTGACCATGGGCCTTTGCACAGATCTTAGTATTTTCCAAAAACAATACAGAAATAAAATACAAACTGAATTATTCTACAACTATGATGTTTTTTTCTTGGTTTCAACGTATAAAAGCTAGGATTATGCATGCAGTGCTAAACTGAAATAAATTAATGCTTGTTTTGCTAAATTATGCTTAAAATTATGCTAGCATAGTCTACCTTAGCCTACCTTCATCCCGGAGGAAGGAACTTTGTAGATTATGAAGGGGTGCCCGCTGCATACTAATAACTGTATTCCTCCATACTAAGGAACGGATTCCCGCTGCATATTAACAACTGCCTTCCTTCATACTAATGAACAGATTCCCGCTGCATACTAATAGTCGCTTCTTCATATGATAATAAAAAAATTCTCTATTTTCCAATGGCCCATAATACACTTGGTTTGCCCCCCAAATTTTGAAGAGACTATTGTTTTCAAATTCCCTTGGGAGGACTGCATACTCCCAAAACAATAGTTTATGCAAAATTGGGGGGAGGGGGGGCAAACAAAGTGCAAATGTGCTTAGATCAGCAAGAAAAAACGAAAAAAGTCATCTTATCAATTTTTAACTCATTGCTTTTACAGTGGAGTTAAGTTTACCAACAGTTGAAATTACGACAATAAGAAGCCAATAATTATTTTAATATCGCTTGATAATCATTTTGTTTTGTTTTGTTTTGTTTGTTTTTTTACCACAAATGATTTTTTTTATTAATTATCTATTTTTTACAGCACGCATACTTACATTATTAATTTCAAAAAACAATTACAATTTGCTCTAATTACAATGCTTGAATAAACAACAGTATTATTTAAACCGCTTACGTTACACTACTTTTTAATCGCGGACAATTACTACAAACTTTTACTACGGTTACTAGAACTAGTGAAAACTGCAAAAAAATGACAAAAAAGCGACAATTTACAGTATATTTAGCTATATTTACAGTTTAACTTGCACCTTTGCTCTGCTAGTTTCTATTTCTATTTTGTTTTTAAGGATAGCCAAGAAAGCGTGTAAGAAATAATCTTCCTCATTTTTTGAAGCGGTGTAAATATAATATTTTCCAATTATTGTACAGAGGTTTAAACCGAGACACAGAGGCACGGTGTCTGTGATGCCGTAAAGTATTTGTGCTTCAGAGAGCGTGATTACAGTATTGCTTTTTCTGTACCACCAATCAGTAAACTCTGTCCAAAACAGCTGGACGTTGGGGCAAGTTACGAAGAGATGTGTAATTGTTTGCCTTTCAGCACATAAATGACAGCGGTCGAGCTCTTTAATACCGAATTTATGTAATGCAGCATTGTAATGCACCACAAATGATGATAGAGTTTTTTTTAACTTGAACATTTTACCTTCTATTCATAACATGGATATGTTAACAAGTTTACTTTCTGGCGAAAAATTATGCGGAAAAGACGTGAAGGCCCCAGCCTTTCATTACCAGTGTGCACCAGGCCTGCTAAAGCACAAATGAAAAATAGTAATTAATTCCCACCGGGAGCGTCCACTCCCAAACGTCCCAAGTTGAGAGAAGATATGGGAAGAGGCGAGCCTGGAGGCGGAAAGGAGCAGGAGCTAAGGCACAATGACTAGCCATCGCTGCGGGGAGGAGGGTGGGGCAACAATGTGAAGTCTGGCGTCCGTTTTAACGAAGAGAGGAATAAACAGGATAAAAGAGGACTATTTATACTTAACTCGCGTAAACAATATGCATAGCAGATTCCCTTGAGGATATACAGAAGTGCGGGAATGAGAAAGTGGGATCTCAACGCAATTAGGGGCATTTGTGCATGAGGACTCCCAGTGAGAATAGGTAAAAGATGTTACCAAAGTCGAATTATTTTTAATTTTCTTTTAGTTTTAATGTTTTATGTCTGCGCTGTCAATTTAAGCTAATACTAATAGCTAATTATACTGTGTGAAATAAGAAACGTGATATTTGTTTCTTGATCCTACACAGTTGAAAATAGAGATGAGATAATATTCAAACAATAATTGTTTAACATCAGTGTATGTTGACAGAGTATTGATTACATTCAATTCTTCTATTAACTACTACACCTGCATTCCTGCTTGCAGTGTGGCTGTTCTCCTTTGCTACTGAGCCTTTCGACCAACAACTGAGTTTGCCACTGGCAAGGTGGGTAAAAGTCTTTCTAAATTTGTTTGTCTGTTATTTTTTACTGTAACCTGTATCCTCTCTATTGGAGAGAATGTTTTCGCGCTAAGTTAAACCTTTTGCATTTTTGTGTAATTCTAAGATAATAGCTGTTTGAAAGAGTCACATTAAAATGCCAAGTCAGTTAAACATTTCAATACCGGGGAAGGATTCAGTTCAATTCAGTTTTTATGAGGTCACTTTCACGTTTAAGCTCACATTATAGTAAAGAATTACATTTGAAGCTACCGTTTTGTCGAAAATTACGGCTTTACCTTGCTCTAAAAGGTATACAGTGCGTTAAAACGCGAAGAGTGTTGAAGTCTCCTTTAACTGTCGCTTAACACTCAGGGTCTCGTTAACCCGTTGTTTTTTTGCTATAATACTAGAATATAGTTCTTTTCAAGTTATTTGTATAAAATCATTTTTTTCGGAATAAAATATTTCTTTTTTAAAGTACTTTTGAGTTGGATCTAGTTAAACGGACGTTAAAAAAACCTGATCAATCTTTCCTAGTCGTATATGCCTAATGTATTCACTCGACATTTTCACCATGTGTGACGACGGGTTTTGTCGCTCTGAACTCTAATAACGGGAAACGGGCGATGAGAGGCCTTTTCGGCTGGAAACTGAATGCGCTTGACTCGACTAAACTGGACTGAAAGGGGATAGCTCAGAGCAACGTCGCTTGCTACGGGAAAGGAACTCGTCACTGGTTCCAAAATACCGTCGGATCTGCTAAGAACTGGAACAGGACACAACAACTTGGACTTCACACGTTTATTCTTCGTCTCCGGCGTAAATCGATTTTACAGCAATAACAACGCTCTATATATACTTAACGAAGTGCATTATTTCAACATACACATTTCAAAAGAACGAAGGCTGAATAAAGTTAACTTACAACACAAAGGTAAAGTAAATACGTTCAGCTGGCGAGTTTGTAGGTACAGCTAAATAAAATTCAATTAGAGGTGTTTTAAACTAAAAACAAGATTGAATAGAGTCGGTTTATTTGAAATCGTAAACTAACCAAACTCCATTACGAACAAAAACTAAAACAAAAGAATACATCTGTCGAATGTATATTCAACCTAGAAAGCTGCCTAAACTCGAATGTTTTCGGTAATGGAAAAACGAAAATTGAAATTAACTTCTCTTTTATATTTTTCTCTTGAATACAACCCTTGGTAAACACAGACAACTACGCGCGCGGTTATTTACTCAAGCACAAAAGCTATTCACTTAATGTGTCAGAACTGCTGTTTACTTACACAACTTATATTTGCATAGTTTTCGGCGAAGCAATTGAGTACAGAAGTCGTATTTTTGAAACAACAAATTCTCACTAATATCTTTATATTTCCCTTAAAACTTAACCCATACATGCCCACTTAATATTTTAACTGATTTCCGACAATTTTCCCCTTACATTCCCCCGACCTTAATCACGAGCTCTCCTGAGCGAGAAAGAAAATAAAACGGTGTGGTGGTCAGAGTACAACAGAGAAACTTTATTTATGACCCTAAGTTAACGGAAGTGATAAGAGACGCAATAAAAGTTACAATGACAATGTTGAAAACGACAAGGTATTAAAGTTCAGTTACTACAATTCAGGTCAAGAAATTCCTTGGTCCGCCAGCCTTTTGGCAAATTCATTAGCCTTGAAGCTTGTTGGTATGGGGCGATGGCGCATCTCTGGAGCCAATTGTGTGAATGGGGGACAGTGTAAGTCCTCTAGATTCTTGATGGTCACGCTCATTCCTGCGGGAGCCATTGTAGTGACGGCTTGTTTCAGAAAGTCGACTTTCTGTGCGCCTTTGGTGAAAATAAGAAGGCTGTCTGGAATCGGCAGAGAATGGCAGATCTGGAAAAGTTCAAACAGGATCTGATCGACGGTGTGCAAAAATACTTGAGGGAACAAGTCCAAGGGTATGCCTGGGCCGGACAACGGAAGGCCATGCACAAACGTTGCTTGGTGATAATACGTGGACAAATTTTCGACTGGACGTGCCGCGAGTCCGCTAGTATTGAATTGCCAGGACTCGGAAAATTCTAAACGGTCACATGCAAAAGCCAGGCACTTCGGGGTAAAAGGCTCGGGACCGTGTTGGAAGCCGTCGAGTTCAGCAACAATAATAAGAGGACTGGCCATTTCGTCAACTGAAACGCGAGCTAAGATAGCTGAAAACTGTCATGGAGAACTGGGAGGGTCGCGTTTTATAGCAACGGTGTGAAAAAGAAACCATTACGTACTGAATAGATGAATAGAGCTGAGAAAGGGGTGCAGCAGCTGGTATGACAAACCAGCAAGATTTGGGCAAGCGTGCCTGGTTTTAACACATAGCGAAAAGAAAAGAAAATGAAAAGTTGGTTGTGCAGCTCAGTTCGGCGAGGAGACAAAAGACCTGACCACGTCCAAGAGAGAGTAATCCAAAACGTCTGTAATTTCCAGTCAACGAAAAAAAAACTCGAAGTTAACAATACATTCCTTCACCAACCCGAGAAAACGAAATCCCACAAATCAAAAGAACAGTGTCTTTGTGGAATCAAGCCCAAATGAAATAACAATAACAAAGAACACAATAGAGGTACAATCTTTTAAGAGCAGCTTGTTAAACAGCCGACGTTGCTGTTGTTGCAGCTGCGCGGGCGCCTGACAATACAAGCTGAGTGGAAGGAATTGGACGATTCCTAAGACAAACGCAATAAAAGACCAACAAAAGAGCCAAATTTAAACAAGTAAGAGCGAGAGAGAAATAAAGGAGAACCGTAGACACGTTATTTCCTGAATCTGTAGAGAAATTATTAATATCGTCGCGAACTGTTTGTAAGCGACGCGCGAGATCGGAGCAGAAACCCATAATTGTTGAAACGTGTAACTCCCTATGATTCGCATTGTACAAAGCGTTTGAACATTCGTTTCCATTAAGTACCATGTTTGGAAAACCACGAGAAAATAATCAACCAATCAAAATTGAAATATTTGGATTAAATTCACAGCGCGCGCTAGCTCGCGCTAAATAGCGTAATCTTGTTTTTAAACAACTTTGGTTAAATGGAGTTAAATTTGGTTAAATTCCTCTGTTTCATCGTCATTTAATGGTCCGGAGAACTTCACTTGGATACTGTTGATGAATTTCTTTAGTTTCTGTGAGTAATTCACGGCGTTTAGGTCGGAATTCAAGTGACTTACCGCAAAAGCGAAAATTTTCTTGCGTGTGTCGTTACGTGTGTAAATCATTGGCGTACAAGCTCCTTGTGTTTCCAAATATGGTACTTGGCAAACTGAATGTTCGAACGCTGTGAACGCGCGTTATACGTTTCAACTCCTTATGAGTTTCTGATCGGAGTCAATAGTGTTATAGGTATCGTTTAAAGACTTAAGCGTACTATGATCAAGAGCCAAAGGAGCAGGAATCTTGAAATTTGGTGTAACAAACATACTGTCGTTGTAAGCAGAGGAAGGATACCACGGAATAAATTGAAACTGACCCTCCGTAAATAAAGGAAAATGGATGGTTATTTTTGAAGAACAACTGCCAAACCCCGTGCTTTGAAAAGGAAAGGAATATTTACACGGGAAGTGATAAACACCCAAGGGTTCTAAATAAACTGTGTGAGACCCTTTGTCTCCTGTTAGAGTTAAATTTCTGCGAATGGTCGAGAGATATCGATATCCACCAAGATTTATCAAAGGCCGTAGCGTAGGACATCGAGGCAAACGGACATGAGAGTGTTGAAACGAAAGTTCTGAATCAGGAACCCATTTTAACCCTAACCAACTCGGGTCTTCAACAGTAGAGAGCACATTCTTAGGGCACAAAATTGTATTCTCGCCGTGAAAGCATTGTTCCAATTCAGCCTTTGTAACCACATATCTTTTATCCTCGCACGTCAACAACAAAAGATCCGGGCGAGTTATTGACCTACCAAAACAAACGTTATCAACCTGATATGAAATCGGCAGCAGCTGTTCTAAAGAACACAGCGCACTAACACCATCAATTTCCGGCAATGTAAACACCAAGTGAATTTGCATAATGCGTGATTTCGCAATTTGAAAATCCATTACCGGTTCAACCATTAAATCAAAACCATTTCGCAGAGCAGCGAGAGTAGGTGACAGAGAAGAGAACTGAGAAAGTTCTAAATCAGCCGTCAGAAATCGCGGAATATCCCTGAAACCAACAAGTGTTTTCTTAGATAAATGCGTAAGCTGTCGAAACAAGTCATCAATTTCTACAAGACGTAACAATGCGCTGAGGGCTTTGTTTACTTCCATTGAATAAAGGGAAAGAAATTCTTGATTAAGATTAAAATGCCAGTATTCTTGTTTTAAGTAGGTATTATAGCGAGTTTTCCAATCTTGAAAGGTACCCGCCATTGCCCGTAAGGAGTTAATTACTTGACCTACTTTAGAATTTAAAAGATCAGTGGTCTTAATTAAATAAGTAACTTTACCATTTACAAGCCTCGTGAGCTGGTGCGACTCACTCATACTATCTGTGAAACCTCGCAGAGCAGAAAAGAGACCAGAAAGACCAGGAGAATCATCACAGTGCCCTCCAAAAGTTTTATACAAAAAGCGCGGAATACCAGCGAGCCACATATGACAAAAGAAACTTGATCGTTTTGTCCGCTCACTTAACCACGCTCGCTCGTGCGGAGAACGAACCTGACAAGCGCTAACAGCCCAGCGCTTACAATCCTGAAGCGAACTAGCATAGTGCCGTACAGGGCAATCTAGCCTGAAGTAAGACCAGAAACATAACCATAGAAACGCCTCAAATAACTATCACACTCCAACAAATCAGTCACTCCGTGTAGAGATAATAGGCGATTTGTGGTACGTTGAATATCACGAATAGAGGCTAATACTTGGTCATAAAATTTGGCCAAAACAGGATCGCAAGTAGAATTTAAAATCGGCGAGGGACCCCGAGATGCCGTGGGTAACGACATATGAATGCTGACTAGTTTTGTTTCGCTGTATAACACCAACGGGTTTGAATTAGTTGCGATCATCATAGAAACGGTTACGAAATTTACGATTCTGCCCGTAGTATCGTACTCATTTTGAGGACGTCCGCTAACAAAAATAATTAGACTACATAGCTGTCAGGAAATCCGGCCCACTTTATAAGGAATTGAGGGTGCCCATTACGGACACGATGGCGAACAATCCTTTCCACCTGATAGACATCGCCACTGTCTGCAGCCGTAACTCCGTCGTCAGAATCTTCCTCGTCAGAGATAGCGCTAAGCTGCGAGGGATGTCGGTTACGCCGTCGAGGGCGGACTGGACTCCTGGATTCGAGGACTGGCGGAGTGGGAGGACTCCAGATTAACCGATGAGTCCGAAAAGTCAGAAATATGACTGGTACGGACTGGACTTGCGGAATCGAGGTCAGGCGGAGTGGAACAATTAGGATCTGGTTGTGCTAGGTCAACCTGTGATTCTGAGGAGTCGGGGGCAGCTCCGGCTTCTACATCTATGGGCGAAGAACAATGAGGCTCATCTTGAGCGGACGAGAAGCTATCAGGAGGCAGATCCTTGTCATCAAGGAATGGTTCGTCAAGTTCAGTTATCGGCTCACGAGTTGGCGTGTCTGCAGGATCCACGTAACGCTTCATTCTTGTTACGTGTACTGTTGCGGAAACACAATGGTTATCCACGGCACGCAGGACACAGTGGACTGGGGATAAAAACTCAACAATGCGGTAAGGACCGTGCCAGTTGTGGGCAAGTTTCTTGGACAATCCTCTACTCTTCCGTGGCGTGTAAACCCACACTCTTTCTCCCAATTGAAAGTTCGTCGGCTCTGAGAAACGGTCATGCAAATCCTTCATTCTTTGTTGGGCTCTTTGGGTATTTTCAGCAGCGATCCGTCGAGCTATCTCGATATTTTCAACGACACCGGCTCTGTGTTCTGCCACTAAAGCTGACATTTCTCTTGGAGGTAGCAAGGCTGGGTCACATGGAAGGGCAGCATCTCTCCCATACATCATGAAGAACGGACTTTCTCCCAGAACCTCTGATGGGGCTGTGCGATATGCAAACTGGATGGCGTTCAAATGTTGATCCCAGTTGCGCTGATTGGCATCGACATACATGGAAATACATTTAGCCAAGGTATGGTTAAAACGCTCGACCAAACCGTCTGTCTGAAGCCTGTAACTGGTTGTAAAAATCTTATGAGTGTTGATGACCAAGCATACTTCTTTAACCAGGCTTGAGAGAAAGTTGGAGCCACGATCTGAAAGTAACGTACGTGGGGCACCATGGCGAGGCATGATCTCATTGACCAACTGATTGGCAATAGTTACTGCTTCAATGTTGGGAACTGCAAAAACATTCTACCCATCTGGTGCAATAGTCCGTCCAGACGACAATGTAACGGTTTTTGGCTGTAGATTCGACAAATGGTCCGAGGCAGTCAACCGCCTAGCGTTCTCCGAGGCCGGCTATGGGAAGTGGTAGAAGGGGGGTAGTCTGGCGATGCTTTGGGCTTTTCCTTATAGAACAGGATTCACAGCTAAGGACATAGTGCTGAACGTCCATGTACATCTTAGGCCAAAAATACCTGTCACGAAGCTTTGCGTAAGTCTTGTTGACGCCCAGGTGTCCGGAAAAAGGAATGTCGTGCACCTGCAGTAAGACCTCATGACGTAAGGCCGTTGGTATAACTAGCTGCGATTTGGGTGGAGGCGCTCGCCGTTTCCCTGGGAACCAGATGTGACATAAAAGGCCAGTTGGGTCAAGGTAGTACTGCTCAATGGTATAAAGAAGCGTCCGGGCTGCTTTGTTATCTGATGGGAGCTCTTCCCACTCCAAGTAATCAATAATGTCTGCCAGAAAGGGGTCTTGGCGTTGGAGCTTCTTTATCTTGTCTGCTTGCTCCCCAGGGAAGTCAAGAGCGGCGACGACAGGCTCATATGGACGTCGTGACAAGGCATCTGCGTTCCCATTACTTAGTCCCGCTCAAAGAATAATCTCGAAGTCGTATTGTTGCAAGAGCAAAGCCCATCGTGCTAACCGGCCACTTGGGTCTTTTAACTGTATCAGCCAACGGACGGCACTGTGGCCTGTGAAGACCTTAAAGTGAACCCCATAAAGGTAGTTCCGGAAGTGACGTATCCCGGAAATCAACGCCAAAGCTTCTCTCTCGGTTACACTGTAGTTCTTCTCTGCGGGAAGGAGTTTCCTACCGGCGTATCCTATGACTACTTCACGACCGTTTTGAATCTGTCCGAGAACGTATCCGAGACCTTCGTCACTTGCATCTGTGGCTAGGGGGAATTCAACTGTAAAGTCTGGGTATACTAGAATAGGGGCTTGCGTTAATGCTTCCTTCAATCTGTCAAAGGCAACCTGGCAGTCGTCATTCCACTGGAACTTGAGACCCTTTTTAGTAAGATTGTGGAGGGGCCCGGCGATATTGGCGAAATCTTTCACGAACTTCCTATAATAGTTGGCAAGGCCAAGGAAGGCACGGACCTCTTTGACTGTACGTGGAACTGGATATTCTTTGATAGCGCAAATCTTCTCAGGATCTGGGCGTATTCCTTCCTTGGAAATCACGTGACCCAAGTACTTGACCTTTCTCTGACCAAAATAACATTTCTTTGGCTTCAACTTGAGACCAGCTTCCCGGAAACGCTCGAACACCATGCGTAACACACGCAAAACACACTCCATAAACCGCTGGAAACAACTAGGAGCGTTGGTCAATCCAAATGTCATCACGTTAAATTCAAATATGCCTTCGTGGGTAACAAAGGCGGTCTTTTCGCGGCTAGCCTCCTCTAATTCAATTTGCCAGTAGCCACTTAGGAGATCCATGCTTGAAAAGTACTGGGTTCCAGTCAGCGCGTCCAGTGTATCGGCTATCCTCGGTAGTGGGTAAGAATCTTTCTTGGTTACGCTGTTAACCTTCCGTAGGTCACAGCAAAATCGATCGCTGCCATCAGGCTTTTTGATTAGGACAACAGGACTACTCCAGGCACTGGTAGACTTTTTTTTATTTTTTTTTTATTTTTTATTTTTATTTTTTTTAGGCAAAAAAAAGGCACTGGTAGATGGCCGTATGATTCCTTGCTCTAACATGGAATCAATACACTGTTCAATTCTCTCCTTCTGTGCAGCTGGTGCACGATATGCGCGTTGTTGGATTGGAGGATGATCCCCTGTATCAATATGATGCTGAACCCAATTTGTGCGTTCCAATTCACCGGGAGTCAAGGCAAAGATGACACGATACTCATTGAGGAGACTCTGCAAGGCGGCCTTCTCTTCGTCCGTCAAATCAGCATCAGATAGGTCTACCGGAACATTTTCAGTTTCCTGGGAGGACTGTTGGGGTTCGCAAGGTCGTGTTTCTAGGCTTAGGACTTGAACTTGATCATCAGTGAGCGTGAAGTTCCCCAAGGTGGCTCCGCGATAAAGGGTAACTGGCTTGCGTGTGGGATTGATCAATCTAAATGGTACTGTATGGTCGGCAGAAAGGGTCACCAACGCAGCTGCCCCTTGTAGTTGGTATCTGTCAATGAGTCGCGGTGAAGCTTCCAGGAAGCCGACAACCCCAGGAGGGAAGTTTGTATCCAAACAAGCTGGAACGATAGTTTCTGAGCGTGGCGGAATAACACAAGTGGACCATCCTCGCACTGAACACTCCATGTCTGAACCGGGCTTGCGTTCTAGTTTCAAGGTGCTATTCTTCAAATCAATCACTGCTTCATTAGCACGTAAGAAATCTCGTCCAAGGACAGCTTCATAAGTAAGATTCTTCACGACGTGAAATTCACAGGGATAATTGCCTCCAGCTATTCCCAGGGAAACCTTCACTGTCCCTAAAATCGGTAAAACCTGACCACTTACGGTTTTCACCTCACTGGAGCCGCTTCTACAGAGGACTGGAACCTGGTCAGCATATAGCTTGCACAAAAAGTCCTCATCCATCACTGAAATTCCTGCACCAGTATCAACCAGAAGTTTAATAACACGACCATTTAGCCAGGCCGACACTGTAAGATCTCGAGGGCTGGATCGGAAAACCTCGTCTTGCTTCTGGGTTGGTAGCTGGTTCACAGACTGTCTAGAGACTGGGGCTATGTGCGAATTGAACTCATCCTGGATGAATGTAACAGGTACATCACTGGTCTTGCATCCAGAAGTAAGTTGGGAAGGCTCCGCTGAAGTCGGGACCAAATTACTTTGGCTTGTAGGTTCTTGGAGAAAATCCATCGTAGGGTTTTCCTCAATGGGAAGCTGTCTGTTAGCTGTTCCAGGAACGAGGGAAGGCGAATCTCTATCTTCCTTGTCAGGCAGGATGTGGCCGCTGGCACTAGCACTGCTACTGGTGTTTGCATTAGAAACGTTTGGTAACATCGGTTCAGCTGTCTGGGGCAATGGCTCAGGGGTTTGCTGTTGAATAATATCAGTGGGCTTGTTTAACTTTGGGATGTCAGAGGTGGACTGGGTAGGCTTGAATGAACCGACTGGTTGCATGTCAGAGGCAAGCTGCTCGGTGGATTTGACGGACTGAATTCTTTTTCCAGACTGACTGCTTGTAGGAATTTGCATCACTTTTGGTTTACTATTTGTCGACCGAGCTGAGTGGACTTCTGAGGATACAGGGTACTCGTGCTGGGACTGAAATTGCTCGATAGCATGAAGAATAGGATTCAGTGGATTTCCAGCATCGCTGAAATTTGTGGCCGAAGAACCTTGATAACAGTACTGTGGCTCTTGGATGGATTCGCTCGGTTAAGGACTAGGTCGAGGCTGGGTGTCATGACTAGGAGAGTGTACCATAGTGCTTTTGTTGTCAAGTGACAAAGGAATTCTCTGATCTTGTGGGTTTCTTGAAGTTATTGGTTGTTTCTTTGAAAACTGTACAACGTCACGATAGAGTATCTGGTCGTTCTCTTGGACTGACTTCAGGTTCTTCACTAACGCGTCGTTGGGTTTCTACGGCGGAGGAAACTAACACCTCTTGGTCTGAAGACTGTTGCAATTGGGCAATAAACCCACCGTCATATGAGCCTTCATCAAGTGCCGCTAAACGTTGCTCTCTGCGAGAGGGTTGGGAATAATTTCGATAACTATCTCGCGACTGGTTATAATTTGAATTTGGCGGATAACTTGATTGACGCTGCTGACGTTGCGGTTGAACGTTTCTTTTTTCAGGGCAGCTTGTTTGCAGGTGGCCAGCTCGACCACAATGAAAACATACTGGGCGGCCATCGCGGGTTCTCTCTCTGGGTTGTTCAGTACGGGGAGTCTGAGTCCGTCTAGCTAACCCACGTATTCTAGCGTCTGTTTCTCGGCTTAGTTGTCCAATCATCTCCTTTAATTCCTGTTTTTCATTTCTCATTCCACTCGTGTTGCCAGTGTTTCCGCTGAAGGTATTATTAAGAGCGGCGACTGCTGCTGGTCTGCTTGCTGGTACCCTGGATATGCTTACATCTGCGGAATTTCCAACGAGTCGTTGATCGAGATCTTGCTTCATACTAAGAAGGCTGTCTTGTATTCGTCTCATCTCTTTGAGAAGTATACCAGACTCTGGGTTCTCGGCTGAGTAGGCTGCTAAGGCTGTATCAAAGTAAAAATTGTAAAAAGGTATTAAAGTGCCAAAAAGTTGTTTAAATACCAGACGTTTCGGGCTTCGCCCTTCATCAGTGGTAATAATAACGTTGTCTTCTATCTTGCTACGGCTGTATCTTGTTGTTGCCTTGTGGCTGCCTTTACGAGCTCATCGAGTCTGTCTTGCAGTAGTGATGGTGACTAGTTCAAATAAGCCACGTTTGTTGGCGAAAGGTCCTTGGCAGTGGAGGCTTCAGGATTGGCTAGCTTTCCCAGGAGGCAGTTAGTTCTGCAAGGACAGTGTTATTTCTGTCTATAACACTCAAAAGCTTCTTGTCTTCGGAATTTGGCGTCTGGGAACTGGGTTTGTTGGCAAGTAAGGTCAAGGCTTGTGATAATAGCTGGGTTGGTGTTTGGTTTTCAGGAGCGCTAGTGCTACTCATCGTTGTCTCCACGGAGCATGCCAATCGTGCCATTTCCTCTGCTTCTCGGAAGGTTTTCGGCTGCCTTAACAACACGGTTTTGCGAACATCAGGCCGCAATGCTTGGAAGAAATATCGCATCTTATCTGCATGTGAAATGTTTAACCTACGGAACGTGTTCGTCAGATCGGTTAAATAAGTATCCAACAGTCCTTTCGGGCCTTGCTGACGAGTGCAAAAAGCTTGCCAGATAATCCAACTCTGGTTATTATTCGCAAATCTCTCTCTCAGTAAATTGCTTAGTTCTGCATACGTTGACTTCTGTTCAAGAGGCAAGGAGTAGTAAAAATCTTCAGCAGGTCCAGCTAAATTCGTTACTAACTCCGCCTGTGCTGTTTGGCTGGCCAGGTCAATTCGGCGAAGCGTTAGGTAATTTTCTATTTTATCCAGCCATCGGTTAATATCTTCGGAGTGATATCCATGGAAAGGCGGAGGTCTTCGTATGTTGACTGTTTCTGGAAGAGGGGTTTGCTCTAAGGCGCTGGCGGTTTGCTGGTGCTGCAAATTTAACTGGCGTTGTAGAATAGCCATCTGATCCTGTATTTCTCTCAATGCCGCTTCTTCCATGGTGGCTGATTCAATAATTTGATCCCCTTTATGTGCTCTGATTTCTTTTCCGTATTCTATGTTTCTTTCTTTTAAAGTTTGAGTTATCTTCCTCGAATTCGCTACTTTCTGGATCTTCCCGCTCACTGTCTGATTCGTCACTGGAAACAGATTCGCTGCGAGTTCTTGTTTTGTTTTGTTTTGACTTTACGCGTCCTATCACTTGTTGGTGAACACTTGGTTGTGGATTACCTATCGGGTTTCTTTGGTCAGCGAAGCTTGTTTCTGGGCGTTGGATTGATCTGTTTGGTTCTTCTTCGCTGGATCCAGTGGTTTCACTGCTAGCGTCGTCGCTATCAGGGCGTGAATTCAAACCACTTCTTCGGGGCGGAACTAAATTGTAAAGGTCCGCTAGAGTACCTTCCAAGATTTGCCGATTCTTCACTCCCGCTGTCCTCAGAATCGCCACTATCGTCTTCTTGCGGGGCCGTATGGGATGAACTGGGTAAAATGAGACGGCTGGGACTGCTAAAAGTGATCGGCTGGAAGTCTTCAGGACGCTCCTCCAGGTAAATCGGCGACCCTTGAGCGATTTCTTCTTCAACGAGACCACCACCTTGCTCTATGCTAATGTCTAAAGATTCTCGCTGTGTTGTGTTGGCTTGTTCGGAACTGGAAAAGGCTGTCGATCTTCGTTGGGAATTCTCAGGCTTTAATTCACTGCGATAAACTTCGGGTGATAAACTAAAGAGGTCACTGTAGCTTAAGGCAAACGGCAGTTTTTTGAAAGTTCACAATTCTCTTCTTCGGATAAATCGCACTGAACGCTTGTGTTAACCTTAGAAACTCCGGGTCTTTTATATACGTATAATTTCTTACGTCTACCTCTTAGATTGTAGCTATGTATTTTCTTTGAAATGACTTTCTTAACGGACTTCATAAATTAGAACTGAATTGTACTTTGCTTACTCACGTACTTGGGCGTCCATGTCTTTTGTACTCGGCGCTCCAAGGGATTTACATATCGTGTGTTCCCACCACTGAACTTGTCGGAGTTTCTTCGTTCTCGCTTGTCCACAGATATTCCAGTTGAAGCTACACTGATTCTCCTAACCACTGTGACGACGGGTTTTGTCGCTCTAAACTCTAATAACGGCAAACGTGCGATGAGAGGCCTTTTCGGCTGGAAACTGAATGCGCTTGACTCGACTACACTGGACTGAAAGGGGATAGCTCAGAGCAACCTCGCTTGCCACGGGAAAGGAACTCGTTACTGGTTCCAAGGTACCGTCGGATCTGCTAACAACCGGAACAGGACACAAGAACTTGGACTTCACACGTTTATTCTTCGTCTCCGCCATAAATCGATTTTACAGCAATAACAACGCTATATATATACTTAACGAAGTGCATTATTTCAACATACACATTTCAAAAGAACGAAGGCTGAATAAAGTTAACTTACAACACAAAGGTAAAGTAAATACGTTCAGCTGGCGAGTTTGTAGGTACAGCTAAATATAATTCAATTAGAGGTGTTTTAAACTAAAAACAAGATTGAATAGAGTCGGTTTATTTGAAATCGTAAACTAACCAAACTCCATTACGAACAAAAACTAAAACAAAAGAATACATCTGTCGAATGTATATTCAACCTAGAAAGCTGCCTAAACTCGAATTGTTTTTGGTAATGGAAAAACGAAAATTGAAATTAACTTCTCTTTTTTATTTTTCTCTTGAATACAACCCAACTACACGCGCGGTTATTTACTCCAGCACAAAAGCTATTCACTTAATGTGTCAGAACTGCTGTTTACTTACACAACTTATATTTGCATAGTTTTCGGCGAAGCAATTGAGTACAGAAGTCCTATTTTTGAAACAACAAATTCCCACTAATATCTTTATATTTCTCTTAAAACTTAACCCATACATGTCCACTTTATATTTTAACTGATTTCCGACAATTTTCCCCTGACACATGGTTGTGGATAAAACCGTGACGTCTCTCAAGAAGAACCTGTAGTAAAACCAATAATTTCTACGAATAGCAATGTCGACAGGAAATTCTTGATATTGATTTCACATTATGATCTTATCAGGACCGAAAGTGAAGTTCGTGGATAAATAAATGAAAGTTGCATCAAGTATCTGTCTCTGAAAATTATATATTTTATTTAAATTGTATCAACGTTTGGCAATGAGATGGATTCCAGTTTTTTTTTCTTAAATTTAAAGTTTTAAGTTGAAATTTCTTTTGAAATTCGTCAAGAAATTCGCTTTTAGCGCGGCCTTGGAATATCGACAAGCGATCCTTTTGTACCAAAAACAAGAAACATACACGACGGTGTAACAAATGTTATACTGTAATTAGTATAGGTAATCACATGATTTCGAGTGCAATTTGGGATAAATCAACACGAGTAAATTTTTCAAATCAAAGGCTAACCAAAATGTAGGAGCCCGTAGGACGAGTGCAATTTGTGGTCTTTGAAAAATTTACGAGTGCTGATTTATCCCAAATTGCACGAGAAAAATCATGTGATTACTTGTTAATAATACACATACAAAAATTTCTCTACAAGTGGACGACAAACAACAGCAAACATGGTGTGGTCAGTCGCTTACCTTTCCGAATCATTGTTAAAACATTACGGAGTTGCCAAGCTTTGTAAATCCAAATACTGCTACGGAATTTTAAAGCTCTCTGTCATGCATTATCAGGTGCTTTTATCCTCATTCAGTTACATGGGAATGAGCTGAAATGTGCGACTTCTTTACGAGCTGTCGCGAAAGAAAATCCTCGATTGGTAGCCTTCACTAGTTTCGTAGAGCCTCTTTTCAGTGTCTTTTGTGCTGCTCAAACGTCCAGTTGCTAGTATATTAGTTTAAACACTGATAATTTTCGTTAAATCGGTCTAACTTTGCATTAATTGATGTTTTTGTTCTCTCCAAACCCTCCGACAGCGGCCGCCATTTTGTTTGGCGCGCTTTTGCGCAGGACCCATGTTGATAGCAGTTTTTATAACTGAAATGGTCATCCTGCATAAATATGTTTTTATTATTATTATTATTATTATTATTATTATTATTTCCTGTCAATCAACTTAATTTCAACTTTCTGCACTCAATTTCATCTTTTTGCACTCGATTTCAACTTTCTGCACTGTTTGGGATCGGTTGACGTGCTCTCAGCCAATGAGCTTGCTGAAATTTTTGCATGTGTATTATTAGCCACGATAATGATGAGGAATAGACAAGAGAAGCTTCAGGGTCCCAAAGGGGGCGGGGAGGGGGGGGGGGGGGTCGCCGGAGCCTTGGAACCCTAGATTTTTTGCTGTGGAGCCAGGAGCCCGTTCATTTCTCCGCATGGAGCCCTGATCATTTCTAGCTGCAGATCCCGGAGCCTTGAAAGTTTTGCTGTGGAGCCCGGAGCCTAAATATTAAAATCCAACCATTTTTAGTTGCCAGTCTTCATTGCTTTTGTTTGGAGAATGCTAGTAAATGGAATCTAGAGAGGGAAAAGTGCAACAGATAAAAGAATTGAAAATTTTCTTCGGTTGCATCGCATTTGAAGAAAACTGATTTCTGTTCGCTCGCTATTGTTAAGAGCTGTTATGTTATGAGTTGCGAAGTGTGTGCTGATGTACAGTTATGAGGATGTAGGCATGCGTGCAGGCGCCCATCTAGGAATAAAGTTGACCGATTTACAACAAAACGAGGGTCGGGGCATGCTTCCCCGGAAAATTTTTTGATTCTAACTTCCTTAAGTCCCCTTTCCTGGATTTTGGAGTCATTTTGACATAATATCTGATAGTTCCATTCTCCTTGGATGAAGCCTTGCAAAACGCAGATTATTTCGTCAATGTCAATGTCTGTTTTGTAGTGGATAGGAAAATTCTGACCGATTTCCGTAAAACGATGGAAACCGGTGTGCATCCGCGCCTGGTGTGCAATGTATTTGGTATAAATAGTAGGCACTGCTATTTTGTATGCGAGTCAGTACTCGGTCGTTACACGTTCAGTCAGATCAGGCATTTTACTTAGGTTTGTTTCATCAGTTTGTTTTGGTTAATTTAGTCCGTTTCGTTGTCAACTTTATGAGAGCTATTTAGTTTATTGATTGCTTAATTTCCTTAGTTGCCTAGTATACAGTAGTTTAGCAGGTCTTTTTGTTTTTGGCCCCGTAGGAAGGGCGGAGTTTTGAGCTTTGGTTTTTACCCAGGTTTCCTACATTTTTCCTGTTCAGTTGCGGGTTTTGTAAGTACGGCGGAATACACCAGAATTTATCACATTCGCTGTTGTGTCATGATTGATTACTTTGAGGGGTGGTAGATTTTTAAGAGTTCGTTCGAAGCAACCCAAGTGCTTCGCCTTTGGTGAAGGCTTTACTGACCCCTGGTGGGTGGCAGGAAGAGAAATGCGTGTGTTAAAATGTATCTGTGTTAAAATGTATCTGTATAAGTTCACACGTCAAAGATAGATGTGTCTTGAAATCTATCGCCTTTGAAAACACAAGTATCCAAGAAAATGGTTTCTTTGCCTGATATTTCAGCCTTGGGTAAGGCTGCTGGCAACGAGCAAAGTCGGCAAACGGCAGCAAGAATGGCCATGTGACCATTGTTTTTGCGCCATTGATCAGATTAATTACGTTTACGGTTAACCCTTGTAAAGAAAGACAAAAGAAAGATGGAAAAACAGTTGAATTTTAAATTCCATTAATTCCCTGATTTCATTTTGGGTGAAAATTGGGACTACAGTCTACTAGTCGACAGTGGAGCCCGGTGCCTTTAAGTATCTGCTATGGGGCACTGGAGGCCCAAGGTTTTGGCCTCGGAGCCCTGGAGCCCCGCTTTTTTAGGCCCGGAGCCCTGGAACCCTAAACCCCTTTGGGACCCTGAAGCTTAGCGCCAGTAACTAAGAAAAAGAAACTTTGCTCTTAGACTATTGTGAAATAGAGGCTGTAGTATTATCGCTTTTTAATTTGCAGTGCGACTATTCTGCATCAACACTGAGACCACATCACGAGCCTATCGCCGGACAAGGTTGGTTGAAGACTTTTTAAATTTATATTTTTAGTTGATTATTTTTCTGCAGGTGTATTTTCCCTTTCGGGAAGAAAATGTCCAATGCTATATAACAAATGCTCTTTGATAGAAATATTTGAGATAACATGCAATCATCTGGACATTTCAACACCGAAGGAGATCAGTTCCAAGTCAATTTAAGTGTTACAGTTCTTTATTTTTCCACCATTGCGCCATTTTACCATATTAGGTCACGAGAACGCGCAAAATACGCACGTACACTGTAGAACCGGGCAAAATACGGACGGAAAGCGGAGCAACAAAATGGCCGGACTGAACCACCCAAACTTTGACTAATAATCCAACTCACAAAATATCCGCGCGTATTATAGGTAAAACCATTGAATAAGGTGTATGTAGTTGATAGCGCTTCCACGAATTTAGCTCACATTAACAAATTACAACCACTTTTAGACATTAAAGGTGTGTTCGACTACTTAAAATCCAGCTAATTTTTTTATTTGACGTGAAATTAATACATTAACGTTAATCGAAAAATTCAATTTGACTACGTTATAAAAAGTGCAATATTCGTAAACCCAACAGGAAGAAAATAATCTCGAGTCTCTGTTGTCCCGTTGGCTAGACAAATAAATATTTATGTAGTTTTTTAATATGAAAATGGAGAGGCAGCTGAAACAAGGTTTTGTGTGTTAAAGAGCTGTAGAATTAAATTATTTGTTAAATTAAACATTAGAATTAAATTTAGGTCAGTTTAACTCTTGCTTCTCTCGATATACAATTTTTATGATTGTAGGTCTCAATTAATGTAAACTAATCAGTACCGAGAAACAAAATAGTGAATCAGGGAAAGTCAGTGGCGCCAAGCTAACTGCTGCTTTCGAAGAGCGAGCATTTTCAGTAATAAGAAGCTGAAATTATTTATTTCGCCGGCGTTGAATTTTTGTTATTGCTTTGGGCGTGTTGTTTTCCTAGGTATTATCTGAAATTTTCATAAGCATCAATGTTCTAGGGAAAAAAAGGTTTTTTTCAAATGTGCTTAGATCAGCAAGAAAAAACGAAAAAGAAAAAACGAAAAAAGTCATTTAATCAATTTTCAATTCATTGCTTTTACAGTGGAGTTAAGTTTACCAACAGCTGAAATTGAAACTACAACAATAAGAAGCCAATAATTATTTTAATATCTGCATAGCAAGTTAAAGAGGCCACTCACCAAGGTAACCTGAAGATTTTTTACACTTTTTTTCTGATAATATTTTTTTATTAATATCACTATCTCCTCTGGAGAAATCATTGTCCATTCTATGTTTTTATGTCCAATGCTACCATAGTCACTCTTTCAGAAAGCATCATAAGTAAAGGAAAAGTCACTTAAAACATTAACAAATAAACCAGTTGTTTTTGCGCAGCAAATTCAGACGCCGCAGTTGTGTACATTTCAACAACCTGCGGTACGTTCTGTTGCGGTGGGAAAAAGTTTCTTTTGTTGATGAGATGTTAACTGTGTTATTTTACATGTTGTGTGCTACGATTATTGTTGTTTCAGAAAAACACAACATCTAAATGAAAATTCAACAAAAATATTTCAATACCAAGGAAAATGTCATGAAGTGATGAGTAAGTGTTTTGTGGGAGACTGTCCATCGATTTAGAATTTGTGTTTAACAAATTTACCCTTCGATACGTTTTAATCTATCTAAGAAAAGTCTTGCGAATAAATAACTACGTGTTTGCTTCTTTGGCATAGTTTTTTTTCACACTATTGCTTCAGTATGTGCTTTAACAAGAAAATTCACCAAAGAGGTTAAACAGTTCTTTAATGTTATAAATAAAGGCTTGAATGAATAATTTTCCTGGGTAAAATGTGACGGCAACCTCGTTTGTGTTAAGAACGTTTCGAACAAAGATATATAAACATCGTAAATGCTAAAGTAGTTCAGATAACGGTGCCTTCCGAAGGTCAATAAAATGAGCGAAATCAATTCATGGGCTGCGTGGCACTTGTATAGATAGTTTTAAAGAAATAAAAAGTAATTAAAAGTGCCAAAAAATATTCTTTTAAAGTTCCAAACGTTTTGGGCATTGCCCATCCTCGGAGACCCATGGGCAGTTAGTCGGGGCGAAACGAAGTAAACCGGGCAGAAATCGTAGCGCAAAAGTTTTCTATAAAAGTAAAGAGCCCCTGGGAAACGAGTCTCTCCAGACCATTTCCAAGCCTTTGTGCGAATGTTGGCTCCTGATTGAGCAAAATACATACTTTGTATTATTTTGCCCAAACGGCGAACAGTAACTTCAGAGTCACTGGGTCTCCGAGGATGGGCACTGCTCTTCATCAGTGGAATTATGGACATAATTCCACTGATGAAGGGCATGCCCGAAACGTTTAGAACTGTAAAATAATAATCCTGTCGAGTAATCATTAAATACACAGAATATGTGTTTATTTTCGAATCCACAAGATATGCCGATGACTTTCATTGTGCACCGAAAGTTCATCGTTTGGAGGCTAAGCACAGCCGGTAAATAGTCACAAATTCAGTCACGTAGACCCTGTTTGAGAAAATAGAAATAACAGTGCTGTTTGATAAAGTTGGATAAAAAGCTGATTTACGATGACTTGGGCAGCGTACTTCGGTTGGTTGAGTTTTTGTTGTTATTGTACTACACTGGTAGTCACCAGATAGTGTCAAATTTTAAGATGAAACGACGAAAAGACATGGACCAGTATGATAAAAAAAAGTTAAGAAAAAGTAAAATGATTAACTTTTAAGTTTTCTCTGTATAAATGCTTATTCATTTATTATTTGCCTAAGTTTAAAGGTAACCATTAAAATTTAAGGGATGGTCTCTGTAAAAGCAGTCTGGTCTATCATGCTTAAAAAATAGATTTCGCTTATTTCTTGTTTGTTGCAAGACTTTCATGTACTTATATTAAACCCACAATCCGCTTGACCAGACCATTTATTTTTTTTCGAGCTTTTAAGGATTTTCGGTTTGCCCGAACGAGCGCTCGTAACGACCAATGTCAGGGCTTAAATTTACCACAACTTTCAAGATAAATTAAACAAAAACGAATAACTTCTGTACCAAACGAACACGAAGGGTCGAATCCGATAGGGGGCGAACACGGCGGATACCAAGTGTGTGATAGGGGTGTCGTATTCATTCATTGCAGTTGTGGAGCGCAACCTCAACACCATGGTGCAGCCAGTAGAGAAAGAAAACTGACCATGACATTGTTGTTCGTGACTGTCGTATCTCTGTTGTTATACCTACCACTTGTTATATGCAATTTTCTCGATTTGACAATTGACGTTTTTACTTCAATGTCCATTGTAATGTTTGTTCGGTTGGATCGTATTCTGTTTGTTTTATTTTTTGCAAACTCGCTTGTAAATCCTATATTATACGCTATCCACATGCCAGAATACAGATCAGCTGTACTTGCTCTCTTTCGCAGACGACCTCAGCAACAAAGACAAGTTGCAGTTATTCCTCTTCATGACTTGTAATGCGAATAGTATGAAGCTCTATTGACTTCTACTATTTAGCTTTGTGAATTTCAAATGTTGTTATGTCTAAAATTGTAAATAAATGAACACGTCGACGAAAAATAATTACCTTTTTTATGTTTGAAGTTACACATATATAGCCATGTTTTTGCGGCCGAGGCTGAACCAAATGGATTTCTTTGTCATATTTTGAGCCTAAAACGTTCTTAGACATGTTCTTACGTGATATAGTATTTAAGAGAACTGATATCAAAAAACCTGGAGAAGATCATTATTGTGCGCGGTATCATTAAGCTATTTGATATAAACCTGATTGCAATAACGCTGTTGTCGTTGAAAAAGCAAAGTGGAAAAAGGCAAATGGAATTAATTAAAAATAGATGAGTAACCAAGGTAAGACATTATTAAAAATGGAAAAGCAATCTCTGGTTAAAAATTTTGTTTAAAAACGAGCTTTCGACTACCAGTCTGTAGTCTTTATTACAAACGATTTGTTAAAAAATTCGTCCGAAGAAACCGCCTCACACTCCTCAAAATACACGTTAATCGACTTATCTAATAACACGATTGAGATCTGTACAGATATAAAGTCGTAAGTTTCCTGTAAATTTATTCAGCTACGATGATTAGGCTAATTAATTCCTATTTGTTTTTTTTGTTTTCATTTTTCTTTCAGAAAATTTCATTCGATAGATATTCACGTTGTTACTAGTTAATTTTAGCTCGATGTAGAACTAATTAAAAATGCTTTACTTCTCAGTTTAATGTTGGGTGTGTTCTTAGCATGTTATTAAAATTTGCCTTCGCACACAGTCAGTTAAATAAACGTTCTTCGACAAGCATTACAGAGGCACTGTGAGAGTAAAGTGTCTTTCCAAAGAACAAAACACACTGACTCCGGACACCTTGATCCGGAGTCCAGCGTACTGACCATTAGGCCACCACGCCTCGATATCCCACCCCTATATATCATCTAAACACTGTTACAGATTTACAAGACGAAGACTTCACCATTCAATAATCTTACATTAGCAAATTCTTCTACAAAAGAAGTGAAATGAATCATGATCCCAACGTGTTGCCCATATTCCAGTCATCATGAGATGAGTAATTTGATATTACACAATCACTGGAACTTGCAAAACACTACTTGCGGAGTAAATACTGTAAAGCCTTTTTGTCAAAACTTCTCAATTTAGTGTTGATTATTAACACCCCTCCATACATTTGCCTGTCATACAGGACATTATCCATTGAAGCATTGATGGATGCAGTACATATCAGCTCGTGTATTAGCGTGGCTCTATCTTTGTAAAGCCTTCATGACATATACAAGAACATCTGATCGATATCGTCGTGGGCGGGGTAAACAACAGAAACAAGACAGTTTTATCAAGTAAATAAAATGTACATATAATATGTGTATATTCCATTCATGAGGTTTTATTAAGAGAGATCGGCTGCTCTATAAGCCCTATTTTAATCTGGAAGTGCTGAAAGGGCTGGAAGGACTAGAAGTGGATGTACTCGAGGCCCACGCCATCTTTGACTGAGGCCTGAGGGGCCGAGCCGCCGAGCCATAAGCGTGGTGGCCTGAAGAGAGTCTCAGATATGCACAGGGTGACCTGGAGTCTGCCGGACCATATTTGACCATGGACCTTTGCACAGACCTTAGTATTTTCCAAAAACAATACAGAAATAAAATACAAACTGAATTATTCTAGAACTACGATGTTTTTTTTTTGTTTTCAACGCATAAAAGCTAGGATTATGCTTGTTTTGCTAAATTATGCTTAAAATTATGCTAGCATAATCTACCAAAGCCTACCTTCCTCCATACCAATGAAGGGGTGCCCGCTGCGTACTAATAACTCTATTCCTTCATATTAATGAACGAATTCTCGCTGCATGTTATTAACTGCCTTCCTTCATACTAATGAACAGATTCCCGCTGCATACTAATAGTCGCTTCTTCATACGATAATAAAACAATTCTCTATTTTCCAATGGCCCATAATACACTTGGTTTGCCTCCCCAGATTTTGCATAGACTATTGTTTCAAATTCCCTTGGGAGGACTGCATATTCCCAAAACAATAGTTTATGCAAAATTGGGTGGGGGGGGGGGGGGGGCAAACAAAGTGCATTATGGGCAATTGGAAAATAGAGAATTGTTTTATTATCATATGAAGAAGCGACTATTAGTATGCAGCGGGAATCTGTTCATTAGTATGAAGGAAGGCAGTTGTTAATATGCAGCGGGAATCTGTTCATTAGTAGACCTATCACCAGAGCGAACTATTATTCATAATCGAAAAATATTTGCGCTTCAGTGACCCCGAGCATAAACATTGCAAGCCGCGAAACTAAAACACGCACACAGATAATGACTCAAGCAAAGCGTTTATTTCGGTCGTTAAATGTAAATTAAACTCTCGTTGTAAATCGATGAACTGTAGGTCTGGCTCATTCTTTAGAAACCCTTTTAAGTATAGTCTAAAGAAGGATTAATGTTGAGAAACTTTGAGAAGCTATTGTGAACATTTAAAAAAGGTTACATGCATTTTTCTGACCCAGCCTCGCTTTCATGCTAGGCCACGTGACTACCTCATAATCAGCAGCTGTCACTAAATGATGAAATTGAGTATTTCTGCCAATTTTGAGTAAGTTTTACAAGCTTTTGCTAACATTAAATATAGTAATATGTAATATTCTTTTCCAGCCTCGTTTTCATGTTAAATGGTCACGTGACGATCTCATAATCGGCAGTTGCCACTTAAATTAATCAACTTACGAATATCTGCTAAGTTTGGTGGTTAACCGATGGTAATTGATGTGGTTATAAAGAATTTAATGTACCAGCCTCATTTTCATGTTGGCTCATATACGTCCAATTTTCAACCCCCCCTTAAAACCCGTCCTAGCAAGTTGCAGATTTGCCACCAAAACTTTTCATGTTTACTAGACCCAAATAAACACTTTTAGACTGGTGGCTTGCTTTCAGCACGAAATTCCCACGGGATTACATTTGCTCCCAGTATTAAAAAAAATCTAGGTTGTCTTATTCTTATTAGTATGCAGCGGGATTTACGGCTCAGGAGTTGCATAGGTGACATCCTTTGCATGTATCGCCTCTGACATGTCCACTGAGGTCCCTTCCACTGATGTTCGCCTTGAATCGCTGACGTTTTGCTTTTTTTCCCTGTCAGTCTAATTAAAGGCTCTCGTAAGCTACTGCGTCCACAAGCGATGGCGACCACTTTTCCTTTGTTTTTTTTTAAGCTCCCCCAAAAGAGTAGCGGGTCGTGACAAGTGATAACTGTCATAACTCCAACACTTAGATCAGGACATTTATCGAATTTTAATTAAGTAGTATAAAACTTCACGCTCTGGCGAAATCAAACGCAAACTGAACAAGAAGCTTAGCAGCTTATAACCGGGTGGTTAAACATGAACTCTTTTCTTTTGCTAAATAACTGAAACTCGGAAAATGAATTATGCAAAAAGAACCTACTTGTAAAACCGAACACATCGACAAATAAATTTGAACTAATTTGTAGAAATAATAAACACACTAACAAACATAACAAGACAACGCATGTCGGGAAAAACTTTGATTTTAAAAACTTGACGTTTAATGTTAATGTTTAAGTATAATGTGCTGTTACAAAAATAAACGGCATGCAGTGCCTGCGAAAGGGATGACGTCTCACAAGGGGTCTTAGATAATTTTTAGGAAATTGGTCAAAAAATTAACGAAAATAAAGTAGCTGACAACTTCTGTGTTGATAGCCCGCGAACGCAGTCGTATTTCACAGCCAGAAATACGTCAGCGTTCGCAGGCTACTGCGTTATCTTGTAGCGTGACAACTGATATACCATTACAAGGTCAAATCATACGCTGTCTCAAATTGTTCACACCGGCTCTTTAAAGATTTCTGTTTACTAAATCTAATAGAATTTGCAAATATAATTTGTGTCTTTCGTTTATACCTTGTATAAGTCCTTTCTAACTGCCTTGGAGTATTTTGCCTTGAGTTTTACACGTTCATTCCATTTTTCTATTGTTACATTTACATGTAGTGTGCAGACCATTGTTGATTTTTTGGAAGACATGGAAAGTTCATCTGCTACATTGTACGATTTTGCATTTCAATAATGTCGAATTAGTCCTTGTGGCGAGTTGTACCCGCCTAGACAGTCACTTTCTTCCAAACCAAAACAAAACCTTTAACAAAAATAAAGCAAACGCTTTTGACTGCTTACCAACCACTATGTACTACAGCCACTAAACACTTTCTACAGTATATGACCGGAAATTACAACACGCGACATAATTTCTCTTATCAACAAAATGAACTTTCTACGCTATGCATTTCATAAACAAACAACAAATCAGAAATGTCCAACATAGCCGAAATTATATGTTTAGCGACTGCTATTCATGTTTGTGCCTGGAAGCGACTGGAGCAATAAGAGAACCTGAAAGTACTTCTTGCTTACTTTCATGCGCCTCACAAGTTCGTAGAAGAAGAACAAACAGAGGGTTCCTGAAATGCCGAATTCCGTACGATGTGTCTGGAATATGCTCTTTCCAACTAAAGAAGCTCTCTGGCTTTGTTCACCCTAACCCCGGCCCATCTCGAACTGGTATAAAGTTTCCTTGCGGTGAATGCCAGCGATCCGTTCGAAGCAATCAGGACGCCATATTATGCACTACATGCGAACAATGGTTTCACGCAAGATGTATTGGCATGGGCAAACAAGTTTTCAAATACTATTTGGAGAACGATCACCTTGATTGGAAGTGTGCTTTCTGTTCTCTTCCTAAATTCAATGACTCGTTTTTTGGCCAAACTGAGCATGGTTGCTTAAACGAAGCGGATCTACTTAATGACAATATTCGCAATGAAAGTTCTGAAGCTTTGCTTGATGACACAAATCCAAGGGGGAATGCAGAGAAATATTTGCAACAAGTTGCCCTGCATCTTAACTCATCAACGAAGGATTTAAAAATTGCTCATCTAAACATTTGTAGTATCCGTAATAAGATCGACAAGCTAAAGGTACTTCAATCCATTTGTGGTTTTGATATAATTGCAATAACAGAAACGCATTTGGATAATTCTGTGTCAGACAACGATTTACACATAGAGGATATGAGGCTGTTTCGCCGGGATAGAAAGAAATGCAAAGGAGGCGGATGTGTGATGTATTGTAGAAATTATCTGCAAGTCGTAGAACGCAAAGATCTAAATAGCCCGAATCTGGAAGCTATATGGGTTCAGGTCAAGTTTCCTACCGCCGACGTTCTATTCGCCGTCATTTACAGATCAGAGCTTGAATGCCCTAATTTCTTCGAGGATGCGTACAGTACTTTCGAAAAGGCGTGGATTAAGACAGATCATATTTTTCTACAGGGTGATTTCAACTGTGATCTGTTGAGCTTCAGTGAAATAAAGCCAGACGTGCAAAATAAAGCAAGAAAACTACTACACTTGTTTGAACAGTTCGATATGCATAATATCATAGACGAACCAACTCGAGAAACGCCTAAAACAAAAACACTAATTGATCTGATTGTCACCACCAAACCTGAATTGATAAACATTAAAGGAGTGACACCGTTGGGAATTTCAGACCACAGCCTAATCTACGCAACTTTAAAACTGCGGCAAAAACGCCCGCCGCCGAGATTCATCACCATCAGAAACTTTAAGCATTTCAACATAAACGAATTCCATTCAGACCTCTCACATGCACCGTTTCATGTAGCGCACACTTTGGAAGATATGGGTGATGTGTTATGGGCATGGAACTGGCTTTTCAAAGAAATCTGCGACAAACATGCATCTCTAAAGAAGATTAAAATCCGAAGCAAGAGCGCACCGTGGATTACAAATGAAATAAGAAGAAAGATGAATTACCGATACAAATTATTCAAGTCTGCTGTGGCTACTAAAGATGAGACTGCCTGGGCCAGATACAAAAAAGTCAGGAATGAAATAAACGCCGACGTAAGAAAAGCGAAAGCAAACTTCTTCCGTGAAAAAATCGAATCTGCGAAATCCACTGCAGCGTATTGGAAGATTCTCTCCGATGCATCAAACCCAAAGAGAAGACCTCAAATTGGGCCATTAAAACGACACGATAACACTCTCGCTGTTCGGAACGAAGAAAAAGCAAACTTGATAAACGCTTTTTTCGCAAGCATTGGTGAAAATCTCTCAAGGAACCCTGCAATCGCCACAGAAAGGGATAACATAGATGCTACAACGATAAAAACGGTCTCTAACATTCAAATCTCGGAAAAGCTGATATCAAGCAAAATTAAAGCCGTAAAAACTAACAAAGCCACGGGACCAGACCAAATAACTCCTAAGTTGTTGCGTATCGCTGAACCAGAAATTGTTCCACCGCTCACCAAGTTGTACTCGCTAAGTGTTGAGAAAGGCAAAATTTTTGACCAATGAAAGACGGCACACCTATGCCCTGTCTTCAAAAAGGACGACCCGACAGACACGAGTAATTACCGACCCATCTCCTTACTCAGTGTACCAAGTAAAATTCTGGAATCGTGTGTGGCCGACACTTTAGTAGAACATGTCATGGATAATGGTCTACTCACTGACAAACAATGGGCTTACCGCAAGAACCACTCGACCCAACTATTGCTGGTTCATCTCACGGAATGTTGGAGGCAAGCCCTTGACAGAAATTTAGTGGTTGCTACTGCCTTCGTGGATTTCAGAAAGGCATTTGATTGTGTTTCCCATAAAATTCTTTTATCTAAACTAAAGCATAGATTTGGAATCGAGGGGCACCTCCTGTCCTGGTTGACGGACTACCTGAATCAAAGATCGCAGATTACAGTAGTGAACTCTGCCCAGTCAAAAAAGCTGAAAGTGACCTGTGGCATTCCACAAGGATCAGTCCTAGGTCCGTGCCTGTTCAGCCTATATACCAACGACATGCCAGAAGCTGTAACTTCGGGCACCTTATTTCTTTACGCTGACGACACAACAGTCTACTGTATCGGCTCAACTGTTGATGAAGCCTGTAGTCTTCTTAACAAAGCACTTAATGAACTTAATGAATGGTGTGTTACCAACTCCCTCACACCACACTCCACAAAATGCGAGGCAATGCTGTTACACAGAGGTTCTTTCATTGGGCCACACCCCCTCATTACAATTGGCTCAACTATAATCTCATGGGTGCACCACACAAGGCTGCTGGGCATCATCATAGACCATAAGCTTACCTGGTCGAAACACCTTTCAGACCTGAAAAGAAATTTCTCCAAGAAGTTAAACCTACTGAAAAAATGCTCATTTTTGAAAAGAAGAGCTCTTCTCGACCTTTATTTCAAAGTCATACTGCCGTCTGTTACCTATGGCATCATTGTCTGGGGGGGTTGCAACAACTCTGACCACATACAAGCACTTGAAACATTGCATCGCAGGGCAGCGAGAATTATCTTCAATTTGTCATGGGACACACCTTCGGATACGGTGATGGAAATAACTAAGTGGGACTCAATACTCGATTTATACAAACTCAGTCTTATTAAGCTGTTTTACAATATTGTAATCGAAAAGATTCCCAAAACGATTTCAGATTTGGTAACGTGGAGACACGGACCCTACAACCTAAGAGGACACCTAAAAGCGGTTGTCCCACGATTTTCAACGTCGTTTTTAAAGAACTCAATCCGGTACAGAGGTGCAGTCTTATGGAATTTTGTGTCATGCTACTTTAATAACGCTACCAACCACAAGCAGTTTTGCAAAAAAGCGAGAATAGACCCCATATTTAAAAAACTTAATTTTGGCAGTTTGTCGATCCAGACAACTCCGAAACACATGAGTGATTTTCAATTTTAAATCTTAATCTTATTAAAACATAATATCGTTTAATTTAGTTCATCACAATGTAATATTAAATCTTTCTTAGGTAGGTAGGTAGTCACACGACCCCTCAAGCATGTATTTGCTTTAAAACAGATCGTGGTTAAATAAAGGTTTATTATCATTATTATTATAATTATTATTATTATTATTATTATTATTATTATTATTATTATTATTATTATTATCACAGTAGCTCGCAGTGGCAACACAACTGGGTGAAAATGATCAAAAACGTTATTTGCCGCAGAAGATCAAAAGCCAAAATGCATCAGTGACGCTATTCTCTGTGAAACAAAAATAAACACTTATCCACTTACCTTCACGTTTGTTGTCCGGAACAGTCCTTGAATTAGTAAATATACTGCTGTAGATTATTAGACTCTTTTCAGCTCAACGCAACTCAAACGGGCAAAAAGCACAGCGAACGAAAACATCACACTGGCATCAACCACGAAACTGCTGCATCGTTAACATCTTTCATAAAGTAATGGTCTTGAAGACAGGTCGCTGTTCGCACTAGATCGCACAGAGCTATAAATCATTTCACGAATACGTAAATTTTACGATTATAACTCATTCCGACTCCACCGCTTAAATAACACCAAAATAAAGATTTTACACTAAACAAACAACGGAGTATTCGTAAGTTATAGCTCCTCACATTAAATAACACCAAAATAAAGATTTCACACTAAACAAACAATGGAACATTCCTAAAATTCTAAATAGGTTAATTAATCATAGCTCCTCGCGAGTAACGTGATTTGAACTCCGGCCAAATGCATATTTTTAGATCTGCGACGACGAAAACACGCAGCAAGCATTTTAAGAACCGGGCGGGTCCCAGCCCCCACCCGGTTATTTATCCCGAAATTCGAAACCCCGCGAAAAGACTAGACCGAAGACTTTACTTTCCCCGGTTGAAATTAGGCCGGTTTAAACGGCGAAGAAGAAAAAACGATTATTTTTTTACGTTCTGTTTAGGATTATACGTAGATTCAAGAAAAAAGAAATTATGACGTAAATTGAACTTCAAGCTTTTTCCACAATAATAATTAGAATACGTGCCCTCGTTTTCTTTGAGCGATGCGGTCAACTCGGCTGCACTTAATTCAGGACTTTGTATCTGCGTACAGATACTTGTTATGAAGGAAATTTGTCTCCAACTGTTATTTTGCAGCTTGGAGAGAACGCATATTTAGGACACTTTTAATGTAAAATGAATAATATATATTTTAGATTACATCACTCAGCGTGAGTCTAAAGCACTTTTGATTGACTTAATACATTGGACGGATTTTCATTCGAAATCGAGATCGAAGGGTAAATTTTATTTTGCTTTGGACTTAAATTAACGCTGATTTACGTTTTTCCTATCCATCGTCATGGTCTCAGGTCAATCTACAAAACCCGGAAACCCTCCATATATTTTCTTTATTTTATTGACGCAAGAATAACGTCGACTCTGGGAATATGGACATGAATTTAACTCTTTCGGCGTGCATACTAAAAAGAGAAAATGTGTGAACAGCTTAATTCTGTGGAAAAGAAAATCGTTCATACATTGTGACCATTATATTTTGTCGCAACTAATTTTAATTTGTTCACAGAAAAAGTCGTCCATACACTCTTTACACTCTTTTCACCTAAAACCGCCAATAATTTATTTCGGCAAGTAAAATTCATGTCCGCTTTACTGGAATATCGACTATCTTAAGGTAAACGCCGCCTGTCAAAGCTCTTTTGTTATCTAACCCGGCAAGATGTTGCCTTTTAGAGCCCACAATTTTAGGTTCGAAACTTTCCACAAATTACCTTTTTAGATGGAATAATACAGCGTAAGTTTCTCTGAAATAATGGAAAAATGGAATTTATCAATATTGAAAATCAAAACAAAACAAAAAAAAAAAGAACTTATTAATGGCAATGGCGTTCTGTTGATTTAAGTGAAAAATATTGCAAAGAACTGAAAAGTAAATCTCACTTGTTTTAAAGATATCGCTGAAGCATCTTTTTAATGCAAACAGTAAATATTTATTGTAGTTACTGATTCCGCGCGAAATTCTGTGAAACCAACTTTGTCGAAAACTAATCATTAGATGCTAAACGTTTCCTCTTTGCCATCTTCAGACATTAACTGACCAGTCGAGCTCATTAAATATTAAACTTGCATATATTGGTTTGATATATTCCAAATTATTTTTACATGAAAGGTGATCGAGTGTTTTCAGCTGGTTTATTTACATTATATAACCACTGCTGCGCAGTTTGTCGAAAAGAACATCGTAATAAAACTCAATTCTTCGACTCGGCTAAGATACACAAAGGAAGAATCAAGAAAACCTCTTGGTTATCTAAGGTATGTCACATTATTAGATATTTTTTTAATGAATAATTATTTGCTTTTCCATCCAAATTGTTCCAGTTGAGATATTAGACACCGCACAGTTTCGGCAACTGGGTTGCGAAAGTTGAATTTTCAAATATATATAAGCTCGGAGTAGCAACAAACAAATATTAGGCTTGATACATTAACGGGACGGTCTATTTCCCAAAAACGGCTTTTTCGCTTCGATGCATCTTTTGTAGTTGTAGCTGAAAGACAAATTCAAAGCATAAAGAGAAAATAAGAAATATAACCCGTGACTGAATGTGACATACGTCCCACGAGTAGAAAATACATACTAAATTATTATACGGCAGTTAAAACTGGACTGAAACGAGAGAGACTTTTGCACCTTAGTCTTCAACTTATAGGTTTGCTTGATTTTCACTTAACAATTTTTCTCTTAGGTTGTCTTTTGCCGAGAAAGAAGGAGGAAAAGCACGCTCAAGAGACTCAATATTCAGCAGGAAGGCTTTCCTAACGACAAGGTTGGTGAACCTCTTTAAAATCTTTTTAGTAGTATTTTATTTAGAATCTACAAGCAGATTGCGGTGTGAATGTGTTAAATTTTAGGATAAGAGTAGGCTATGGCCGGTAGGTCTCCATCTCTTTTTAGAAAACTCGAAGAATGTTGACTAAGGTGATTTTTAATCGGTGACAACTGATCGAATATCAAGCGCAACTGATCGAAATAGTCACATGTAGAACTGATTGAATGAAACACACAACCGATCGAATATCAAGAACAACTAATCGAAATAGTCACATGTACAACTGATTGAATGAAACACACAACTGATCGAATATCAAGTACAACTGATCGAAATAGTCACATGCACAACTGATTGAAAAACACACAAGCGATCGAATGTCAAGTACAACTGATTGAAATAGTTACATGCACAACTGATTGAATGAAACACACAACTGATCGAATATCAATTAAAACTGATCGAAAAAGGAAATTGTACAATGGATTAAAAAACACAAAACTGTACGATCGAATGTCAAGTACAACTGATCGAAATAGACACATGTACAACTGATTGAATGAAACACACAACTGATCGAATATCAAGTACAACTGATTGAAAAAGTTACATGCACAACTGATTGAAAAACACACAACTGATCGAATATCAAGAACAACTGATTGAATTATAGTCACATGTACAACTGATTGAAAAACACACAACTGATCGAATATCAAGAACAACTGATTGAATTATAGTCACATGTACAACTGATCGAATGACAAGTACAACTGATTGAAATAGTGACATGTACGGTATTCCGACATGTACAACTGATTGAAAATGAACATTCAACGGATCGAATATGAAGCACAACCGATCGAAATAGTAACAAGGTTAACTAACATGAATTCCAGGCATGACTAATGGCAGATGGGCAAAAATGAATGAAAATAGTGGAGTTAATGAATGTACCGAGAATATCTATACAGTGACAATGTGCAACAAAGGACACATACGGTAATCAATAGCTAAAATTAATTTTGAAACAAACGACGCACCATAGAAAAGCACGCTCAAGAGACTCAATACTCAGCAGGAAGACTTTTCTAACGACAAGGTTGGTGAAACTCTTTAAAATCTTTTTAGTACAAGCAGATTGCGGTGTGAATGTGTTTAATTTTAGGATAAGAGTAGGCTACGGCCGGCAGGTCTCCATCTCTTTTAGAAAACTCGAAGAATGTTGACTAGGGTGATTTTTAATCGGTGAAAATTTAACGTTGGATCATTTGAAGTTCTAATAGCGAAAAAACTTAGAGGGAGAATTTTTTTTAATCGCGTACAAGGAAATCGCAGTTTGGCGCTTGTTTTGTTACTTTTTTCAGTTTTCCATATATCCGTTTAGGTGATTTCAATTTTGCATTCGTCCATCATTCGTTTTATACCTGAAGCAAATTCTGTCTGTCAAGAATTTAACTGAATTTTTGCCTGTCATTTAATTTTGTCGATACTCGAAATGTTTCATTCTGAGAATAAACCAAAGGTTCTCTCACTGCCAAGCATGTTTCCTAAAGTGTTACGAATTATATAATTCGGTTTTGTTTTTTTGGTGAATGAAACCTATAAATATGTTTGTTTTCGGAGTTGTCAGAGCTTAAAAAATCCGACTGTATGCCGATCGAATTTCACCGCGCTCCTTTTGAACCTTGAATTGCTTCACTTTCTTTGTATCCTACAAAGATCAAGATCAAGATTGCTGGCTAATTAGAAAAGAATTATCTTTTTTCCCGACTTAAACTGCCCCACGTGCTGACATGGGCCTATCTTTCATGCAACTTCCGGTAAAAGCCTGAATTGGTGAAACCTCGTCGGCTAAACGTTAATCAAGCGCTTTCTTTCCTTTTTTTAATAAAATTGTGATCATGCAAAGAAACGAAAAATAATCGTACTCAGTGTAAACCTGAAAATTAATTCACGGTTCTTTTAAGTGGAATCGATCGCGCGACTTATCATGGCTTATGTTTGACAGGCATGATGTCTGTTTTATTTGGAAGCGATCTTACTGCGACTTTTAATTGCCAGCTAGTAGTTGAGTTGTCACCAGCTGTGTTTCAGAAACTTGTTTTTGTATATTAATATATCTTTGTTCTTGAAGTTTTTCTCATTTATAGGACAAAAATCAAACTAAAGCTACCAAACATCCAATCATTGGGGCGATAATCGATGCGTATAAAACGAAATTGATAAAGACGAAAGGGCGATTATCTCTTCGCTACGCAAAATTTCTAACACTTTTATTTCTTCGAAAACTGAAAAAAGAATTCCTCATTTATTAAGGCCTGGTTTAAACGTCGCATTTTACATGCGCCAAATATAATTCCCGAATTATGTGCATGTAAAATGCGACGTTTAAAACAATTATATCCGGCAGATTTGAATTAAATGCGAGTTCAGTCAAATACTCGACTGCGCCAGTCGAATATTCGACAGTTGTTTTAAACGCCGCATTTCACATGTGCCGAATTTAATTCATAAATTATGTTAAACTGTATTTCAAACAATTTAAAGATATGCCAGGTGACTTTCATTTCCGACCGAAGGTTCGTCGTTTGGAGGATAAGCAAAGCCGGTAAATAGTCACAAATCAGTCACGTAGACCCTGTTTGATAACCTAGAAATAACAGTGCTGTTTGATAAAGTTGGATAAAAACGCTGATTTACGGTGACTTGGGCAGCGTACTTCGGCTGGTTGAGTTTTTGTTGTTATTGTACTATACCGGTAAGTCACCAGATAGTGTCAAAAAAAAAGCGCAGACATGGGACAGTTTGATAAAAAAAAAATTAAGAAAGATTAAAATGATTTACTTTTTAAGTTTTCTCTGTAACTGCCTCAGCTGCTTTAGGGTGGTGAAGGGTATTTTTGTGACTCGTGATTGCCAAATAATAGCTTGAAGGAAGTGCATGTTTTTGCGCCAGTTCCTGTAAAAAAACACATCACTCATTTCTCTCATTTCTCACCACTCATTTCTCTCAACAGATACAGTTCTCTCCAACAGCAATTAAAAAGAAGTGAGAATTCAAGATGTCGTTTGCTGAATGTGTTACCTGGCTTACTGTGGGCTTAACCGAGTGTGTTGCTATAGTAACACTTAACGTCATTACAATAATTGTTTTTATAAAAAGCCGTAATCTGCGCAAGCGTAGCACGTACCTGGTTATTAATTTGGCAGTTGCAGATATGTTGGTTGGAGGACGTGCGACGTATTCTCTATTCTATGAATTTGGAGCATTCTGTAGTGTCTGGAACTACAACCCAATTGAACACTGGCCAGACTATATACTTGTTACAGTCCTCCGCTTGTTCCTTGTGTCCTCTCAAACAAACATGGCAGCAATTTCTGTTGAACGGCTGCATGCGACGCTGCGGCCGTTTAGACATCGCCGAATTGAAAAATGGGTATACGGAATGATAATTGCCGTTGCTTGGGTTACGGCTGGGTTGATATCAATTTCTCTGACAGTTTTACTGAAATTTGAAGGCAGCAGTTATAGTTATTACTTATCCAAATCATTCGTAACAATCGTTCTATTAGTTATCATTATTTCTTACGCGTCCATTGTTATTAAAGTCCGTTGTGGAACGCAGCCTCAACACCATGGTGCAGCCAGTAGAGAAAGAAAACTGACCATGACATTGTTGATCGTGACTGTTGTATCTTTACTGTTGTACGTACCAGATGTTATATTCCATTTTCTCGATTTTACCACTGAGATTATTATTAGAACGTCCAAAGTGACGTCTGGTCGGTTACATAATACACTGCGTGTTTTATATTATGCAAACTCGCTTGTAAATCCTATATTATACGCTATTCGCATGCCAGAATACAGATCAGCTGTACTTGCTCTCTTTCGCAGACGACTTCAGCAACAAAGACAAGTTGCAGTTATTCCTCTTCAGGACATGCAAGTGGGTGTTACGTGAGATATAAAACTGATTAAACGTAACCAGAAAACTGTTGAGGCCTCAAATGTAACGCACAATGGTCTTTTTCAGGTTTTGTTGAGGCCTCAAATGTAATAAATGTCCCTAAATGATATAAAGGTCCTAAGTGTAATAACTTTTGGTCCTAAATGTAATGAAGGTCCTAAGTGTAATAACTTTTGGTCCTAAATGTAATAAAGGTCCTAAGTGTAATAACTTTTGGTCCTAAATGTAATAAAGGTCCTAGGTGTAATAACTTTTGGTCCTAAATGTAATAAAGGTCCTAAGTGTAATAACTTTTGGTCCTAAATGTAATGAAGGTCATAAGTGTAATAACTTTTGGCCCTAAATGTAATAAAGGTTGCAATTGTAACAACCTTTGGCCCTAAAATACAATAAGGTCAGTAACTGAGCCACACATAACGGTGAAGAGCCAATTTGGAAGCCGCTAAATGGTGACAGCGTCCGCTTAATAAAGCTCTAATTTATCTTCCATATCGGCCGGGCTCTTTCATCGTACTGAGGTATGAAGAGTTAATTCCATGTTGCAGTAATCTCACAACACGCCTAAAACAAAATAACAACCAAAAGGGCAAATCCACTTCCTAAATTCATTAGCTTATACAAAAATTAGTCCTTTTTTAAATGAATTTTTGAGGAAAGAAAAACGGGATTCGGCAAAGCGATGACAAAAAGTTCGGGATGCGGGAATCGCGTGAAAAAGAAGCGGGAATGCGGGATCGGGACCACCTCCTCCCCCCCCCCCCCCCCCCCCTTAAAGGGCACTTTAACTTCCAAATGAAGTATTAGATAAGGTAATAGACTTTGCATTAACTGGAACTGAATTTAGTGTTATCACTTCCTATATAGTTCCCTTTGTCAGCTTGGTGATCGCCTTAAACGACTTACAAGTTATTATATCTGTCGGCTTTCATAAGACAGTTACAACCATCGGGTCACTGCACGTAATGGCTACATTAGCATGCGCAAGTTATGCAAAGAATTTGGCCCAAGCAGCGGACTTTTATTGGCTCTTAAATAAATAATAGCAACTTTGAAATGGATCAACGCGTGGGTAGAGCTACTGCTTACAGGAACTGGAACTTGGATGTTTGTCACCAATAGATGGTGGAAAGGGCAAGGCAAAAAGTGATAAAAAGACGATCGTTTTAGGTCAAGTTTTGTTTTTACGTTTAGATAAGAAATCAGAGAGGCGTGTTTGCTCGATCTTCAAACTCCCGTCCGTTTCTTTTTGGTTTAAATACTGATAGTAATTAGTTGTTTAATTTATGTACTTATAGTTTACTCCCATTAGTTCAAGATAAATCAATACGTAGTTGCCGTATTACTTTGAATCCTTGCATACTCAGTAAATAGACTGTAATATAAATTGTAGACTTAGAATATTAATATGATCGAGCATTAAATTGACATTGGTCAAATGTACTACTTTTGTTTTACACTAAGTAACTACTGTTGTTGTTGGGCACTGGTGAATAAGACGTGCAAAATTAAGTGAAATTATGGCACTTGCTGAAAGCCTTCCATTTTATTGGATTCTGACTATTTTATATTTGGTACATTCTGATCGGGATCACCGAAGTACATCTTGAGCTTTCTTGTCTTTGTATAAAAAAGTGCAAAAAGGCCAAACAGTTAAATCTTATATATTTATCACAACGACTTCATGTTGAGCCGAAGCTAATTGCTCGAGGTAGACCTTTGTTTCATTTTGAGTCGAAAGTTATCACACTTCATTTAGGACCAAAAGTTATTACACTTAGGACCTTTATTACATTTAGGACCAAAAGTTATTACACTTAGGACCTTCATCACATTTAGGACCAAAAGTTATTACACTTAGGACCTTCATTACATTTAGAGACATTTATTACATTTGAGGCCTCAACAAAACCTGAAAAAGACCATTGTGCGTGGTATCATAAAAGCTATTTGATACATTTCTGTTATATTTAAACAAAGAAAATTTAATTCGATAGAAATTCAGGTTGTTAGTAGGTGTTTTTATCTCGATGAAGAACGAACATAAAAATACTTTACTTCTCAGACTCAGCTTGAGTGCGTTCTTAGCATGTTCTTAAAATCTGGGTGAAAATTGCCTCGACGTTCTTATAAAAAAGGTACTTTAAAAAGTGTAGATACAAAACTCAGGCTATATTGTCAGAAGTAACGATTTAATTCATATTCATGTCATACCATCTTGAGAGCGTGTGAATGCTTATGACTGTTTAGGACTGAACATCTTAATAATATCAAGCTGATATCGATACAGAAAGGCTCTGCATGACTGGGCCGAGAACGAGTTCGTTAAATTACCGTAAATTCTGAGAGTAAAGACTTCTTGAAAGTAAAGCGAAAACATTTCTAGTTTGTTGTTTGTTGTTCAGTTTCAGCTAAAAAAACGCTAAAAACTTGAAAACTAAATCTCTTGTGGTGCCCTTCCCCTCCCAAAGAAGTCTCATACCCAGGCTTCCTGTCACATGATGTAACGATGTTTTGATCTATATCTAGTCCCGTTACCGCTTCTGAAGTGTTCAATTGTAAAGTACCCCCTATGGCACAGTCAGCCATGTAAAACAGATGCTGTAGATGATCAGTTTGAGGTTCACTTTTACTTTCTTAGTGAACATCACGGAATAAAAATTGAAGATATTAAAAGGAGAATGCTTACTTTTGGTTAAATTCTTTCTGTTCATTCCGGTAGTGATATGGTATACTCAATGTGTTTCATTTATTGCATTTGTTATAAGTAGAAATGCAGATATTACTTGGTGTTCTCTATTTTAGTTCCTAATTTACCCCTTTGATAGTGATAATGAATTTCGGTTTATTTGTAGTCTTGAAAACTAAAAAACAGTATTCTTTTCCATTGTTTAATCAAAGATAGGTTATTAACTTTTTAGGTGGGAGGCGCGGTGGCCTAATGGTTAGTGCGCTGGACTCCGGATCGGGCGGTCCGGGTTCGAGCCCTGGCCGGGGCACTACGTTGTGTTCTTGGGCAAGATACTTTACTCTCGTAGTGCCTCTCTCCACCCAGGTGTATAAATGGGTACTGGCGAATTTACTGCTGGGGGTAACCCTGCGATGGACTAGCATCCCGTCCAGGGGGGAGTAGAAATACTCCTAGTCGCTTCGTGCTACGGCAACCGGGATAAGGTCCGGTTAATTAGCTGCTGTTGGCCTTTGTGTTTTAAAATGCTAAGTACGGTTAAACATAGAAACGATTGAAGTACGGTCAATTCTCCGTAACATTACTCCCACCTTAAATCGAGACCAGCTGGTCGAGCAAAATAAATGAAACGTGGGGCTCGACGTTAACTAACTCATGTGGAACTGGAACAAAAACTTGCACTCGATCCCGACAATTCAAGGTTAAGTTTGGTCAGTGCTACCACTTCTTCTTTTAATTTTGTTTTACCCTCGTATCCCTCTAGCCTTCAGATCATTTAATGGGAATATTTTTGTATTTAAGTTCGTCGACAAAATGAATACAAGCAGAAGTCCATAACTAGAAGTCTACATCTCTGGTAATAGGCTTTGAGATATGTGTTTCGCGTGTACCTCGCGCTCCTCGCGTGTAGGCTATTTTTAGAACAGCTTTGCCGCGAACAAGTAGCCAATCACATTGAAGTATTTTTTAATTCGCGCCTTTGATTGGTTGAACAAATTTTTGAAGAAAAGCAGAACTGCAGAGGACGAGTGAACTCGAGCGAACGGCATTACGAAATTTCTGTTTGTTGGTCATCGTAATTTCCGTTTTGTGAGGATTAAATCGTCCGGACAAGAATCATCAGGCCATCTTTCATCGATGACGATAGCATCGAAGTTGTAAAAATTCGGAGCATCCAAATAAGCGAGAGGACCTCAGTGTTTTGGAGTCAGAATACGAAATGGCAGCGGGCAAGATAGACTAATTCCGAGTCAAATTCAAAATGCGAAGACACTAAAGATTAATGGTACTCTCAAGATGAAGACAGGCATTAAGAGAGCAAGTGCATTTTGGCACAGGTTCGTTGCTATTTTGAAAAACAAAACCGTGGTCCCTGAAGCGCTCAACATCGAGCGCGGAATGAACAGAATGAAGTTTGATTCGTTTGAGAACAACATTCAGAGAAAACGACAAGTTTGGCGAGTTTCGCATGTTTTTGGAATTATAAGGACGGCATGAAAACAAAAGACTGATTAAGGTAATGTACTTGTTTTAATATGAATAGAAATACGAGTTTAATTCATCGAACAATGATGATTTCATTCACATCCGTCAAAAGTTAAATTCAAGTTGTGCTTCTCGGGCACTTCGCAGTGTGCAGCTATTGTGTTGTGTATGGTGTTCAGTATTTTAACACGAGTATATGCTGTACAAAATAAAGACACACTTAACTACTAAAAGTTTGGGGAACTTCTGTTCATAAATCCTCTCGTAAATTATAAAAAGTCGACCTGTTTGTTTTGTGAGTTTGTCTACGGAAACCCGGCGACGGGTTGCTTTTTCACTCGCCTTCAAATGCCACTGAACAGACGTTTGAAATCACTATCTACGATACTACTTCTGTCGAAATGTGAGAATTAAAGAGAATGGCCTGTCAAGTGTTTTGATGTGATTTGATTTATTTCACCTGCCACTTTCCAAAATATTCGGCCGCAACTTAGAACTCCAATCGTGTCGAAATAGTGGGTTACGTCATTTTCTCGCGAGACATCAGTTTCTAAAAATAGCGTACACGCGAAAGACATAGCACGCGCGCCAACCCCTGATGTAGACTTCTAGTTATGGACTTCTGATACAAGCTACTTTCACACAACATTCCCCGCCATTGCGTTTCTAATAGTCTCAGAAAAAACACACGAGAACATCCACGTAACGCGCGTTAGCATCCGCCGGTGAACTGGGTACCATGTCTAAAAATAACTTAAGAGGAATTCCCTTCGGTATAAGGCCTATATGGGAGATTAACTCTCTCACTTCATACTCTCCTGGTAACTATAGAAATGTTGCGAAAGTTAACTTTTTTACAAAAATAAAGAAACAATAAAGAAGATTAAAAACCGTCCTGCGGGAAGACAAAAACAGCCAAAATACTTTTTGACTTGTCTAACGAACTTTAAGATTTTCGTGACACTAGAACATTGTTTGATTTTTACAAAATCCACCTTCCCAGCGCATGCTGTGAGAGCACAGGCAGTCAAGGCTCTTTGAGACCGTGTGACGTAAGCGTCACGGTACGCGCTATTTGATCTCATACATTCACTGTAATTTGTAACGACTGACCTCGGTTTCATCCAACTGATCGCGAGAAATGCTCCATAAAATACTGGATTTTGCATCTTTTAATCCCAAATTGTGATCTACTGTAGGCCAGATAAATAAAGTTCACTTATCTTTTTTTTGTTTTGGGAGGTATTTTGCGATTTTATGGGTTTTTTGGGTCGTTAATTCCTCGCTAGACCGTCACCGACCCCAAACAAAAGTATGAGAAAGAGACAAGGCAGGCAACTTCGATGGCCCACCGAGACCGACAGCCTCCAAAATTTCTCGCGATCAGTTGGGTCAAGCCGAGGTCAGTCATTACAAGTTAAAGTGAATGTATGAGATCAAATAGCGTGAACCGTGACGCTTACGTCACACGGTCTCAGACACAGAGCCTTGTCTCCCTGTGGTGGGAGGACTGCTGTGCGGTTCCCAGCGAACAACTCCAACATGCATTGTGTTGAGTTGGCGCTTAACGGTCTTAATGGGGTGCTCTACACCCGGCTCGGCAGTAAAGGGCAGATCGCAAAGGGCTTTTAGTTCTTTTGCTGCCTGAAGGCGATGCCATTTTGATGAGGCCTAACAAGGCCGAAACCTATGTTCTATTGTACCGGTAAACTCCCGCTCCCCGACAAGGCGGCACTATACCACACTCGACCCGCAAGGACGAATAATTAACGTTAGTTTAATGCCTTATTTTGATCTATCTGATGATTAAAGCAGAGGATGCGATTTCATACATGATCATAATGAATATTTACGGGGGGTGGTTAATTAACTACAATGAATTTTGCCGCCCACGGCAGTTGGAGGAAAAGAACTAAGCGTATAGCTAGAGCAAAATAAAACAAAACAAAACGCAGAAACAGTCATATGAGAAGGAACACAATAAACAGTTGCACGTTTACCGGGCTAGAATAAAATTAATGAAATGAATATATTTTCATTCAACATTTACTCGAAAACCTTATTTGAAAGAAAAAACTTGATGACACAGAGTCACGCTGTGTCCTTGTAGAAGCTTGAATTAATTCTAGTTTTATGCAATTTCAGTGCTTTCTGTAAAGTCTGTCATTCGGCGAAAACGAAAAATTACGTAACAAATAAGTTCGAAATAAAATTTCTGAAGCTGAGTTTCTGAAACTAACCTTTACTCTAAATAACTTCAGCACTCGGTGAGTTTTGTAAACTTGCAAACTTTCCGTGCAGTCGTTTGCTTTCGCGATGAATGACTCCTGCCACAGTTTGCTGAATGTCCTCGTAAAAGCAATTTAAATTTCGTCTGTTAACCGTTAATCGTTTAGTTTGCCTTTTCTCTTTCCTTTCTTATGACATTAACAGCTTTAAACGGACTTTAAAATGTTTTCGTCGCGTCGGTTTGTTGATTTTGGTGTGAGCGATCGGCAAAGAATGGTTGAGTACGGACACCTGGGATGCTATTGCAGAGAGGAAAAGAGTAAAGGGCAAAATAATGGGGGCCAGGTTTACTCGCCTAAAAGAGAAATTACAAGCTCAGTACAGCAAGCTCAATGCCAAAGTTAAGCGGTCAGCTAGAGCAGACAAAAGAACCTCGCAACAGAAGCAGAGGCTGCTGCGCAGAAACAGGAGCAAGGCACAGTTTACAGAATCACCAAGCAAATCTGTGGAGGTCAACGGAGAGGGAAGGCACCTATCTGCAGCAAGCAAGGGGCATTACTAACAACTGAGAAGGAACAGAAAGAGCGATGGGCGGAACACTTTCAGGAAGTACTTAACAAGGAGGTCCCGGAGGAGCCAGCTGCTTCTCAGGATGCTGAGGAAGACCTTGACATTAGCATTGAACCACCCACTAAAGAAGAGATCGTGGAAGCCATTAGAGATCTTAAGAATGGTAAAGCACCTGGGCAGGACCGGCTTAATGCTGAGCTCTTTAAATGTCATCCAGAGCTTGCAGCAGAGATATTACTCCCACTCTTTGCTAAGGTGTGGAATGGTGAGGGGATACCAAGTGACTGGAGCAAAGGGGTCATCATACCAATTCCTAAGAAAGGCACACTCTCTGACTGTAATAATTGGCGGGGTATCACTCTTTTATCCCTACCTAGTAAAATCTTCTGTAAGGTTATTGTGAAACGTCTTTCTTTGGCGGTCAATGAAGTGCTGCGACAGGAACAAGCCGGTTTTAGAAAAGGCCGAGGTTGCACAGAACACATTTTCTCCTTGAGAAACATCATTGAACAGTGTCATAAATGGCAGAGAGGATTGTACATCAATTTGATCGATTTCCAGAAGGCTTTTGATAGCGTGCACAGGGAGAGTCTATGGAGTATCCTCAGGGCGTATGGCATACCTGCACACATTGTCCAAGTGATAAAGCAATTCTACAATGACTTTTGTTGCTCGGTTGAAGGCTCTGACCTGACCTTCCATGTCAAATCGGGTGTTCGACAAGGATGCGTTATGTCAGCGCTACTGTTTAACATTGTCATGGATTGGGTGCTGTCTCGAGCTACTGAAGACAGAAGGAGAGGAATACGCTGGACGCTGTCAACTGTTCTGGAGGATCTGGATTATACCGATGACATTGCTTTGCTATCCCATTCTTTTAGTGACATGCAGGAGAAAACTGACCGGCTTGACAGATTCTCTCGGCAGGTAGGGCTTAAGATCAGCCCTCAGAAGACGAAAGTATTGCCTGTCAACATCTCAGCACCATTGCCCATCAAAGTGGGACAGCTAGACCTTGAAACGACGCAACAATTCACCTATTTGGGTAGTACAGTCTGCAGTGATGGGGGGGCTGACATCGACATCCGACAGAGGATTGGTAAAGCTAGAGGGGCCTTTGCAAAATTTCGACCCGTGTGAAGAAGCAGAAACTACAGCAGAAGAACGAAGATTAAGATCTACCAAGCTTGTGTACTCTCTGTACTACTCTACGGATCTGAATGCTGGAGAATGACCGTGCATGACTTGAGAAAGCTGCAAAGCTTTCACACATCTTGTCTCCGAAAAATCTTGCACATCTTTTGGCCAAAAAAGATCTCCAACGATGAGTTCTTTAAATTGACAGAACAGGAGGACATGAGTATTGTTCTTACACGGAAACGATGGAGTTGGGTTGGCCATGTGCTCCGCAGAGAATCTACCAGCATTTCTAAAGTTGCTCTCAGGTGGACACCAGAGGGTAAAAGAAAAAGAGGCCGTCCAAAATCCAGCTGGACAAGAACTGCAGAAGCAGAACTTCAGGCTCTAAACCTTAACTGGGGGCAAGCTTCACGGCTTGCAAAGGACCGACAGAAATGGAGGCGACTTGTTGATGCCCTAGGCGCCATGATTGGTTTACCACTTAATTCGATGAACATGTTGAGAATAAGACACTTGATCACGAAAACAAAAAGATTCCCATTTCTTTAAAAAGCGTTTACCATAGTTAGTTCATAAAACCAATAGACCGCACCTTCAACGCAACACACAATTACCAGACATCAAACCTGGACCCATTGTTCCAGAGTCCAGCATACTAACCATTGGGGCCACTGCGTCTCGATATCCTACCCCTAAACTCCTGGGTACCGGGGTCTAACCACGAACAGGACGGACAGCAACAGCAACAATTTAGCTTGGTTCCAACAGCGTTTTATTCGAAGGTAAACGTAATCCAGGAAATGTAATCGAAAAAAGCTTTACAAATGCGGTTACTTATATATGATTTTTATACGCGTCTATTGTTAACAGAGTATAATAAGCGCGGTAACATCAGAATACGAAAAGTGACTACAACGGAACACAAAGTCCATTGAGGATAGCGCATCCCAATAAAAATTAAACCTTAACTCCAGAGTCTATTGTTAAAAGTGTTCGTTACTTGGCGGAGAAAGTTCCGACCAAAATTACACTAAATTAAAACTACCGAACGAAATTAAAATTAGTGAATAGCTAATATATTTTGATGTGTTAACCAGCGGCTTCTTGCCGACCGATCGCACCTCCAACAAATTAAGTAACTGGACATTAATTAAACAACTAGATGTGTCAAGAACTGTATTTATACTTAAAACGCGATGAGTCAGCAACCAACAGGTTGTTAATTTATCCTAATCAAGTGAACAGCAGAGGCGTTCTCGGCACAAGACTCATTTAGCAAAACACTCCAAAAACTAAATTAAATACGAAGAAAATGTAACACTATTTAGAAATGCGACAAGCGCTGAACTCTTTTACTTTAAAAGTAATTAAGCACTAGTAAATTTACCAAAAGAGCACTTTTTACTAAAGCTTAATGACACAACACTTTCGGAAGTAAAACGAACAATCTATTATTTTCAGGCACGCGTTTTTAAAACTTTCGGATATGCAAGAACAGTACTTTGGTCAAAAGATTGTTTTTCGGTTAATTAGCTGCTGTTGGCTTTTTAGTGTGTTTTAAAATGCTAAATACGGTTAAACATAGAAACGACTGAAATACGGTAAATTCTCCGTAACATTCCTCTCACCTTAAATCGAGACCACCTGGTCGAGCAAAATAAAAGAAACGTGGGACTCAACGTTAACTAACTCATGTGGAACTGGAACAAAAACTCGCACTCGATCCCGGCAATTCAAGGTTAAGTTTGGTCAGTGCTACCACTTCTTCTTTTAATTTTGTTTTACCCTCGTATCCCTCTAGCCTACAGATCATTTGATGGGAATATTTTTGTATTTAAGTTCGTCGACAAAATGAATTCAAGCTACTTTCACACAACATTCCCCGCCATTGCGTTTCTAATCGTCTCAGATAAAACACACGAGAACATCCACGCAACGCGCGTTAGCATCCGCGGGTGAACTGGGTACCATGTCTAAAAATAACTTAAGAGGAATTCCCTTCGGTATAAGGTCTATATGGGAGATTAACTCTCTCACTTCATACTCTCTTGATAACTATAAAAAAAACTGCCAAAGTTAAGCTTTTTTTACAAAAATAAAGAAACAATAAAGAAGATTAAAAAACGTCCTGCGGGAAGACAAAAACAGTCAAAATACTTTTTGACTTGTCTAACGAACTTTAAGATTTTCGTGACACTAAACCATTGTTTGATTTTTACAAAATCCACCTTCCCAGCACATGCCGTGGGAGGACTGCCGTGCCGTTCCCAGCCAACAACTCCAACATGTATTGTGTGGAGTTGGCGCTTAAAGGGGTGCTCTACACCCGGCTCGGCAGTAAAGGGCAGATCACATAGGGCTTTTAGTTCTTTCGCTGCCTGACGGCGATGCCATTTTGATGAGGCCTAACAAGGCCGAAACTGGCCGCCACTGCCCGGTTGATATGTGCGCATGCGTTAGGTACTGGCCAGATCGCAGGTTGGTGTTCGAGTGAGTCACTTGCTTTTTGTTGTTGATTTTTACGTAGATATGAAAACTATATCTGCTGTATTCCATTACTTATAACACCATACCCTGTTAGAAACCTGCACCTTATAATTGTACGCGTTGTAAACAGAAATGATAAATTGATCTTCAACTACTTTCCCAAAATCCACCACATTCAATAGTTCCACTCAAGATAACACGATAGATATAAAAGCACGCTATTCTTTAAATAGGCAAAGTAAAGCTCTTATCCTCGTACATCCTACAATTGCGTTGTTAAAACTATACACTGAGAGACCACAAGACAAGACACTTCAAAGAGATTTTTGAGCTTCATTCATCCACTAAGAAAAGTTAAAACTGTTTTTCTCGCTCAATCAAAGTGCGGTATACTGTAGCGTGACACGCACAACAACGACAACGAAAACTCTACAGGCCCATCTACTGACACCTTGTTGATAGACATTTCTGCTTTTCAAATCTAAGAGAACTCATCAAATACAATTTCTATATTTCGGTTATACATTGTATTATGCGTTTCTAACTAAAACGGTGTATTTTGTTAATTGAGTTACAATTAGTTTTCATTGATTTTCAGTCCAATCTTGTCGCAAAGGTTAGAATGTTATTTTAAGGGTGAAGCTTGTCTGTATTTTACTTGATAGCTGCTGGCTGCAGTTCAAAGATATCCAAAATCGAAAAGCGTACAGCTAATTTAGAGAAAAAAAATAGACTCTTCTCCTCAAACGTATTTCTCTTAATAATCCATGAGCCAGACCCCCAAAATTGGGTGATCGGTATTATCCGGGGGGATTAAAGTTCTTTGTGTTTTTTGAGAAGCACTATTAATATAGAGTTGAAAAATGCCTGATAGCAACCAATCTGAGGTAGTTTCTGTGAATTGTGAAGGTTTTTTTGCCTCCCCCTCCCCCCCCCCCCCCCCCCCTCGTCTATATGATCTATTAAAATTGGCTTACTTTACTGAAGACCAAACTGTTTAAATTAAACTGCGTAGAAAGATATTATATATGGTGGTTATTTAGTGCATGGCTCTCAGGTCAATTGCCTGTTCCAAAAAAATGTTATATAAATCACGTGACAAGTCATGTGACAGCTTTGCGTTTGCCTTTTGTTTGGAATGTGAAGTGAAATAGCGTCTGCATTGTATTAAATAGTTACGTTTTCTTTGTGTCAATATTTTTATTATTTATCAATTTTGACATTCTTGATATCCTTGCACTGGTTGATGCAATGGACTCGTGTGTATTTCGGGCTTCCCTTCCAATTATTCCCACCATATATAAATGAAGCTGTTTTTAATGAAGTGACTTATGTTTGTGGATCTTTGTAGTTATTACCTAGCGCTAGATGTAAGAATTATTACTTATTAGTCTTATTGCTAATTCGAGTGTTAATTCTAATTTGTAACCAATGCAAGTTTAGATTATGTTTAGATCTAACCGGCAAACCAAAAAACTGGCTGGAATTGAGCATAGCCGGACTAGTTTCGAGACCAGCTGTGAGCAATTTACTGCGTATTCAAGCAGTACATAGCTGTTGGGTGATAACATATCAATTTTCTTTGAGCCTGATCTTTTAGAAAACAGAGAAACAGAAGATAGCGAGTGTAAAATGATCCACAAAAGTGAAGATAGAAACTTATATCGTCACGGTCAATTTATTATTACTACTATACAATAATTGAGAGAATTCTCGCCAGTTCATTAGTCGAGATTTATTTCCGTAAGATCTTAGACCATGGAATTGACGTAGCGTGTAGCGCAACGTCAGGTAAATTTTGGAAAAATTGATCGGCACTTTTCCAAAACCAAAATCCCACAATTTGTGAAATGTCAACTGGAACATTTGCGATCAGGCTGAGGAACTCACGCGCGTGGGACTTACGGTTGATTTTCCTTCTAATTCGCCGGTAAATTTTCAGCGTTGTTGTAAAAAACAAATCTGCCACATTTTCCCATGGTCTTCATGCATATAGACCATTAAATAACACCATAAAATGCACAAAGTCTTGCAGTGAAATGGTATGTAGTTCCACCTGTATTATAAGAGAGGTCATGAAGACATGATAGAGCTCACTGAGAAGCTATGGCCTTATAGTGGAGATTGCCATCTTTTGGCTGTGAAAGTGTGGAGGTAGCTAAGGGCGTGGCCCTCGGTCTTTTGCGTGCGTTTTGAGGGCAACATAGAGCTATCACTCCGTGCCATAGGATCGATGATTTCAGGCGTGCATAGCAAGAATAACAATGCTAGAAAGCTTGCTCTTTACTATGCGCAGGTGAGAGACGTGGTACAGTTAAGCAGAAAATGAATTATAACAAACAAACCTCCAGCGATCTTGTATCAAAATTATCAACAACCATTTCTGCGATAGCGGTTGAGCTGACCAAAAACTGTTTCAATTCCTTCTCAGCAAACCAGGATCTCGTTAGGATCTCAAAGACCTTTGCACAAAAGCCTGATAAGAGCATACGATATTGGTGTGAAATTCTGCAAAGCATTCAAAGAGGAAGGCATAGAAATTCCATGATCTCTTGAAAACCAATTAAAGACACTTCAGTTGACTGATTCAGAAGAAACAGGTCGCTTCTTGTGAAACAACAGTTATACCCAAGCCTAAGTGGGGTCTTTTGTTGAATTATCAAATGGACTTATGGCACAAGCAAAGAATCTTAGCTAAGGGATATTTTCTTGCTTCCACTGGGGAGCCGCTGTCGTTATACTTTGGTTGGTTTCCTTCGCAAAACTAACATGGCTGCTTTTGCAACTTTGCAGGGAATAAATGTGTAAATGGCCGCTAAACGATTTCCCAGTAGCTCTGCTTTGGAATTGGCGGAGTGAGCTCGTGTCTTTTGGAGGTGTTAAAGTCGTGAATAAAATGCTGAAGGAAGATGCACAGGGAACGATACATTACATAGTATTTGACACGTAACAAGGAATGGTTTTTTTTGTTGTAAAGCGCTTAGAACAGCAATGTATAAGCGCTATATAAATATTATTAAAGGATGACAATAAAGAATGAGAGCAAAACGGCATCAGTTGCGTGGAATCAGCAAAACTCAGATCGTTAGACATGGACAATGTTTCCTAACAAACGACAACAATAGTGTCAGTGTCGGTGAAAGTGGCGGATATTTCCACCACTATTGACCTCCACTTCGGTGAATAATTGTTAACTGTGTGCTAAAAAGGGAGATCCGACCATCGGATTACAACATGGAGGCCCCTTTTGGACCTCTGTCATGTATCGACAGCAGAAAATTAATGATCTGCTCTATGCGTTGGCCTAGCTAACGGCATGAGGTGCACAGAAGTGAGTAGACTGCCCATCTGTGAAAACCAGCCATTTACTGTGAAGGACGAAGTCGACAGCTTAGCGGATTGGAGTAGTTGGATAGTTATGCGGAATATAAATAGCAGGTACCTCAGAAGAGCCGCAAGAACTTGAAACTGTGCCCACAACTAGCTTCCGCATTCAGTATAGATGTATAAGCCACACTTTTTTTTTGTCCGAGCAATAACGAATTTGGTAGCTTCGTTTGCGGTCCTCGCTCTCGGCCAGTGGACCCAGTTTTCTTCCACAAAAAGAGTGTGCGCAAATCTATGTTAAAGACGGTTTAATTATTTTTTCAGTATATTTAATCACTTTTGAAACTTATTTTTGATATTACGATCGTGTTTAAGGGGCTTAGTTTAGAAAAGAAAGTTTGTAACATGCGTACTCGCCTGAGTGCAGTGAAAGGTTAAAAGATTTGAATTGACTCTTTCGGTAAGTGTATACGGACAAAATACGAATTTAATTGGAACCACGAATATTGAGGAGCCGTAGACAAACAAGTTTTCGGAAAAACAAATTCACCTTCCTTGTCTATCTTTGAGAAAAAAAAAATACTTTTTTGAACATAAAGTGGCCGAGAACTGGGCCCAGCCGAGAACTGGGCCCCATACTGTCGTCCTCAATATTATTTGAAAATCCTTACCTTTTAATGAGCATGTGACATAGCACGTGACTTTTGAAAGAGGCAAATAAGGTACAATTGAGCTTCTAGAATAGGATACACGATGATGTGAAGCTTTTAGGATTTGCTGTGTGGTTTACTTAACAATTATTCCATGAGCCCGTGTTGGATTCGACGTGGTAAATAGCCAACGAGGCGCGAAGCGCCGAGTTGGCTATAACCACTCGTATCCAACAAGGGCGAATGGAATAATTGTTTTATTAAATTCTTCTTTAGTATAAATCAACTGGACATTTCATTTTGATGTAAACGAAGTGATAGTATGAGGAGGCGGGAAAATTTGAGTTGAATGAAATACGCGAGGAAAGCGAGCGAGAGAGTTTTCTTCTGAAGATTTTCCTCGGAAAATCTCCACGTAAATCGTCTTTTCATCATGGAAAATTGTGACAACAATTAAGGTTTACGGGAAGATCCGAAGCAATAGCTTTTCTGGAAATTATACGCCTTGTGCAAGAGGAGCGAAGCAAGTGTTTACATATTGTACTTGTTTACGGCTCCACGGCTGTCATCAAGACTACTACATTATGCTGAAACGAAATTGCACTCAGATTCGATGAAGTTTATTGAAGTATAAAAGGACAAGATCAAGACTGAAAGTAACAAACTTAACTGAAGTGCTGAGCCACATTTACGTCTAACACTGAATGAAATTGTGTCAGTTTTCTGGTCTTCCCGTAAATTATTTTCTGCTTTTCTTCTTCGTTTAGTCGCTCTTGTTGTACATTTACAAGTATTTTTAATTAAACATTTCGCATCAATCCTTTCAGTTTTACGTAGTTGAGTCAACTATGGCATTTTGTGTTATTTGTGTTGTTTTAGGGAAGGCACTGTCGATTATTTCTTGTATATAAAGCTTATAAACCTCGCCAAATTTGCCATTTTTCTGATGGAACTTTCGCTTCCCGCAGGAAATTTGTTAAACTGAGCGGCACTTGTCGCACCCGTTTCCCATATAAGGTCAAACGCAGGTATAATGGCTGATAACCGAGATCTAGTGAACCAATCAGAAAGCTAGAATTGCATTATCCGAGGTTTAGAATTTAATAATGGGTGTTATTCCAACAATTCTTCCTTAGCCTCGTTTCCATGCTAAGTGAATACTTTCAAAGGCGCCCAAGTCCACAAACTACCACCGATCAATTGCTATCAGGGATTTTCTGACTAGTTACTACTCCACCTTTCTAAAAATCGCCATTTAGATTAATCCCCCCAGATGATACCGACCACCCTACTGGCTCATGGACTATAAGAACTAAAGAAGCTGTTGTTGTCGCTCTATAAAAGTTGTGTTATATTGTAGCGTTAAATTCACAACAAGATACCGTAAAATTCCGGTTACAAGATTAAAAACATGAAACCTGACAAACAGCGGTAATAAACATTGTGAAAAATCGCATTTTACTAACTTGACGTTTCGTATGCTATGCAACATACATTTTCAAAAGTATGACCGTTACAAAATTTTAACGACTATTATATAGAGGATAATACATGGTTTCTTGGAGATATGAAATTTATCTTCTCGTGTTCAAATCCGATATCTCACTCGTTCGCTGCGCTCACTCGTGAGCTATCGATTTGAACACTCGAAGATAAATTTCATATCTCCGCGAAACCATGTATTATTCTTTTTATTATATAAACCTACTAATTACGATGTTTTTGACGATTTTCCGAAGATTTCCGACCATTTCCGAAGATTTCCGAAAATTTTCAAAATATTGTCCGAGGGTTGTACGAATGTTTTCGAACATTTTCCGAGAATTTCCGAAGTTTTCCGAAGATTGCCGAGGAAGATCCGAAGATTTTTCGACTTAATATCGATTTACTTTGGCTCATTCAGCATTGGAACATGGCAAACTCTGCAAGCTGATTGGTCAAAAATGATATCACACATGTGTGGCCATGTGGATATCATTTTTATCCACACATGTGGGATACCATCTTTTACGACTGTTTTTGCGTATGCAAAACGGGAGTTATGGAATGAGTGGCGATTTGAAGCCATCCTTCCTTCCTTCCTTCCTTCACTCCTTCAGTCGATCAGATGTAAACAAAAGGCCGTTGACAGATGGTTGGCAGACCTACATGTAACGCCACTCTACATGTAACGCCACTCTCAGTTTGACGTTGCGGTTTAATTTATTAAGACCGATGACAGACCACTGTACTAGTTTGTGTAATCGCTAGCTGACAGAAGATTATCAGTGTCACGCGACAAAGGTCAACCTAGCCGATTTCAAAATAAATTTTATGCGACGCTTAATCTTCACAGCAATCTATCAAAACACATTCCGGCAATTGAACGTCAATCGTAAACGCTGTACAGAGAAAAGAGTGTACACACGCTAGCACGAAAACACGCAAACAACACGCAAACTTGAATTTGTCTGCTTGGAACTTGCTTCTTTTACTCCCAATGCAAATCAAAATGAACTAGACGCTTAACTGCGTGTACTCGGGCTTCTCTTTAAAAAATTAACTTGGATCAGGCTGTTTACATAACCTCACACGACAATAATTATAGTAAACATACTTCGCATTGCGAGATCTCATGTCTTTTCTCGCTTTTATTGTCACCATTGAATAATTGTTTACATTTCCGGTTGAGTAAATAGCTTTCAACATTCTCTACATAGTCATCTACATACGACATGAAGTGCTGGACAAGAGCATATGCTGTTACAATAATTGAAACGATAAAAACAAAGCAAGATAAACCCAATGAAACAAAAAAAGAAAAAGCAAAAATTGAAAGAAAGAATATAGTTACCCAAAAGCTGCTTGACACACATAGAAGTTACTGGTTCTGGGACAAAATTTTTAAAACAAATATAACAAAGCTTTATTATAAAGAAACTCGGCTCCCATGCTCGCCTCGTTTCTTTATAATAAAGCTTTGTTATATTTGTTTTAAAAATTTTCTCCCAGAACCAGTAACTTCTATGTGTGTGCTGGAATTTGAGTGAAAATAAGCAAGCAAGGAAGTAACAAAGAGCGAGCGGGAATGTAACAAAAAAAATATTTTCTTTTTAAAAAATGCCCGCACTGTATAATATACAAAAGTGTCTCAGAATTATTTTCCATTTGAACAATTATCTGCACTTGTATATACGAAGAGATGGGAAGAGGTAGAAGAGGTCCTATCGATCAAAGCAGCAAAAAACCAAAAATTGGTAAAAACAAAGAAAGAGGAGGCAATTGGAAAATGTATAACATACGCCACCACCATTATGAAAAAGATAATTCACAATTTTTATCAGAAGGCTTAATTGCAGAAATGAAAAAAATGAGACCGCAAGATTTAATGAATATTCTTATTGGTGATGGAGAAATTGCGGAGCCACCACAATGACTTAAACAATTGTTTCTATAAGTATATAATGGCAGACACGTTGGAACAAATAAAAACACTTCCACCAGAACTTCGTGAAATAATCTACAAAGAGTTTATTAAAATAAAACTCAGGCAGCAAACGGCACTTGGCTGGGACAAAGTACACCAAAATTTGCAGAAAACCCCTTTTTGTCATAGACAGCAAAGGCTTTTGAAAGTTATGTTTTGTCTTGAACATAAAAATTGCGGCGTTGATGGGATATGTGTTCCGTGTATACGAAAAGACTCCATCAATCATTACGCTTTCCCAGACATAGACGAATACAACAGCTCCAGACGCTGTATTGAGATATGCGATGATGATCTTGAACATGCTTGGATCCTTTGTAAGTTAAGGGTTTAGACCCAACGCGAGAAATCTTTCAGAAGTTTTACTGAGCGGCCGATACCTTCGTTTGGTTGCAATATTTTTGTTTCGAAATATGTGAGTTGCGTGACATTTTTCTCAGAAAGACCGGAAACCATTATTTTTATTTTCCAGGCCCCTTGGACGAGCACAGTACAAAACAAAATGGCGGTCGCTTCACGATTTAGTGTTTGGGCCGAAAAAAGACGAAACAGAGCAGATGTTACAAAAAAAATACGCTCAGTTAACGCGCTGTAAGTTTTTGTGCCCCCACAGAAGCGACGAGAAGAAATCGAGAAATAACAGGATTTGATCACAGAAATTTTGTCGATCTATCGAGCGATCTTTCCAGAACATGGACTCGTTCGAACCTGTTTACTTTTTTTGTGCCTCTTGCATAGCCTCTACGAATTGATATGTTATCTGTCTGACTTCGTTCTGCCAAACGGGAGTAGAAAGTTCGTTTAAAATAAAGCAAATCGCGTGGAAAAGGACAAGCATTTTGGCCTCTTGGCTATATTGTATTTACAAATCTAAACCAAGTTTTTAATTATTCTGTCCAAAAGCGCATGCGTACGGTCTCATTTAGGTGAAGAACAGAGAAAGTGGCACCACAAGGGTCAGAAATTTTAAACTGAAACAAATAAATAGAAATTTTGCCCATAGACTAGCTAGTTCACGAATTCTGGTGAAGCCAAGAGAGGTGTGGTTGGCCCCCACTGAATCTTGCTATAATGGCTTGTGCAGATGGTGAGTTACGGGGTATAGGGGAACTCCTTTCAGTGGGAGATGCCCCTTGGGTGCGCCCGCTCCGGCCCTACTGATAACGTGGGGGTGCTCAGAGATCCCTCGGGATTTCAAACCTCGTACCCAGAGGTAAAATGGGGGGGACAGCCGCCTTGTCAGCGGCGGGGAAAAGACCTAGCCGGGGCTAGGCAAAGAACAGCCAACGAGCACCCCCCGACCAGGGTTTTGACCTTTTGTTTGAACTGTCACGCAACGCCGGTCACGCGTGACTGTAACGCAACAGAGTCACACAACTTCACGAAACGTCACGCGTGAAGGTAACGCATTCATAAATTTTTTGAAAGACTTAGAGAAAATTTTTTGAAAGACTTAGAGAAATTTTTGAAAGACTTAGAGAAAAAAAGACTTAGAGAAAATTTTTTGAAAGACTTAGAGAAATTTTTTTGAAAGACTTAGAGTAAAAAAGACTTAGAGAAAATTTTTTGAAAGACTTAGAGAAATTTTTTGAAAGACTTAGAGAAAATTTTTTGAAAGACTTAGAGAAAAAGACTTAGAGAAAATTTTTTGTAACACTTAGAGAAAATCTCGTTTTTTTCCCCAAAAAGTTAATTCAAATTTGTGCTGGAACGGCTATCATTCTTTAATAAAGTGAAAGAGTGTGCGCTTTGACTGATATCTTATTTCGAAACGTCGACCGCGTTGCCCAGAAACTTTTTTTGAAGCCTAATTCTTTCTTCGTGCATGGCCTCTTGTCGTATTTTTTCTATGTCAGGGCTGCTTTGTTTATTTTTTTCCTTGGGAAGTGTTCCTTTCCGAAGAATCTCCTTCTGAATCAGATAGCTCTGTTTTTCATCAAGAATGCTTTGAAACTCAGAATCGCTGATTTTACCGTCAATGAGTGATTTTGACAGTATGCGGTTGACAGTATCGCATTTTGACAAAGCAAGTGTCATGATTTTGCAGTGTTTGATAAGTTTGGGCTCAAGCTTTTTGTAAAAACCGGTTAGCCCAGCAGCTGTTAGCCCAAATAAAGAGGCAACACAACCAATAGGTATTGCCGCTGGAATTCCAATGCCTGTAAAAGCAGCTGCTACTCCACCTGCGGATAGAAAACCACTAATACCGCCAGAAGAAAAGCTAGCATAGTTGATAATGGTTTTAGTTCTTTTATATTTTTTGGCAACAAGCCTATAATGTGAAACTTCGTCACTTAAATCTTTTAAAACTTCATTGGCTTTCCGCATACGAAAATTGTTATCTGGTTGAGTTGGAAGACCTGGATAAAGTTTTGTCTGAGTTTCTGTTTGTTCATAAGCTGGTGCAGATGGTAATACGTTGGATGCCATGGTTATATTTACAAAATTATTTTCTTGTTTAATTTATTTCAATTTGAAACTGAAGAGGCCAGCCGTTAAAATTTAAAAGTCTATTATTTTCATCCGTCACTGAAAGCGTCATATTTGAAACGTGATTACCCACAGAAACATCGCGCAAAACGTTAAGATGTGTATTTTGGTAATGGATTTTTTGATACGGTGTTCCTCGTATGTCAAAGCAAGCTAAAAGACTTGAAGGCTTTCCATTTAGCAAGCTTTGTTGCTTGTCGATAAGGTCACAGTTAACGAAGTAATGTTTAGGATTTGAAACATCATTTATTACAATTTTTGTAAAATAATCCTTTCCATTGCGAAATTTTTATACCCAGGAATATTAAAGAACTTAATAAGACTTTCATTCAGTCCAAAATTTTTTATTTTGGACTCATTTGCTTGTATTATCAAAGTACGACCTGTAATGCCTTTTGACACAAAAAACAAATCTTTCTCTGAAAGTAAATTTTCATTTACGAATCCTTTTTCAAAAATATCCCCAATGTCATTCAGTGAGTAGTTTCCCATTCGTAAATAACGTGTTTTCTCATCTTGCTTGTTTAATTTTTTATAAAAAATTATTCCATCCTTTTCAAAACTATTCCAGCTGTTGTAAAGAGAACAACTTAACAGCCGGATATAGCTTGGGTTTTCAATAGGTTGGTCAAAATAGACCGTATGCGGATTTTCTTTTGTAACAACAGTAAGAATAACCATTTTTATAATTAGAGAAAAATATTTTGTTTAAATAATGGATAATGAATGGACCGGTGGTGGAGGATGGTTGAATGCTTATTCGAGGCAGCAAAGAACCAAAAGTGCAGCGAAAGCTGATGCAGCAAAAGACAAGGCCCCTCAGCCTTCACAGCACAGCAGCGCATCTGCGCTTCTAAAATGGATTCAGACACCACAAGCTGACAGCATTGCCAAAGTAGCAGAACAAAAGGCATGGAAAACTTTTAATGCAAAATACCCGAATGCTGATAAATCAAAGTTTGAGCCACAGACCGATTTCACCAAAGACCACACAGCAACCTCAGAAATTTATTTCAAAGCAGGGCCAGGCAATTTGATAAACGTTTTTGGTTCAGACAGCAAATATTGGAGCCCGGAAATGAAAAGTGCGCTGGGTGTTGGCCAATCATCAGTAGGGTTCCCACAACAGCTTACACCAAGTGGTTTAAAAGGTGACTCTTTGCCCATCCCTGCTGTTGGCTTTCACGATGCCGCCCCGAGTTTGAAAAAAATATTTAATAACCAACTGAATATTTACGTAACACCGGACCAGTATTTCACAACAAAGTTCAGAGAGGTATTTCAAAAAACCAAACTCACCCACCATTCAGGGAAAGAGTCAAAAACATGGCTAGCCGGCCCAAATATGAGATATTGGCCACAGCAGCTGAATTTTGCTGTCTGGTGTGCGACAACGGGCTGTGGTATAAGTCGCGAAATTTTCGATAACAACTATGCTATGCCAGAGAATGTGCGAGCTTTTTACAAGTTCCATATATATTTTACTGTCAGGCGAATATTGTTTCAGATGGGGGGAATACAAAGCATAACCGCTTTGCCAGGCGACCCTACTTTTGACCAGATTAACAACAAATACGACGTGGCTTCATACAAAAGAATATGCAATGAGTTCGGAGTCGACCCGTCAAGCGATTTTCGTTTTAAAAGAGGCGCAAACCACGGCCTGGGAAGCGTTTACATCTATGCCTCATACATTGGACCATCAAAAGAAGAGGGAGACATTTACCCCGGGGGGTCAAAAAAGTTCTCAGACGAAGGTGGATCAGGCTCAAAAAGTAACTTGATTTATTATATCGAGCCAGATGACGCTGCCTACGGACAGGCAGACTGGTTTTGTCCAAATGTAGCAGAAGGTCTAACGCAGGCGGGTTTGTCGCGAATAAACCAGTCGATAGAGGCGTTCGTTTACTGTGTTTTGGGTTCACAGGTGAACGTTAGAAGTAGCATTCTGGGGTCAGGAGGGCGCGCAAAGGAAGCGCAAAGTGAGTTCCTTGTTTTAGTGGAAGACTCAATAAGGCAACCGGATCTGGCAAAGTCAGTTCAAAGGTACCAACTTGCTGTAGATGAGGCTAAGGTGAGGCTTAACCTTGCTGTTTGTCCGGGGGCCTGGCTGATGCCTGCGAGTATGGTGATAAATACTGAGAGTACGATTGGTTACAACAACCAGCTCAAACAGGCTGTGCCAGGGATGAAGCTCGGGGTTAACGACGAAGTGAATAAGAGCACAAAAAAAGTGGGCGTAACAAACATGAGCGGGGGTCCGTCAAAAGTAAAAAGACCAATAGGTCATACTTCTGATAAAAAACCACCTGTCGTTCCCGCACAGCCAGAAAAAATCGAACCTGTGCAGGCAACACAAGTTACAGCAAATCCCACAGCGCATGAGAATAATAAAGTCTACCTTATTATGGGTGGCGCTCTTTTTGCATTTATCGCCGCTCACTACGCTTTTTAACTTGCTCGAAGAGAAAGACGGCCACACCGACAATCAACAGCCAAGCATTTTTGCCAAGAAAGCTGATCACCTGACCAGCCGCGCGAAACACAAAGCTGACAATTGAGCCAAGTAGTCCAGGTAGAATGCCTGCTATTTTTTTGCCAAGCGTTTGAAGGCCATCGCCGACACCCTTTGCAACAGCCTTAAGCCCGTTTGAGAGAGAGCTCAGAATGACGCCAATAGTCGTGCCAACCGCAAGCAAAACTGCTGTGACGGTGAAGCCATACTTTTTGAAAATCTCTTTAACCTTTTCTCTTAATTTGTTTGTTAAGGACAACCTTTCGATCTCTTCTTCTCTTTCATTCTCTATTTCATTTATTTCTTGATCTAATTCAAGAACTCTTTCACGAGCTTGCTCTCTTTCATCTTGTGGCGCGTTTTCGTCGTTTGCAATTTCTTCTTGTTCTTGTCTTTCTTCTCGTATTTCTTCTTCCCTTTCTTGCCTTTCTGCTTCATGTTGTTGGAATTCTTGTAAAGTGGGTGCTTCTGGAATTCTTGTTTCTTGTCCAAGTATCTGATTTTCAACAGCATTTATTTGATAATCAATTTTCGCTATTTCTTCTTTTGCCTTTTTTATGTTCCGCTCTGCCAAAGCTCTTTCTGAACTGTCTTTTGAGGTATCTTTTGAAATTTTTTGTTTATCGGCAATATATTTTTCCCATTTTCCCTTTTCTTTTTTCTGTTTGTCCAAGAAGTCTTCTCTTTTAAAGCCAAGTTTTGTTTTAAATCTATTTATGAAAGTAGAAAGAAGTGATTTTTTGTCTGATTTAAAAACTTCAATGTCTCCACCTCGGGGTCCTTTCGCAATGATTTTGCCACGATTGTTTATAGACAAATCAATGCTTTCATTATATTCTGGGAAATAGTATTTTATCTTATTTTGCGCCTCTTGTAACTGAAATTCCCTTGTAAGATTACCACTACCCTCGATAAAAGAGGTTTCTGCAGTATGTGAGCCGCGCTCAGGCGGCCTATTCATCGTGGTAGTTCTCAAAGGTATTCGTTCTCTACGTCCGGGTGTCGACGAGGAGCGTGGATCAAACGCCCCTGTTGTGTCGTCTTTATCGTCGTCATTGCGCTCATCTGTATGATCCAAGAGAGGAACTGTTTCGTCAAAGCCACCACCTTCCGCCATCGATTATCAACAAAGTTGATTATTAACAAAGTTGATGGAGTTATTTTATATTTACAATTGAAATTTTTTAATTGAACTTTTTATATTCTTTGTAATAATGGACGGTGTACAGGAAAACCTTCGGCCAACACGTAGTGAAAAAACTCTTGGCGCGCTAAGAGCGGAGCGCGCGGTAAAACGCATCACTTTCGTGAAAACAGAAGCCAATCCACAGGAAACGCTTTATGTTTCGGTGCCCAAGCTGAATGAAAACGAGGTCCTTGTTCCCGGCTCACTTGCGCTACGCTTCAACATCGATTTGAGCGGAGGCCATGCCAACAACTTTCTTGTCGACAATGTTGGACGGGCGCTAGTTGACAAACTTGTTGTGAAGTACTCTGGCACTATACTGCAGGACACAGTCGGTTACGACATTTACAAGATATTCGAGGACCTCTTCCTATCGCAGGAGGAGCGCGACAACATGTTGCAAGATGGAATCCAGAGTGTGGGCCTCAACAAAATTCGCTCAAACGCGGGTGACAAGCAGACCACAGGCGTCGATTCGGAAAACAAACTGAACAAGATTTACGGATCAAAATACAGGATACGCCTTGACCACCAGATTTTGAACGACCACGGGACCTTTTATCCGCAGGCTCTATACAATGATCTTGTGTTCGAACTGACACTTGCGCCAGCCTCTCAGGTTGTCAGAGGCTCCGATAAAACAAAACTGGAATACAAGCTGACAAACATCCAGCTGGAGTACGAGATGATAAGAAGCAAAACACTGGCAGATGAAGCCCTCAGCGAGTACACAAATGGAAAAGAATTTGCGTATGACCACATCCAGCGTGACGAAGTGGTTACCTTTGTCAAAGCAACAGACACAAGTCTGAATCTCAGAGTTAACCCGCAGAGAAGGTCCCTCAAAGGCATCTTGCTACTGTTTGTCGAGCCCTATGTTGCTGGCACAAGGCAGGCAGAAAATTACTTTAACCCAGACCTAACGAAAATTAGTGTCACAGTGAACGGCTCGCCCAACAGGCTGTACAACAACGGACTTGAAGGAATTGATATTTGGGAGGAGGTCAAACGCTTCTTTCTAAAATCCAAAAACAAAACACAGCACATGAATCCAACAAAGTTTTATGCAGATAACAAGTTCGGGGTTATGATCGATCTGCGTTCCATGGCTGATCACTCGATGCACGGAAGCGGCACGCGACTTGTAAACACAAAGGATGGAGTACAGCTGGAGCTTGAGAGGAATGCAAGCGGCTCTGGCAATGACAAAGTTAGATGCCACATTTACGTAATCAGTGACGCGAAGATGAATATATTAGGAAGGCAATTAGAATCTGTTCTGTATTAATATAGCAACTGAGTTGCTGACGATGGATCCGAGCAAGATACCCTTTAACGCTCTGATTGTGGGGCCGACGAATTCAGGCAAATCTAAATATGTGGTTGACCAGATCTACGGCCCTTTCCGCGGCAAGTTCGACTACATTGTGCTTATCTGCCCAACATTCGCGCACAACAAGACCTACTACCGAATTGGTGAAAATGATCCAAGAATGTTTGTGATAATATGCAAGCAGCACGAGGTGGAAATTTTTTTGAAGATCGTGAGCTGGCTGTTTGAGGGCACCAACACGCTCATAATCCTAGATGACTGCGCAGCCTCTAAAGATGTGAAAGGGCGCACAGGCCAGCTGGTAAATCTTGGCTTTTCCGCTCGACATATCGGCATCAGCGTTTGGGTGCTGACCCAGAAGATAACCAGCATAACACCTTCCTTCCGTGAAAACGTGGCGGCTATCGTTTTATTTTACACTCCCTCAGCCAAAACTACGAAGGCAATCTTTGAAGATTACGCCGGCGAACTCTCCCACGATGAGTACAAAAATCTGATTTCAAAGCTGAAAGAGCGGAAGTTCTCTTATCTTGTGTTCTCGCTTCGCTACCCCTACGGTATTCAGTGGGGTATCAGCAACTCAGTTGCTATCCACACCCCAGAGTTTTAAACTTTTTTGAATTAAAAAAATAAAAGTTGTATATAGTATATAAACATGGCTGAACAAGAGTTCGCAGATGTTATAAACCTACTGGAAGCTGAGCCGTCAAGCAGCCCGGCTGATAGTAGCCTTGTGCCTCAGTTGCTATCCGGACCTAACATTCCTGCTCTTCGTGAGCAGCTGGCCGTGCTTGTATCAACAGGCAAATCCAAAGAGGCCATCGGCATGCAGTTAACACATGAGCATTTGAAACGCTTGACCGATAAAGAAGTTGAAAAGTACTACAAGAGATATGAAACCTTTGTTGGCAGCAAGACAACCGAAAGCATGGTTGACAACCTACTTACGCTTGTGACAAGAGGCCTGCAAATGGTTATTGAAATAGATGACGTTGATGCAATGAAAAAAGAACTAAAAGGAGACTTCATTATAAACAAAGAAATGACAGATTTTGTCGGCGGGCTCTCTTTGAAATATGGGAAATTTCTTGCTCCTATTTCTGCTGCGCTGATAACGGCGAAGCACATTCATTTGGAGAAAAATGACAAAGCAAAATTAGAAGAAATTCCTGAGCATTCCTTACCAACTACTGAACATTTGCAGACAAATTCTGAATAATTGCATAATAATTTTTTATTTGCTTAACAATAAATGTCAACCGAACAATCCAAGCAGAGCGAGACCCCGCAACAAAGTTGCAATCCTCAGGTCGACCCGCAACAAAGTTGCAATCCGCAGGTCGATATAACACAGCAAGCAACAACTCCAACTCCAACTGCAACTCCGCAGCGAGTAAAAAATCCCAAGCGTGTGGCTGCAGGCAAAATGGTTGCTGAAAAAACGCGGCTGGCCCGTGAACAACAGAAAAAAGCTGCAGCTGAGGCTGCTATCATAATTGCAAACAACAAGGCAAAGGCCACTGCCCCAGTTTCTGAGCCAGACCCGCCTACAGAATACGAAACACCAAAAAGTACCAAAGTTGATAATAGCAGTCTCAGCACCACCCAATGGATTGGTGTTATCAGCATAGTCGTTTCACTGATTGGGATTTATTACAAACGTGAAGAGCTCAAGGCCGTATTCAGCAAAAAAAAGACACCTGAGCCTATCAACAAAGTTGATGAGCCACAACCTGTTAGAGGTGTAAAACAACCCAGAGTTTTAAGACATATGGATTAATATTTATAATTAAATATTTTTGGAATAATATTATATCTGCTTCCTATACAATGAAGAAAGTTGACTTTCCCCAAGCTCTTATCTCAACCGCGGCCATTATTGGTATCGGTCTGATATGGTACGACTTCAACTTTAAGGTTTTTCTTACGGTACGCCAACTTATGGATAATTCATTATATGACCCGGAAGAAGAAGAGACAAATAATTAATTTGATTTAAACTTTTGTAGGTTTTTCTATACTTACAAAATAATGTCAGACAACAAGCTTGTTAAAACAATCACGGATGCGGCTACACTCACTGGTTTAGTCGCCGGCATCGGCTGGGTCGCAAAAAAGGTTGTGAAAGAGAATTTTACTTCTGACCCCAGCAGCAGTGCAATGAACTACGTGAAGTTCACCGCCGTCATGGCAGGTAGCATTGCGCTCAAACAGTACCTCGAGGACCAAAAAATCCTTCCCACCAGCATGTAAAGTGGGGTAAACCCCACACCCCTTGGGTATCAGCAACTGAGTTGCTACCCAGGATTTTGATTTGAAAAAACTCTGCTCTTTTAATATATCACAATGGCAAGTATCGCGATTATGGCTGGTGGAGCTATATTGAATGCTGCGGCTTTTATAGGTGGCAATTATCTTGCAAAGGCACTTGGCGGAGGTGACGCTGCACTTGATGAAAAAGTACGACATGACAAAGCTCTCGAGGCATATCAAGCGGCTTACGCCAAATACTCCCGTGACCGCACCAAACTTCTCGACTGGATTGCGACTAACACGCAAATAAAAGAGCAGGCCAAACAGAACTTTACTAACACTGACTACGCCTTCAAACTGTACAACCAGGCGCACCCTGACAAACAAATGATACCCCCCAAAGAACCCAAGTTCTCAGATTTCTATCAACCAAGCCAGCAGCAGAAAAATGGTGAACTCATGTTCGTGGGTGCCGGGGCTCTTGCTTTGGGCTACGCTGCCTTCCGTTTCCTTTAGTGAAGTGGGGTAAACCCCACACCCCAGCATTTTAAACTTTTTTAATTTCTTACTTATATAAGTAGGGTAAACACGATGGATGCCAAACTCGCAAAGATATACTATAGCCCTGGGGGCTACTGGAAAGGTTTTGCTACAATCAAAAAATTATCCAAAGCTGCTAATGTACCAGAAGAAACCGCAAAAAAGTGGCTGTTCAAGCAAGCACTCGGGCAGATATTCCTCCCAGCGCCGAAGCGCATTCCTCGGCCGAAATTCGATGTACCTATACCCAACAAAGTGCACCAGGCGGATCTTCTTTTTTTGCCACATGACAAACTGCCCCGCGGGCGCAAAGTTTTCAAATACGCACTCACCGTTGTCGACGTGGCCAGCCGATTCAAAGAAGCTGAACCCTTGACCTCTAAAAACTCTGATGAAGTTGCCGTGGCTTTTAATAGAATTTACAAACGCTCACCTCTGAAATGGCCTGAACTGCTGCAGGTTGACCCCGGGCGCGAATTTATGGGCGCTGTTACAAAAGAAATGGAAAATCACAAAACATATATTAGGCGTGGGCGAGTTGACATTCACCGTGATCAGGCCATTGTTGAACGTTTTAACCGCACCCTGGCTGAGCGCTTGTTCGGGCACCAGTACGCAGTTGAAATGCGTAGCAACGAGGGCCAGCGGTCTACGGCGTGGGTAAAAAGACTTCCTGAAGTTGTAGCCGCTCTGAACAATGAAGTCACAAGCCTTATCGGCAAGAAACCTGTAGTTGCCATCAAAGAAAAAAATGTTTATGCAAAGCCATCGACACCTTATTTGAGACCTGTTGGAGAAAGCGAAAAAAAGCTCCCCTCTATTGTGAATGTTAGGTATTTGTACCAACCTGGCGAGCTTGAAGGTGGTGTGAAAAGAGCCACTGATCCAATCTGGTCTTTGAAAGTTTACAACATTGAACGTTCTTTTACCAAACCGAATCAGCCCGTTCTCTACTATTTGCATGACGGGCCCAAGCGTGGCTTCGTGCGTGAAGAACTGCTTGTTGTGCCTCCAAACACACAATTACCCCCCGAGCGACTTTAACGCTTCTTCTATTTCTTCCATTTCTGTATTTGTTAATTCTATTTCTTCCATTTCTGTATTAGCGAATAAAGCTTCTATTTCTTCCATCTGGTTATTATACCCGTAAGCCTTTGTATTTACCCCGTCGTCAGCTATCCAGCGCTTTGAATCAAACGGGGACAGTGAAATTTTATTTACATGCATGCCGTAGATTTCGTGCCCCTCGCTTCGCAAAATGTTCATTCCGTGCCACATCTGCTCTTTGCTGAACAGCACCTGCTTGTACTGTTCATGCTTGATTTGCTTCTTCACAACGTTCTTTTTCACGCCTTTCGCTTTTCTTACGTTTATTTCGTCAACTTTTATCATGTTACAGCATTGCGACACTCTTGCTTTCGGATGTTCCTTTTTTATTTTTTTGACCAACTCTGCGTCTTTTGCCATTATTGCCTGCACTTTTTTTCCTTCGCAGGTGCACTCTTTTATTTCCGTCTCAGGGAAGTCTTTCTTTATTTTGTCTATTCCCTTTTTGCTTTCACCTTCCGTCATGATTGAGTACATCTTTGACCTCAGCCCCACATACTCCGATATTGGGGTCCCCCTGCACTCATCTTTCATTTTTCCCAAAACCTTTTTGTTCACTTCTGAGAAGAGCGGATGCTCCTCCGGGTATTCTGATGTATCATAGAAGCTTTCGTTTTCTTTTATGTCTTTGTAAACATCCTCTGTTTCTATCTTCAGCAGCAGGCTGTCCGTGTCCGTGTACAGGAGCTCGCATTTCTCACCGTACTGCTTTTTCAGGTGGTTGTAAAAGAAGTCGTACATAAGTATCTTGCTTTTGTCAAGGATTGTCATTCCTGTGTAAACCGGCTTGTTGAGCAGCAGGCGGCTTTTGTGCATGTCAATGCCTACCAGGTCGTTTGTGAATATTACGTGCCTTGCGTACAGAGGGCTTGCGACCAATTTCCTTATTTTGTCTTTCTCATTGCTGCGGACTATTCTTATGTCTACTCGGTTGCGCAGGTTCTCCATGGTTTTGCCGAAAACTGAGTTATTCATCAGCTTGTAAAAGTTCTTTTCAAAGTCATTCTTTGTTTGCTTTCTGAATTCTGTGTTCATCCGAATGTACGGCTCCATCCAGCACTCTTGTTCGAACTCCAGCGCCCTTTTTACGCGCTTCAGTTTCATCCCCTGCTTCAGATAGAACTTCAAGTTTTCGTAGTGAACCACGTAGTCTTTTTTATCCTCAAGTGTCAGCAGCAGCTTCTTGCTGTTGGGGATTTTTAGGTCCAATTCTTTTATCAGATTATTTTGGTAGTCCGACATGTTTTCTTTTTTCACGACCTTTTTCTCTGGCGCCAGCGGGTAGCTGTTGTGTTCTTTATGCAGCTCCGCCGGGTACTCCAAATCAACTTCTAGGATCCAGCCTTTCTTGGCGTTTTCTTTTTTGTTCAGGATTTCCTCCTCTGTCGGCATCACGCGTTTCCATTTGAATCCGCTTTTGGGGAGTGGCTTGCTCATTGCCCAGCCGTACAGGTTGTTCGCGTCCAGATACATAATGTAACTGTTTGGTTTGCTTTTGTCATAGTCTGTTACCAAAGGATTGTTTGCCTTTGCGTGTCTTTTGCTTACCATCGAGATTCCTCCGCGAATTCCTCGTTCCACAAAGAGATGCATTTCATGGTCTGTTAACAACTCAAGCTCGACACCCGTCTTTTTCAAGAGTGCGTCCCATGATAGGCCTGGTGATGTGAAATAGTGCGCCGGGTCAAGACCGTACTGCCGCAAACACAATTTACGGAAATTTTCAAATACATCTGCCAACAGTGCTACATCCGTTTTTACGTAAAGGTCATGGTAATCCCCCAATGTTTTACAATCAAAAGTCTTCCATACTTCCTTCGCGTGAGCGTACTCATCTTCTGTAATGTGTTCATCGTTGAGTTTGCTGTAGAAGTCTTCTTTTTTTGGCAGACTTGTTTCGCTGAATTTTTCAAATGAATCCATGTACTCGTATGGGTAAATTCCCTTTTTGTAAAGCAGATCACTGCCGTTTGATAATGTTGATGTTATTTTGAATTCCTCCTTAATTTTCTCTTTGTACTTCAGCTCTCTGTCTTTTAATTCTGATGTGGCTTTTTTTACCCCCTTTACTTTTACTTCTACCAATGAGTCCAAGCTTGCTAGCATAAAGTTCAAGCTGTCTATAAAGCGCAAACCATCAACCGAAATGGTTATGTACTTCTCCATGTTGTTTGCGACACATTTCACCTCTTTTTTCAAATTTGCCATCGCCTGCATTAAATGGTGCGCGTCGTACCCCCTCAGGTTGTGAAATACAACTGGTATCTGGTCCGTCTTGGGATTTATTCTCAGTTTAAGGTTACAGCTGTTGTGCGCCGCTCCTCTGTACTTACCCGTCATATGGCAATGGTCTTTTACCGCGTCTCTGTAGTTCTTTTGTAGCAGTGGCTTTTTGCATAAATAACAGTCGGTTTGTTGTTTTGCTTTCTGCCTGTCCTTTTGCTCTGGCTTTTTCAGTATTATTGTTTCAAATTCTTCACCTCCTTTTGTTACATGACCTGACAATGGTTCTAATCCTTTCCTTAGATATTTTTGCTCTTTGAAAAAGCAACTCCTGTGGTATTGGCCCTGGTATTTTTCTTCTCCTGTTATAAGACCTTTTGTGTATACAGGCAATGAATCCCAATAGTTTTCTTTTACCAGTTGCTTTTCACAGATATGACAGTTATATGCGTTTTTGAAGTCATACCAGTCTTCGTGCGTCATTGTTATAGGTTCCTGTTTGGCGAGCGTTTCTCTTATTTTTTCCTTTTCCTGCATTATGCTTTCCAGAAATGACTTTACCGCATTTTCGCCCCTGTAAACTTTTGACCCTGTTACTTCTCCGTCACTTTTCACAACAATGTATGAATACCCGCACGCTTCATGCAACTCGGTCTTTTCTGTGTAACTTTTGCATTTTTCAGGGTAACGCTCACAGCCTTGTATCTTTTTTACCAGTGCCTCAAAGTCAGCGTATATCACGTAGGGAGCTTTCATCTGTTTCTGATGATTTTGAAAAGCGAGGATGTTTTCCCCCTCTTCCGGCATGTCTATTTTTGTTGGTCTGCCGTTCACTCCATTGCAGTACTTTTCGTGTTCCACCAGCGTGTGCGCTCTTGTGAAACGTGTTAAGCACCTCATGCAGTAGAAAGTTTTATTGTTTATTGCCTTATCGAACAACAAAGCGCTTTCTCTTTTTATCCAACAGTAATGCTGTCTCTCGCCTTTTTCAATCAACATCAGGTTTATTCTTTTTACGCTTTTTTCTTTACTGCTTATTCTGTACACTATCACTGTGTCTTTTTCCCATCCGAACACGTTTAGTAGTATATGAATGAATGAAAATCTAAACACCCATGTGGGATTTTCCGTATTCGCCAAATTTCGGCGCTCAGCGGCTTCGCGCCTCATTTGGACGAATGACGGGTACATGGGTATTTAGATTTTCATTCATTCATATACTACTTAGACATAAGATGGAGAACACGGGAGCAAACGTAAAAAAGTTTGCCAAAACACGTGAGAAACCATGAGATAGCGAACAAGAGAGCAATCGTGAAAAAATAGCCCACCAACACGCGAAAACCCCCAATTAGAGACATATGTGCATTGGCATATACCCGTTTTCTTAAATCATCAAAATGCAAAGTACACCAGGAATTTTACCACCACCGCGTGAAAACACCCAATTAGAGGTAAATATGCAAAGTGAATATACCCCGTCAACTATGGATAAAGAAGTCATAGAAAAAATACTATTAAAACAACAACAATACGACGTGTGGAAAGCCGCAGTAAATTTAATACTATCACTAGAGAGGGAAGACGCATTTGAAATAATAAATAGCCTTCCGGAAGAACCACTACCATATTCCAAAGAATTTCTTGAATACGAGTATGAAAATTACAGAATAGTGGAAATTATTAAAAGAAAAGGGCGGGAAGTGCTCTACAATGAATTAATGGCAGAAATTAAAAACTATTGCCAACATCGAATAAAAATGAGGGAAACAAAAGGGTGGAAAGAAGTGAACCTGCAGATCAGACAAGCACCTAATTGTCCACACGAAGAGAAAATAGTGATAAGCCGCTGTTGCCCAACCTGCAAAAAAATTGAGCACAACAACCACAGTTGCAGTTGCATTGACCCGGAAAGAGAAATATATATGAACTTATACAACCCCGAATTTGTTTATTTTGTAAAAAGGCTCTGCAAAGCCTGCAAAATCAGCAAAATTCAAAATGAAACAAGCGCGGCGGCGTGACTAGAAGAACAAGAAGAAGTTGACTTAACAGAAAAGGAAGAGTACGATTTGACGGGAACAGGAGAGCCGGTTTACGAAACACCAATCATGACGCCGCAGCTGACCCGCAGAATAATGGCAAATGAGTTTAGCCAGGACCAGGTAGAGTACATAATAAAGAAAAGTTTGGGGTTTTAAGAGAGCGCAGTTTATTCGCTTGCAGCATCAAGAATAGCTTCCACAGCTTGAGCCGTAATAAGTTTGACATCATTCACCCAAAAGGGGGAAGAAAGGTCTTTGAAAGCGCACACGAGCATGTGGAACAACACAATCATTCTTTATAAACTGTAAATATTTTTTTTGACCCACCTCAAGTAATTAGAGGAATGCAGCAGGATGTAAACAAACTGACACAGATGGAAAGACGGCTCACACCCGAGCAAAAAAAGCTTTTTAATAAAAAATTGGCAGAGGTAATGGCGGTAGCAGCGAAAAAGTTCGAAGAAGAAATAAAAAAATATCAAGAAAACCCCTATGTGTATTTCAATGGAAAGAAAATACAGAAGACCCTAAGGCAGTTTATCCCATACACGGCGGAAGAATGGGAAAAAGAAATGGAAAAACAAAAGGTGTACAAAAACAGGCAGCTGATAAACTTCATAGATAAAGTTTTTTTCGAAGACGGGGCGCTGGAATTAGAGAAATACGGCATAAGGAAATAAACATGGATACATTAGAACTGATACAAGCACTTCCACAAGAACTTCGAGAAAAAATCAGCAAGGAGTATGTAAAAATTAAACTCTGGCAACGTAAAATGCTTGGCTGGGACGACGTCAGAAAAGAAATCAATAGAGCGCACACTTCAATCTCGGCTATCCATATTATGACGCAGAAGATTATGATGAGTGTTTCCAGAAATCTTTCCATGCGGAGCCGTTGCGTGACCTTTTCTCAGAAAGACCGGAAACTAATATTTTTCTAGACGAAGCGGGGGTTTCCCTGTTTTAAGGAACAGGTAAGCAAAGGGGCTGTAAGACAGAAAACACAACAAGAGTGTAAAATAAATTAATTTTTATTCAAGTAGATCATAAATTTTATGCAACTACAACATGACGTCACAACACAGCTGTGTCGGTTCACAACAATGGAAACAAGATAGAAGCTGGTGATTTGCATAAGTCCCACGCCGTGGGACACACACCAAAAGAAAAATTCGGTTACGGCGTAACCCATTTCTATTGTTATTCTAATTAATGCTAAAAATCGGTTACGGCGTAACCCATCTCTATTGTTATTCTAATTAATGCTAAAAAATCGGTTACGGCGTAACCCATTTCTATTGTTATTCTAATTAATGCTAAAAAATCGGTTACGGCGTAACCCATTTCTATTGTTTTGAATCAACAGTTTTTCAGTCAGCGTAGTTCAGCGTCTTCGAATAGCGATTTAACCTCTTCACTCCCGTTTGAAGCATTCACGAACGCATCTCACAGCTTTCTAAGATCAGTTCGAAAGGATAAAACCGCGTCTTGTTCATTTTTGTTCTAACCAAACGATAAGAACTGTCTATTAGCTCGAAGATGTAGCAACTGAATAGATTTCAAGTGTGTTGTACTAATAAAGCAACGGGCTTTTCACGCTTCGCCAAGCATGTCAATCAAAACACGTGAAACTTGTCTCTAGAACGTTCTGTCACGCGCCAATAACACGAGGCAAAACACGTGAAACTTGTCTCTAGAACGTTCTGTACACGTGCCATAACACGAGACAGGAAAAACTACATGCATGGTTACACGTCGGCAAACTTACTACCTAAAAGAAAAATCGTCTATTAAAATTAAACTTACTAATACGCGTTTTGTATTAACTAGTTGTGATTCTGCGCGACCAGGTTGAGATAAACTAAGTGCAAAATATTGTCCCGAATCTAATCTTATTCCTTTACCGTTAGAATCTTGGGGTACAGCATATTGGTATTTTAAACCATCAGCATTACGTACGCTTGTTAATGGAGTGTTAGTTAACAAACTGCCGGGTATTCTAAAACCAAAACCTATTCTTTCATAAGTTCGAGAGGCACCCTTTAGTTCGATAATTAAAGCTGAGACACCCTCAATTATGCAAGGAAATGGCGCCATTACACGAATGTTATTACCGAATTTAACAAAAGTTCTATCACCTCCTTTATTTTCATTGTATATCCATTCTCCAGTTATTACTATTCTTGGTTGCAAATTTTTTATCGCATAACCACTTAGATCTAAATCTTTTTGTAACCTGATTGTATCGTTTTCTATTTTGTACCCTCGATCATAATTTTTCAACGAAAAGCCGTTTAGATCTAAATCTGTTTGTAGAGTAAAATCGCCGTCATCGATAACAAAAGCCTGATCGTAAACAGTTCCGTCTACATCTGTTTGATAACCCTTTACCCCATAAATAATCAAAGCAGCCTTTTCAAGTGGCGAAGAGCCATCATAACCCGAATTTGAAATATCGAGATAGATTGTGTTATCATTGTCTTTGTATTTGCGCGTGTGAATAATGGTGCGTGAATATTTCGGGCTGTGACTGTTGAAGTGCTTGGTATGGTAATTAAGAGTATCAACCGGGTTAGGGGTTGAAGGACTTATAAACCAATCATTATCAACTTTCGGGATAAAGAACTCGACACATATAGTGTACTCTCCTTCGGGCAGAGGTTTTTTATTCAGCTTTAAGCGTGAGTTGAAAGAATTGACACCAGTTCTTACGAGATTGAAAGTATAAGCTTTTTTATTCACACTGTGAAGGTTGGATGTAAAGTCTTCAAACGTAACAGAAGTAACATTGTTTACATCTGTAACGCCTGACCCTCGCTCCAAATAGGCTAAGGCATTCTTTTTATGTGAGCGTCCTGCTGAAATAGAATTTGAGCCCACATATTTTTTCATTGAACCAAGATTTACAGCATCTTGATCGCCGACAGGATTCGCAAGTTGCTTTATCGCATGATCTTTCATGAGAATATCTCCAGTAATATTAATGGTTGATACATCCCCACTATCACCCTTTTCACCTTTTTCTCCTTTATCCCCCATAGCTCCTTTCGAACCCGCAGGTCCAGTTGCTCCAGTGGGTCCCGCGGGTCCTGTAGCTCCGGTTGGTCCCGTAGGTCCCGTCGCTCCCGCAGGACCAGCAGGTCCGGTCGGTCCTTGTGATCCTGTATCACCTTTTAATCCTTTTTCTCCAGCATCACCTTTATCTCCTTTAGGACCTTGTGGGCCAGTATTGCCCTTATCACCTTTTTCACCTTTAGGGCCACGCGCTCCAGTTGCGCCAGTTGGACCAGCAGGGCCGGCAGGGCCGGTTTCCCCTCGGATTGAAGTAGACTCTTCATGTGTTTGAGTTGCACCAGTCGCACCGTTAATAAACCCCATCTCTATATATTTTCGTCAAAATTTTTAAGTGTGGTTTTTTTTGGTTTGTCGTGGTATAAAAAAGAATATTTAGCATCGGTAGCCCTTTCAAGCAGCTCTCTGTCAATTCCCAATTCATCAGCAATACGGTTATTTTCTCTGGGAAGAAAGTCGAAAATGCAAAAGTGGCTACAATTATCTCGGATGTTTTTGGGAACCTTGAAATAGCTTTGAGAAAGATAAATGACGCTGCAATTGCGGTGGCGACCGTTGATAAAATAATCGATAATGTCGTTTTGGTTGCTTTCACAAACCATGTCATCGAAAATTACAATCTTTTGATTGTCAGTGGACAGCGTTTCCAAAGGAATAACATCGTGGGCGCCTTCAATAACATTATAGCCAGCCACAGGATTGACTCTTGTGTCGAAATCATCAATCATATATTGGTACTTGTCTTGATGCAGGTTCTTAGCGCAAAGGTAAATTTTGTCGTAGACCAACAGCCTGTAAAGCATATGCATGAGAATATTTGTCTTACCAGAGTTGCTTGGCCCACAAATAAGCATCCGAAAGGTATCTGCTGGCATACAAGGGTGGCCTTGCTTGTAATTACTTTTTGTAGTCAAACTGGGGTCGTAATTGGGAATTTTCATTTTTTTTCTGTTATATATACGGCAAAAATATGTCCATGAAGAAGTGGCGAAAACTTGTCAGCGAAAAGGCTGAAGTTGAGCAGCAGAACGACAAAATTCTCGCGGCAATAAAAAATAACAAAATCAATAAAGAGTTTGGCCAGCTATCAGGTGAGGATTTGTTCAAACCTATCACATCGCGGCTTGACAAACTCCAAGTAGGGGATAGCAACTCAAAAGAAGAGGAAGAGGTTCCAGACTATGGTATGGATGAGTTTGATTTAAATAACCCCTTTGATGAAGATTTTAGACCGGATGAGGAAACTCCACCTCCAACACCATCACCATCACCATCACCATCACCTACACCATCACCAACACCAACATCATCACCAACATCATCACCACCACCATCTCCTACATCAACACCGTTACCACCTTTAGCTGAAGAGGAAGAAACGGAATTAATGGAAGAAAGTGGGGCAAGCCGAGGGGAAAAACCAAGTAAATGGGGACCACCACAAGAACTGGTTATCGAGGGGTCAGAGTCGATTGACCTGCAGACACTGAACAGCTTGTTAACAAAATATAAAAACAAACCGAACTATAGGGTAAAAAGTAAAAAATCAAAATTTTACAAAAAAACATTGGCAGACCTAAAAAAGGCAAGAGATGAAATTCTTGAAAGGAGAAAAAAAGGGATTAAAATACCCCAAAGGTATTTCGAATCGATGGAACCCTCAGACGAGGAAATGGAAGGAAGTGGAAGTGTTGATCCAAACGCTTTGGTTGAAAGGCTACACTTAAGCTTGGCGTCTATACAGGCGGGCAACACTTCACTGAAGCTGAAAAAACAGGTCCAGCAGATGTTGGGGTTGCTGGTAAAGCTAAAGGAAATAACACAAAAAGAAGCCCACAAAATTTTGGGAAGTATTATATAAGCAACATGTCAACCCATTTTCATTTCAACCTGTTGCTCGACTCGCAGCTGGCCAAACAAAACAACGCCAACAGCAAGTCACATGACTTTACAATTAACTTTGACCCGCCAATCGCTTTAGAACCCTTCAAAAAGTACAAGGCGGCGTTAAATGAGCTGGTATCTATGTCTTATTCGTGGTACAACATCGCGAAACGGTACAACAACAACGAATTCAAATGGCGGAAAAAAACAGAGAACTGGAAAACCGTGACAATTCCGGATGGAATGTATGATTACAACGGTCTCAACACCACCATTCAGGCACTAATCGGAAGAGTGGATCCCAAGGATGAAAAATCCAAGTTTATTTTTCAGCTGTATTTTCACACCACAACGTATCGGGCGGTTATTTTGTTGGAGGACGGCTACGAGCTTGACCTAAGTGGAGGTGAATTCGCCGCGTTGCTGGGTTTTGACAAGAAAACAATAGACGGAGCGAACAATAGGAGCGACCACGTGCCAAATATAACAAGAGGCGTTGACTGGATCTATATCCATTGCGATCTCATTACAAGGGCTGTGGACAACATCGGGGGCGACGTTATGTTCTCTTTTTCAACCGCTGAACTCTCAGTCAGCTACCCCTTTTCAAAAGAGCCCCGCCGCCTCCTGTGGCACCCGGTGAACAAAAATAGAATTAATGCGATAAATATCAAAATCACAGACGGACGCAACAACATTATAGATCTGAATGACCAAGACGTGGCTTTAAGCATCATCATTGAAGAAGAAAAAGAAAAATAATTTACACATAAGTATAATAATGAATCATCCGAGCGAGTGGGCGAGATATTATGACGCGCCAAACGGAACATATAGATACAGACACAAAGGTACGGGGGTTGTAAGAGACACCCTGATGAATATAGGAAAGCGGTTCAAAAAGAAGGTCACCCGTCAGACGTTGGAGAAGGCTGTAAATGAAGCCTCGAAGCAAATGCTGAAAAAAGCCGCAGAAAAAGCAGAAGAAAAAGCGGCTGACAAGATACAAGCGGTTTTGCGAAATAGCAACTCAGTTGCTACCCGCACCCCAAGTGTAAAACCAAAGGGTAAAAAGACTCCAAGTGTAAAACCAAAGGGCAAAAAGACTCCAAGTGTAAAACCAAAGGGTAAAAAGACCCCACCACAGAAACTTAGTACCGAGTCGCGGCAGAAACTGAAGAAGATGCTAAACCCTGGGGTAGCAACTCAGTTAAGCGGGGATTCACGGAAAAAGTTGCAACAGATTTTAAACGCGGGTCAGGCTGCAAGGATGAAAGTAAACCAATTGATAGCAGAAAATTAAAATAATTTTTTAAAAAGATATATAGGCCGCAAGATGTTCAGAAGCCACAGGCATTTGGAAAAAACAGAGTATGTTCGTATCATGTTAGACAAACCGATCACTATCCCGGGAAACAATCAGCACCAGGTAAAGACAAACTATAAATTCACACTCACCGACCGAGACAACTGGTATGACTGGTATAACGCCTACTTCCGGGCTGATTTCACTTTCGAGGCAACCGCGGATGGTGCGCAAGTTGCAGCAGATGCTAGGTCAGCACCCATTAACGGCTCATTTTCACTGATAAACAAACTTGTGGTAAAATCATCGGGCAAAAACATGTACAACGTAGACAACATTCACAAGCTCATATTTATCAAAAACTTGTTGGATTTTTCTGATGACTTTGCAAGGAGCGCGGCAAAAAACCAGTTTTGGTATTTGGATACAACGAATAGCAATGTAACGGCCGTCGCTGCCACTAACCTTGGAATCAGAGAAAGGGGTTTACTTGCCCATGCCGGTCTCACGGTTGAAACCCTTATACCGCTTAACAGGTACTCATTTTTCGAAGAGTTGGGTGACAAGCTTCTCCCCCCAATGCAGATGGAGTTCGAAATTGAGCTACAATCGGATGCAGAGCTGATTTGGCAAAACGATGGCACAGATCGCAGGGTAGTGGTGAGAAACTTCGAGCTGTGGGTTCCAATGCTGCGTTTCACCAGCGAAGGACAAAAGCTCGCAAATGAAAACTTTTTGAAACCTCAGAAATGGACGTACCTGAATGAAATGATCCAGCCCAGCAGCAGTCGGCGTGACGCTTTCGGACAGTGGCAGATAAATCCTGGTATAAAGGATGCCAAACATGTTTTCATTTTCATACAACAGTCAAGGAAGGAGAAGGCCTTGACTCAAAACCCCTACTTCTTTGACACCTTTAACATTGACGGAGACAATTCAGCCAAGCTAGCGACCTGCCGGCTACAGTACGGCTCTTCACAGTACTATCCAGAGCTGGACTACGACGAAAACTTCAAACTGCGCATTCTTAATGACTTGATGAACTACCGGTACCGCAAAAACGACTACAACACCGGTGTTCAGCTTCAGCCCAACAACTTCAAGGATTTATACCCAGTACTTTATTTCGACCTACGTGAAAACAAGGATAACATGACCAACGACCCGAAGCAGATGGTTTTTCACTACAGGCTCAACGAGGCGGCCAACGCGCAAGACTACACCATTTATGCAGGAATTTTGTACGAGTCCGAATTTGCTCTCAGGCAGGTGGGTAATGAGCTGGTGATGGTTTAAAAGTGAAATAATTTTGTATGAAATATAAGAATGACGACTTACTATCCGCACAAGATTTCACTTTCAGATGGGCAGAAGGTAAACCTCGCGCGAGCTTTTGGGCGAGGAGAAGCAGTTACACTCAGATTTAAAAACGAGGCTATAACCGGCGGTAGCGACACTTTGCACTTAACCACCAGGCAGATCAAAAAAATAGAGCGCGCTATCAAAAACAAAACGGGTGTGGACATAGACATGAGCAAGACACAAATCAGACGTATACGCAACGCTATCAAAAAAACAACAGGCGTGGACAACGCTATCAAAAAGAAAACAGGATCAGGCATGCGGGTAAAACCCCCAACAGGAGGAAAGGGAATGCGCATCAACCCTCCACCATATATGCGCCCTCCTCCATTTATAGGTTCTTGGGGTGACCAAAAAAAAGCCCGCCTTCGTTGATGTCCCCTTAACTGATTATGACTTGCAGCGATGGTGCCAATACTTGAAAATCCCCATCAAAGGTATATTTGCGAGAGACGAGATCCACGTGAAAAACCACTCCCCTTGTATAATCAACATGGATGATCTTGGAGGGCCAGGCACCCATTGGGTATGCTGCTGGGATGGAACTGAATATTTTGACTCTTTTGGTTTACCTCCACCCGCAGAATGGGAAATAGAGTTGATTCTTGAAGGTAAACAGACCTTTCTTCGGAATGACAACCAGCTTCAGGAGGAATTCAGTGTGCGCTGCGGCTATTACTGTTTGCTTTTCCTGAATGAGCGTAACAAAGGCCGGTCGTTTCGAGATATTTTGAGCATGTTTTCAGAAAATACGCACGCCAACGAGGCTGTGGTGAAGGATTATTTTACACATAATGTATAGAATGGATGTTTACTGTGTGAAAGAAAAGCGCTTCACACCCAATGTGGAGGGAAGTGAAAAAATTACAACCGCAAAAAACGGCAGAAGACTGCTTAAAGTAAAATGTGCTAGCTGCGGCATTACCAAGACAAGATTCGTTTCTAATAAAACACAAAATGGTGCTGCTCAAGAAGGAGGTAATATTTTGGATCCAATATTTAAGTGGACCAGAAGGGGTTTACCCAAAAAGAAGAGAGAAGAACTTGCACGCGCTGAAAAAAGAATGTTTGGAGGTGGAGTTTTTGATACAGTTGGGAATACAGCAGCTGAAGCTTTCTTTGAGTACGGAGTTCCTTATTTAGCAAAGCAAGGTGTAAAACAAGGAAGATACTTTGCAAGCGAGTTTCTGAGACAACCAGAGTATCAGAAGAAGTTAGCCAATAAAGCCAAACCAATCGCGAGAAAAGCTGTTAATTACACAATTGATGCTTTGTCTGGGGATTTGTTGACTAAAGCCTCAAACAGATTAAGACCAAAAGATATGATACCGGGAAATAAGTTGAAAGGTGGGTGTCACAATTAGTGAGGTAAACCCAAAGTTAATTTTCTTTAATTATATAAGATGGAGGTATACTGCGTGAAGGAAAAGCGTTTCACACCCAACGTACCGGGAAGCGAAAAAAACACTACCACAAAAAATGGTAGAAGAATGTTAAAAGTAAAATGCGCAAGTTGTGGCATTACCAAGACACGATTTATTAGTGGGGGTACCCAACGTGGTGGTAATTATGATATGAGAATTTATGCGGGTAATAGAGTAGATGACCCAACAAACCCTCTTTATGAACGACCCCGCGGTGGGGCTTTTGATCTGCATAAAGCCATCGGCAAGCTGCCTAAGCCAAAAAAGGGGTGGACGCTTCCTGGTCATAACTACACAGGACCGTACAATCCTCTTGAAAAACAGCTTTCTTACGACCCCAAGACGGGAAAGATCTTGAAGATTTATCAGCAACCCACTGGCGCCACGGACGCAGTTGCAATGCAGCATGATGTTGATTATGCCGTCTGTGCAGGCAAGAAAAATGAGAAAGGCTGCAAACACGCTGCAGACAAAAAAATGGTGAAGGCACTTGACGCTATTCCCAAAAACAAACGGCAATGGGGTCACGCCGCGGCGCGCAACGCAATCAGCTCGAAGCAAAAAGTGGGATTGGGTGTCGGTGAAACGATCAATAAAAAGATCGGCGAAAAGATTCCAGGCTTTCAACCGGCTCAAGATGTGGCTGCTGCAATCATGGCTGTCACAGGTGGTGATAAGGATTTGTTTAAAAAGTATTGGAGTGGTGACATCGCAAAAGGTGCCTTTAACACGAAAACCGGTCTGTTCAGCAAAAAGTTTTGGACACACCCTAAAAATACAACTGGACCATGTAATCGGGTTGTATATAAAAACGGAAAATGGCATAACCAATATTGCGATTAGATTACACATTTTTAAAACACATATATAGGAAATGGATTCTACATCAAAATACCGGCTGGCTGAAATAGAAAAGATGAAGAAAAATCTTGAAAACCAGTTGGCGCATTACTACCAAACCTCAGCCAAGTTTAGACGGTGGGACACGCGTTGTCAAACAGTAAGCGGGTTAACAGGCGGAGTTGCTGCCATTCTTACAGGCTCTGGGCTGGGCGCTTCACTTTCTGCGGTTGGCATTGTTGTTGGCGGACCTTTAATCGCAACTGGCCTCTTGTTTTCATTGGTGTCAACCTCCTGCATGGGCCCCATCAAATTTTTCCGGCGTAAAGCGAAAAAACACAAAAAAATGCAGACTTTGGCTGAAGCTACGCTGAGCTCAATCAACACTCTCATATCAACCGCTCTTGACGATGGTAAAATCTCTGACGGCGAATATCAAAATATTGAGAAAAAGTACAACACCTTTACTACTAAAAAAACAAAACTGCAGTTTTCAAACCACGTTGACGGTGGGGTAAAGGTTAACAAAACATCAAAGACAACTTCTGTTTAATCGTGGGGTGTTTGCCTCCAACCACCATTCGTTGAAACTTTTTTCAGCTTTATTTCTGGTTTGTACCATCTTCGGCAATCTTTTCGTGAGTTTTCCCAGTATTGCATTTTTCTCCGGCCAATCGATTGATGAGACCTTTTGAAAATAGTTGTATAAAAAACAAACGTAGTTACACGACCCGGGGTAGCAACTCAGTTGCTGATTCCGCTTAAATTGGTGAATGACATTACCCAAAAAGGTCAGCCCCATATTGTCACCGACCTGATCTACAGAAATGCCGACTTTTTTTAGTACCGCAAGTAAATACCATAATTTGAGGTGGTGTCTCATCTCTTCATGGGGCTCATCCGGCAGTGAAGGTTCCCACGCGTAAAGGTCAAGTTCGATTTCGGGTTTGATTTCTTTTATTTTCGCTTCCTGGTCTTCCAACAACATTTTTTCCAGTTGTTCCCTGTGGGGGCTAGGTACACGAAGTTTTGTAGCCATGTATATATGTCTGCGCATAATTATTTAAATGGATAGAAAATTAGAGCAGCGTTACTACAGTCCGCAGGGTTACTGGAAAGGCATTTCTGCCATTAAAAAATTAGCGGTTGCTGCGAAGGTACCTGAAGTTGTTGCCAAAGAATGGTTGTTCAAACAAGGGCTCTGGCAGATCTACCTCCCCGCACCGCGCTACATTCCTCGTCTAAAATTCGACGTGCCTACACCCAACAAAGTGCATCAGGCAGATCTTCTTTTTCTACCACATGACAAAGTGGGCCGTAGCACTTACAAATACGCGCTTACCGTTGTTGATGTTGCCAGCAGATTCAAAGAAGCTCAGCCTTTAACTTCTAAAAACTCTGATGAGGTTGCCAAAGCTTTTAAGACAATTTATACACGTGGACCTCTGAAATGGCCGCAGATGTTGCAAGTTGATCCTGGGCGTGAATTTATGGGCGCTGTTACAAAAGAAATGGAAAATCACAAAACTTCTATCAGACGTGGTCACCCTGAAATTCATAGAGACCAAGCTATTGTTGAACGTTTCAATCGTACCTTGGCTGAGCGTTTGTTTGGCCACCAGTACGCGGTTGAAATGCGTTCACCTGAGGGTCTGCGGTCTACTGTGTGGGTAAAAAGGCTTCCCAAAGTTGTTTCTGCTCTGAACAACCAAGTCACTCGATTAATTGGTATGAAACCTGCTGCCGCAATCAAGAAAAAAAATGTTTATGCAGAACCGTCAACTAAATATTTGAGACCTGTTGGTTTGAACGAAAAAAAGCTCCCATCCAACGTTATGCTTCGGTATTTGTACGAACCTGGTGAGCTTGAAGGCGGGATGAAAAGAGCCACTGATCCAATCTGGTCCTTAGATGTCTTTAACCTTGAACGATCTTTTACCAAACCAAATCAACCTGTTCTCTACTTTTTGCGCGACGGACCTAAGCGTGGTTTTGTACGTGAAGAACTGCTTGTTGTACCTCCGGATACCACTCTTCCACCAGCTAACTTAAACTAAATGTGGTATTCAATTGGTTCTGTATGTATTCCGTCTGGCAAAACCCAGCGTTTGTCATAATATGCGCTCAGCCCCCGCTTTTCCTGTTCGTATGTTACCATCCTCCCTTTTTCCATTCTAAATCCTCGGTTTGTTGCCATGTCCTGATGCCCATCCAACGCTGATTTGAATCGCCCCCATGTGATGGAGTTTTGCCTATGCGACATCCCCTTTGTACTTAGCTTCTTCTTTGCTTTTTCTATATGGTGTTGGTCCGCGTAATAACATTTTGAGCATAGAGCTATCATCCGCTCACCCTCAAACTCTTGCTTAAATAGTCCTGGGGTTCTTCCACTCCATTTGTCCCACGCTAGCCAATTGTTTTTTTCTTTCTCAAACTCCGCTTTCATTTCCCGTTTTACAATGTCTTCGAGCTTTTTTCCCGAGATTGCAAAATAGTTGCTGTCCGTGTCCATCTGAATCAGCTCGAAATCCTTTCTGTCAAAGTACCTGTCCAGGAAGTCATAATAAAATTCTAGCATCCGCAGTTTTGCCAATTGGTACACCGCGATTCCGATTTGAAAGGGGCGCCTTATCGTTATTTGCGTTTTTCTGCTTTCCAGCTCGTACGTGTTTTCGATTTCTGTTATGTCCTCGAAATATGCGCTGCGCATGTACCTTGCCACCACTTTTTCATCTCTGGTGTAGGTCACGTTTGATTGCCGCTCCAATGCTTCGATCAACTTTCCATACCCGCTGTTCCCCAATAATTTGAATATGTCCGCCAACAATGCTTTGCTTTTTTCCACATCCCCCGTTCGACGCGCCTCTGTCACTTGATTTACAAACCATTCAAATATTACCGCCGGCTGGTAATCTATTGTTCGATGTACTTTTGTTATTTCCGCCCCGTGGTCTATGTACCATTCCAGCAGCGGCGCGTATAACAACGTTTTTTCTGCTGATAATGCACCCATCAACTTTTTTTGTGGAATAAATTTTCTTTTTGTTTTCTCTAGGTAGTCGAGCATGTGCTTTGGCACCGCTTCCTTTGGCACCTCTTTGTTGTAGAAAAAGGGACACATTTCTTCGAATTTCTCGTGCAAATTTTCCGGGATTTTGATGTCCACTTCCGCGAAGCCAAACCAGCTTTTTTCTTTTAGCGCTGTTATAAACTGCTCCACCGCGCTGTAAATTATTACTCTATGCTCTGCCAATATTTCTGCCCCGTTTTCTTCTAACCATCCCAGTAGCGGCTCATAAATTGCGATGTTTTCTACTTTTATTCCTCCTCTTTCCGCTGGTAGCAGCTTTTTATCTATTGGGAAGGGGCAACTTTTTTCCAGGTTTTTGTGCAGCCAGTGCGGGATTTCTATGTCCACTTCCACATATCTTTGCTCTGTTCCTCCCCAATTTACCACTTTTTCTTTCCCGCATGGCATTTCCCTCAGCATTGTTGATAAATACAGCGCGTTCGCATCGTAGCCTTGAATTTTTTGACACGGTTTTGCGTCCTCATATTTGTGTGATCTTATTTTCGTTTTTCCCACTTCATGGTATCTTGTGAATACTAGGCTTGGTCCTCCCACAACTGCCGCTTTCAACATTTTATACGCTTCTTCACTTGGGGCGTGCAGATCCGCGTTTTGGGTTTTTATTGCTCCTGATAGTAGGTAATGTAAACTCACTCCTGGAATGCTGACCGCGTCTTTCATGATGTCTATTCCCTTTTCTGTGTAGAATGCTTTCATTTTTTGCAACGCCTCCAACCCCGGGCCCACATCCAGGTTGTTGTAGTATTCTAGCCAGTCTTTGAACGTTTTCATCCCCCTTTCTTTGAACGTTTTTTTGCATTCTTTCCATTCCGACAGCTTTAGTACAAACTGGTTTTTTTGTTTTGAATACCAGTGCGGGTAATCCGGTAATCCTGGGTATTCTAACTTTTCCGCGCTGTCGAACCACTCGTATGGTAACCACGATTTTGGTAATTTACAGTCGTACGCTTTGATCCATCTTTCATATGTTACCCCCGGGCCTACGTAATTTATTATGTCCAGAAAGCGGTAGTTCGGCGTGGTTATGAACATTATTTTGTTTGCCGCTTTTGCCACTCTTATCTTTCCCGGTTTTGTTTTTTCCGCCAGCTGCCCCGCAAAATACGCCTTTATCAGGTTTAGGTCGTATTTTCCGGAGTTAAACCCTACCACCGGTACCTGGTTACACCATTCTGCTATTTTTATTTGCTGCTCTTGCGGAAGCAGGTCCATATCTTCTGGCATAAACTCTTTTCTCACCTGTTCTCTGATGCTTTTTCCCCGCCTTTCCACTTCTTTCATGAATTTGTGGATTAGCTCTTTTGGGCCTTTTTCGCAGATGTGGGTTACGCCTGTTTCTTTTGTGTCCCCTATGCTTACTGATATTGGAACGTGCTCGTTTTCGATTGTTAAATACGCTGTTGGCGTTTTCCGTTTTGTTTTGTCTCCGTAAGACTCAAAATCGTAAAATATTGCGTGCGGGTAGGTCTTTGATTGGGGGGTGGGAATTTTACATCTTCTCTCTTTTTCTTTGCATGCCCAACCCTCTATTACCCGATATCCCTCCTTTTTGAGCTGGGCTGTTCTCCTTTTTGTGAGCTGGTATTTTTCTTCCAGCGAGATCTTTTTGTTGTTGCCGTATTTCACTATTGGTTTGTCCCTTTGGGTCGGATAACACCTTACGCATCCATGCCAGAAACAGCCGTGGTATTGAAAAATGATCTTTTCTTTGTGGTAGTACCCGTCTACCGGCGCTTTTTCTATCCACCTTTCCCCTCCTCTCCCCGACATTGCGTGGTCTATTTGGATTCCAAACCTTTTCGCCGCGTATTCCAGCCACTCTATTGATTCTTTGGAATATGGGGTTTTTTCTTTGGGGTAGAAGGCTTTTTCATATGCTGTTTGTGGCGCCTCTACTTTTTCTCCCGGGCAGTTGAATCTTGTTTTCCCTTTTGTGCATGTTCTTACGTGCCTTTGCAAGTTATTACTTTGCGTAAATCTGGCCTGACACTGTGCACACGCAAAGTTCTTCCCCAGCTTTTCTATGTCTTTTATCAAGAATGCGTGATCCCCGTACCTCCCAATTGTTATTAGGTTTTTTATGTCTTCTGGCGGTAGCCTTACTAAGTTCCATTTGATCTCATTTTCCGCCCGCTCCGGCTCGTAAACCCTAAACCCTTCCCATTCTGACAGATATTTACCCCGGTTCAGATTTGTTTCTATCCAATCCAGGTTTTGTAGCGGTGTTTTTCCTCTTCCTCTTACCCCATACTCTTGCATTAGCCTTTCCGCTTCTTGTGTACTTCTGTTTGGATATGATCCTCTATGTACCGCAATGCAGCGCCATAAACAAAGATTATCTGCGTATGTATCCAGCGAAATTATGTGCTGTTTGCGAAGCCAGTCTGGCAGTTTCCCATTTCCTAGTAACGGCGTGTCAAATTTTATGGCCTTCAGTTCCACTTCCAGGTGCTCATCAAATACCCATTTCGTGTTTGGCCTTTCGATATTACTGTTTGACAACCTTTCTTCTTCCCTTTCATTTACCCACGCTTCGGCTTCTGAGAATTTTTTAAAATGGGGTGAGGTTCCCTCCGGGTTTCGCCAGTATTCTATGTAAACTTTTTCCACGTACTCGTTGGCCTCTTTTTCTTCATACCATGCTTCTAAATCTGGATTTTGGTTTTTATTGGGCTTTACTCTTTTATAAAAATCTGTTAGCTCCCCCGCGTCCTCGACGTTTCGCAGTCTGTAGTGGAATGAATGCCTTAGTTTAAAACTTTTTTGCAGGTTGTTCCGCAGCAGCCTCATCATTAGGGGGGTCACGTTTCTTTGTAGTTGCGGCCCTACTATTTTCCATCTTATGTAGTAAACTGTGTTCCCCCGCAGTTGAAATACGTCTTTTTCTATCTCTTCCCATGAATCTGGTTCTAGTTCTTTTCTTCCTTTTCTTGCTGGGTTTAGTGGGTCTAATTCTCTTTCAGTTTCAATCTGTGTTTGGTTTTTTCTTTGACGTCTTGGTGTATTTGCCTTTGGTGTGTAACCTGTTGGTATTAGTGGTGGTGGTAAAATTCCTGGTGTACTTTGCATTTTGATGATTTAAGAAAACGGGTATATGCCAATGCACATATGTCTCTAATTGGGGGTTTTCGCGTGTTGGTGGGCTATTTTTTCACGATTGCTCTCTTGTTCGCTATCTCATGGTTTCTCACGTGTTTTGGCAAACTTTTTTACGTTTGCTCCCGTGTTCTCCATCTTATGTCTAAGTAGTATATGAATGAATGAAAATCTAAATACCCATGTACCCGTCATTCGTCCAAATGAGGCGCGAAGCCGCTGAGCGCCGAAATTTGGCGAATACGGAAAATCCCACATGGGTGTTTAGATTTTCATTCATTCATATACTACTCGTTTATTGCCAGGTTTCGGTTTTGTTTTTCCAGCTTGTCGATTTGTTTTACCGGTGTTGGAAAATCTATCCCCTCGTAATTTATCCCGTCATTTTTGGGGTATTTGCTTGGTCTTTCTGGATGCACACCGTCTTTTGGAGGAAATAATGCTGCTCTTAGAGCCCACTTCAGGCATTCGTTGTCTTTATTTTTCACATTTATTATTGCCTTCTTTTTTGCCAGAGCGGCTGGAAGTGGCAAATAGGTTCCTCCGCGTAGTGGCTGATATTTTGCTACGTTCACGTATGCTAGCTCTATACTTTCTATATCCCATCCTGATCCTAGCAATGACCAGTTTTCTATTTCTCCCTTTATTCTTTCCATGAATTCTTCGTATTTTTGTTCTATCTGTTCTTTGTCATACCTGGTAAAAACGTGCGGCTGGTCCTCTTTAAAATAGTGCGACATTTCTTGCGTTTCTCCGTTTCTTTCTATTTCAAAATTTACTTTTAACCCGAAGCTCACCTTTACACTTCCCAACTTTAGAATTTCCTGTTCAATCAAATTAGTATACTTTTCTTTGTTTGCATTTTTAAACATATAAATATCTTTGTTGTTTGGATTTGTTTGAGATACGTTCATTATCCATACACGAAGCCATTCTTGGAAATTAGTCTGACTTATTTTAAACCCGTCGCGTGTAAGAACACGTTCAGGTTGTAATGGTTGAGGAAGATTTCTATTTTCCTCTTCAGTTATTGGACCGTAAAATGTTTTCAGAACATTGGACGAAAATCTCGCGGCTGCCATCTCGGCGTATATACAAGTGCAGATAATTGTTCAAATGGAAAATAATTCTGAGACACTTTTGTATATTATACAGTGCGGGCATTTTTTAAAAAGAAAATATTTTTTTTTTGTTACATTCCCGCTCGCTCTTTGTTACTTCCTTGCTTGCTTATTTTCACTCAAATTCCAGCACACACATAGAAGTTACTGGTTCTGGGAGAAAATTTTTAAAACAAATATAACAAAGCTTTATTATAAAGAAACGAGGCGAGCATGGGAGCCGAGTTTCTTTATAATAAAGCTTTGTTATATTTGTTTTAAAAATTTTGTCCCAGAACCAGTAACTTCTATGTGTGTGCTTGAAGTACTCATTTCGTTTTTCGTTTCTTCTTTTAGAGCGCAACTAAGCTTAAATATGGTGTCCATTGCATCTTCGAGAACATTCTTGTGTTGATAAGGAAAACTCTGTTGCATGTCTGTAGTCCAGTTTTTCGCAATGCTTGAGTGCTCAACAGCGTCAGTTCCCGCAAGTATTGATGATTCTCTTAGCGTTTCAAACTCCATTATATAGATAGCTCACTATAAAATCTAGGCTTCTGATAAAGCTTTCACTCGGAAGAGTTCGCTCGTAAAGTTCTCTCGTATTAAAGTTCATGCACCTACCCGCTCCGAAGTAGTCATCAACATGTTTCAGTGTGGGTGTACAATCGATTTCGCGTTCTAGAAATCACACTAAATATTTCAACCTTTACAATCCTTGAGATTCTACCGAAAAGAGAGTCAAACGAGACAGCTTCGTACCGTGTATCGCTTTTCACTTTATCACCTCGTGTCGACCTCGTGCCTCTCCACTGTAATTTGAAAATCGATTGTGAACATATTTTATTTTTATTTTACAGCGAAATTGAAAGCGAAGTTTGTGTAATCGCTAGCTGACAGAAGATTATGAGTGTCACGCGACAAAGGTCAACCTAGCCGATTTCAAAATAAATTTTATTCGACGCTTAATCTTCACAGCAATCAAAGAATGCAAGATGAAACGTATTATGCTCATGGCACGCGACAAAGGTCAACCTAGCCGATTTCAAAATAAATTTTATTGGACGCTTAATCTTCACAGCAATCAAAGAATGCAAGATGAAACCAATATGCTCATGGCACTATCAAAACACATTCCGGAAATTGAACACTTCGACGATTTAATTCGTCACTTGTTAAATAGAAGCGACCAGAAGAACACTCTAGTTTCAAGGACAAGATAAAATCTGGAGCGAGATTTATTCCTAGTAGAAGACCACCTATCCCAACAGCGAGAGGACCCTTCCGCAAGTAAAATAAATTTTATTCGACGCTTAATCTTCACACCAATCAAAGAATGCAAGATGAAACCTATTATGCTCATGGCACGCGACAAAGGTCAACCTAGCCGATTTCAAAATAAATTTTATTCGACTACTATCAAAACACATTCCGGAAATTGAACACTTCGACGATTTAATTCGTCACTTGTTAAATAGAAGCGACCAGAAGAACACTCTAGTTTCAACGACAAGATAAAATCTGGAGCGAGATTTATTCCTAGTAGAAGACTACCTATCCCAAAAGCGAGAGGACCCTTCCGCAAGTAAAGAATGAACAACAAAACTCACAGTATAAGCAATCAAAATAGCGGTCGCAGAAGACAGGGATTGTGAACATATTGTATTTCTATTTAAGTTTGCATGTGACGGAGAAAGCGAAATTGAAAGCGAAGTTTGTGTAATCGCTGGCCATATAAAACAACGAATCGACTTACTCGATTTGCACTCCTTTTACAACTTGTGGTGGCTGAATTAAACTGTTGTTGCTTGGATGATAACCCTCAAAATGGCAGCGATAACAGACCATGTTGTCATGATATCAGAACCTGGCCGACTGTACTGACTGACGCAATGGTTCCGAAACGGGGTCTCGCAGGCTTGTGGTTGTACAAATTATTGCAAAATATCTATTTTAATCGTGAATAGAAAACGGGTTGACAGATGGTTGACAGACGTAACGCGACTCCCCTTGGTTCGGGTCTTTTGGCGTGACAATTTCGTGTTCGGGCCTGTAACAGTCTTGTGTGCGAATTTAGACGTTTCTACAGCACAATCGCTTTTAGCTATGTACATTAATGAAGTTGAGTTCCCGAGGTTTCTTCTAGTATTATTTGATTGATAAACCGTGCAAAAGTTGTTTAATAAAATTTATCTCTAATTGTGCTTCATTTTGTTTGACCGTTGTTTTCGTTTGTAGGATACAATATTTTGACAGCTGTAACGTTGAGTTTGCTGGAGATTACAGGCCACTCATTTGTTGGGCAACGAGCCACAAAGGACAACCAGTTGCTGTGTCTTTATTTTATCCACCAAATAGGTTGATATTGTTGTGCTTGCTACTAACGAATCTGTGTAGAACTTTTTACTAGTGTTATTTTCTATAATGTGGACCCCGAACTCCAACGTTGTCAGATGTGACGTATGATTTGTTTACATAAATACCAACGTCTACAGAACGGAAGTGGCAAGGTTTTTGTCCATAATGCGTAACAAGCTAAAAGAGTATGTTACCAAAGAACAGTTGCGTTGCGATCAGCTTTTTTTGAGCTGACTCAAGTCTTTTTTTTTTTTTTCATCTTGTTTGCGCTTTGAAAATCGTTTGATGAAAGGAAACATTTTCTTCTGTCATGGTTGCGACTCCCCTTAGTTCGGGTCTTTTGGCGTGACAATTTCGTGTTCGGGCCTGTAACAGTCTTGTGTGCGAATTTAGACGTTTCTACAGCGCAATCGCTTTTAGCTATGTACATTAATGGAGTTGAGTTCCCGAGGTTTCTTCTAGTATTATTTGATTGATAAACCGTGCAAAAGTTGTTTAATAAAATTTATCTCTAATTGTGCTTCATTTTGTTTGACCGTTGTTTTCGTTTGTAGGATACAATATTTGACAGCTGTAATGTTGAGTTTGCTGGAGATTACAGGCCACTCATTTGTTGGGCAACGAGCCACAAAGGACAACCAGTTGCTGTGTCTTTATTTTATCCACCAAATAGGTTGATATTGTTGTGCTTGCTACTAATGAATCTGTGTAGAAGTTTTTACTAGAGTTAATGTGGACCCCGAACTCCAACGTTGTCAGATGTGACGTATGATTTGTTTACATAAATACCAACGTCTACAGAACGGAAGTGGCAAGCTTTTTGTCCATAATGCGTAACAAGCTAAAAGAGTATGTTACCAAAGAACAGTTGCGTTGCGATCAGCTTTTTTTGTGCTGACTCAAGTCTTTTTTTTTTCATCTTGTTTGCGCTTTGAAAATCGTTTGATGAAAGGAAACATTTTCTTCTGTCATGTTGGAGGGCGTAGAAGAACTTTTGTAGTGTTTAGTTCCTCAGTTTTTAAACGGAAATATTTTACATTCAACTTGAATTTTTAACTGTTCAACACATTGAGCCAAACAGCCCCTGCTGAATATTTAAAAGGGAGTTACCTTGGACAGCTGTACGATTAATGCACCATTGTGCAAGGAACAGAGACCCATACAGCCCTCGCTGACTGTTTTAAGCAAGAGAGTTACCTTCGAGTACTCAACATTTTGCAAGGGAGCTACCTTTTGAGTGCTCCACATTTACACAAATAGCTTTGAACTAGCTCAATTCATCTGCAATAACTTTTAGACTTAACTGCAATTGAAATATGCCATTCATATTTCCAACTATTCATATTTACAACTATAGAACATACGTAAAGTATAATTCGAATACATATAAGGTGAAACTTTTGGTGTCTGATTATGACTGTTGTGCTTTTAATGAACTGGGTGCAATATCAAAGTCTTCATTTTCTTCGAACAAGTTCTGTGTGAGTGAAATGTTGCATTTCATTGTCGTGCATATGACAATTTTAAAGCATAAGAATTCACCTTTTTTTTGCACTTGCTGTTATGACAGAATGTTAAATAAATTGAAATTCTGTCAATGGGTAATGTACCATGTTTTCCATAGAGTGATCTCTCTGAGTGGTGACGTTGAAGAAAACCCAGGACCACCAGATTATCGCAACGCAAATACTAAAGTAGTAGCACGTAGTGGTCAACTGCATCTTAACTGAATCCAAAAAAAAACTAGTACATTATACATCAAGGATTACATTATGTTCTCCCCAAAAGACACTCTCAGCCTCCTACAGTAAAAGAAATGCGTCACACATGGACATGATTTCTTTTCCCACTCCTATTCCCTTCCGTCCATCGCCACCAACACTCGCACAAACACATTTTAAACGATGACGTAATCGCTCCCAAAAACAGTCGTGGGCTCATAGGGCCCCTTTGATCTCGACTTGCTACCACTCGCTAAAGCACTGCAGTTTATATAATAAATGTTGTTGTATGTTGTGTTATGGGAGGCGCGGTGGCCTAGTGGTTAGTGCGCTGTACTCCGGATCGGACTGTCCGGGTTCGAGCCCTGGCCTGGGCACCGCGTTGTGTTCTTGGGCAAGATACTTTGCTCTCATAGTGCCTCTCTCCACCCAGGTGTATAAATGGGTACCGGCGATAGTCCCTGCGATGGACTAGCATCCAATCCAGGGTGGAGTAGAAATACTCCTAGTCGCTTCATGCTACGGAAACCGGGATAAGCTCCGGCGGTATGAGCCACTAGTAGGCTCGACGCAGACTTTACCGTTTACCTATATATTGTTATGAAAAGGGCCTGGAACCTAGACTGTGAGAATTGATCTACAGCAGTAACTTAATATTATCGCTTAGGTTAATAGAGTAACAACCTCTCACTGCCAACGTTGGCATTTAATGAGGATTGTAACTCTTGGATGAATAAGGTCTCTTTAATTTTACAATGGAGGTCAGTTTTGCCGGACGCTAGAATGTCAAAATGATCCCATTGGATGTTATGGCCCGGTGGTAATAATATGATCAGCGATAGCTGATAGATTATCGTTTTTAGTGAGGGCCTTAAAATGTTCAGTTAGTCAAAATAAAACAACATCTAGCCCTGTTCAGTACTGCCACCCAGGAGAGGGGGGCTTATATCCGGGGGGGCTTATAACCGGATGTATTTTTTTGTTTCCAGTTAGATGGGCCTATAACCGGGGGGGGGGGGGCTTACAACCGGAATTTTACGGTTTATGAACCTACATGTTCTACCTCTTGACTCAGGTCAATCTTCGGGGTCAAAAAATATAAAAATAATGTTAACTGTTTTGCGTTTTAGATAGATATTTCTGCTCTTCATTCCTAAGAAAACTCATCAAATATAATTTCTCTCTTTCGGTCATAAATAGGCCATTTCCGAGTTGCCCTTTGCCTCAGTTTCAAAACGAGTCTACGTGCGAAACCATTGAAATGAAAATGACTTTGATTTGCATGAAAATGGTCGTGAAGGTGAAACTCATTTTCATATGAATGGTTTCGCACGTAGACTCGTTTTAAAACAGAGGCAAAAAATAACTCGGAAATGGCCTATTATATTAGTCGTTTCTAACTAACCTGGTGTATTCTTTCTGTAGTCTGCGAGGTTTCTTGGGGTCTTATAATTCGCTGATTTTCACTTTCTGTACTGTAAGGCCCCGTGCCCACAATTTCAAAATCGAGGACAATCCAAAGAAAAGCTTTTACGCTGGCAAGAGGCAAGAGTCTTGTCACAAAGATTAGAATGTTATTTTTTAAGAAACGTAAAGCGAGTCTGTACTTCATTAATAATCCCTTTATAATAAGTACTCCCAACCTGGAGTTTGATAAGCCCGTCATATCCGAAGAATTTTACTTTTATCTTGCATTCCTCTTCCTCGGATTGACATGGCGGGACAATTCCGGTGGCCTCACAAAGCAAGATGCACTTTGGTGGGAAAAATTCCGGCGGCTCATAACAGGGCCAAAGTCGAATTATTTTAAATTTTCTTTTAGTTTTAATGTTTTATGTCTGCGCTGTCAATTTAAGCTAATTTATACTGAGTTATATAAGAAACGTAATGTTTGTTTCTTGATCCCACACAGTTGAAAATGGAGATGAGATAATATTCAAACAATAATTATTTAACATCAGTGTATTTTGACAGAGTATTGCTTACATTCAATTCTTCTATTAACTACTACACCTGCATTCCTGCTTGCAGTGTGGCTGTTCTCCTTTGCTGCTGAGCCTTTCGACCAACAACTGAGTTTGCCACTGGCAAGGTGGGTAAAAGTCTTTCTAAATTTGTTTGTCTGTTATTTTTTACTGTAACCTGTATCCTCTCTATTGGAGAGAATGTTTTCCCGCTAAGTCAAACCTTTTGTCTTTTTTGTACAATTCTAAGATAATAGCTGTTTGAAAGCGTCATATTGAAATGCCAAGTCAGGTAAACATTTCAATACCGAGGAAGGATTCAGTTCAATTCAGTTTTTATGAAGTCACTTTCACGTTTAAGCTCGCATTATAGTAAAGAATTACATTTGAAGCTACCGTTTTGGCGAAAATTATGGCTTTACCTTGCTCTAAAAGGTATACAGTGTGTTAAAACGCGAAGAGTGTTGAAGTCTCCTTCAACTGTCGCTTAACACTCAGGGTCTCGTTAACCCGTTGTTTTTTGGTTATAATACTATAATATGGTTCTTTTCAAGTAATTTGTATAAAATCATTTTTTTGTGAATAAAATATTTCTTTTTTAAAGTACTTTTGAGTTGGATCTAGTTAAACGGAAGTCTCCTTTAACTCTCGTTTAACACTCAGTCTATTTAACACTCAAGTCTATATTTTATTTAAATTGTCTCAACGTTTGGCAATGAGACGGATTCCAGTTATTTTTTTTTCTCTAAAATTTAAAGCTTCAAGTGGACATTTCCTTTGAAATTCGTCAAGAAATTCGCTTTTGGCGCGGCCTTGGAATATCGACAAGCGATCTTTTTGTACCAAAAACAAGAAACATGCGCGACGGAAATAACAAATGTTATACTGTAATTAGCCACGATAATGATGAGGAATAGACATGAGAAGCTTAGCGCCAGTAACTTAGAGAAAGATACTTTGGTCTCAGACTATTGTGAAATAGAGGCTGTAGTATTATCGCTCTTTAATTTGCAGTGTGACTATTCTGCATCAACACTGAGATCACATCACGAGCCTATCGCCGGACAAGGTTGGTTGAAGACTTTTTAAATTTATATTTTAGTTGATTATTTTTCTGCAGGTGTATTTTCTCTTTCGGGAAGAAAATGTCCAATGCTATATAACAAATGCTCTTCGATAGAAATATTTGAGATAACATGCAGTCAGCTGAACATTTCAACACCGAAGGAGATCAGTTCCGAGTCAATTTAAGTTTTACAGTTCTTTATGTTCGACTATTGCGCCATTTTATCATATTAGGTCACGAAAACGCGCAAAATGTGCACGTACACTGTCGAACAGGGCAAAAATACGGACGGAAAGCGGAGCAACAAAATTGCCGGACTGAACGACCCAAACTTTGACTAATAATGCAACTCACAAAATGTCCGCTCGTATTATAGGTAAAACCATCGAATGAGGTGTATGTAGTTGCTAGCGCTTCCACGAATTTAGCTCACATTAACAAATTAATGTTTAATACATAGCTGTTACAACTGTCGAGAACGACTTCTTTATGATTAATAATTAATGTCTTACATTGTCAGACAATGTAACGAAATACGTGAATGGTAACGCGAATAGAAAGATTTCGTGACATGATATTTCACAACATTGTAAACAAAGTTCAACACTAATTTGCAGTCGTACAGTGAACTAAATAAGGGAAAGAAACGCGTAATTGGGAAATTGTAAACTAAAATATGGTATATTACAGTACTGTGGGATCGGGAATTTACTGAACTCGTGATTGTGGGAAAAGTACTTTATTTCGCAACTAGAAGTGTAAAACGAAGAAACACTGAATTGTCATAGCAGATTGGTTTTAGATCGTTAGAGGTCTTAGAGCGTTAGTATGTACGGATTTTCAGGAGTGATCGAAGAAAATAAACGAGGTCAAAAATCAAAGAAATATACAGTCCTCTTGATTCGGCGACAACAACAGCTTTTAGTCATTAAAGGAGTCTTCGAATACTTAAACTTTAGCTCACCTTTTTATTTGAACACACATATATAATGAGGGTTCTAGCACAAATTTTATAACACAATCCTAGCAAAGCTTTATTATCAAAAACTCGGCTCCCATGCTCGCCTCGTTTTTGATAATAAAGCTTTGCTAGGATTGTGTTATAAAATTTCTGCTAGAACCCTCATTATATATGTGTGTCGCGCTATTTGAGTGAACGCACAAAAAAAATTATTTCAAATTGGAGAAATGTAAGCACTGTCAATATAGCGCTTCTTTCCAAATTCTGTATAGCATTGTAGTGCCAATCTCGAAGCGCTTTTGAATCGATGCGGGTGACTCCTTTCCTCGCGCGCCCACAATTTCCCGAATTTCTTCGGTAGAAAGCTGTTTTGCAGGAGGCATATGTTTGTATAAATACAAGTGTGCGCAGCGGGGATGTGCCACATTTTTTTTTCTGTTTATATACAAAAGTGCAAAAGTGTGCCAGAATTATTTTCCATTTGAACAATTATCTGCACTTGTATATACGGCGAGATGGGAAGAGGTAGAAAAGGAACTATCGATCAAAGCGCGAAAAAACCAAAAATTAGCAAAAACAAAATAAGGGGAGGCAATTATGGAGTAATTTCCCGAAACAATAAACAAAATTATCCATTACTTTTATCAGAAGACGTTATTGCAGATATGAAAAAAATGAGACCGCAAGATTTAATGAATATTCTTTTGCCTAATAATGTAAACAGGGACATTAGTTCGCAATTTACAAATAAACGCAGCCCTGTCATATCGGCCGAAAATACGGTTAGTGTATCAAATAAATGCCAACTTACCGAGTACATACAAAAACTTCCTCCAGAAATTCGTGAAATAATTTATAAAGAGTATATTAAAATAAAACTTAGGGAGCGAAAAGCTCTTGGCTGGGACGAAGTGAATGATGCAATCAAGGAAGCACCAGTTTGCGATCACAATCATCAAATTGTAAAGGTCTTATTTTGCTATAAATGCGAGGGTGGTTGCGGGCGAAATTATTTCTGTAATCTGTGCCGCAGAAACGGATTCAGACACTATCTCGGCTACCCTATCTATGATGAAAATGATTACGACGAAGTTTTCAAGAAAAATGTCTACTTGGGTTGGAGCGGAGTCGTTGCGTGACATTTTTTCAGAAAGACCGGAAACCAATATTTATATTGAGCGAAGTTTATATAACAAATGACTGAAGCGAGACTGTTTAATTTTTTTCCGCCTCTTTCATAGCTTGTACGACTTGATATGTTATCTGTCTAACCTCATTCTGCCAAACAGGTGTAGAAAGTTCTTTTATAACATATATAAGAGTAAGAAACAGTAAAATCATTTCGCGTGTCTTTCCGTGTAATTAACTTCAAGAACTTTCTGTGTTTACATAATTTTACTAACGTCTAAATATAAAGCTGACAAGTCGCAAGTGTTTTGGTTAAAATCTGTAAGATGCATCTTACAAGGGAAAGTCCCGCTATATTACATCATCAACTTCCTGTTTTCCGAGAATATCATAATCATATATCTTTAAAACAATAGCTTTTGATGACTCATAGCAAAGGGAAAGCCCCGAGACATTACATCAGCAACTTCCTGTTTTCCGAGAATAACATAATCATCATTTCTCTGAGACCTAGTTTCGGTTTAATAAAAGCCTGTTGCCACGCATTCATCTGTTATTTTGTAACACTTAGATAAAATCTCGTTTTTTTCCCCTCAAAAGTTAATTCAAATTTGTTGTGGACGCTGTGAGTTTTTTTAAAATCTCTTGTCTTATTTCATTTTTGATCTTTTTAAGATCAGGCACGTCAGGCTGACGTGAAGTTTTTTGTTTTTGAGCGAAGTGTAAGCGTAAATTTTCTTTAAGTTGGCGATATTTATGCATTTCACGTGTGATCAGTTCGAACTCCGTGTCAGAAACATGATTATCATTCAGAGCTTTTGTGACATAGCTGTTTATAGAGTCATGCTTTGCAACAGCCAGAGCATGGATTCTTGAGTGTTTATTAACTTTAAGTTCAAGCTTTTTGTTTATAACTGACAGGCCAGCTGAGGCGCCACCTGAAAAAATAGCAATACTTCCTAATGACACACCAACCAAGGCCCCTATACCAGAAAGTGCTGTTGCAACAGCACCAGAAGACAAAACTGTCGTCATAGCGCCAAGACTGACCACTGAATAGTGAATCACTTTCCTGACCTTTTCATATTTTTTTAGAACAAGTCTGTAATGTTCGATTTCAGTGTTTATTTCTCTCAAACATTCACTAATCTCAGTTAGCCTGAAATTCTCGGCATTTGGTGTTGTAGGGAGGTTTGGATACAATGTATTTTGCATTTCTGTTTCTCGATACTCTGGTGCAGATGGTAATACGTTGGATGCCATGGTTATATTTACAAAATTATTTTCTTGTTTAATTAATTTCAATTAGAAACTGAAGAGGCAAGCCGTTAAAGTCAAATAGATTATTATTTTGGTCCCTGACAGAAATTGTCATATTTGAGATATGCTTATCAGCAGAAACATCGCGTAAGACATGTTGTGGGCCACTTTGATAAAAAACTCTTTCATGTGGTTTTCCTGTTATGTCAAAAGTTTGTAAAACAGTGGACGGTTTTCCATTTAACAGATTCTGTTCTTTGTCAACTAAATCGCAATGTATGAAATAAGTCGTGGGTGACTTCATACGTTTGACATATCTTATCCATTTTAAATCTTGATCAATGCCAAGCAGTTCGGATAAGTTTTTATCAAACTTTATTTTTTCCTTTTCATTCACTTTTTCAATATACATCTGACCGAGAGGAGTGTTGATTTGTGTTCTTAATATGTCACCATATTTTTTAAAAGCATTTTCAATTGTTTTTGCCATTACTTCGATCGTGTAATTACCAAGAATAATGGATTTAGAATTTTTACTGTTTTTTTCGTCAGTGTAGAAGATTTCACCATCTTTCTTTAAGTTAAACCACGAATTGTAAAGAGAACAACTTAACAGCCTTATATAGCTTGGTTTTTGAATAGGCTGTTGTATTTACAGTGACAATAACCATTTTATAATTAGAGAAAAATATTTTGTTTAAATATAAAAATCTTTAATATAAAAGAGGACCATGGATGGTGAATGGACCGGTGGTGGTGGATGGTTGGATGCTTATTCGAGGCAGCAAAGAACCAAAAGTGCAGCGAAAGCTGATGCAGCAAAAGACAAGGCCCCTCAGCCCTCACAGCACGGCAGCGCATCTGCGCTTCTTAAATGGATTCAGACACCAGAAGCTAACAGCATTGCCAAAGTAGCAGAACAAAAGGCATGGAAAACTTTTAATGCAAAATACCCGAATGCTGATAAATCAAAGTTTGAGCCACAGACCGATTTCACCAAACACCACACAGCAACCTCAGAAATTTATTTCAAAGCAGGGCCAGGCAATTTGATAAACGTTTTTGGTTCAGACAGCAAATATTGGAGCCCGGAAATGAAAAGTGCGCTGGGTGTTGGCCAATCATCAGAAGGGTTCCCACAACAGCTTACACCAAGTGGTTTAAAAGGTGACTCTTTGCCCATCCCTGCTGTTGGCTTTCACGATGCCGCACCGAGTTTGAAAAAAATATTTAATGACCAACTGAATATTTACGTAACACCGGACCAGTATTTCACAACAAAGTTCAGAGAGGTATTTCAAAAAACCAAACTCACCCACCATTCAGGGAAAGAGTCAAAAACATGGCTAGCCGGCCCAAATATGAGATATTGGCCACAGCAGCTGAATTTTGCTGTCTGGTGTGCGACAACGGGCTGTGGTATAAGTCGCGAAATTTTCGATAACAACTATGCTATGCCACCGAATGTGCGAGCTTTTTACAAGTTCCATATATATTTTACTGTCAGGCGAATATTGTTTCAGATGGGGGGGATACAAAGCATAAGCGCTTTGCCTGGCGACCCTACTTTTGACCAGATTAACAACAAATACGACGTGGCTTCATACAAAAGAATATGCAATGAGTTCGGAGTCGACCCGTCAAGCGATTTTCGTTTTACAAGAGGCGCAAACCACGGCCTGGGAAGCGTTTACATCTATGTGTCAAACATTGGACCGTCTAAAGAAGAGGGAGACATTTACCCCGGGGGGTCAAAAAAGTTCTCAGACGAAGGTGGATCAGGCTCAAAAGGTAACTTGATTTATTATATCGAGCCGGATGACGCTGCCTACGGACAGGCAGACTGGTTTTGTCCAAATGTAGCAGAAGGTCTAACGCAGGCGGGTTTGTCGCGAATAAACCAGTCGATAGAGGCGTTCGTTTACTGTGTTTTGGGTTCACAGGTAAACGTTAGAAGCAGCATACTTGGGTCAGGAGGGCGCGCAAAGGAAGCGCAAAGTGAGTTCCTTGTTTTACTGGAAGACTCAATAAGGCAACCGGATCTTGCAAAGTCAGTTCAAAGGTACCAACTTGCTGTAGATGAGGCTAAGGTGAGGCTTAACCTTGCTGTGTGTCCGGGGGCCTGGCTGATGCCTGCGCGGATGGTAATAAATACGGGAAGTGTAATTGGTTACAACAACCAGCTAAAACAAGCTATACCAGGTATGAAGCTAGGGGTTAACGACGAAGTAAATAAGAGCACAAAAAAAGCAGCGCTAAAGCTGATGGCAGGAGGACCAACAAAGATAAACCCACCAAACAGCCACCCCTCAAACCCGATACACAAGGAAGCAACGTAGCCTGAAAAAAATAGGCCCGACACTGAAGAACAAACACCTCAGCCTGATGAGCCAGTAAAAGATGTAGGTGGCACTGAAACACACGAAAATAACAAAGCAGCTATTGCTGTTGCCGCGGTAGGTGTTGCGGCTTTGATTTACGCTTTTATGCGTTAACGCCGCTTCTTTATGTATTTTTCTACAAGAAAGGCAACCACAGCCAAAATAATCAGCCAGGTGTGCTCAGCAAGAAAACCGATAGCTTGACCGGCGGCTTTGAAAAGAAAGCTCACAATTGAGCCAATAAGACCTGGCAGAGCTGATGCAATCTTTGAGCCAATATCTTTTAGACCTTTTCCCAACGCTTTACCGGTGGCTCTCAAAGCGTTTGTAATAGCCCCAATGACAGCACCAATTGTGACCCCGGCAGCAAGAACGATAGCCGTAACGGTCACACCATATTTTTTGAATATCTCCTTTACCCTCTCACGAAGTGGAAGCGCTCTTTCTCTTTCATCAATCTGCGTTTGCAAACGAGCAAGCTCCTCTTGTCTTTCCGCCACTCTTCCTTCGGCAGCTTGTTTATCACAAGGTGATGTGTTTTCATCGTCGATAACTGCCTGATCTTCCTCATTTTGGCGCTGCAGTTCGGCTTCTTGTTCTTTCAGCTCATCCAACGTTCTTGTGTCGTTGAGCCTCGCTTCCATTGTGTTTCTTTCTCTCTCTTTAGCGGCTAGGCTTGCTCTAAGTTGGTTGACCCTGGTTTGTTCTTTGGCTTTGGTTTTAGCTTTTTTCTCAAGAGCCGCCACCTCTGTTTTTGCGTTTTCAAAATCATTTTGAAGATTTTTTTTCAGTTGCTGCAGTCTCCGCAGTTCTGATTCACTTTCAACGTTTGACCCCACTTGTTCAATACTGGCTTGAGTTCGCTCAATTCTTATTCTAAGATCTTGCACTTCTTGGGCGGCTTTTTCTCTTTCAGAGGCAAGTTTTTCTGCATCTCTGAGTTCTTTTTCAGCTTCTCTTAATCTCTGCCGGTTTTCTCTTATTTCATCATTGTCTTGAGCAATCAGAGATTCAGCTTCTGGACCAAGTGATGTTTTGAACTTGTCTTTAAATTTTTGGAGAAGACCTTTCCCATCTTTTCTGAAAATTTCAGTCTCGCCACCCCTTGTTCCAAATGAAACGATTGTAGTGTCATTGCCAGGCTTTTTGCTGAAACCGATTGGGCCTAATTTCCTGAAGTCAACTCTTGGAAACTTCCTTTTAATAAAGTCTCTTGCTCTATCAACTATCCCTTTTTTCTCATCCTCATTAAAAAAGTCCCCCAATGAAGGGATAGGTATATCTTCATCAAATGATTTTTCTGGAAGTCCGCTCAGTTCATTCAGTTCAATTTGTTCACCATAGCGTGTGGATTCTGCTTCAGGCGGAAATAGCGGCTGACTTCTGTCTATCTCTTGTTCAACATCATCATCATAAACATAGCCGTCGCCTTCATTATCTTTAGATTTATTGTCAAGTTCTTTGTCAAGTTCTGGTTGGTCTATAGCAAATTCGCCACCTTCTGCCATCGATTATCAACAAAGTTGATGGAGTTATTTTATATTTACAATTGAAATTTTTTAATTGAATATTTTATATTCTTTGTAATAATGGACGGTGTACAAGAAAACCTCCGGCCAACACGCAGTGAGAAAACTCTTGGCGCTCTTAGAGCGGAGCGCGCGGTGAAACGAATCACTTTCCAGCGCACAGAAGCCAAACCGCAGGAAACGCTTTATGTTTCGGTGCCCAAGCTGAATGAAAACGAGGTCCTTGTTCCCGGCTCACTTGCGCTACGCTTTAACATCGATTTGAGCGGAGGCGATGCCAACAACTTTCTAGTCGACAATGTTGGACGGGCGCTAGTTGAAAAACTTGTTGTGAAGTACTCTGGCACAATCCTGCAGGACACAGTTGATTACGACATTTACAAGATATTCGAGGATCTCTTCCTATCGCAGGAGGAGCGCGACAACATGTTGCAAGATGGAATCCAGGGTGAGGACCTCAACAAAATTCGCTCAAACGCGGGTGATAAGAAGACCTCAGGCGTCGCTGCAGAAATCAAACTGAACGGGATTTACGGAACCAAATACAGGATCCGCCTTGACCACCAGATTTTGAACGACCACGGGACCTTTTATCCGCAGGCTCTATTCAACGATCTTGTGTTCGAACTGACACTTGCACCAGCCTCTAAGGTCGTCAGAGGCTCAGACCCCGCGAATCTTAAATACAAGCTGAAAAACGTCCAGCTGGAGTACGAGATGATAAGAAGCAAAACACTGGCAGATGAAGCCCTCAGCGAGTACACAAATGGAAAAGAATTTGCGTATGACCACATCCAGCGTGATGAAGTGGTTACCTTTGTCAAAGCAACAGACACAAGTCTGAATCTCAGAGTTAACCCGCAGAGAAGGTCCCTCAAAGGCATTTTGCTACTGTTTATCGAGCCCTTTGTTGCTGGTGGAAGGCATTCAGAAACTTACTTTAACCCAGACCTAACGAAAATTAGTGTCACAGTGAACGGCTCGCCCAACAGGCTGTACAACAACGGACTTGAAGGAATTGATATTTGGGAGGAGGTCAAACGCTTCTTTTTCAAAGCTGGAAACAAAACACAGCACATGAATGCAACAAAGTTTTATACAGAAAACAAGTTCGGGGTTATGATCGATCTGCGTTCCATGGCTGATCACTCTATGCACGGAAGCGGCACGCGACTTGTAAACACAAAGGATGGAGTACAGCTGGAGCTTGAGAGGAATGCAAGCGGCTCTGGCAATGACAAAGTTAGATGCCACATTTATGTCATCAGTGATGCGCAGATGAATATATTAGGAAGGCAATTAGAATCTGTGTTGTATTAATATAGCAACTCAGTTGCTGACGATGGATCCGAGCAAGATACCCTTCAACGCTCTGATTGTCGGCCCGACGAATTCAGGCAAATCTAAATATGTGGTTGACCAGATCTACGGCCCTTTCCGCGGCAAGTTTGACTACATTGTGCTTATCTGCCCAACATTCGCGCACAACAAGACCTACCACCGAATTGGTGCAAATGATCCAAGAATGTTTGTTATAATATGCAAGCAGCACGAGGTGGAAAATTGGTTGAAACTCGTGAGCTGGCTGTTTGAGGGCACCAACACGCTCATAATACTCGATGACTGCGCAGCCTCCAAAGATGTGAAAGGGCGCACAGGCCAGATAGTGAATCTTGGCTTTTCCGCTCGACATATCGGCATCAGCGTTTGGGTGCTGACCCAGAAGATAACCAGCATAACACCTTCCTTCCGAGAAAACGTGGCGGCTATCGTTTTATTTTACACTCCCTCAGCCAAAACCACGAAGGCAATCTTTGAAGATTACGCCGGCGAACTCTCACACGATGAGTATAAAAATCTGATCTCAAAGCTGAAAGAGCGGAAGTTCTCTTATCTCGTGTTCTCGCTTAGCTTCCCCTACGGATTATCAACAAGTTAAAAAAATAAAAGTTGTATATAGTAAAGTTGACAATGGCTGAACAAGAGTTCGCAGATGTTGTAAACCTACTGGAAGCAGAGCCGTCGAGCAGCCCGGCTGATAGTAGCCTTGTGCCACAGTTGCTATCCGGACCTAACATTCCTGCCCTTCGTGAGCAGCTGGCCGTGCTTGTATCAACAGGCAAATCCAAAGAGGCCATCGGCGTGCAGCTAACACATGAGCAGTTGAAACGCTTGACCGATAAAGAAGTTGAAAAGTACTACAAGAGATATGAAACCTTTGTTGGCAGCAAGACAACCGAAAGCATGGTTGACAACCTGCTTACGCTTGTGACAAGAGGCCTGCAAATGGTTATTGAAATAGATGACGTTGATGCAATGAAAAAAGAACTAAAAGGAGACTTCATTATAAACAAAGAAATGACAGATTTTGTCGGCGGGCTCTCTTTGAAATATGGAAAATTTCTTGCTCCTATTTCTGCTGCCTTGATAACGGCGAAGCACATTAATTTTAATTCGCATTTGGAGAAAAATGACAAAGCAAAATTAGAAGAAATTCCTGAGCATTCCTCACCAACTACTGAACATTTGCAGACAAATTCTGAATAATTGCTTAATAATTTTTTATTTGCTTAACATATAATGTCAACCGAACAATCCGAGCAGAGCGAGACCCCGCAACAAAGTTGCAATCCGCAGGTCGATATAACACAGCAAGCAACAACTCCAACTCCAACTACAGCCCCGCAGCGCGTAAAAAATCCCAAGCGTGTGGCTGCTGGCAAAGCGGTTGCTGAAAGAACGCGGCTAGCCCGTGAACAACAGAAAAAAGCCGCAGCTGAGGCTGCTGTCATAATAGCAAACAACAAGGCAAAGGCCGCCGCTCCGGCACCTGAGCCAGACCCGCCTATTGCAGACGATAGAAACTTAGTTGCTACACCAAAGAGTACCGAAGAAAAAAATAGCAGTCTCAGCACCACACAATGGATTGGTGTTGTCGGCATAGTCGTTTCACTGATCGGTATTTATTACAAACGTGAAGAGCTCAAGGCCGCATTCAGCAAAAAAAATACACCTGAGCCAGCACGTGCTGAGCTACAACCTGCTCGCCCGACACGGCCCAGAGTTTTAAGACATTTAGATTAATATTTACGAATTAATATTATACCTGTATCAATATCATGAAGAAAGTTGATATTCCACAAGTTCTTATCTCAACCGCAGCCATTTTTGGGATCGGACTGTTATGGTACGACTTCAATGTGAAGATTTTTCTTACAGTCCGCGATCTTATGAAGGCCACAATATTTGACCCGGACTCAGAAGAGACAAATTAATTTTTATTTAAACTTTGTATGTTTTTATTTCTATATATAAATATGGTGAAAGTTCCAACGCAAACATTTGTTGTCAATTCTTTTGCAGGCGTAGTCATTTATGGTTTTTGGTGGTATTTTTCTTGCAAGACAATTGATTTATTGTATTGGTTGGCAAAAGACCCTTCGAATTTTGTTGAATTGGTAGAGAAAAATGAAGCAGATGACACGGAAGCAGAAGAGGACACGGACGCAGAAGAGACAGATTAATTTTTATTTAAACTTTTTGTATGTTTTATATACGTATCAACAAAGTTGATAGATAATGTCAGACAACAAACTTGTTAAAACCATCATGGATGCTGCTACTATAACCGGTTTGGCCGCCGGCATCGGCTGGGTCGCAAAAAAGGTTGTGAAAGAGAATTTTACTTCTGACCCCAGCAGCAGTGCTATGAACTACGTGAAGTTCACCGCCGTCATGGCAGGTAGCATTGCGCTCAAACAGTACCTCGAGGACCAAAAAATCCTTCCCACCAGCATGTAAAGTGGGGTAAACCCCACACCCCTTGGGTATCAGCAACTGAGTTGCTACCCAGGATTTTGATTTGAAAAAACTCTGCTCTTTTAATATATCACAATGGCAAGTATCGCGATTATGGCTGGTGGGGCTATATTGAATGCTGCTGCTTTTATTGGCGGCAATTATCTTGCAAAGGCACTTGGCGGAGGTGACGCTGCACTTGATGAAAAAGTACGACATGACAAAGCTCTCGAGGCGTATCAAGCAGCTTATGCCAAATACTCCCGTGACCGCACCAAACTTCTCGACTGGATTGCGACTAACACGCAAATAAAAGAGCAGGCCAAACAGAACTTTACTAACACTGACTACGCCTTCAAACTGTACAACCAGGCGCACCCTGACAAACAAATGATACCCCCCAAAGAACCCAAGTTCTCAGATTTCTATCAACCAAGCCAGCAGCAGAAAAATGGTGAACTCATGTTCGTGGGTGCCGGGGCTCTTGCTTTGGGCTACGCTGCCTTCCGTTTCCTTTAGTGAAGTGGGGTAAACCCCACACCCCAGCATTTTAAACTTTTTAATTTCTTACTTATATAAGTAGGGTAAACACGATGGATGCCAAACTCGCAAAGATATACTATAGCCCTGGGGGCTACTGGAAAGGTTTTGCCGCAATCAAAAAATTATCTGAAGCTGCCAAGGTACCAGAAGAAACCGCAAAAAAGTGGCTGTTCAAGCAAGCACTCTGGCAGATATTCCTCCCAGCACCGAAGCGCATTCCTCGGCCTAAATTCGACGTACCTAGACCCAACAAAGTGCATCAGGCGGATCTTCTTTTTTTTGCCGCATGACAAACTACCCCGCGGACGTAAAGTTTTTAAGTATGCACTCACCGTTGTCGACGTGGCTAGCCGCTACAAAGAAGCTGAACCCTTGACCTCTAAAACCTCTGATGAAGTTGCCGTGGCTTTTAAGAGAATTTACAAACGCTCGCCTCTGAAATGGCCTGAACTGCTGCAGGTTGACCCCGGGCGCGAATTCATGGGCGCTGTTACAAAAGAAATGGAAAATCACAAAACATATATTCGGCGCGGGCGAGTTGACATTCACCGTGATCAGGCCATTGTTGAACGTTTTAACCGCACCCTGGCTGAGCGCTTGTTCGGGCACCAGTACGCAGTTGAAATGCGTAGCAACGAGGGCCAGCGGTCTACGGCGTGGGTAAAAAGACTTCCTGAAGTTGTAGCCGCTCTGAACAATGAAGTCACAAGCCTTATCGGCAAGAAACCTGTAGTTGCCATCAAAGAAAAAAATGTTTATGCAAAGCCATCGACACCTTATTTGAGACCTGTTGGAGAAAGCGAAAAAAAGCTCCCCTCTCTTGTGAATGTTAGGTATTTGTACCAACCTGGCGAGCTTGAAGGTGGTGTGAAAAGAGCCACTGATCCAATCTGGTCTTTGAAAGTTTACAACATTGAACGTTCTTTTACCAAACCGAATCAGCCCGTTCTCTACTATTTGCATGACGGGCCCAAGCGCGGCTTCGTGCGTGAAGAACTGCTTGTTGTGCCTCCAAACACGCAATTACCCCCCGAGCGACTTTAAAGCTTCTTCTATTTCTTTCATTTCGGCATTTGTTAATTCTATTTCTTCCATTTCTGTATTTGTTAATTCTATTTCTTCCATTTCTGTATTAGCCAATAAAGCTTCCATTGCTTCCATTGCACTGTTGTACCCGTAAGCTTTTGTATTTACCCCGTCGTCAGCTATCCAGCGCTTTGAATCAAACGGGGACAGTGAAATTTTATTTACATGCATGCCGTAGATTTCGTGCCCCTCGCTTCGCAAAATGTTCATTCCGTGCCACATCTGCTCTTTGCTGAACAGCGCCTGCTTGTACTTTTCATGCTTTATCTGTTTCTTCACAACGTTCTTTTTCACGCCTTTTGCTTTTTTTACGTTTATTTCATCAGCTTTTATCATGTTACAGCATTGCGACACTATTGCTTTCGGATGTTTCTTTTTTATTTTTTTGAACAACTCTGCGTCTTTTGCCATTATTGCCTGCACTTTTTTTCCTTCGCAGGCGCACTCTTTTATTTCCGCCTCAGGGAAGTCTTTCTTTATTTTGTCTATTCCCTTTTTGCTTTCGTCTTCCTTCATGACTGAGTACATTTTTGACCTCAGGCCCACATACTCCGATATTGGGGTCCCCGCGCACTCATCTTTCATTTTTCCCAAAACCTTTTTGTTCACTGTTGAGTGAAGTGAATGTTCCTTCGGGTAGTCTGATGTATCATAGAAGTTTTCGTTTGCTTTTATGTCTTTGTAGACGTCCTCTGTTTCTATCTTCAGCAGCAGGCTGTCCGTGTCAGTGTACAGGAGCTCGCATTTCTCGCCGTACTGCTTTTTCAGGTGGTTGTAAAAGAAGTCGTACATCAGTATCTTGCTTTTGTCAAGGATTGTCATTCCTGTGTAGACCGGCTTGTTGAGCAGCAGGCGGCTTTTGTGCATGTCAATGCCCACCAGGTCGTTTGTAAATATTACGTGCCTTGCGTACAAAGGGCTAGCGATCAATTTTCTTATTTTGTCTTTCTCATTGCTGCGGACTATTTTTATGTCTACTCGGTTGCGCAGGTTTTCCATGGTTTTGCCGAAAACTGAGTTGTTCATTAGCTTGTAAAAGTTCTTTTCAAAGTCATTCTTTGCTTGCTTTCTGAATTCTGTGTTCATCCGAATGTACGGCTCCATCCAACACTCTTGTTCGAACTCCAGCACCCTTTTTACGCGCTTCAGTTTCATCCCCTGCTTTAGATAGAACTTCAAGTTTTCGTAGTGAACCACGTAGTCATTTTTGTCCTCAAGTGTCAGCAGCAGCTTTTTGCTGTTTGGGATTTTCAGGTCCAATTCTTTTATCAGATTATTTTGGTAGTCCGACATGTTTTCTTTTTTCACGACCTTTTTGTCTGGCGCTAGCGGGTAGCTGTTGTGTTCTTTATGCAGCTCCGCCGGGTACTCCAAATCAACTTCAAGGATCCAGCCTTTCTTGGCGTTTTCTTTTTTGTTCAGGATTTCCTCCTCTGTCGGCATAACGCGTTTCCATTTGAATCCGCTTTTGGGGAGAGGCTTGCTCATTGCCCAGCCGTACAGGTTGTTCGCGTCCAGATACATTATGTAACTGTTCGGTTTGCTTTCGTCATAGTCTGTTACCAAAGGATTGTTTGCCTTTGCGTGCCTTTTGCTTACCATCGAGATTCCTCCGCGAATTCCTCGTTCCACGAACATATGCATTTTATAATCTGTTAACAACTCAAGCTCGACACCCGTCTTTTTCAAGAGTGCGTCCCATGAGAGGCCTGGTGATGTGAAATAGTGCGCCGGGTCAAGACCGTACTGCTGCAAACACAGTTTACGGAAATTTTCAAATACATCTGCCAACAGTGCTACATCCGTTTTCACGTAAAGGTCATGGTAATCCCCCAATGTTTTACAATCAAAAGTCTCCCATACTTTCTTAGCGTGAGCGTACTCATATTCTATAATGTGTTCATCGTTGAGTTTGCTGTAGAAGTCTTCTTTTTTGGGCAGACTTGTTTCGCTGAATTTCGCCCATGAATCCATGTACTCGTATGGGTAAATTCCCTTTTTGTAAAGCAGATCACTGCCATTTGATAATGTTGATGTGATTTTTAGTGCCTCCTTTGGCGTTTCTTCTACCTGCGATTCCAATCTTGCTTCTACCAGCGAGTCCAAGCTTCCTTGCAGAAAGTTCAAGCTGTCTATGAATCGCAGACCTCCGACCGAAAAGGTTATGTATTTCTCCATGTTGTTTGCGACGCATTTCACCTCTTTTTTCAAATTTGACATCGCTTGCATTAAATGGTGTGCGTCGTAACCTTTCAGGTTGTGAAACACAATTGGTATCTGGTCCGTCTTGGATTTTATTCGCATTTTAAGGTTACATGCGTTGTGCGCGGCTCCGCGGTACGCGCCCGTTATGTGGCAATGGTCTTTTACTGCGTCTCTGTAGTTTTTCTGAAGTAAAGGTTCTGCGCAGAACAAACATGCTTCCTGATTGTTTGCAATCCATTGGTCTATTTTGTCTTTTTCTTTTCTTTCTCTTTTTGGCCCAACTAATTTTATTTTTTTGAGTGCCGCGTAATAACAACCTTTGTGGCTTTGACCACAATAACAGCCTGTATCATGGTCGCAGACGGGTATTGAGTCTAAGAATTCATCTTTTATCAAACGTTTGTTACAAATATGACATTCAGACGCGTTTTTGTATTTTTCCCAGTCTTCGGCCTTCATCACAATCGGCTTTGGTGTGGCCAAACTCTCTCTTATTTTCGTTTCTTCCTTCAGTATTCCGTTAAGAAACTCTTTTACCGCATTTTCGCCCCTGTAAACTTTTGACCCTGTAACTTCGCCGTCGCTTCTCACAACAATGTACGAATACCCGCACGCTTCATGCCATTCGGTCTTTTCTGTGTAGCTTTTGTTCTTTCTTTCCGGCCCGCGCTCACAGCCGGGTATCTTTTTTACCAGTGCCTCAAAGTCCGCATATATCACATAGGGCGCCTTCATCTGTTTGTGGTAATTTTGGAAAGCGAGGATGTTTTTCCCCTCTTCTGGCATCTCAATCCTTGTCGGCCTGCCGTTCACACCATTGCAATATTTTTTGTGGTTCTCGAGCAAGTCCGCTCTTGAGAAACCTGTTAAGCACATCATGCAGTAGTGTTTTGCATTTCTGTTTTTGCTTTGATCGAACATCAAAGCGCTTTCTCTTTTTACGTAACAATAGTGCTGAATTTTCCCTGACTCAATCAACATCAGGTTTATTCTCGGTACGTTCGGTTCTTTTCTGCTTATCCTGTGCACAATCACGGTGTCGTTTTTCCATCCGAACACGTTTATCGCGAGTTTTCCGTTTTGTTTTTCAAGCTTATCTATTTGTTTTACCGGTGTTGGAAAGTCAATTCCTTTGTAGTTTATGCCATCATTTTTAACCGGATATCTGCTTGGTCTTTGTGGGTTCTTTCCATCTTGTGGAGGAAATAAAGCTGCTCTTAGAGCCCACTTCAGGCATTCGTTGTCTTTGTTTTTTACATTTATTATTGCCTTCTTTTTTGCTAGATCGGCTGGAAGTGGCAAATAGGTTCCTCCGCGCAGTGGCTGATATTTTGCGACATTCACGTATGCTAACTCTATACTTTCAATTTCCCATCCTGATCCTTGCAATGACCAGTTTTCTATTTCTCCCTTTATTCTTCCCATGAATTCTTCATATTTTTGTTCTATCTGTTCTTTGTCATACCTGGTAAAAACGTGCGGCTGGTCCTCTTTGAAATAGTGCGACATTTCTTGCGTTTCTCCGTTTCTTTCTATTTCAAAATTTACTTTTAGTCCGAAGCTCACCTTTACACTTCCCAACTTTAAAATTTCCTGTTCAATCAAATTTGCATACTTTTCTTTATTTGCATTTTTAAACATATAAATATCTTTGTTGTTTGGATTTGTTTGAGATACGTTCATTATCCATACACGAAGCCATTCCTGGAAATTAGTCTGACTTATTTTAAACCCATCACGTACAGGAACACGTTCAGGTTGTAATGGTTGAGGAAGATTTCTATTTTCCTCTCTAGTTATTGGACTGTAAAATGTTTGCAGAACATTAGACGAAAATCTTGCGGCTGCCATCTCGCCGTATATACAAGTGCAGATAATTGTTCAAATGGAAAATAATTCTGGCACACTTTTGCACTTTTGTATATAAACAGAAAAAAAAATGTGGCACATCCCCGCTGCGCACACTTGTATTTATACAAACATATGCCTCCTGCAAAACAGCTTTCTACCGAAGAAATTCGGGAAATTGTGGGCGCGCGAGGAAAGGAGTCACCCGCATCGATTCAAAAGCGCTTCGAGATTGGCACTACAATGCTATACAGAATTTGGAAAGAAGCGCTATATTGACAGTGCTTACATTTCTCCAATTTGAAATAATTTTTTTGTGTGACACATCCGCTCGCTCTTTGTTACTTCCTTGCTTATTTTCACTCAAATACCACCACACACATAGAAGATGAGGGTTCTAGCAGAAATTTTATAACACAATCCAAACAAAGCTTTTTTATCTAAAACGAGGCGAGCATGGGAGCCGAGTTTTTGATAATAAAGCTTTGTTTGGATTGTGTTATAAAATTTGTGCTAGAACCCTCATCTTCTATGTGTGTTTTGACGTCAAATTAATACATGAACGTTAATCGAAAAATTCAAGTTGACTACGTTATAAAAAGTGCAATATCCGTAAACGCAAGGGAAGAAAATAATCTCAAGTCTCTGTTGTCCCGTAGGCAAGACAAACAAATATTTATGTAGTTTTTTTAATATGAAAAATGGAGAGGCAGCTGCAACTAGGTTTTGTGTGTTAAAGAGCTCTAGAATTTAATTATTTGTCTAATTAAACATTAGAATTAAATTTAGGTCAGTTTAACTCTTGCTTCTCTCGATATACAATTTTTATGATGTAGGTCTCAATTAATGTAAACTAATCAGTACCGAGAAACAAAATAGTGAATCAGGGAAAGAAAGTGGCGCCAAGCTATCTGCTGCTTTTGAAGAGCGAGCGTTTTTAGAAGCTGAAATTATTTATTTCGCCGGCGTTGAATTTTTGTTATTGCTTTGGACGTGTTGTTTTCCTAAGTTTTATCTGAAATTTTTATAAACATCAATGTTCTAGGGGAAAAAAGGCTTTTTTCAAATGTGCTTAGATCGGCAAGAAAAAACGAAAATCGTATTGGACATTAAAAGACTGAGTTCTTTTTTTATGTTCGAGTTATTTCCCTTTAATTTTAAGTCATCTTATCAATTTTATATTAATTGCTTTTACAGTGGAGTTAAGTTTACCAACAGCTGAAATTGAAACTACGACAATAAGAAGCCAATAATCATTTTAATATCTGCATAACAAGTTGAAGAGGCCACTTACCAAGGTAACTTGAAGATTTTCTACACTTTTTTTCTGATAACATTTTTTATATTAATATCACTGTCTCCCCTGGAGAGACCATTGTTCTTTCTATGTTTTTAAGTCCAATGCTACCTTAGTCACTCTTTTAGAAAGCATCATAATTAAAGGAAAAGTCAGTTAAAACATTTTAACAAATAAACCAGTTGTTTGTGCGCGGCAAATTCAGACGCCGCAGTTGTGTACATTTCAACAACCTGCGGCACGTTCTGTTGCAGCAGGAAAACGTTCCTTTTGTTTTTGAATAAAGATTGACGTTGTTGAGATGTTAACTGTGTAATTTTACATGTTGTGTGCTACGATTATTGTTCTTTCAGAAAAGCATAACAGCTAAATGAAAAAATATTTCAATACCAAGGAAAATCTCATGAAATGATGACTTAGTGTTTTGTGCGCGACTGTCCATCGATTTAGAATTTGTGTTTAACAAATTTACCCTTCGACACGTTTTCATCTATCAAAGAAAAGTCTTGCGAATACATAACTACGTGTTTGCTTCTTTGGCATAGTTTTTCTTTCAAACTATTGCTCGTCTTTCTCGTTAAAAGTTTTAGTATGTGCTTTAACAAGAAAATTTTTTTAAAGTTCTTTAATGTTATAAAAAGGCTTGAATGGATAATTTTCCTGGGCAAAATGTGACTGCAACCTCGTTTGTGTTAAGAACGTTTCGAACAAAGATCTTTAAACATTGTAAACACTAAAATAGTTCAGATAACTGTGTCTTCCGAAGGTCTCCTGTCGAATGATCATTAAATACACAGATGTGTTTATTTTCGAATCCACAAGATATGCCGATGACTTTCATTTTGCACCGAAAGCTCATCGTTTGGAGGCTAAGCGGAGCCGGTAAATAGTCACAAATTCAGTCACGTAGACCCTGTTTCAGAACCTAGAAATAACAGTGCTGTTTGATAAAGTTGGATAAAAACGCTGATTTACGATGACTTGGGCAGCGTACTTCGGCTGGTTGAGTTTTTGTTGTTATTGTACTATACTGGTAGTCACCAGATAGTGTCAAATTTTAAGACGAAACGTCGCAGACATGGCACAGTATGATAAAAAAAATTCAGAAATAGTAAAATGATTTACTTTGAGTTTTCTTTGTAATGCTTATTCATTTATTATTTACTTAGGTTAAAAGGTAAGCATTGAAATTCAATTTCCATATTTCTCTTGAGCGTACTGTTAAAAAATTATTTTACGTCAATTAATTATCTATTGACGGAGAAATATCAGTACATGCTTTCGGGCCAGAATTAAGTTAAGAATAGCCTGCAGAACAGGCGCTTGCTGCGGTGCTTCGTGCGTCACGCAAACTGACTAAATAAATCGCCTGTTGTGCAGGCTAAGTTAAGATACAAGTTAACTGCATGTCTTCGTATACAACCAGTAAAAAAAAAATAAACACATCACTCATATCTCATCACTCATTTCTCTCAACAGATACAGATCTCTCCAACACCAAATAAAAAAGAGTTCAAAAAAGAAGTGAGAATTCAACATGTTTTCGTTTCCTGAATGTGTTACCTGGCTTACTGTGGGCTTAACCGAGTGTGTTGCTATAGTAACACTTAACATCATTACAATAATTGTTTTGGTAAAAAATCGTAATCTGCGCAAGCGTAGCACGTACCTGGTTATTAATTTGGCAGTTGCAGATATGTTGGTTGGAGGATTTGCTACGGATGATCTATTCTATTGGTTTGGAGCAGGCTACTGTAATGTCTGGAAGTACAACTCAATTGATCCCTGGGCAAACAATGTGCTAGAGACACTATCGCTTGTTCCTTGTTTCCTCTGTAACAAACATAGCAGCAATTTCTGTTGAGCGGCTGCACGCGACGCTGCGGCCGTTCAGACATCGGCTAATTAAGAAATGGGTTTACGCATTAATAATTGCTGTTGTTTGGGTTACAGCTGGGTTGTTGTCAATTGCTCTTACAGTTCTATCGGTATTTAAAGGTCCCAGTTATTATTCTTACTTACAGAATTCATTCAATGCAATTTGTTTATTAGTCATTTGTATTTCTTACGCGTCCATTGTTATTAAAGTCCGTTGTGGAGCGCAGCCTCAACACCATGGTGCAGCCAGTAGAGAAAGAAAACTGACCATGACATTGTTGATCGTGACTGTCGTATCTCTGTTGTTGTACCTACCATACGCTATATGCCATTTTCTCTTTTATACCACTGACGTTTTTACTTCGATGTCCTTTGTAACGTTAGTTCGGTTGGGTCGTATTCTGCATATTTTATATTATGCAAACTCGCTTGTAAATCCTATATTATACGCTATCCGCATGCCAGAATACAGATCAGCCGTACTTGCTCTCTTTCGCAGACGACCTCAGCAACAAAGACAAGTTGCAGTTATTCCTCTTCATGACTTGTAATGCGAATAGTATGAAGCTCTATTGCCTTCTACTATCTAGCTTTGTGAATTTCAAATTGTAACTGAATGGACACGTCGACGAAAATTGATTACCTTTTTTAAGTTTGAAGTTACACATACATAGCCGTGATTTTGCGGCCGAGGCTGAACCGAAACTGATTTTTTTGTCATATTTTCAGCCTAAAACGTTCTTAGACATGTTCTTACGTGATATAGTATTTAAGAGAACTGATATCAAAAAACCTAGAGAAGACCATTATTGTGCGCGGTATCATTAAGCTATTTGATATAAATCTGATTGCAATAACTCTGCTGTCATTGAAAAAGCAAAATGAAATCAAAGGCCCTATGAGGCCACGACTGTTTTTTTAAGCGATGACGTCATCGTTTAATGTATTCGTGCGAGTTCTTGTCGCTTTTATTTAACAAGTGACGAATTAAATCGTCGATGTTTTTCATTTTTGTTTTCAAGTTTGCGTGTTTTCGTGCTAGCGTGTTTACACTCTTTTCCCTCTACAGCGTGTACGATTGACGTTCAATTTCCAGAATGTGTTTTGATAATGCCATGAGCATGATAAGTTTGATATTGCATTCTTTGATTGCTGTGTAGATTAACGTCGCATAAAATTTATTTTGAAATCGGCTGCGTTGACCTTTGTCGCGTGACACTGATAATCTTCTGTCAGCTAGCGATTACACAAACTTCGCTTTCAAGTCTTTTTAGTGGAATTCAATTGCGTGTATATCTGGATAACTTTGGGGGCAAGTTGTTTTCTTCTATGTACTTTTCTATTCGTGTTCAAAACATATGATCACTTTTAACGATCCGCGCATCGTCTTTTATTTTAATATGCTTTTAAAATATGACTTTGCCTGTCTTCTGCGACCGCTATTTTGGTTGCTTATACTGCTAGTTTCGTTGTTCCTTCTGTGCTGATGATTTTGCTTGCATGCGATGAACATTTATCTGTTGTGGGTTTTAAAACTCAGCAAGGGTACTTCTTAACTCCGAGGCCTATAAAAGGTGTTTGAAATGCGTTGATTTAGGTTGTCGCTGTGAAGCACACGATGTAATTGTTCCTTCTTGTCGCTTCTATTTAACAAGTGACGAATTAAATCGTCGAGGTCGAACGTGCATCACTTGTAAAGATCTATACGGATTTACGTTGTTTTTCATTGTGATTTGCATTGGGAGTAAAAGAAGCAAGCTCCAAGCAGACAAATTCAAGTTTGCGTGTTTTCGTGCTAGCGTGTGTACACTCTTTTCTCTGTACAGCGTTTACGATTAACGTTCAATTTCCGGAATGTGTTTTGATAGTGCCATGAGCATAATAGGTTTGATCTTGCATTCTTTGATTGCTGTGAAGATTAAACGTCGCATAAAATTTATTTTGAAATCGGCTAGGTTGACCTTTGTCGCGTGACACTGATAATCTTCTGTCAGCTAGCGATTACACAAACTTCGGGTTCAATTTCGCTTTCACCGTCACATGCAAACTTAAGAAAATTCTGTTGATTTTTCTATAGGGCAGAAACAACATACACCTGATTTAAGGTAAAATAAAAATAAAATATGCTCACAATCGATTTTCAAATTATCATCACATACCCATCAAAACAAAACCATTAGCGCGTAAAGTACAGTGGTCTGTCATCGGTCTTAATAAACCGCAACGTCAAACTGAGAGTGGCGTTACATGTAGGTCTGCCAACCATCTGTCAACGGCCTTTTGTTTACATCTGATCGACTGAAGGAGTGAAGGAAGGATGGCTTCAAATCGCCACCCCTTCCGTAACTCCCATTTTGCATACGCAAAAACAGTCGTAAAAAGGCAAATCGGAATTCATTAAAAATAGATGAGTAACCAGGGTAAGACATTATTAAAAATGGAAAAGCGATATCTGGTTATAAATTTTGTTTAAAAACGAGCTTTCGACTACCAGTCTGTAGTCTTTATTACAACGATTTGTTTAAAATTCGTCCGAAGAAACCGCCTCAAACTCCTCAAAATACACGTAAATCAACTTCTCTAATAACACGATTGAGATCTGTACAGATATAAAGTCGTGAGTTTCCTGTAAATTTATCAGCTACGATGATTAGGTTAAATGATTCGTATTTGTTTTTTTTTTATTTTTCTTGCTTCACTTCTCAGTTTAAGGTTGGGTGTGTTCTTAAAATCTGGGTCAATCGAAGTTCTTGAAAAATTGTTCTTATATAAAAGAGTGTAGAGAAGAACTGTAGGCTATATTATCCACAGTTTAGCTGAGGATTTGCTTCATACTCATGTTATACCATCTCGAGAGCGTGTGATGTTTATGATTTATTGGTAATGAACACCTTAATAATATCAAGCTGATATCGATACAGAGTCCTTAAATGATTGGGCTGAAAATGAGTTTGTTAAATTAAGGTTTAATGCTCATCCACCACCCCCCTCTACCACCCCCCCCCCCCCCTCCCCGAAAGTAGTGACAAGATTTCATGGTTATCGGGAAGGGGGTTATCCTTTCTAACATAGAGCACTTACTAACGGATTATATTGATCAACTTGTAATTTGAGCACTTCAATTTCAGCTAAAAACGCTCAAACTTTAAGAAAACCTAAATGTCTCAGTGGTGCCCTTATTTCCCGTCTCCACCACCCCCACCCCACCCCACCCCCCAGAAGAGCCTGATACTCAGGGGACCTTTCGCATGACGTACCAATGTTTTGAGCAATATGCAGTTCGGTGCTCATTTATACAGTACCCCCTATAGTAATTTGAACGATTAAAACAGATACTATACATGAACAGTTTTAGCTTTACTTTTACTCAGTTAGTTAACATTAGAAAATAAAATTGGAAGATAATTAAAGAAGAATGTATACTTTCGTGAAATCCTTTCCATCCATTCCAGTAATGATATGGGTGTATTTAATGTGATTCATTTATTGTATTTGTGATAAGTAGAAATGAAGATATTACTTGATGTAGTCTATTTTAGTTCCTTAATTTCGTTCTTTGCTAGTGTTATAACAAATTAGGGATAAGTTGTAGTTATTATTATGTTTTTATTTCTTTAAACAAAGATAAGTTGTTATCTTTAATAACAAGTAACTGTAAAGTACTACTACTTTAAAAGTTTATTATAACAAGAATGGAAACAGTTATTTTAATCACGATGTTCTATTACATGATTATGGTATTTTGTAAACGATGTTATAATACATCTTTGGAACTTGATAGATGTTCAAACACATGCTCAGTGTTATAATACATCTTTGATTATATTATTTGCTGTAAATCATAAAATAAATAAAAACTTACCGTTACTACAATGTTTTTTCTTTGTGTGGAGAGTGCTGCATAATTTATTTTTACAAACCTCTTAATTACACTTTACTGTAAGGACTAAATCCCTCGATAATCAAATAAGAACACGTTCAATCAAGTGCGCCATTACATGCACGATAGAACAAAAACCAAGGGGTCACGTGACCCCAAACGGTGAAGAATAAAGGGAACCCAGCAACATTTGCACGTACACCCTAGCCCTACATCCACAAGTCATCTTCCTCCGGTGACGTAAACCACTTAACAACAATATTCACATCGTCATGCCCACAAGAAGCTCACTTTGCGATCAATCAAATACATCCCTATGATCTAAAAGGATAAAGTCTGAGTTTGAGCCTAGTGGTCCATCAGGCCGGAACTTATCCTGGTTTGAAGCATGAAGAAACTAGGAGTATTTCTACCACCCCCACCCCTCGCCCCAGCCGCCTGAATGAGATGCTAGTCCATCGTACGGCTGCATCCCAGCAATTATTCATCTGTGTTGAGAGAGGCTGTAACATATTAGTATATCACATATGTTAGCATATTAGCATATTGCACGTGTAGTTAATTTATTATGCAGGCTGTGGGCCTTTGCACACAGTCAGTTGAATACACGTTCTTCAACAAGCATTACATGGTGGCAGCGTTTTATTCAACTAATCTCTAAAAGTTGCGTCGAGAGGGACCAACAAAAGCGAAATATGGCAGCAACTGCGTCCTTCACATCGCCACAGATGAACTGGGACGCTCCTGATCCGGTAACTGCGTTCGGGAGATTTAAACAGAAATGTCAACTATGTTTAAAAGCGTTCTCAACGACACCGACGACGAAGAGAAAGTGAGCTACATTCTACTTTGGTCGGGAGAAAAAGGGCTCGACATGTACAACAGTTGGACCTTTACGAAGGAAGACGATAAGAAAAAGGCTGACGTTATTTTCGAAAAATTCGAGAATCAATTGTAGCCGAAGATGAGTCATCGTATTCATAGATACACACTACAAGGAATGCGACAAGAAACGCACGAGCCATTCGACGATTTTGTCTCATGAATAAAATTTAGCAGCAAAATGTCAATTCCGCGACGACACTGAAGTCGAAGACAGAGTGTTAGACCAACTTGTTTGGGGATCAAAAAACCCCGACGTTCAAAAATCGCTCATCACTCGCGACAAAACCGTGACCCTCGCAGCGGCTATCGAGATTGCAAGAAACCACAGGGCCGCGAGCAAGCACATGAAGACGTTGACTGAGCATAGTAAAAGTTATCAAGATGGCAGAAATAGCGATTCTATTCGACAAGAACAAGAGAGAGAATTTTGTAACAATTGCGGTAAACAGCATCAACAATATCCGCGAAACAAATGCCCAGCTTATGACTCAACTTGTCGAAAATGTGGTGAAGCTAATCACTGGAAATCAGTCTACAGATCCGGCAAACGGAAACAACCAAGTCAAGGAACAAAGCTGACCTCCAAGAAAACTATCCACACTATTGAAGAAAAGTCCCACGACCCGGCCCACGACGATGACGATGAAGTTCTAACAATCAGCACCATTTAAATTAACGCCATGGAAAGTGTTTCTACTTGAGATTTCTCTCTACAATGCAAAGTGGATACAGGCGCACAGAGCGAGCAACGTGCTGCCTGTTCGACTACATCGCATTATAGCTCCAGAGAAATTTGATGATGACGGAAACCCAAACCAGAAGCTTTAGAGAAAAATGAAGACGTTCTCTCAGCATATGACGGCTACATAATTAAACAACTGGGCACTGTAAACATACCTTGCAAGTACAAAGAGAAGAAGATCAACTGCATTTTCTATGTAACCGACACACCTGGCCCAGCCATTCTAGGGTTAAAAGCATGTACTGCATTAAAACTAGTATCATTAAACTGTACACTCAAAACAAACCTGACTGAACCAACTGGCAATTTCAACGTCTCAGCGCAACATGCAGACATCAACAGTAACCGGGAAGCTGCGTACATTGAAAGGCATGTATCATTAGAAGAGCGCCCCCCAATCAGAAGTAAACAAGAACTGATGGAAATGTACCCGGAATGCTTTAACGGTACGGTTGAATGTTTTGAAGACTACACGTATCACATCACACTAGATTCTAAAGTTCAACGTGTGGTTCATGCACCCCGTTAAGTTCCAATTGAACTAAAAGACAGACTGCAAGTAGAATTAAGTGAAATGGAGAGTCAAGATATCATTGCAAGAGTAACACAGCCCACAGATTGGGTAAATGGACGACTCCGCTTGTGCCTCGACCCCAAAGACCTGAACATGGCGATTAAGAGAGAGCACCATCCGACCGCTACTCTCGAAGAGATAGCACCGAAGCTGACAGGCGCAAAACTCTTTAGCAAGCTTGATGCTCGAAACGGATACTGGAAAGTCAAACTGGACGAAGAATCCTCGTACTTAACAACATTTAGCACACCATTCGGCTGGTTCCGTTTCCTTAGGATGCCATTTGGCCTACACATGAGTCAAGACATCTTTCAATTCAAGATTGACGAAACATACCGCAACTGTCTCGGAGCTATTGGGATCGCAGACGACATCACTGTCTATGGAAAGAGTGACAAAGAACATGACTTGCATCTACATGAAACTATGGAACGTACCGGAAAAGCCGGAATTGAGCTAAATGAAGAGAAGTGTGTTGTCAAGACAAAGGAGTGCAATTTCTTCGGTACACTGTACACACCAGACGGCGTTAAACCTAACCCAGACAAAGTCAGAGCCATAGAAGAAATGGAAATGCCCAAAGACAAAGAGGAGCTTCATACATTCCTAGGGATAGCAACATATATGGGCTCATTCATTCCCAAGCTAGCTGACCACACTTAGCCTGCGTTGCAGACGAAACTGAACCCCGGATTTAGTTTTGTCTGCAACGCAGGCTAACCACACTGCACCACTAATAGACCTCCTAAAAGGGAACGTTGACTTTGCATGGACTACATCACACTCGAAAGCTTTTCATAAGGTGAAGTCAATGATTTGCACAGCAACGACGCTGGCATACTATTACAGAAGGGAACCAGTTGCCTTCCACGTTGATGCATCGATTAAAGGTCTGGGTGCAGCGCTGTTCCAGAACAACAGGCCGATAGCATTTGCATCAAAAGCACTTACCCCTGCAGAGACCCGATACGCCAACATTGAGCGAAAACTGTTAGCAGTAGTCTATGGCTGTGAAAAATTCCATTCCTATCTCTATGGAAGATCGTTTGTGGCTAAGACCGACCACCGGCCTCTAGAACAAATACACAAGAAGAACCTCATGCAAGCACCTCCGCGCCTTCTAAGAATGTTGTTGCGGCTACAACCTTACGACTTTGAGATCAAGTACCTCCCGGGAAGAGAAATGGTCACAGCCGACGCCCTATCTCGTCTCTCGCCATTGGATGAATTCGAGGTTCCCTGACATGCAAGTAAAAATTCACCATCTCATCAGAATCACTCCAGCAAAAATGGAAAAGTTTAAAAACGAAACTGCAAAGATCAACCTCTACAGCAGCTATCCCGTCAGGTTGTACAAGGCTGGCCAGACAATGTGAACAAAGTTGACCAGGCAGTGAAACCGTATTGGTCCATGCGAGATGAAATGTCAGTAGAAGATGGGATTGTACTCCTGGGCAGCCGAGTCATAGTCCCTGAATCCCTGAGAGGCAATATCTTACAGCAGATCCATGAAAGGCACTTTGGCATAGAAAAATGCAAGCTGCAAGCAAAGTCATGTGTCTACTGGCCAAACATGTACAGAGAAATAGAAACCCTCATAAGTTCGTGCAACGTTTGCCAGAAATACCAAAACTCCCAGCAGAAGGAACCTATGATACCTTCAGAAATCCCTTCAAGACCGTGGCAAACCGTGACCGCAGATCTGTTTCACACTCAACAGTCGTGGTTCCTCATTGTTGTTGATTACTATTCCAAATCTCCATTTGTCAGAAAGTGTCACAACCTCACAGTTCCAGCCGTTGTTAATGAAACAAAGATGCTATTCGCAGAAAATGGAATTCCTAAAATCCTACAGTGCGACAATGGTACCCAATTCACCTCCGCCGAGTTCCGGCAACTGTCAAGCCAATACGGCTTCGAGATCGTGACGTCAACCCCTCACTATCCACGTGGTCATGGTTTTATTGAACGTCAAGTCCAAACGGTCAAGAAGACCATCCTTAAATGCAGAGAAACTGGAGAGGACATTCAGCTAGCCTTGTTGGCACTGCGAACAACGCCCTTGAGTTCCAATGTACCATCACTGGCTGAGCTACTAAATGGCCGAATTTTCAAGTCCACACTCCCTGGGAAGATTTATCCATCAGGAAGTCAAGAGGATTTTAGGAATCGGCTTAAGGCGAGACAAGACAACCAGAGCCATTACTACAACAGACACACTAAGGAACTCCCTGAGCCACACAAGGCCCAAGCCATCCACGTACAAGATCCTGTGTGGAACCCGTGGAACCCTGCCAAGGTTATAAGACGAGGAGAAACACCCAGGTCCTATATTGTGGAAAAAGAAACAGGCGCTCAATTACGAAGGAACAGGATCCACCTGAGACCAAGCAGCTCACCCAACAGCTCAACAAACAACTCCCTGAGCAGTATCCCACAAGGATGTAATACAACGGAGATTTGAATGCCTTCAGATGTCGACCCCAAGAACTCGCCCCAGTGGACAAGCCACCAAGGAAAGAAACGGAGAAATGTCCATCGAAATCTCGCTCGGGTCGAGAGATCCGAGCGCCAGAAAGACTTAACTTGTGATCGAACATTTAAGTAAACATTAGTTAAAGAAAAAAGTAAGACGGCAAATTTTATTTCATTGACTTTATTTGTTTATAATAGCGGAGCCCCATAGGTTTCGTGCGAACATGGAAAATTGTAAAACCATGCGTTTCATGGTCATCGTGGCAAGCGGCATGGCTCGCGGGCGCGTGCGCTCTACATACATACGTACGAAGTTGCCCAAAATGGCGACCATACTCCAGAAAAAGCTTGTTTGATATTGGCCATCCCACTTTAGTTAAAAAATACCTATCGTAGAAGTTTGTAGGACACTGCACTTTTTTTTTCATGTTGAAAATCGACTAGGGATATTTCATTTCGCCTACCCTATCACATCTTAAGTTTTTATATACTTCAGAGATATTTTCTCACATCAAAAAAATGATCTGGACATTTCATATCAACTTAAACGAAGTGATTGCATGAAAAGGCGGCAAATCTTTGGTACGCTCTTCACCTTTAAGCTGAATGAAAGACGCGAAGAAAGCTGTTGGAGAACTTAAGTCTTCGTGAATATTTCTCGCTCCATTTACTCATGTTCATCATGGAAACGTATGCCAGATGATTTAGGACAACCTCGTAACAGAAGGATCCAACATAACTGCAGGCTTGCACATTATATATCGGACTAAAAGTCATAAAGAGCGATGTCCAGGGTTTGACCTGCGGCTGAACAAGGCTGAAAATCACTGAATTGAGCTCAAATAAAAGTGAACTCAGAGCTGATCAAGTTCACTGAAGTGAAGGATAAAAGACTGTTAGAGGCTACACCGATGGAAAGATAGAAATTGATCTTCGCTTCGCGGTGGTGTTGGAGTAAGCTTACAACGAAACTGCCGTGTTCGTCTCCGATATTTTTATTGGGCTGGTTTTGAAGCTTTGCCCTGCAGAATTTACAAGCCTTCTCCAATAATAAGGTAACAAACGTAAATGTATGCACAAAGAATAAGCCTAATTTTATATTGAGAGAATTATACTTCATTTTTGAAGCTGTGTCGGTTTTCGGCAGATCTTCCCGTAAATATTTATCAAACGTGTTCATGTTTGTACATTTTATACAGACATTGTTTATTAAATATTTCGTTTAGACGACCTGTTTTCTGTTTTAGTTAGTGGAGTTAACTGTGATGTTCATTATTGGATTTTTAAAAACAAGTTATTAACATCAAAATCATGATTTCGGCTCGCTTGCATTTGTTTTGTTTCTCTTATCACTGCTTATGAGTGAGTGTGTTGAAATATCTTAGATGCGTAAATGAATATTTCGCCGGTTTCGTTGCGAGTTACCTGTGCTTGGCTGATTGAGTTCAGGCTTCACCTAAAGCATATTTACTTACTAGAAATAAAGAAAATTCATTCAGTTCTCTACATAAAATTCTGTTAGCAACGTGTACGATAAACAATCATGCAACCAAACTACAACGAAAGGAAGACGGTTCAAAACAGTCAAAACAACATTATTGTAAGCTTATTCTTAAGTTAGCGTGCACCACTTCCCAAATCACAAACTGCCACAATTCTTACACAAAAACTTCCTCAAAGTGACTTACATAACCGGCCCCATCAATTTGCAGAGTTTGTTTTGCCGTCGTGATTTTCTCAGTTTGCCGCGGCGTGAGTTCATTTTGTTTACTGTGTTTAGCTTCGAGTTCACTTTGTTTTCTGTTTTTTGCCTTGAGTTGATTTTCTTGCCCTGATAGCTTTGCAGTAATCAAAACAAGGTCAAGATTTTTTTTACATTGAATAACTCATAAAGGTCCTAGAGGTGTATTAATTTATAGTGTACAGCAAATGTTGGAAAAAGTTTTACAAAGATTTGTTTTGCGCCTACGTGCGTACGTGAGGAACCCAATTAAGTGCACTCGTCAATTTCAATTTTAGAACCTGTCACGGGCAAGAAAATTCAGACGGGTTAACATTGACATCGCTTTCGTCAACAAAACCATGAGAGGTTTTTAAGATATTAAGTTCGACCATGAGCGATTAAAATTTATTTTATACCTACATGGGCCACCGTATAAAGTTTAGAAATATAGTGTGTACTTATTTAGCAACACTGTAATTAACTCAAGGAAAAAAATTAATAAATGGGAGCTCCGCTTTTAGGCCTGCCTAAATCTATATATTACACCTGTTCATAATCGAGAGAGTCAATATATTTGTTTCTTTTTTCTTTTCATCTTCTAGCACATATTGTTGATTAAAAGAAAGGGATGTAACATACAGAGGATAATACATGGTTTCGCGGAGATATGAAATTTATCTTCGAGTGTTCAAATCGATAGCTCACGAGTGAGAGCAGCGAACGAGTGAGATATCGGATTTGAAAAAGAGAAGATAAATTTCATATCTCCAAGAAACCATGTATTATTCTTTTTATTATATAAACGTACTAATTACGATGTTTTTGACGATTTTCCGAAGATTTCCGAAAATTTTCAAAATGTTGTCCGAAGGTTGTACGAATGTTTCCGAACATTTTCCGAGAATTTCCGAAGTTTTCCGAAGATTGCCGAAGATTGCCGAGGAAGATCCGAAGATCTTTCGACTTAATATCGATTTACTTTGGCTCATTCAGCATTGGAACATGGCAAACTCTGCAACCTGATTGGTCAAAAATGATATCACACATGTGTGGATATCATTTTTATCCACACATGTGGGATACCATTTTTCTCGATTTGCTACCACTCGCTAAAGCACTGCAGTTTATATAATAAATTAGCATATCACACATGTTAGCATATTAGCACATTGCACGTGTAGTTAATTTATTTATTTATCAGATCCCTTGCTGGATCCTACATTAGCAGCATTTTCGTTTGCGGTCCCTTGCTTTAAAGTTGTGCTTTTGCGTATTTTTTGGACCGTGGATCTTTTTAGATCCGATATGCTGCGTTTTTATTCAGCATGGTTGTGTCCATGCGCTTAAATGTTCGGAATGGCCGTGCCATCCACATTTAGTAGAATTCGCTTTGTGAGACATCATCGTGACACTTTGGTCTTCTTGTCCCCCGAAACACGTGATGTGGCAGTGCGTGATTCGGGGGACAAGTGAGTTCAAAGTACGGAACTTGATATAGTGTACATTGGGCAATCTATTTGCGTTGGCTCTTTCGCTGGCGTTATTTAGATTTGCTACACCGTGCTGACGAGTTCCAAAAAGAACGAAACAGCTGTCCACGCTTGCAATCCCACTATATCGGTTCTAGTCGTGTTGGTGTCTCACAAAGTTTACTTTTTATGTAGTACGATCAGCCTTGCAGTATTGTTTGTCATTTAATTTATTAAGCAGGCTGTGGGCCTTCACACACAGTCAGTTGAATAAACGTTCTTCGACAAGCATTACAGAGGCACTGTGAGAGTAAAGTGTCTTTCCAAAGAACAAAACACACTGACTCCCGACACCTTGATCCGGAGTCCAGCGTACTGACCTTTAGGCCACCACGCCTCGATATCCCACCCCTATATATCATCTAAACACTGTTGTAGATTTACAAGTCGAAGACTTCACCATTCAATAATCTTACATTAGCAAATTCTTCTACAAAAGTGAAATTATTTATTATCCCAACGTGTTGCCCGTATTCCAGTCATCCTGAGAGGAGTAATTTGATATTACACAATCTCTGGAACTTGCAAAACACTACTTGCGGAGTAAATACTGTAAAGTCTTTTTGTCAAAACTTCTCAATTTAGTGTTGATTATTAACACCCCTCCATACATTTGCCTGTAATACAGGACATTATCCAGTGAAGCATTTATGGATGCAGTACATATTATTTCTCTCTTGTATCAGCTCTTGTAGTGACGTGGCTTTATCTTTGTGAAGCGTTCATGACATATACAAGAACATCTGATCGATATCGTCGTGGGCGAGGTCAAATAACAGAAACAAAACAGTTGTACATATAATATGTGTACATTGCATTCATGAGGTTTTATTGAGAGAGATCGGCTGGTCTATAAACCCTATTTTAATCTGAAAGTGCTGAAAGGGCTGGAAGGACTAGAAGTGGATGTACTCGAGGACCACGCCATCTTTGACTGAGGCCTGAGGGGCCGAGCCGCCAAGCCATAAGCGTGGTGGCCTGAAGAGAGTCTCAGACTCTCAGTCTCTCAGATATGCACAGGGTGACCTGGAGTCTGCCGGACCATATTTGACCATGGGCCTTTGCACAGATCTTAGTATTTTCCAAAAACAATACAGAAATAAAATACAAACTGAATTATTCTACAACTATGATGTTTTTTTCTTGGTTTCAACGTATAAAAGCTAGGATTATGCATGCAGTGCTAAACTGAAATAAATTAATGCTTGTTTTGCTAAATTATGCTTAAAATTATGCTAGCATAGTCTACCTTAGCCTACCTTCATCCCGGAGGAAGGAACTTTGTAGATTATGAAGGGGTGCCCGCTGCATACTAATAACTGTATTCCTCCATACTAAGGAACGGATTCCCGCTGCATATTAACAACTGCCTTCCTTCATACTAATGAACAGATTCCCGCTGCATACTAATAGTCGCTTCTTCATATGATAATAAAAAAATTCTCTATTTTCCAATGGCCCATAATACACTTGGTTTGCCCCCCAAATTTTGCAGAGACTATTGTTTTCAAATTCCCTTGGGAGGACTGCATACTCCCAAAACAATAGTTTATGCAAAATTGGGGGGAGGGGGGGCAAACAAAGTGCAAATGTGCTTAGATCAGCAAGAAAAAACGAAAAAAGTCATCTTATCAATTTTTAACTCATTGCTTTTACAGTGGAGTTAAGTTTACCAACAGTTGAAATTACGACAATAAGAAGCCAATAATTATTTTAATATCGCTTGATAATCATTTTGTTTTGTTTTGTTTTGTTTGTTTTTTTACCACAAATGATTTTTTTTATTAATTATCTATTTTTTACAGCACGCATACTTACATTATTAATTTCAAAAAACAATTACAATTTGCTCTAATTACAATGCTTGAATAAACAACAGTATTATTTAAACCGCTTACGTTACACTACTTTTTAATCGCGGACAATTACTACAAACTTTTACTACGGTTACTAGAACTAGTGAAAACTGCAAAAAAATGACAAAAAAGCGACAATTTACAGTATATTTAGCTATATTTACAGTTTAACTTGCACCTTTGCTCTGCTAGTTTCTATTTCTATTTTGTTTTTAAGGATAGCCAAGAAAGCGTGTAAGAAATAATCTTCCTCATTTTTTGAAGCGGTGTAAATATAATATTTTCCAATTATTGTACAGAGGTTTAAACCGAGACACAGAGGCACGGTGTCTGTGATGCCGTAAAGTATTTGTGCTTCAGAGAGCGTGATTACAGTATTGCTTTTTCTGTACCACCAATCAGTAAACTCTGTCCAAAACAGCTGGACGTTGGGGCAAGTTACGAAGAGATGTGTAATTGTTTGCCTTTCAGCACATAAATGACAGCGGTCGTGCTCTTTAATACCGAATTTATGTAATGCAGCATTGTAATGCACCACAAATGATGATAGAGTTTTTTTTAACTTGAACATTTTACCTTCTATTCATAACATGGATATGTTAACAAGTTTACTTTCTGGCGAAAAATTATGCGGAAAAGACGTGAAGGCCCCAGCCTTTCATTACCAGTGTGCACCAGGCCTGCTAAAGCACAAATGAAAAATAGTAATTAATTCCCACCGGGAGCGTCCACTCCCAAACGCCCCAAGTTGAGAGAAGATATGGGAAGAGGCGAGCCTGGAGGCGGAAAGGAGCAGGAGCTAAGGCACAATGACTAGCCATCGCTGCGGGGAGGAGGGTGGGGCAACAATGTGAAGTCTGGCGTCCGTTTTAACGAAGAGAGGAATAAACAGGATAAAAGAGGACTATTTATACTTAACTCGCGTAAACAATATGCATAGCAGATTCCCTTGAGGATATACAGAAGTGCGGGAATGAGAAAGTGGGATCTCAACGCAATTAGGGGCATTTGTGCATGAGGACTCCCAGTGAGAATAGGTAAAAGATGTTACCAAAGTCGAATTATTTTTAATTTTCTTTTAGTTTTAATGTTTTATGTCTGCGCTGTCAATTTAAGCTAATACTAATAGCTAATTATACTGTGTGAAATAAGAAACGTGATATTTGTTTCTTGATCCTACACAGTTGAAAATAGAGATGAGATAATATTCAAACAATAATTGTTTAACATCAGTGTATGTTGACAGAGTATTGATTACATTCAATTCTTCTATTAACTACTACACCTGCATTCCTGCTTGCAGTGTGGCTGTTCTCCTTTGCTACTGAGCCTTTCGACCAACAACTGAGTTTGCCACTGGCAAGGTGGGTAAAAGTCTTTCTAAATTTGTTTGTCTGTTATTTTTTACTGTAACCTGTATCCTCTCTATTGGAGAGAATGTTTTCGCGCTAAGTTAAACCTTTTGCATTTTTGTGTAATTCTAAGATAATAGCTGTTTGAAAGAGTCACATTAAAATGCCAAGTCAGTTAAACATTTCAATACCGGGGAAGGATTCAGTTCAATTCAGTTTTTATGAGGTCACTTTCACGTTTAAGCTCACATTATAGTAAAGAATTACATTTGAAGCTACCGTTTTGTCGAAAATTACGGCTTTACCTTGCTCTAAAAGGTATACAGTGCGTTAAAACGCGAAGAGTGTTGAAGTCTCCTTTAACTGTCGCTTAACACTCAGGGTCTCGTTAACCCGTTGTTTTTTTGCTATAATACTAGAATATAGTTCTTTTCAAGTTATTTGTATAAAATCATTTTTTTCGGAATAAAATATTTCTTTTTTAAAGTACTTTTGAGTTGGATCTAGTTAAACGGACGTTAAAAAAACCGGATCAATCTTTCCTAGTCGTATATGCCTAATGTATTCACTCGACATTTTCACCATGTGTGACGACGGGTTTTGTCGCTCTGAACTCTAATAACGGGAAACGGGCGATGAGAGGCCTTTTCGGCTGGAAACTGAATGCGCTTGACTCGACTAAACTGGACTGAAAGGGGATAGCTCAGAGCAACGTCGCTTGCTACGGGAAAGGAACTCGTCACTGGTTCCAAAATACCGTCGGATCTGCTAACAACTAGAACAGGACACAACAACTTGGACTTCACACGTTTATTCTTCGTCTCCGGCGTAAATCGATTTTACAGCAATAACAACGCTCTATATATACTTAACGAAGTGCATTATTTCAACATACACATTTCAAAAGAACGAAGGCTGAATAAAGTTAACTTACAACACAAAGGTAAAGTAAATACGTTCAGCTGGCGAGTTTGTAGGTACAGCTAAATAAAATTCAATTAGAGGTGTTTTAAACTAAAAACAAGATTGAATAGAGTCGGTTTATTTGAAATCGTAAACTAACCAAACTCCATTACGAACAAAAACTAAAACAAAAGAATACATCTGTCGAATGTATATTCAACCTAGAAAGCTGCCTAAACTCGAATGTTTTCGGTAATGGAAAAACGAAAATTGAAATTAACTTCTCTTTTATATTTTTCTCTTGAATACAACCCTTGGTAAACACAGACAACTACGCGCGCGGTTATTTACTCAAGCACAAAAGCTATTCACTTAATGTGTCAGAACTGCTGTTTACTTACACAACTTATATTTGCATAGTTTTCGGCGAAGCAATTGAGTACAGAAGTCGTATTTTTGAAACAACAAATTCTCACTAATATCTTTATATTTCCCTTAAAACTTAACCCATACATGCCCACTTAATATTTTAACTGATTTCCGACAATTTTCCCCTTACATTCCCCCGACCTTAATCACGAGCTCTCCTGAGCGAGAAAGAAAATAAAACGGTGTGGTGGTCAGAGTACAACAGAGAAACTTTATTTATGACCCTAAGTTAACGGAAGTGATAAGAGACGCAATAAAAGTTACAATGACAATGTTGAAAACGACAAGGTATTAAAGTTCAGTTACTACAATTCAGGTCAAGAAATTCCTTGGTCCGCCAGCCTTTTGGCAAATTCATTAGCCTTGAAGCTTGTTGGTATGGGGCGATGGCGCATCTCTGGAGCCAATTGTGTGAATGGGGGACAGTGTAAGTCCTCTAGATTCTTGATGGTCACGCTCATTCCTGCGGGAGCCATTGTAGTGACGGCTTGTTTCAGAAAGTCGACTTTCTGTGCGCCTTTGGTGAAAATAAGAAGGCTGTCTGGAATCGGCAGAGAATGGCGGATCTGGAAAAGTTCAAACAGGATCTGATCGACGGTGTGCAAAAATACTTGAGGGAACAAGTCCAAGGGTATGCCTGGGCCGGACAACGGAAGGCCATGCACAAACGTTGCTTGGTGATAATACGTGGACAAATTTTCGACTGGACGTGCCGCGAGTCCGCTAGTATTGAATTGCCAGGACTCGGAAAATTCTAAACGGTCACATGCAAAAGCCAGGCACTTCGGGGTAAAAGGCTCGGGACCGTGTTGGAAGCCGTCGAGTTCAGCAACAATAATAAGAGGACTGGCCATTTCGTCAACTGAAACGCGAGCTAAGATAGCTGAAAACTGTCATGGAGAACTGGGAGGGTCGCGTTTTATAGCAACGGTGTGAAAAAGAAACCATTACGTACTGAATAGATGGATAGAGCTGAGAAAGGGGTGCAGCAGCTGGTATGACAAACCAGCAAGATTTGGGCAAGCGTGCCTGGTTTTAACACATAGCGAAAAGAAAAGAAAATGAAAAGTTGGTTGTGCAGCTGAGTTCGGCGAGGAGACAAAAGACCTGACCACGTCCAAGAGAGAGTAATCCAAAACGTCTGTAATTTCCAGTCAACGAAAAAAAAACTCGAAGTTAACAATACATTCCTTCACCAACCCGAGAAAACGAAATCCCACAAATCAAAAGAACAGTGTCTTTGTGGAATCAAGCCCAAATGAAATAACAATAACAAAGAACACAATAGAGGTACAATCTTTTAAGAGCAGCTTGTTAAACAGCCGACGTTGCTGTTGTTGCAGCTGCGCGGGCGCCTGACAATACAAGCTGAGTGGAAGGAATTGGACGATTCCTTAGACAAACGCAATAAAAGACCAACAAAAGAGCCAAATTTAAACAAGTAAGAGCGAGAGAGAAATAAAGGAGAACCGTAGACACGTTATTTCCTGAATCTGTAGAGAAATTATTAATATCGTCGCGAACTGTTTGTAAGCGACGCGCGAGATCGGAGCAGAAACCCATAATTGTTGAAACGTGTAACTCCCTATGATTCGCATTGTACAAAGCGTTTGAACATTCGTTTCCATTAAGTACCATGTTTGGAAAACCACGAGAAAATAATCAACCAATCAAAATTGAAATATTTGGATTAAATTCACAGCGCGCGCTAGCTCGCGCTAAATAGCGTAATCTTGTTTTTAAACAACTTTGGTTAAATGGAGTTAAATTTGGTTAAATTCCTCTGTTTCATCGTCATTTAATGGTCCGGAGAACTTCACTTGGATACTGTTGATGAATTTCTTTAGTTTCTGTGAGTAATTCACGGCGTTTAGGTCGGAATTCAAGTGACTTACCGCAAAAGCGAAAATTTTCTTGCGTGTGTCGTTACGTGTGTAAATCATTGGCGTACAAGCTCCTTGTGTTTCCAAATATGGTACTTGGCAAACTGAATGTTCGAACGCTGTGAACGCGCGTTATACGTTTCAACTCCTTATGAGTTTCTGATCGGAGTCAATAGTGTTATAGGTATCGTTTAAAGACTTAAGCGTACTATGATCAAGAGCCAAAGGAGCAGGAATCTTGAAATTTGGTGTAACAAACATACTGTCGTTGTAAGCAGAGGAAGGATACCACGGAATAAATTGAAACTGACCCTCCGTAAATAAAGGAAAATGGATGGTTATTTTTGAAGAACAACTGCCAAACCCCGTGCTTTGAAAAGGAAAGGAATATTTACACGGGAAGTGATAAACACCCAAGGGTTCTAAATAAACTGTGTGAGACCCTTTGTCTCCTGTTAGAGTTAAATTTCTGCGAATGGTCGAGAGATATCGATATCCACCAAGATTTATCAAAGGCCGTAGCGTAGGACATCGAGGCAAACGGACATGAGAGTGTTGAAACGAAAGTTCTGAATCAGGAACCCATTTTAACCCTAACCAACTCGGGTCTTCAACAGTAGAGAGCACATTCTTAGGGCACAAAATTGTATTCTCGCCGTGAAAGCATTGTTCCAATTCAGCCTTTGTAACCACATATCTTTTATCCTCGCACGTCAACAACAAAAGATCCGGGCGAGTTATTGACCTACCAAAACAAACGTTATCAACCTGATATGAAATCGGCAGCAGCTGTTCTAAAGAACACAGCGCACTAACACCATCAATTTCCGGCAATGTAAACACCAAGTGAATTTGCATAATGCGTGATTTCGCAATTTGAAAATCCATTACCGGTTCAACCATTAAATCAAAACCATTTCGCAGAGCAGCGAGAGTAGGTGACAGAGAAGAGAACTGAGAAAGTTCTAAATCAGCCGTCAGAAATCGCGGAATATCACTGAAACCAACAAGTGTTTTCTTAGATAAATGCGTAAGCTGTCGAAACAAGTCATCAATTTCTACAAGACGTAACAATGCGCTGAGGGCTTTGTTTACTTCCATTGAATAAAGGGAAAGAAATTCTTGATTAAGATTAAAATGCCAGTATTCTTGTTTTAAGTAGGTATTATAGCGAGTTTTCCAATCTTGAAAGGTACCCGCCATTGCCCGTAAGGAGTTAATTACTTGACCTACTTTAGAATTTAAAAGATCAGTGGTCTTAATTAAATAAGTAACTTTACCATTTACAAGCCTCGTGAGCTGGTGCGACTCACTCATACTATCTGTGAAACCTCGCAGAGCAGAAAAGAGACCAGAAAGACCAGGAGAATCATCACAGTGCCCTCCAAAAGTTTTATACAAAAAGCGCGGAATACCAGCGAGCCACATATGACAAAAGAAACTTGATCGTTTTGTCCGCTCACTTAACCACGCTCGCTCGTGCGGAGAACGAACCTGACAAGCGCTAACAGCCCAGCGCTTACAATCCTGAAGCGAACTAGCATAGTGCCGTACAGGGCAATCTAGCCTGAAGTAAGACCAGAAACATAACCATAGAAACGCCTCAAATAACTATCACACTCCAACAAATCAGTCACTCCGTGTAGAGATAATAGGCGATTTGTGGTACGTTGAATATCACGAATAGAGGCTAATACTTGGTCATAAAATTTGGCCAAAACAGGATCGCAAGTAGAATTTAAAATCGGCGAGGGACCCCGAGATGCCGTGGGTAACGACATATGAATGCTGACTAGTTTTGTTTCGCTGTATAACACCAACGGGTTTGAATTAGTTGCGATCATCATAGAAACGGTTACGAAATTTACGATTCTGCCCGTAGCATCGTACTCATTTTGAGGACGTCCGCTAACAAAAATAATTAGACTACATAGCTGTCAGGAAATCCGACCCACTTTATAAGGAATTGAGGGTGCCCATTACGGACACGATGGCGAACAATCCTTTCCACCTGATAGACATCGCCACTGTCTGCAGCCGTAACTCCGTCGTCAGAATCTTCCTCGTCAGAGATAGCGCTAAGCTGCGAGGGATGTCGGTTACGCCGTCGAGGGCGGACTGGACTCCTGGATTCGAGGACTGGCGGAGTGGGAGGACTCCAGATTAACCGATGAGTCCGAAAAGTCAGAAATATGACTGGTACGGACTGGACTTGCGGAATCGAGGTCAGGCGGAGTGGAACAATTAGGATCTGGTTGTGCTAGGTCAACCTGTGATTCTGAGGAGTCGGGGGCAGCTCCGGCTTCTACATCTATGGGCGAAGAACAATGAGGCTCATCTTGAGCGGACGAGAAGCTATCAGGAGGCAGATCCTTGTCATCAAGGAATGGTTCGTCAAGTTCAGTTATCGGCTCACGAGTTGGCGTGTCTGCAGGATCCACGTAACGCTTCATTCTTGTTACGTGTACTGTTGCGGAAACACAATGGTTATCCACGGCACGCAGGACACAGTGGACTGGGGATAAAAACTCAACAATGCGGTAAGGACCGTGCCAGTTGTGGGCAAGTTTCTTGGACAATCCTCTACTCTTCCGTGGCGTGTAAACCCACACTCTTTCTCCCAATTGAAATTTCGTCGGCTCTGAGAAACGGTCATGCAAATCCTTCATTCTTTGTTGGGCTCTTTGGGTATTTTCAGCAGCGATCCGTCGAGCTATCTCGATATTTTCAACGACACGGGCTCTGTGTTCTGCCACTAAAGCTGACATTTCTCTTGGAGGTAGCAAGGCTGGGTCACATGGAAGGGCAGCATCTCTCCCATACATCATGAAGAACGGACTTTCTCCCAGAACCTCTGATGGGGCTGTGCGATATGCAAACTGGATGGCGTTCAAATGTTGATCCCAGTTGCGCTGATTCGCATCGACATACAAGGAAATACATTTAGCCAAGGTATGGTTAAAACGCTCGACCAAACCGTCTGTCTGAAGCCTGTAACTGGTTGTAAAAATCTTATGAGTGTTGATGACCAAGCATACTTCTTTAACCAGGCTTGAGAGAAAGTTGGAGCCACGATCTGAAAGTAACGTACGTGGGGCACCATGGCGAGGCATGATCTCATTGACCAACTGATTGGCAATAGTTACTGCTTCAATGTTGGGAACTGCAAAAACATTCTACCCATCTGGTGCAATAGTCCGTCCAGACGACAATGTAACGGTTTTTGGCTGTAGATTCGACAAATGGTCCGAGGCAGTCAACCGCCCAGCGTTCTCCGAGGCCGGCTATGGGAAGTGGTAGAAGGGGGGTAGTCTGGCGATGCTTTGGGCTTTTCCTTATAGAACAGGATTCACAGCTAAGGACATAGTGCTGAACGTCCATGTACATCTTAGGCCAAAAATACCTGTCACGAAGCTTTGCGTAAGTCTTGTTGACGCCCAGGTGTCCGGAAAAAGGAATGTCGTGCACCTGCAGTAAGACCTCATGACGTAAGGCCGTTGGTATAACTAGCTGCGATTTGGGTGTAGGCGCTCGCCGTTTCCCTGGGAACCAGATGTGACATAAAAGGCCAGTTGGGTCAAGGTAGTACTGCTCAATGGTATAAAGAAGCGTCCGGGCTGCTTTGTTATCTGATGGGAGCTCTTCCCACTCCAAGTAATCAATAATGTCTGCCAGAAAGGGGTCTTGGCGTTGGAGCTTCTTTATCTTGTCTGCTTGCTCCCCAGGGAAGTCAAGAGCGGCGACGACAGGCTCATATGGACGTCGTGACAAGGCATCTGCGTTCCCATTACTTAGTCCCGCTCGATGAATAATCTCGAAGTCGTATTGTTGCAAGAGCAAAGCCCATCGTGCTAACCGGCCACTTGGGTCCTTTAACTGTATCAGCCAACGGACGGCACTGTGGCCTGTGAAGACCTTAAAGTGAACCCCATAAAGGTAGTTCCGGAAGTGACGTATCCCGGAAATCAACGCCAAAGCTTCTCTCTCGGTTACACTGTAGTTCTTCTCTGCGGGAAGGAGTTTCCTACCGGCGTATCCTATGACTACTTCACGACCGTTTTGAATCTGTCCGAGAATGTATCCGAGACCTTCGTCACTTGCATCTGTGGCTAGGGTGAATTCAACTGTAAAGTCTGGGTATACTAGAATAGGGGCTTGCGTTAATGCTTCCTTCAATCTCTCAAAGGCAACCTGGCAGTCGTCATTCCACTGGAACTTGAGACCCTTTTTAGTAAGATTGTGGAGGGGCCCGGCGATATTGGCGAAATCTTTCACGAACTTCCTATAATAGTTGGCAAGGCCAAGGAAGGCACGGACCTCTTTGACTGTACGTGGAACTGGATATTCTTTGATAGCGCAAATCTTCTCAGGATCTGGGCGTATTCCTTCCTTGGAAATCACGTGACCCAAGTACTTGACCTTTCTCTGACCAAAATAACATTTCTTTGGCTTCAACTTGAGACCAGCTTCCCGGAAACGCTCGAACACCATGCGTAACACACGCAAAACACACTCCATAAACCGCTGGAAACAACTAGGAGCGTTGGTCAATCCAAATGTCATCACGTTAAATTCAAATATGCCTTCGTGGGTAACAAAGGCGGTCTTTTCGCGGCTAGCCTCCTCTAATTCAATTTGCCAGTAGCCACTTAGGAGATCCATGCTTGAAAAGTACTGGGTTCCAGTCAGCGCGTCCAGTGTATCGGCTATCCTCGGTAGTGGGTAAGAATCTTTCTTGGTTACGCTGTTAACCTTCCGTAGGTCACAGCAAAATCGATCGCTGCCATCAGGCTTTTTGATTAGGACAACAGGACTACTCCAGGCACTGGTAGACTTTTTTTTATTTTTTTTTTATTTTTTATTTTTATTTTTTTTAGGCAAAAAAAAGGCACTGGTAGATGGCCGTATGATTCCTTGCTCTAACATGGAATCAATACACTGTTCAATTCTCTCCTTCTGTGCAGCTGGTGCACAATATGCGCGTTGTTGGATTGGAGGATGATCCCCTGTATCAATATGATGCTGAACCCAATTTGTGCGTTCCAATTCACCGGGAGTCAAGGCAAAGATGACACGATACTCATTGAGGAGACTCTGCAAGGCGGCCTTCTCTTCGTCCGTCAAATCAGCATCAGATAGGTCTACCAGAACATTTTCAGTTTCCTGGGAGGACTGTTGGGGTTCGCAAGGTCGTGTTTCTAGGCTTAGGACTTGAACTTGATCATCAGTGAGCGTGAAGTTCCCCAAGGTGGCTCCGCGATAAAGGGTAACTGGCTTGCGTGTGGGATTGATCAATCTAAATGGTACTGTATGGTCGGCAGAAAGGGTCACCAACGCAGCTGCCCCTTGTAGTTGGTATCTGTCAATGAGTCGCGGTGAAGCTTCCAGGAAGCCGACAACCCCAGGAGGGAAGTTTGTATCCAAACAAGCTGGAACGATAGTTTCTGAGCGTGGCGGAATAACACAAGTGGACCATGCTCGCACTGAACACTCCATGTCTGAACCGGGCTTGCGTTCTAGTTTCAAGGTGCTATTCTTCAAATCAATCACTGCTTCATTAGCACGTAAGAAATCTCGTCCAAGGACAGCTTCATAAGTAAGATTCTTCACGACGTGAAATTCACAGGGATAATTGCCTCCAGCTATTCCCAGGGAAACCTTCACTGTCCCTAAAATCGGTAAAACCTGACCACTTACGGTTTTCACCTCACTGGAGCCGCTTCTACAGAGGACTGGAACCTGGTCAGCATATAGCTTGCACAAAAAGTCCTCATCCATCACTGAAATTCCTGCACCAGTATCAACCAGAAGTTTAATAACACGACCATTTAGCCAGGCCGACACTGTAAGATCTCGAGGGTTGGATCGGAAAACCTCGTCTTGCTTCTGGGTTGTTGGCTGGTTCACAGACTGTCTAGAGACTGGGGCTATGTGCGAATTGAACTCATCCTGGATGGATGTAACAGGTACATCACTGGTCTTGCATCCAGAAGTAAGTTGGGAAGGCTCCGCTGAAGTCGGGACCAAATTACTTTGGCTTGTAGGTTCTTGGAGAAAATCCATCGTAGGGTTTTCCTCAATGGGAAGCTGTCTGTTAGCTGTTCCAGGAACGAGGGAAGGCGAATCGCTATCTTCCTTGTCAGGCAGGATGTGGCCGCTGGCACTAGCACTGCTACTGGTGTTTGCATTAGAAACGTTTGGTAACATCGGTTCAGCTGTCTGGGGCAATGGCTCAGGGGTTTGCTGTTGAATAATATCAGTGGGCTTGTTTATCTTTGGGATGTCAGAGGTGGACTGGGTAGGCTTGAATGAACCGACTGGTTGTATGTCAGAGGCAAGCTGCTCGGTGGATTTGACGGACTGAATTCTTTTTCCAGACTGACTGCTTGTAGGAATTTGCATCACTTTTGGTTTACTATTTGTCGACCGAGCTGAGTGGACTTCTGAGGATACAGGGTACTCGTGCTGGGACTGAAATTGCTCGATAGCATGAAGAATAGGATTCAGTGGATTTCCAGCATCGCTGAAATTTGTGGCCGAAGAACCTTGATAACAGTACTGTGGCTCTTGGATGGATTCGCTCGGTTAAGGACTAGGTCGAGGCTGGGTGTCATGACTAGGAGAGTGTACCATAGTGCTTCTGTTGTCAAGTGACAAAGGAATTCTCTGATCTTGTGGGTTTCTTGAAGTTATTGGTTGTTTCTTTGAAAACTGTACAACGTCACGATAGAGTATCTGGTCGTTCTCTTGGACTGACTTCAGGTTCTTCACTAACGCGTCGTTGGGTTTCTACGGCGGAGGAAACTAACACCTCTTGGTCTGAAGACTGTTGCAATTGGGCAATAAACCCACCGTCATATGAGCCTTCATCAAGTGCCGCTAAACGTTGCTCTCTGCGAGAGGGTTGGGAATAATTTCGATAACTATCTCGCGACTGGTTATAATTTGAATTTGGCGGATAACTTGATTGACGCTGCTGACGTTGCGGTTGAACGTTTCTTTTTTCAGGGCAGCTTGTTTGCAGGTGGCCAGCTCGACCACAATGAAAACATACTGGGCGGCCATCGCGGGTTCTCTCTCTGGGTTGTTCAGTACGGGGAGTCTGAGTCCGTCTAGCTAACCCACGTATTCTAGCGTCTGTTTCTCGGCTTAGTTGTTCAATCATCTCCTTTAATTCCTGTTTTTCATTTCTCATTCCACTCGTGTTGCCAGTGTTTCCGCTGAAGGTATTATTAAGAGCGGCGACTGCTGCTGGTCTGCTTGCTGGTACCCTGGATATGCTTACATCTGCGGAGTTTCCAACGAGTCGTTGATCGAGATCTTGCTTCATACTAAGAAGGCTGTCTTGTATTCGTCTCATCTCTTTGAGAAGTATACCAGACTCTGGGTTCTCGGCTGAGTAGGCTGCTAAGGCTGTATCAAAGTAAAAATTGTAAAAAGGTATTAAAGTGCCAAAAAGTTGTTTAAATACCAGACGTTTCGGGCTTCGCCCTTCATCAGTGGTAATAATAACGTTGTCTTCTATCTTGCTACGGCTGTATCTTGTTGTTGCCTTGTGGCTGCCTTTACGAGCTCATCGAGTCTGTCTTGCAGTAGTGATGGTGACTAGTTCAAATAAGCCACGTTTGTTGGCGAAAGGTCCTTGGCAGTGGAGGCTTCAGGATTGGCTAGCTTTCCCAGGAGGCAGTTAGTTCTGCAAGGACAGTGTTATTTCTGTCTATAACACTCAAAAGCTTCTTGTCTTCGGAATTTGGCGTCTGGGAACTGGGTTTGTTGGCAAGTAAGGTCAAGGCTTGTGATAATAGCTGGGTTGGTGTTTGGTTTTCAGGAGCGCTAGTGCTACTCATCGTTGTCTCCACGGAGCATGCCAATCGTGCCATTTCCTCTGCTTCTCGGAAGGTTTTCGGCTGCCTTAACAACACGGTTTTGCGAACATCAGGCCGCAATGCTTGGAAGAAATATCGCATCTTATCTGCATCTGAAATGTTTAACCTACGGAACGTGTTCGTCAGATCGGTTAAATAAGTATCCAACAGTCCTTTCGGGCCTTGCTGACGAGTGCAAAAAGCTTGCCAGATAATCCAACTCTGGTTATTATTCGCAAATCTCTCTCTCAGCAAATTGCTTAGTTCTGCATACGTTGACTTCTGTTCAAGAGGCAAGGAGTAGTAAAAATTTTCAGCAGGTCCAGCTAAATTCGTTACTAACTCCGCCTGTGCTGTTTGGCTGGCCAGGTCAATTCGGCGAAGCGTTAGGTAATTTTCTATTTTATCCAGCCATCGGTTAATATCTTCGGAGTGATATCCATGGAAAGGCGGAGATCTTCGTGTGTTGACTGTTTCTGGAAGAGGGGTTTGCTCTAAGGCGCTGGCGGTTTGCTGGTGCTGCAAATTTAACTGGCGTTGTAGAATAGCCATCTGATCCTGTATTTCTCTCAATGCCGCTTCTTCCATGGTGGCTGATTCAATAATTTGATCCCCTTTATGTGCTCTGATTTCTTTTCCGTATTCTATGTTTCTTTCTTTTAAAGTTTGAGTTATCTTCCTCGAATTCGCTACTTTCTGGATCTTCCCGCTCACTGTCTGATTCGTCACTGGAAACAGATTCGCTGCGAGTTCTTGTTTTGTTTTGTTTTGACTTTACGCGTCCTATCACTTGTTGGTGAACACTTGGTTGTGGATTACCTATCGGGTTTCTTTGGTCAGCGAAGCTTGTTTCTGGGCGTTGGATTGATCTGTTTGGTTCTTCTTCGCTGGATCCAGTGGTTTCACTGCTAGCGTCGTCGCTATCAGGGCGTGAATTCAAACCACTTCTTCGGGGCGGAACTAAATTGTAAAGGTCCGCTAGAGTACCTTCCAAGATTTGCCGATTCTTCACTCCCGCTGTCCTCAGAATCGCCACTATCGTCTTCTTGCGGGGCCGTATGGGATGAACTGGGTAAAATGAGACGGCTGGGACTGCTAAAAGTGATCGGCTGGAAGTCTTCAGGACGCTCCTCCAGGTAAATCGGCGACCCTTGAGCGATTTCTTCTTCAACGAGACCACCACCTTGCTCTATGCTAATGTCTAAAGATTCTCGCTGTGTTGTGTTGGCTTGTTCGGAACTGGAAAAGGCTGTCGATCTTCGTTGGGAATTCTCAGGCTTTAATTCACTGCGATAAACTTCGGGTGATAAACTAAAGAGGTCACTGTAGCTTAAGGCAAACGGCAGTTTTTTGAAAGTTCACAATTCTCTTCTTCGGATAAATCGCACTGAACGCTTGTGTTAACCTTAGAAACTCCGGGTCTTTTATATACGTATAATTTCTTACGTCTACCTCTTAGATTGTAGCTATGTATTTTCTTTGAAATGACTTTCTTAACGGACTTCATAAATTAGAACTGAATTGTACTTTGCTTACTCACGTACTTGGGCGTCCCTGTCTTTTGTACTCGGCGCTCCAAGGGATTTACATATCGTGTGTTCCCACCACTGAACTTGTCGGAGTTTCTTCGTTCTCGCTTGTCCACAGATATTCCAGTTGAAGCTACACTGATTCTCCTAACCACTGTGACGACGGGTTTTGTCGCTCTAAACTCTAATAACGGCAAACATGCGATGAGAGGCCTTTTCGGCTGGAAACTGAATGCGCTTGACTCGACTACACTGGACTGAAAGGGGATAGCTCAGAGCAACCTCGCTTGCCACGGGAAAGGAACTCGTTACTGGTTCCAAGGTACAGTCGGATCTGCTAACAACCGGAACAGGACACAAGAACTTGGACTTCACACGTTTATTCTTCGTCTCCGCCATAAATCGATTTTACAGCAATAACAACGCTATATATATACTTAACGAAGTGCATTATTTCAACATACACATTTCAAAAGAACGAAGGCTGAATAAAGTTAACTTACAACACAAAGGTAAAGTAAATACGTTCAGCTGGCGAGTTTGTAGGTACAGCTAAATAAAATTCAATTAGAGGTGTTTTAAACTAAAAACAAGATTGAATAGAGTCGGTTTATTTGAAATCGTAAACTAACCAAACTCCATTACGAACAAAAACTAAAACAAAACAATACATCTGTCGAATGTATATTCAACCTAGAAAGCTGCCTAAACTCGAATTGTTTTTGGTAATGGAAAAACGAAAATTGAAATTAACTTCTCTTTTTTATTTTTCTCTTGAATACAACCCAACTACACGCGCGGTTATTTACTCCAGCACAAAAGCTATTCACTTAATGTGTCAGAACTGCTGTTTACTTACACAACTTATATTTGCATAGTTTTCGGCGAAGCAATTGAGTACAGAAGTCCTATTTTTGAAACAACAAATTCCCACTAATATCTTTATATTTCTCTTAAAACTTAACCCATACATGTCCACTTTATATTTTAACTGATTTCCGACAATTTTCCCCTGACACATGGTTGTGGATAAAACCGTGACGTCTCTCAAGAAGAACCTGTAGTAAAACCAATAATTTCTACGAATAGCAATGTCGACAGGAAATTCTTGATATTGATTTCACATTATGATCTTATCAGGACCGAAAGTGAAGTTCGTGGATAAATAAATGAAAGTTGCATCAAGTATCTGTCTCTGAAAATTATATATTTTATTTAAATTGTATCAACGTTTGGCAATGAGATGGATTCCAGTTTTTTTTTTCTTAAATTTAAAGTTTTAAGTTGAAATTTCTTTTGAAATTCGTCAAGAAATTCGCTTTTAGCGCGGCCTTGGAATATCGACAAGCGATCCTTTTGTACCAAAAACAAGAAACATACACGACGGTGTAACAAATGTTATACTGTAATTAGTATAGGTAATCACATGATTTCGAGTGCAATTTGGGATAAATCAACACGAGTAAATTTTTCAAATCAAAGGCTAACCAAAATGTAGGAGCCCGTAGGACGAGTGCAATTTGTGGTCTTTGAAAAATTTACGAGTGCTGATTTATCCCAAATTGCACGAGAAAAGTCATGTGATTACTTGTTAATAATACACATACAAAAATTTCTCTACAAGTGGACGACAAACAACAGCAAACATGGTGTGGTCAGTCGCTTACCTTTCCGAATCATTGTTAAAACATTACGGAGTTGCCAAGCTTTGTAAATCCAAATACTGCTACGGAATTTTAAAGCTCTCTGTCATGCATTATCAGGTGCTTTTATCCTCATTCAGTTACATGGGAATGAGCTGAAATGTGCGACTTCTTTACGAGCTGTCGCGAAAGAAAATCCTCGATTGGTAGCCTTCACTAGTTTCGTAGAGCCTCTTTTCAGTGTCTTTTGTGCTGCTCAAACGTCCAGTTGCTAGTATATTAGTTTAAACACTGATAATTTTCGTTAAATCGGTCTAACTTTGCATTAATTGATGTTTTTGTTCTCTCCAAACCCTCCGACAGCGGCCGCCATTTTGTTTGGCGCGCTTTTGCGCAGGACCCATGTTGATAGCAGTTTTTATAACTGAAATGGTCATCCTGCATAAATATGTTTTTATTATTATTATTATTATTATTATTATTATTATTATTATTATTATTATTTCCTGTCAATCAACTTAATTTCAACTTTCTGCACTCAATTTCATCTTTTTGCACTCGATTTCAACTTTCTGCACTGTTTGGGATCGGTTGACGTGCTCTCAGCCAATGAGCTTGCTGAAATTTTTGCATGTGTATTATTAGCCACGATAATGATGAGGAATAGACAAGAGAAGCTTCAGGGTCCCAAAGGGGGCGGGGAGGGGGGGGGGTCGCCGGAGCCTTGGAACCCTAGATTTTTTGCTGTGGAGCCCGGAGCCCGTTCATTTCTCCGCATGGAGCCCTGATCATTTCTAGCTGCAGATCCCGGAGCCTTGAAAGTTTTGCTGTGGAGCCCGGAGCCTAAATATTAAAATCCAACCATTTTTAGTTGCCAGTCTTCATTGCTTTTGTTTGGAGAATGCTAGTAAATGGAATCTAGAGAGGGAAAAGTGCAACAGATAAAAGAATTGAAAATTTTCTTCGGTTGCATCGCATTTGAAGAAAACTGATTTCTGTTCGCTCGCTATTGTTAAGAGCTGTTATGTTATGAGTTGCGAAGTGTGTGCTGATGTACAGTTATGAGGATGTAGGCATGCGTGCAGGCGCCCATCTAGGAATAAAGTTGACCGATTTACAACAAAACGAGGGTCGGGGCATGCTTCCCCGGAAAATTTTTTGATTCTAACTTCCTTAAGTCCCCTTTCCTGGATTTTGGAGTCATTTTGACATAATATCTGATAGTTCCATTCTCCTTGGATGAAGCCTTGCAAAACGCAGATTATTTCGTCAATGTCAATGTCTGTTTTGTAGTGGATAGGAAAATTCTGACCGATTTCCGTAAAACGATGGAAACCGGTGTGCATCCGCGCCTGGTGTGCAATGTATTTGGTATAAATAGTAGGCACTGCTATTTTGTATGCGAGTCAGTACTCGGGTCGTTACACGTTCAGTCAGATCAGGCATTTTACTTAGGTTTGTTTCATCAGTTTGTTTTGGTTAATTTAGTCCGTTTCGTTGTCAACTTTATGAGAGCTATTTAGTTTATTGATTGCTTAATTCCCTTAGTTGCCTAGTATACAGTAGTTTAGCAGGTCTTTTTGTTTTTGGCCCCGTAGGAAGGGCGGAGTTTTGAGCTTTGGTTTTTACCCAGGTTTCCTACATTTTTCCTGTTCAGTTGCGGGTTTTGTAAGTACGGCGGAATACACCAGAATTTATCACATTCGCTGTTGTGTCATGATTGATTACTTTGAGGGGTGGTAGATTTTTAAGAGTTCGTTCGAAGCAACCCAAGTGCTTCGCCTTTGGTGAAGGCTTTACTGACCCCTGGTGGGTGGCAGGAAGAGAAATGCGTGTGTTAAAATGTATCTGTGTTAAAATGTATCTGTATAAGTTCACACGTCAAAGATAGATGTGTCTTGAAATCTATCGCCTTTGAAAACACAAGTATCCAAGAAAATGGTTTCTTTGCCTGATATTTCAGCCTTGGGTAAGGCTGCTGGCAACGAGCAAAGTCGGCAAACGGCAGCAAGAATGGCCATGTGACCATTGTTTTTGCGCCATTGATCAGATTAATTACGTTTACGGTTAACCCTTGTAAAGAAAGACAAAAGAAAGATGGAAAAACAGTTGAATTTTAAATTCCATTAATTCCCTGATTTCATTTTGGGTGAAAATTGGGACTACAGTCTACTAGTCGACAGTGGAGCCCGGTGCCTTTAAGTATCCGCTATGGGGCACTGGAGCCCCAAGGTTTTGGCCTCGGAGCCCTGGAGCCCCGCTTTTTTAGGCCCGGAGCCCTGGAACCCTAAACCCCTTTGGGACCCTGAAGCTTAGCGCAAGTAACTAAGAAAAAGAAACTTTGCTCTTAGACTATTGTGAAATAGAGGCTGTAGTATTATCGCTTTTTAATTTGCAGTGCGACTATTCTGCATCAACACTGAGACCACATCACGAGCCTATCGCCGGACAAGGTTGGTTGAAGACTTTTTAAATTTATATTTTTAGTTGATTATTTTTCTGCAGGTGTATTTTCCCTTTCGGGAAGAAAATGTCCAATGCTATATAACAAATGCTCTTTGATAGAAATATTTGAGATAACATGCAATCATCTGGACATTTCAACACCGAAGGAGATCAGTTCCAAGTCAATTTAAGTGTTACAGTTCTTTATTTTTCCACCATTGCGCCATTTTACCATATTAGGTCACGAGAACGCGCAAAATACGCACGTACACTGTAGAACCGGGCAAAATACGGACGGAAAGCGGAGCAACAAAATGGCCGGACTGAACCACCCAAACTTTGACTAATAATCCAACTCACAAAATATCCGCGCGTATTATAGGTAAAACCATTGAATAAGGTGTATGTAGTTGATAGCGCTTCCACGAATTTAGCTCACATTAACAAATTACAACCACTTTTAGACATTAAAGGTGTGTTCGACTACTTAAAATCCAGCTAATTTTTTTATTTGACGTGAAATTAATACATTAACGTTAATCGAAAAATTCAATTTGACTACGTTATAAAAAGTGCAATATTCGTAAACCCAACAGGAAGAAAATAATCTCGAGTCTCTGTTGTCCCGTTGGCTAGACAAATAAATATTTATGTAGTTTTTTAATATGAAAATGGAGAGGCAGCTGAAACAAGGTTTTGTGTGTTAAAGAGCTGTAGAATTAAATTATTTGTTAAATTAAACATTAGAATTAAATTTAGGTCAGTTTAACTCTTGCTTCTCTCGATATACAATTTTTATGATGTAGGTCTCAATTAATGTAAACTAATCAGTACCGAGAAACAAAATAGTGAATCAGGGAAAGTCAGTGGCGCCAAGCTAACTGCTGCTTTCGAAGAGCGAGCATTTTCAGTAATAAGAAGCTGAAATTATTTATTTCGCCGGCGTTGAATTTTTGTTATTGCTTTGGGCGTGTTGTTTTCCTAGGTATTATCTGAAATTTTCATAAGCATCAATGTTCTAGGGAAAAAAAGGTTTTTTTCAAATGTGCTTAGATCAGCAAGAAAAAACGAAAAAGAAAAAACGAAAAAAGTCATTTAATCAATTTTCAATTCATTGCTTTTACAGTGGAGTTAAGTTTACCAACAGCTGAAATTGAAACTACAACAATAAGAAGCCAATAATTATTTTAATATCTGCATAGCAAGTTAAAGAGGCCACTCACCAAGGTAACCTGAAGATTTTTTACACTTTTTTTCTGATAATATTTTTTTTATTAATATCACTATCTCCTCTGGAGAAATCATTGTCCATTCTATGTTTTTATGTCCAATGCTACCATAGTCACTCTTTCAGAAAGCATCATAAGTAAAGGAAAAGTCACTTAAAACATTAACAAATAAACCAGTTGTTTTTGCGCAGCAAATTCAGACGCCGCAGTTGTGTACATTTCAACAACCTGCGGTACGTTCTGTTGCGGTGGGAAAAAGTTTCTTTTGTTGATGAGATGTTAACTGTGTAATTTTACATGTTGTGTGCTACGATTATTGTTGTTTCAGAAAAACACAACATCTAAATGAAAATTCAACAAAAATATTTCAATACCAAGGAAAATGTCATGAAGTGATCGCTAAGTGTTTTGTGGGAGACTGTCCATCGATTTAGAATTTGTGTTTAACAAATTTACCCTTCGATACGTTTTAATCTATCTAAGAAAAGTCTTGCGAATAAATAACTACGTGTTTGCTTCTTTGGCATAGTTTTTTTTCACACTATTGCTTCAGTATGTGCTTTAACAAGAAAATTCACCAAAGAGGTTAAACAGTTCTTTAATGTTATAAATAAAGGCTTGAATGAATAATTTTCCTGGGTAAAATGTGACGGCAACCTCGTTTGTGTTAAGAACGTTTCGAACAAAGATATATAAACATCGTAAATGCTAAAGTAGTTCAGATAACGGTGTCTTCCGAAGGTCAATAAAATGAGCGAAATCAATTCATGGGCTGCGTGGCACTTGTATAGATAGTTTTAAAGAAATAAAAAGTAATTAAAAGTGCCAAAAAATATTCTTTTAAAGTTCCAAACGTTTCGGGCATTGCCCATCCTCGGAGACCCAGGGGCAGTTAGTCGGGGCGAAACGAAGTAAACCGGGCAGAAATCGTAGCGCAAAAGTTTTCTATAAAAGTAAAGAGCCCCTGGGAAACGAGTCTCTCCAGACCATTTCCAAGCCTTTGTGCGAATGTTGGCTCCTGATTGAGCAAAATACATCCTTTGTATTATTTTGCCCAAACGGCGAACAGTAACTTCAGAGTCACTGGGTCTCCGAGGATGGGCATTGCTCTTCATCAGTGGAATTATGGACATAATTCCACTGATGAAGGGCATGCCCGAAACGTTTAGAACTTTAAAATAATATATTTTGGCACTTTTAATTACTTTTTATTTCTTCCGAAGGTCTCCTGTCGAGTAATCATTAAATACACAGAATATGTGTTTATTTTCGAATCCACAAGATATGCCGATGACTTTCATTTTGCACCGAAAGTTCATCGTTTGGAGGCTAAGCACAGCCGGTAAATAGTCACAAATTCAGTCACGTAGACCCTGTTTGAGAAAATAGAAATAACAGTGCTGTTTGATAAAGTTGGATAAAAAGCTGATTTACGATGACTTGGGCAGCGTACTTCGGTTGGTTGAGTTTTTGTTGTTATTGTACTACACTGGTAGTCACCAGATAGTGTCAAATTTTAAGATGAAACGACGAAAAGACATGGACCAGTATGATAAAAAAAGTTAAGAAAAAGTAAAATGATTAACTTTTAAGTTTTCTCTGTATAAATGCTTATTCATTTATTATTTGCTTAAGTTTAAAGGTAACCATTACAATTTAAGGGATGGTCTCTGTAAAAGCAGTCTGGTCTATCATGCTTAAAAAATAGATTTCGCTTATTTCTTGTGTGTTGCAAGACTTTCATGTACTTATATTAAACCCACAATCCGCTTGACCAGACCATTTATTTTTTTTCGAGTTTTTAAGGATTTTCGGTTTGCCCGAACGAGCGCTCGTAACGACCAATGTCAGGGCTTAAATTTACCACAACTTTCAAGATAAATTAAACAAAAACGAATAACTTCTGTACCAAACGAACACGAAGGGTCGAATCCGATAGGGGGCGAACACGGCGGATACCAAGTGTGTGATAGGGGTGTCGTATTCATTCATTGCAGTTGTGGAGCGCAACCTCAACACCATGGTGCAGCCAGTAGAGAAAGAAAACTGACCATGACATTGTTGTTCGTGACTGTCGTATCTCTGTTGTTGTACCTACCACTTGTTATATGCAATTTTCTCGATTTGACAATTGACGTTTTTACTTCAATGTCCATTGTAATGTTTGTTTGGTTGGATCGTATTCTGTTTGTTTTATTTTTTGCAAACTCGCTTGTAAATCCTATATTATACGCTATCTACATGCCAGAATACAGATCAGCTGTACTTGCTCTCTTTCGCAGACGACCTCAGCAACAAAGACAAGTTGCAGTTATTCCTCTTCATGACTTGTAATGCGAATAGTATGAAGCTCTATTGACTTCTACTATTTAGCTTTGTGAATTTCAAATGTTGTTATGTCTAAAATTGTAAATAAATGAACACGTCGACGAAAAATAATTACCTTTTTTATGTTTGAAGTTACACATATATAGCCATGTTTTTGCGGCCGAGGCTGAACCAAATGGATTTCTTTGTCATATTTTGAGCCTAAAACGTTCTTAGACATGTTCTTACGTGATATAGTATTTAAGAGAACTGATATCAAAAAACCTGGAGAAGATCATTATTGTGCGCGGTATCATTAAGCTATTTGATATAAACCTGATTGCAATAACGCTGTTGTCGTTGAAAAAGCAAAATGGAAAAAGGCAAATGGAATTAATTAAAAATAGATGAGTAACCAAGGTAAGACATTATTAAAAATGGAAAAGCAATCTCTGGTTAAAAATTTTGTTTAAAAACGAGCTTTCGACTACCAGTCTGTAGTCTTTATTACAAACGATTTGTTAAAAAATTCGTCCGAAGAAACCGCCTCACACTCCTCAAAATACACGTTAATCGACTTATCTAATAACACGATTGAGATCTGTACAGATATAAAGTCGTAAGTTTCCTGTAAATTTATTCAGCTACGATGATTAGGCTAATTAATTCCTATTTGTTTTTTTTGTTTTCATTTTTCTTTCAGAAAATTTCATTCGATAGATATTCACGTTGTTACTAGTTAATTTTAGCTCGATGTAGAACTAATTAAAAATGCTTTACTTCTCAGTTTAATGTTGGGTGTGTTCTTAGCATGTTATTAAAATTTGCCTTCGCACACAGTCAGTTAAATAAACGTTCTTCGACAAGCATTACAGAGGCACTGTGAGAGTAAAGTGTCTTTCCAAAGAACAAAACACACTGACTCCGGACACCTTGATCCGGAGTCCAGCGTACTGACCATTAGGCCACCACGCCTCGATATCCCACCCCTATATATCATCTAAACACTGTTACAGATTTACAAGACGAAGACTTCACCATTCAATAATCTTACATTAGCAAATTCTTCTACAAAAGAAGTGAAATGAATCATGATCCCAACGTGTTGCCCATATTCCAGTCATCATGAGATGAGTAATTTGATATTACACAATCACTGGAACTTGCAAAACACTACTTGCGGAGTAAATACTGTAAAGCCTTTTTGTCAAAACTTCTCAATTTAGTGTTGATTATTAACACCCCTCCATACATTTGCCTGTCATACAGGACATTATCCATTGAAGCATTGATGGATGCAGTACATATCAGCTCGTGTATTAGCGTGGCTCTATCTTTGTAAAGCCTTCATGACATATACAAGAACATCTGATCGATATCGTCGTGGGCGGGGTAAACAACAGAAACAAGACAGTTTTATCAAGTAAATAAAATGTACATATAATATGTGTATATTGCATTCATGAGGTTTTATTGAGAGAGATCGGCTGCTCTATAAGCCCTATTTTAATCTGGAAGTGCTGAAAGGGCTGGAAGGACTAGAAGTGGATGTACTCGAGGCCCACGCCATCTTTGACTGAGGCCTGAGGGGCCGAGCCGCCGAGCCATAAGCGTGGTGGCCTGAAGAGAGTCTCAGATATGCACAGGGTGACCTGGAGTCTGCCGGACCATATTTGACCATGGACCTTTGCACAGACCTTAGTATTTTCCAAAAACAATACAGAAATAAAATACAAACTGAATTATTCTAGAACTACGATGTTTTTTTTTTGTTTTCAACGCATAAAAGCTAGGATTATGCTTGTTTTGCTAAATTATGCTTAAAATTATGCTAGCATAATCTACCAAAGCCTACCTTCCTCCATACCAATGAAGGGGTGCCCGCTGCGTACTAATAACTCTATTCCTTCATATTAATGAACGAATTCTCGCTGCATGTTATTAACTGCCTTCCTTCATACTAATGAACAGATTCCCGCTGCATACTAATAGTCGCTTCTTCATACGATAATAAAACAATTCTCTATTTTCCAATGGCCCATAATACACTTGGTTTGCCTCCCCAGATTTTGCATAGACTATTGTTTCAAATTCCCTTGGGAGGACTGCATATTCCCAAAACAATAGTTTATGCAAAATTGGGTGGGGGGGGGGGGGGGGGGGGCAAACAAAGTGCATTATGGGCAATTGGAAAATAGAGAATTGTTTTATTATCATATGAAGAAGCGACTATTAGTATGCAGCGGGAATCTGTTCATTAGTATGAAGGAAGGCAGTTGTTAATATGCAGCGGGAATCTGTTCATTAGTAGACCTATCACCAGAGCGAACTATTATTCATAATCGAAAAATATTTGCGCTTCAGTGACCCCGAGCATAAACATTGCAAGCCGCGAAACTAAAACACGCACACAGATAATGACTCAAGCAAAGCGTTTATTTCGGTCGTTAAATGTAAATTAAACTCTCGTTGTAAATCGATGAACTGTAGGTCTGGCTCATTCTTTAGAAACCCTTTTAAGTATAGTCTAAAGAAGGATTAATGTTGAGAAACTTTGAGAAGCTATTGTGAACATTTAAAAAAGGTTACATGCATTTTTCTGACCCAGCCTCGCTTTCATGCTAGGTCACGTGACTACCTCATAATCAGCAGCTGTCACTAAATGATGAAATTGAGTATTTCTGCCAATTTTGAGTAAGTTTTACAAGCTTTTGCTAACATTAAATATAGTAATATGTAATATTCTTTTCCAGCCTCGTTTTCATGTTAAATGGTCACGTGACGATCTCATAATCGGCAGTTGCCACTTAAATTAATCAACTTACGAATATCTGCTAAGTTTGGTGGTTAACCGATGGTAATTGATGTGGTTATAAAGAATTTAATGTACCAGCCTCATTTTCATGTTGGCTCATATACGTCCAATTTTCAACCCCCCCTTAAAACCCGTCCTAGCAAGTTGCAGAGTTGCCACCAAAACTTTTCATGTTTACTAGACCGAAATAAACACTTTTAGACTGGTGGCTTGCTTTCAGCACGAAATTCCCACGGGATTACATTTGCTCCCAGTATTAAAAAAAATCTAGGTTGTCTTATTCTTATTAGTATGCAGCGGGATTTACGGCTCAGGAGTTGCATAGGTGACATCCTTTGCATGTATCGCCTCTGACATGTCCACTGAGGTCCCTTCCACTGATGTTCGCCTTGAATCGCTGACGTTTTGCTTTTTTTTCCCTGTCAGTCTAATTAAAGGCTCTCGTAAGCTACTGCGTCCACAAGCGATGGCGACCACTTTTCCTTTGTTTTTTTTTAAGCTCCCCCAAAAGAGTAGCGGGTCGTGACAAGTGATAACTGTCATAACTCCAACACTTAGATCAGGACATTTATCGAATTTTAATTAAGTAGTATAAAACTTCACGCTCTGGCGAAATCAAGCGCAAACTGAACAAGAAGCTTAGCAGCTTATAACCGGGTGGTTAAACATGAACTCTTTTCTTTTGCTAAATAACTGAAACTCGGAAAATGAATTATGCAAAAAGAACCTACTTGTAAAACCGAACACATCGACAAATAAATTTGAACAAATTTGTAGAAATAATAAACACACTAACAAACATAACAAGACAACGCATGTCGGGAAAAACTTTGATTTCAAAAACTTGACGTTTAATGTTAATGTTTAAGTATAATGTGCTGTTACAAAAATAAACGGCATGCAGTGCCTGCGAAAGGGATGACGTCTCGCAAGGGGTCTTAGATAATTTTTAGGAAATTGGTCAAAAAATTAACGAAAATAAAGTAGCTGACAACTTCTGTGTTGATAGCCCGCGAACGCAGTCGTATTTCACAGCCAGAAATACGTCAGCGTTCGCAGGCTACTGCGTTATCTTGTAGCGAGACAACTGATATACCATTACAAGGTCAAATCATACGCTGTCTCAAATTGTTCACACCGGCTCTTTAAAGATTTCTGTTTACTAAATCTAATAGAATTTGCAAATATAATTTGTGTCTTTCGTTTATGCCTTGTATAAGTCCTTTCTAACTGCCTTGGAGTATTTTGCCTTGAGTTTTACACGTTCATTCCATTTTTCTATTGTTACATTTACATGTAGTGTGCAGACCATTGTTGATTTTTTGGAAGACATGGAAAGTTCATCTGCTACATTGTACGATTTTGCATTTCAATAATGTCGAATTAGTCCTTGTGGCGAGTTGTACCCGCCTAGACAGTCACTTTCTTCCAAACCAAAACAAAACCTTTAACAAAAATAAAGCAAACGCTTTCGACTGCTTACCAACCACTATGTACTACAGCAACTAAACACTTTCTACAGTATATGACCGGAAATTACAACACGCGACATAATTTCTCTTATCAACAAAATGAACTTTCTACGCTATGCATTTCATAAACAAACAACAAATCAGAAATGTCCAACATAGCCGAAATTATATGTTTAGCGACTGCTATTCATGTTTGTGCCTGGAAGCGACTGGAGCAATAAGAGAACCTGAAAGTACTTCTTGCTTACTTTCATGCGCCTCACAAGTTCGTAGAAGAAGAACAAACAGAGGGTTCCTGAAATGCCGAATTCCGTACGATGTGTCTGGAATATGCTCTTTCCAACTAAAGAAGCTCTCTGGCTTTGTTCACCCTAACCCCGGCCCATCTCGAACTGGTATAAAGTTTCCTTGCGGTGAATGCCAGCGATCCGTTCGAAGCAATCAGGACGCCATATTATGCACTACATGCGAACAATGGTTTCACGCAAGATGTATTGGCATGGGCAAACAAGTTTTCAAATACTATTTGGAGAACGATCACCTTGATTGGAAGTGTGCTTTCTGTTCTCTTCCTAAATTCAATGACTCGTTTTTTGGCCAAACTGAGCATGGTTGCTTAAACGAAGCGGATCTACTTAATGACAATATTCGCAATGAAAGTTCTGAAGCTTTGCTTGATGACACAAATCCAAGGGGGAATGCAGAGAAATATTTGCAACAAGTTGCCCTGCATCTTAACTCATCAACGAAGGATTTAAAAATTGCTCATCTAAACATTTGTAGTATCCGTAATAAGATCGAAAGCTAAAGGTACTTCAATCCATTTGTGGTTTTGATATAATTGCAATAACAGAAACGCATTTGGATAATTCTGTGTCAGACAACGATTTACACATAGAGGATATGAGGCTGTTTCGCCGGGATAGAAAGAAATGCAAAGGAGGCGGATGTGTGATGTATTGTAGAAATTATCTGCAAGTCGTAGAACGCAAAGATCTAAATAGCCCGAATCTGGAAGCTATATGGGTTCAGGTCAAGTTTCCTACCGCCGACGTTCTATTCGCCGTCATTTACAGATCAGAGCTTGAATGCCCTAATTTCTTCGAGGATGCGTACAGTACTTTCGAAAAGGCGTGGATTAAGACAGATCATATTTTTCTACAGGGTGATTTCAACTGTGATCTGTTGAGCTTCAGTGAAATAAAGCCAGACGTGCAAAATAAAGCAAGAAAACTACTACACTTGTTTGAACAGTTCGATATGCATAATATCATAGACGAACCAACTCGAGAAACGCCTAAAACAAAAACACTAATTGATCTGATTGTCACCACCAAACCTGAATTGATAAACATTAAAGGAGTGACACCGTTGGGAATTTCAGACCACAGCCTAATCTACGCAACTTTAAAACTGCGGCAAAAACGCCCGCCGCCGAGATTCATCACCATCAGAAACTTTAAGCATTTCAACATAAACGAATTCCATTCAGACCTCTCACATGCACCGTTTCATGTAGCGCACACTTTGGAAGATATGGGTGATGTGTTATGGGCATGGAACTGGCTTTTCAAAGAAATCTGCGACAAACATGCATCTCTAAAGAAGATTAAAATCCGAAGCAAGAGCGCACCGTGGATTACAAATGAAATAAGAAGAAAGATGAATTACCGATACAAATTATTCAAGTCTGCTGTGGCTACTAAAGATGAGACTGCCTGGGCCAGATACAAAAAAGTCAGGAATGAAATAAACGCCGACGTAAGAAAAGCGAAAGCAAACTTCTTCCGTGAAAAAATCGAATCTGCGAAATCCACTGCAGCGTATTGGAAGATTCTCTCCGATGCATCAAACCCAAAGAGAAGACCTCAAATTGGGCCATTAAAACGACACGATAACACTCTCGCTGTTCGGAACGAAGAAAAAGCAAACTTGATAAACGCTTTTTTCGCAAGCATTGGTGAAAATCTCTCAAGGAACCCTGCAATCGCCACAGAAAGGGATAACATAGATGCTACAACGATAAAAACGGTCTCTAACATTCAAATCTCGGAAAAGCTGATATCAAGCAAAATTAAAGCCGTAAAAACTAACAAAGCCACGGGACCAGACCAAATAACTCCTAAGTTGTTGCGTATCGCTGAACCAGAAATTGTTCCACCGCTCACCAAGTTGTACTCGCTAAGTGTTGAGAAAGGCAAAATTTTTGACCAATGGAAGACGGCACACCTATGCCCTGTCTTCAAAAAGGACGACCCGACAAACACGAGTAATTACCGACCCATCTCCTTACTCAGTGTACCAAGTAAAATTCTGGAATCGTGTGTGGCCGACACTTTAGTAGAACATGTCATGGATAATGGTCTACTCACTGACAAACAATGGGCTTACCGCAAGAACCACTCGACCCAACTATTGCTGGTTCATCTCACGGAATGTTGGAGGCAAGCCCTTGACAGAAATTTAGTGGTTGCTACTGCCTTCGTGGATTTCAGAAAGGCATTTGATTGTGTTTCCCATAAAATTCTTTTATCTAAACTAAAGCATAGATTTGGAATCGAGGGGCACCTCCTGTCCTGGTTGACGGACTACCTGAATCAAAGATCGCAGATTACAGTAGTGAACTCTGCCCAGTCAAAAAAGCTGAAAGTGACCTGTGGCATTCCACAAGGATCAGTCCTAGGTCCGTGCCTGTTCAGCCTATATACCAACGACATGCCAGAAGCTGTAACTTCGGGCACCTTATTTCTTTACGCTGACGACACAACAGTCTACTGTATCGGCTCAACTGTTGATGAAGCCTGTAGTCTTCTTAACAAAGCACTTAATGAACTTAATGAATGGTGTGTTACCAACTCCCTCACACCACACTCCACAAAATGCGAGGCAATGCTGTTACACAGAGGTTCTTTCATTGGGCCACACCCCCTCATTACAATTGGCTCAACTATAATCTCATGGGTGCACCACACAAGGCTGCTGGGCATCATCATAGACCATAAGCTTACCTGGTCGAAACACCTTTCAGACCTGAAAAGAAATTTCTCCAAGAAGTTAAACCTACTGAAAAAATGCTCATTTTTGAAAAGAAGAGCTCTTCTCGACCTTTATTTCAAAGTCATACTGCCGTCTGTTACCTATGGCATCATTGTCTGGGGGGGGGTTGCAACAACTCTGACCACATACAAGCACTTGAAACATTGCATCGCAGGGCAGCGAGAATTATCTTCAATTTGTCATGGGACACACCTTCGGATACGGTGATGGAAATAACTAAGTGGGACTCAATACTCGATTTATACAAACTCAGTCTTATTAAGCTGTTTTACAATATTGTAATCGAAAAGATTCCCAAAATGATTTCAGATTTGGTAACGTGGAGACACGGACCCTACAACCTAAGAGGACACCTAAAAGCGGTTGTCCCACGATTTTCAACGTCGTTTTTAAAGAACTCAATCCGGTACAGAGGTGCAGTCTTATGGAATTTTGTGTCATGCTACTTTAATAACGCTACCAACCACAAGCAGTTTTGCAAAAAAGCGAGAATAGACCCCATATTTAAAAAACTTAATTTTGGCAGTTTGTCGATCCAGACAACTCCGAAACACATGAGTGATTTTCAATTTTAAATCTTAATCTTATTAAAACATAATATCGTTTAATTTAGTTCATCACAATGTAATATTAAATCTTTCTTAGGTAGGTAGGTAGTCACACGACCCCTCAAGCATGTATTTGCTTTAAAACAGATCGTGGTTAAATAAAGGTTTATTATTATTATTATTATAATTATTATTATTATTATTATTATTATTATTATTATCATCATTATTATTATTATTATTATTATTATTATTATTATTATTATTATTATTATTATTATTATCACAGTAGCTCGCAGTGGCAACACAACTGGGTGAAAATGATCAAAAACGTTATTTGCCGCAGAAGATCAAAAGCCAAAATGCATCAGTGACGCTATTCTCTGTGAAACAAAAATAAACACTTATCCACTTACCTTCACGTTTGTTGTCCGGAACAGTCCTTGAATTAGTAAATATACTGCTGTAGATTATTAGACTCTTTTCAGCTCAACGCAACTCAAACGGGCGAAAAGCACAGCGAACGAAAACATCACACTGGCATCAACCACGAAACTGCTGCATCGTTAACATCTTTCATAAAGTAATGGTCTCGAAGACAGGTCGCTGTTCGCACTAGATCGCACAGAGCTATAAATCATTTCACGAATACGTAAATTTTACGATTATAACTCATTCCGACTCCACCGCTTAAATAACACCAAAATAAAGATTTTACACTAAACAAACAACGGAGTATTCGTGAGTTATAGCTCCTCACATTAAATAACACCAAAATAAAGATTTCACACTAAACAAACAATGGAACATTCCTAAAATTCTAAATAGGTTAATTAATCATAGCTCCTCGCGAGTAACGTGATTTGAACTCCGGCCAAATGCATATTTTTAGATCTGCGACGACGAAAACACGCAGCAAGCATTTTAAGAACCGGGCGGGTCCCAGCCCCCACCCGGTTATTTATCCCGAAATTCGAAACCCCGCGAAAAGACTAGACCGAAGACTTTACTTTCCCCGGTTGAAATTAGGCCGGTTTAAACGGCGAAGAAGAAAAAACGATTATTTTTTTACGTTCTGTTTAGGATTATACGTAGATTCAAGAAAAAAGAAATTATGACGTAAATTGAACTTCAAGCTTTTTCCACAATAATAATTAGAATACGTGCCCTCGTTTTCTTTGAGCGATGCGGTCAACTCGGCTGCACTTAATTCAGGACTTTGTATCTGCGTACAGATACTTGTTATGAAGGAAATTTGTCTCCAACTGTTATTTTGCAGCTTGGAGAGAACGCATATTTAGGACACTTTTAATGTAAAATGAATAATATATATTTTAGATTACATCACTCAGCGTGAGTCTAAAGCACTTTTGATTGACTTAATACATTGGACGGATTTTCATTCGAAATCGAGATCGAAGGGTAAATTTTATTTTGCTTTGGACTTAAATTAACGCTGATTTACGTTTTTCCTATCCATCGTCATGGTCTCAGGTCAATCTACAAAACCCGGAAACCCTCCATATATTTTCTTTATTTTATTGACGCAAGAATAACGTCGACTCTGGGAATATGGACATGAATTTAACTCTTTCGGCGTGCATACTAAAAAGAGAAAATGTGTGAACAGCTTAATTCTGTGGAAAAGAAAATCGTTCATACATTGTGACCATTATATTTTGTCGCAACTAATTTTAATTTGTTCACAGAAAAAGTCGTCCATACACTCTTTACACTCTTTTCACCTAAAACCGCCAATAATTTATTTCGGCAAGTAAAATTCATGTCCGCTTTACTGGAATATCGACTATCTTAAGGTAAACGCCGCCTGTCAAAGCTCTTTTGTTATCTAACCCGGCAAGATGTTGACTTTTAGAGCCGCACAATTTTAGGTTCGAAACTTTCCACAAATTACCTTTTTAGATGGAATAATACAGCGTAGGTTTCTCTGCAATAATGGAAAAATGGAATTTATCAATATTGAAAATCAAAACAAAACAAAAAAAAAGAACTTATTAATGGCAATGGCGTTCTGTTGATTTAAGTGAAAAATATTGCAAAGAACTGAAAAGTAAATCTCACTTGTTTTAAAGATATCGCTGAAGCATCTTTTTAATGCAAACAGTAAATATTTATTGTAGTTACTGATTCCGCGCGAAATTCTGTGAAACCAACTTTGTCGAAAACTAATCATTAGATGCTAAACGTTTTCTCTTTGCCATCTTCAGACATTAACTGACCAGTCGAGCTCATTAAATATTAAACTTGCATATATTGGTTTGATATATTCCAAATTATTTTTACATGAAAGGTGATCGAGTGTTTTCAGCTGGTTTATTTACATTATATAACCACTGCTGCGCAGTTTGTCGAAAAGAACATCGTAATAAAACTCAATTCTTCGACTCGGCTAAGATACACAAAGGAAGAATCAAGAAAACCTCTTGGTTATCTCAGGTATGTCACATTATTAGATATTTTTTTAATGAATAATTATTTGCTTTTCCATCCAAATTCTTCCAGTTGAGATATTAGACACCGCACAGTTTCGGCAACTGGGTTGCGAAAGTTGAATTTTCAAATATATATAAGCTCGGAGTAGCAACAAACAAATATTAGGCTTGATACATTAACGGGACGGTCTATTTCCCAAAAACGGCTTTTTCGCTGCGATGCATCTTTTGTAGTTGTAGCTGAAAGACAAATTCAAAGCATAAAGAGAAAATAAGAAATATAACCCGTGACTGAATGTGACATACGTCCCACGAGTAGAAAATACATACTAAATTATTATACGGCAGTTAAAACTGGACTGAAACGAGAGAGACTTTTGCACCTTAGTCTTCAACTTATAGGTTTGCTTGATTTTCACTTAACAATTTTTCTCTTAGGTTGTCTTTTGCCGAGAAAGAAGGAGGAAAAGCACGCTCAAGAGACTCAATATTCAGCAGGAAGGCTTTCCTAACGACAAGGTTGGTGAACCTCTTTAAAATCTTTTTAGTAGTATTTTATTTAGAATCTACAAGCAGATTGCGGTGTGAATGTGTTAAATTTTAGGATAAGAGTAGGCTATGGCCGGTAGGTCTCCATCTCTTTTTAGAAAACTCGAAGAATGTTGACTAAGGTGATTTTTAATCGGTGACAACTGATCGAATATCAAGCGCAACTGATCGAAATAGTCACATGTAGAACTGATTGAATGAAACACACAACCGATCGAATATCAAGAACAACTAATCGAAATAGTCACATGTACAACTGATTGAATGAAACACACAACCGATCGAATATCAAGAACAACTGATTGAAAAAGTTACATGCACAACTGATTGAATGAAACACACAACTGATCGAATATCAATTAAAACTGATCGAAAAAGGAAAATGTACAATTGATTAAAAAACACAAAACTGTACGATCGAATGTCAAGTACAACTGATCGAAATAGACACATGTGCAACTGATTAAATGAAACACACAACTGATCGAATATCAAGTACAACTGATTGAAAAAGTTACATGCACAACTGATTGAAAAACACACAACTGATCGAATATCAAGAACAACTGATCGAATTATAGTCACATGTACAACTGATCGAATGACAAGTACAACTGATTGAAATAGTGACATGTACGGTATTTCGACATGTACAACTGATTGAAAATGAACATTCAACGGATCGAATATGAAGCACAACCGATCGAAATAGTAACAAGTTTAACTAACATGAATTCCAGGCATGACTAATGGCAGATTGGGCAAAAATGAATGAAAATAGTGGAGTTAATGAATGTACCGAGAATATCTATACAGTGACAATGTGCAACAAAGGACACATACGATAATCAATAGCTAAAATTAATTTTGAAACAAACGACGCGCCATAGAAAAGCACACTCAAGAGACTCAATACTCAGCAGGAAGGCTTTTCTAACGACAAGGTTGGTGAAACTCTTTAAAATCTTTTTAGTACAAGCAGATTGCGGTGTGAATGTGTTCAATTTTAGGATAAGAGTAGGCTACGGCCGGCAGGTCTCCATCTCTTTTAAAAACTCGAAGAATGTTGACTAGGGTGATTTTTAATCGGTGAAAATTTAACGTTGGATCATTTGAAGTTCTAATAGCGAAAAAACTTAGAGGGAGAAATTTTTTTAATCGCGTACAAGGAAATCGCAGTTTGGCGCTTGTTTTGTTACTTTTTTCAGTTTTCCATATATCCGTTTAGGTGATTTCAATTTTGCTTTCGTCCATCATTCGTTTTATACCTGAAGCAAATTCTGTCTGTCAAGAATTTAACTGAATTTTTGCCTGTCATTTAATTTTGTCGATACTCGAAATGTTTCATTCTGAGAATAAACCAAAGGCTCTCTCACTGCCAAGCATGTTTCCTAAAGTGTTACGAATTATATAATTCGGTTTTGTTTTTTTGGTGAATGAAACCTATAAATATGTTTGTTTTCGGAGTTGTCAGAGCTTAAAAAATCCGACTGTATGCCGATCGAATTTCACCGCGCTCCTTTTGAGCCTTGAATTGCTTCACTTTCTTTGTATCCTACAAAAGATCAAGATTGCTGGCTAATTAGAAAAGAATTATATTTTTCCCGACTTTAACTGCTCCACGTGCTGACATGGGCCTATCTTTCATGCAACTTCCGGTAAAAGCCTGAATTGGTGAAACCTCGTCGGCTAAACGTTAATCAAGCGCTTTCTTTCCTTTTTTTAATAAAATTGTGATCATGCAAAGAAACGAAAAATAATCGTACTCAGTGTAAACCTGAAAATTAATTCACGGTTCTTTTAAGTGGAATCGATCGCGCGACTTATCATGGCTTATGTTTGACAGGCATGATGTCTGTTTTATTTGGAAGCGATCTTACTGCGACTTTTAATTGCCAGCTAGTAGTTGAGTTGTCACCAGCTGTGTTTCAGAAACTTGTTTTTGTATATTAATATATCTTTGTTCTTGATGTTTTCCTCATTTATAGGACAAAAATCAAACTAAAGCTTCCAAGCATCCAATCATTGGGGCGATAATCGATGCATATAAAACGAAATTGATAAAGACGAAAGGGCAATTATCTCTTCGCTACGCAAAATTTCTATCACTTTTATTTCTTCGAAAAATGAAAAAAGAATTCCTCATTTATTAAGGCCTGGTTTAAACGTCGCATTTTACATGCGCCAAATATAATTCCCGAATTATGTGCATGTAAAATGCGACGTTTAAAACAATTATATCCGGCAGATTTGAATTAAATGCGAGTTCAGTCGAATACTCGACTGCACCAGTCGAATATTCGACAGTTGTTTTAAACGCCGCATTTCACATGTGCCGAATTTAATTCATAAATTATGTTAAATTGTATTTCTAACAATTTAAAGATATGCCAGGTGACTTTCATTTCCGACCGAAGGTTCGTCGTTTGGAGGATAAGCAAAGCCGGTAAATAGTCACAAATTCAGTCACGTAGGCCCTGTTTGAGAACCTAGAAATAACAGTGCTGTTTGATAAAGTTGGATAAACACGCTGATTTACGGTGACTTGGGCAGCGTACTTCGGCTGGTTGAGTTTTTGTTGTTATTGTACAATACCGGTAAGTCACCAGATAGTGTCAAAAAAAAAAAAACAGCGCAGACATGGGACAGTTTGATAAAAAAAAATTAAGAAAGATTAAAATGATTTACTTTTTAAGTTTTCTCTGTAACTGCCTCAGCTGCTTTAGGGTGGTGAAGGGTATTTTCGCGACTCGTGATTGCCAAATAATAGCTTGAAGGAAGTGCATGTTTTTGCGCCAGTTCCTGTAAAAAAAACACATCACTCATTTCTCTCATTTCTCACCACTCATTTCTCTCAACAGATACAGTTCTCCCAACAGCAATTAAAAAGAAGTGAGAATTCAAGATGTCGTTTGCTGAATGTGTTACCTGGCTTTCTGTGGGCTTAACCGAGTGTGTTGCTATAGTAACACTTAACGTCATTACAATAATTGTTTTTATAAAAAGCCGTAATCTGCGCAAGCGTAGCACGTACCTGGTTATTAATTTGGCAGTTGCAGATATGTTGGTTGGAGGACGTGCGACGTATTCTCTATTCTATGAATTTGGAGCATTCTGTAGTGTCTGGAACTACAACCCAATTGAACACTGGCCAGACTATATACTTGTTACAGTCCTCCGCTTGTTCCTTGTGTCCTCTCAAACAAACATGGCAGCAATTTCTGTTGAACGGCTGCATGCGACGCTGCGGCCGTTTAGACATCGCCTAATTGAAAAATGGGTATACGGAATGATAATTGCCGTTGTTTGGGTTACGGCTGGGTTGATATCAATTTCTCTGACAGTTTTACTGAAATTTGAAGGCAGCAGTTATAGTTATTACTTATCCAAATCATTCTTAACAATCGTTCTATTAGTTATCATTATTTCTTACGCGTCCATTGTTATTAAAGTCCGTTGTGGAGCGCAGCCTCAACACCATGGTGCAGCCAGTAGAGAAAGAAAACTGACCATGACGTTGTTGATCGTGACTGTTGTATCTTTGCTGTTGTACGTACCAGATGTTATACTCCATTTTCTCGATTTTACCACTGAGATTATTATTAGAACGTCCAAAGTGACGTCTGGTCGGTTACATAATACACTGCGTGTTTTATATTATGCAAACTCGCTTGTAAATCCTATATTATACGCTATCCGCATGCCAGAATACAGATCAGCTGTACTTGCTCTCTTTCGCAGACGACTTCAGCAACAAAGACAAGTTGCAGTTATTCCTCTTCAGGACATGCAAGTGGGTGTTACGTGAGATATAAAACTGATTAAACGTAACCAGAAAACTGTTGAGGCCTCAAATGTAACGCACAATGGTCTTTTTCAGGTTTTGTTGAGGCCTCAAATGTAATAAATGTCCCTAAATGAAATAAAGGTCCTAAGTGTAATAACTTTTGGTCCTAAATGTAATGAAGGTCCTAAGTGTAATAACTTTTGGTCCTAAATGTAATGAGGGTCCTAAGTGTAATAACTTTTGATCCTAAATGTAATAAAGGTCCTAAGTGTAATAACTTTTGGTCCTAAATGTAATGAAGGTCCTAAGTGTAATAACTTTTGGTCCTAAATGTAATAAGGTCCTAAGTGTAATAACTTTTGGTCCTAAATGTAATAAAGGTCCTAAAGTGTAATAACTTTTGGTCCTAAATGTAATAAAGGTCCTAAGTGTAATAACTTTTGGTCCTAAATGTAATAAAGGTCCTAGGTGTAATAACTTTTGGTCCTAAATGTAATAAAGGTCCTAAGTGTAATAACTTTTGGTCCGAAATGTAATGAAGGTCCTAAGTGTAATAACTTTTGGCCCTAAATGTAATAAAGGTTGCAATTGTAACAACCTTTGGCCCTAAAATACAATAAGGTCAGTAACTGAGCCACACATAACGGTGAAGAGCCAATTTGGAAGCCGCTAAATGGTGACAGCGTCCGCTTAATAAAGCTCTAATTTATCTTTCATATCGGCCGGGCTCTTTCATCGTACTGAGGTATGAAGAGCTAATTCCATGTTGCAGTAATCTCACAACACGCCTAAAACAAAATAACAACCAAAAGGGCAAATCTACTTCCTAAATTCATTAGCTTATGCAAAAATTAGTCCTTTTTTAAATGAATTTTTGAGGAAAGAAAAACGGGATTCGGCAAAGCGATGACAAAAAGTTCGGGATGCGGGAATCGCGTGAAAAAGAAGCGGGAATGCGGGATCGGGACCACCTCCCCCCCCCCCCCCCCCCCCCCCCCTTAAAGGGCACTTTAACTTCCAAATGAAGTATTAGATAAGGTAATAGACTTTGCATTAACTGGAACTGAATTTAGTGTTATCACTTCCTATATAGTTCCCTTTGTCAGCTTGGTGATCGCCTTAAACGACTTACAAGTTATTATATCTGTCGGCTTTCATAAGACAGTTACAACCATCGGGTCACTGCACGTAATGGCTACATTAGCATGCGCAAGTTATGCAAAGGATTTGGCCCAAGCAGCGGACTTTTATTGGCTCTTAAATAAATAATAGCAACTTTGAAATGGATCAACGCGTGGGTAGAGCTACTGCTTACAGGAACTGGAACTTGGATGTTTGTCACCAATAGATGGTGGAAAGGGCAAGGCAAAAAGTGATAAAAAGACGATCGTTTTAGGTCAAGTTTTGTTTTTACGTTTAGATAAGAAATCAGAGAGGCGTGTTTGCTCGATCTTCAAACTCCCGTCCGTTTCTTTTTGGTTTAAATACTGATAGTAATTAGTTGTTTAATTTATGTACTTATAGTTTACTCCCATTAGTTCAAGATAAATCAATACGTAGTTGCCGTATTACTTTGAATCCTTGCATACTCAGTAAATAGACTGTAATATAAATTGTAGACTTAGAATATTAATATGATCGAGCATTAAATTGACATTGGTCAAATGTACTACTTTTGTTTTACACTAAGTAACTACTGTTGTTGTTGGGCACTGGTGAATAAGACGTGCAAAATTAAGTGAAATTATGGCACTTGCTGAAAGCCTTCCATTTTATTGGATTCTGACTATTTTATATTTGGTACATTCTGATCGGGATCACCGAAGTACATCTTGAGCTTTCTTGCCTTTGTATAAAAAAGTGCAAAAAGGCCAAACAGTTAAATCTTATATATTTATCACAACGACTTCATGTTGAGCCGAAGCTAATTGCTCGAGGTAGACCTTAGAGGTAGAAGTAGAAGTAGAGGTAGAAGTAGAGGTAGCTAATTGCTCGAGGTAGAAGATTAAAAACCGTCCTGCGGGAAGACAAAAACAGCCAAAATACTTTTTGACTTGTCTAACGAACTTTAAGATTTTCGTGACACTAGAACATTGTTTGATTTTTACAAAATCCACCTTCCCAGCGCATGCTGTGAGAGCACAGGCAGTCAAGGCTCTTTGAGACCGTGTGACGTAAGCGTCACGGTACGCGCTATTTGATCTCATACATTCACTGTAATTTGTAACGACTGACCTCGGTTTCATCCAACTGATCGCGAGAAATGCTCCATAAAATACTGGATTTTGCATCTTTTAATCCCAAATTGTGATCTAGTGTAAGCCAGATAAATAAAGTTCACTTATCTTTGTTTCTTTTGGGAGGTATTTTGCGATTCTATGGGTTTTTTTTGGTCGTTAATTCCTCGCTAGACCGTCACCGACCCCAAACAAAAGTAAGAGAAAGAGACAAGGCAGGCAACTTCGATGGCCCACCGAGACCGACAGCCTCCAAAATTTCTCGCGATCAGTTGGGTCAAGCCGAGGTCAGTTATTACAAGTTAAAGTGAATGTATGAGATCAAATAGCGTGAACCGTGACGCTTACGTCACACGGTCTCAAACACAGAGCCTTGTCTCCCTGTGGTGGGAGGACTGCTGTGCGGTTCCCAGCGAACAACTCCAACATGCATTGTGTTGAGTTGGCGCTTAACGGTCTTAACGGGGTCCTCTACACCCGGCTCGGCAGTAAAGGGCAGATCGCAAAGGGCTTTTAGTTCTTTTGCTGCCTGACGGCGATGCCATTTTGATGAGGCCTAACAAGGCCGAAACCTATGTTCTATTGTACCGGTAAACTCCCGCTCCCCGACAAGGCGGCACTATACCACGCTCGACCCGCAAGGACGAATAATTAACGTTAGTTTAATGCCTTATTTTGATCTATCTGATGATTAAAGCAGAGGATGCGATTTCATACATGATCATAATGAATATTTACGGGGGGTGGTTAATTAACTACAATGAATTTTGCCGCCCACGGAAGTTGGAGGAAAAGAACTAAGCGTATAGCTAGAGGAAAATAAAACAAAACAAAACGCAGAAACAGTCATATGAGAAGGAACACAATAAACAGTTGCACGTTTACCGGGCTGGAATAAAATTAACGAAATGAATATATTTTCATTCAACATTTACTCGAAAACCTTATTTGAAAGAAAAAACTACCTCAAATTGATCGTGTTGAAAGCTTACTTGAATTGAATTATCTTGATGACACAGAGTCACGCTGTGTCCTTGTAGAAGCTTGAATTAATTCTAGTTTTATGCAATTTCAGTGCTTTCTGTAAAGTCTGTCATTCGGCGAAAACGAAAAATTACGTAACAAATAACTTCGAAATAAAATTTCTGAAGCAGAGTTTCTGAAACTAACCTTTACTCTAAATAACTTCAGCACTCGGTGAGTTTTGTAAACTTGCAAACTTTCCGTGCAGTCGTTTGCTTTCGCGATGAATGACTCCTGCCACAGTTTGCTGAATGTCCTCGTAAAAGCAATTTAAATTTCGTCTGTTAACCGTTAATCGTTTAGTTTGCCTTTTCTCTTTCCTTTCTTATGACATTAACAGCTTTAAACGGACTTTAAAATGTTTTCGTCGCGTCGGTTTGTTGATTTTGGTGTGAGCGATCGGCAAAGAATGGTTGAGTACGGACACCTGGGATGCTATTGCAGAGAGGAAAAGAGTAAAGGGCAAAATAATGGGGGCCAGGTTTACTCGCCTAAAAGAGAAATTACAAGCTCAGTACAGCAAGCTCAATGCCAAAGTTAAGCGGTCAGCTAGAGCAGACAAAAGAACCTCGCAACAGAAGCAGAGGCTGCTGCGCAGAAACAGGAGCAAGGCACAGTTTACAGAATCACCAAGCAAATCTGTGGAGGTCAACGGAGAGGGAAGGCACCTATCTGCAGCAAGCAAGGGGCATTACTAACAACTGAGAAGGAACAGAAAGAGCGATGGGCGGAACACTTTCAGGAAGTACTTAACAAGGAGGTCCCGGAGGAGCCAGCTGCTTCTCAGGATGCTGAGGAAGACCTTGACATTAGCATTGAACCACCCACTAAAGAAGAGATCGTGGAAGCCATTAGAGATCTTAAGAATGGTAAAGCACCTGGGCAGGACCGGCTTAATGCTGAGCTCTTTAAATGTCATCCAGAGCTTGCAGCAGAGATATTACTCCCACTCTTTGCTAAGGTGTGGAATGGTGAGGGGATACCAAGTGACTGGAGCAAAGGGGTCATCATACCAATTCCTAAGAAAGGCACACTCTCTGACTGTAATAATTGGCGGGGTATCACTCTTTTATCCCTACCTAGTAAAATCTTCTGTAAGGTTATTGTGAAACGTCTTTCTTTGGCGGTCAATGAAGTGCTGCGACAGGAACAAGCCGGTTTTAGAAAAGGCCGAGGTTGCACAGAACACATTTTCTCCTTGAGAAACATCATTGAACAGTGTCATAAATGGCAGAGAGGATTGTACATCAATTTGATCGATTTCCAGAAGGCTTTTGATAGCGTGCACAGGGAGAGTCTATGGAGTATCCTCAGGGCGTATGGCATACCTGCACACATTGTCCAAGTGATAAAGCAATTCTACAATGACTTTTGTTGCTCGGTTGAAGGCTCTGACCTGACCTTCCATGTCAAATCGGGTGTTCGACAAGGATGCGTTATGTCAGCGCTACTGTTTAACATTGTCATGGATTGGGTGCTGTCTCGAGCTACTGAAGACAGAAGGAGAGGAATACGCTGGACGCTGTCAACTGTTCTGGAGGATCTGGATTATGCCGATGACATTGCTTTGCTATCCCATTCTTTTAGTGACATGCAGGAGAAAACTGACCGGCTTGACAGATTCTCTCGGCAGGTAGGGCTAAAGATCAGCCCTCAGAAGACGAAAGTATTGCCTGTCAACATCTCAGCACCATTGCCCATCAAAGTGGGACAGCTAGACCTTGAAACGACGCAACAATTCACCTATTTGGGTAGTACAGTCTGCAGTGATGGGGGGGCTGACATCGACATCCGACAGAGGATTGGTAAAGCTAGAGGGGCCTTTGCAAAATTGCGACCCGTGTGAAGAAGCAGAAACTACAGCAGAAGAACGAAGATTAAGATCTACCAAGCTTGTGTACTCTCTGTACTACTCTACGGATCTGAATGCTGGAGAATGACCGTGCATGACTTGAGAAAGCTGCAAAGCTTTCACACATCTTGTCTCCGAAAAATCTTGCACATCTTTTGGCCAAAAAAGATCTCCAACGATGAGTTCTTTAAATTGACAAAACAGGAGGACATGAGTATTGTTCTTACACGGAAACGATGGAGTTGGGTTGGCCATGTGCTCCGCAGAGAATCTACCAGCATTTCTAAAGTTGCTCTCAGGTGGACACCAGAGGGTAAAAGAAAAAGAGGCCGTCCAAAATCCAGCTGGACAAGAACTGCAGAAGCAGAACTTCAGGCTCTAAACCTTAACTGGGGGCAAGCTTCACGGCTTGCAAAGGACCGACAGAAATGGAGGCGACTTGTTGATGCCCTAGGCGCCATGATTGGTTTACCACTTAATTCGATGAACATGTTGAGAATAAGACACTTGATCACGAAAACAAAAAGATTCCCATTTCTTTAAAAAGCGTTTACCATAGTTAGTTCATAAAACCAATAGACCGCACCTTCAACGCAACACACAATTACCAGACATCAAACCTGGACCCATTGTTCCAGAGTCCAGCATACTAACCATTGGGGCCACTGCGTCTCGATATCCTACCCCTAAACTCCTGGGTACCGGGGTCTAACCACGAACAGGACGGACAGCAACAGCAACAATTTAGCTTGGTTCCAACAGCGTTTTATTCGAAGGTAAACGTAATCCAGGAAATGTAATCGAAAAAAGCTTTACAAATGCGATTACTTATATATGATTTTTATACGCGTCTATTGTTAACAGAGTATAATAAGCGCGGTAACATCAGAATACGAAAAGTGACTACAACGGAACACAAAGTCCATTGAGGATAGCGCATCCCAATAAAAATTAAACCTTAACTCCACAGTCTATTGTTAAAAGCGTTCGTTACTTGGCGGAGAAAGTTCCGACCAAAATTACACTAAATTAAAACTACCGAACGAAATTAAAATTAGTGAATAGCTAATATATTTTGATGTGTTAACCAGCGGCTTCTTGCCGACCGATCGCACCTCCAACAAATTAAGTAACTGGACATTAATTAAACAACTAGATGTGTCAAGAACTGTATTTATACTTAAAACGCGATGAGTCAGCAACCAACAGGTTGTTAATTTATCCTAATCAAGTGAACAGCAGAGGCGGGCTCGGCACAAGACTCATTTAGCAAAACACTCCAAAAACTAAATTAAATACGAAGAAAATGTAACACTATTTAGAAATGCGACAAGCGCTGAACTCTTTTACTTTAAAAGTAATTAAGCACTAGTAAATTTACCAAAAGAGCGCTTTTTACTAAAGCTTAATGACACAACACTTTCGGAAGTAAAACGAACAATCTATTATTTTCAGGCACGCGTTTTTAAAACTTTCGGATATGCAAGAACAGTACTTTGGTCAAAAGATTGTTTTTCGGTTAATTAGCTGCTGTTGGCTTTTTAGTGTGTTTTAAAATGCTAAATACGGTTAAACATAGAAACGACTGAAATACGGTAAATTCTCCGTAACATTCCTCTCACCTTAAATCGAGACCACCTGGTCGAGCAAAATAAAAGAAACGTGGGACTCAACGTTAACTAACTCATGTGGAACTGGAACAAAAACTCGCACTCGATCCCGACAATTCAAGGTTAAGTTTGGTCAGTGCTAGCACTTCTTCTTTTAATTTTGTTTTACCCTCGTATCCCTCTAGCCTACAGATCATTTAATGGGAATATTTTTGTATTTAAGTTCGTCGACAAAATGAATTCAAGCTACTTTCACACAACATTCCCCGCCATTGCGTTTCTAATCGTCTCAGAAAAAACACACGAGAACATCCACGCAACGCGCGTTAGCATCCGCGGGTGAACCGGGTACCATGTCTAAAAATAACTTAAGAGGAATTCCCTTCGGTATAAGGCCTATATGGGAGATTAACTCTCTCACTTCATACTCTCTTGATAACTATAAAAAAAACTGCCAAAGTTAAGCTTTTTTTTACAAAAATAAAGAAACAATAAAGAAGATTAAAAAACGTCCTGCGGGAAGACAAAAACAGTCAAAATACTTTTTGACTTGTCTAACGAACTTTAAGATTTTCGTGACACTAAACCATTGTTTGATTTTTACAAAATCCACCTTCCCAGCACATGCCGTGGGAGGACTGCCGTGCGGTTCCCAGCCAACAACTCCAACATGTATTGTGTGGAGTTGGCGCCTAAAGGGGTGCTCTACACCCGGCTCGGCAGTAAAGGGCAATCAGATCACATAGGGCTTTTAGTTCTTTCGCTGCCTGACGGCGATGCCATTTTGATGAGGCCTAACAAGGCTGAAACTGGCCGCCACTGCCCGGTTGATATGTGCGCATGCGTTAGGTACTGGCCAGATCGCAGGTTGGTGTTCGAGTGAGTCACTTGCTTTTTGTTGTTGATTTTTACGTAGATATGAAAACTATATCTGCTGTATTCCATTACTTATAACACCATATCCTGTTAGAAACCTGCACCTTATAATTGTACGCGTTGTAAACAGAAATGATAAATTGATCTTCAGCTACTTTCCCAAAATCCACCACATTCAATAGTTCCACTCAAGATAACACGATAGATATAAAAGCACGCTATTCTTTAAAGAGGCAAGGTAAAGCTCTTATCCTGGTGCATCCTACAATTGCAGTGGTTAAAACTATACACTGAGAGACCACAAGACAAGACACTTCAAAGAGATTTTTGAGCTTCATTCATCCACTAAGAATAGTTAAAACTGTTTTTCTCGCTCAATCAAAGTGCGGTATACTGTAGCGTGACACACACAACAACGACAACGAAAACTCTACCGGCCCATCTACTGACATCTTGTTGATAGACATTTCTGCTTTTCAAATCCAAGAGAACTCATCAAATATAATTTCTCTATTTCGGTTATACATTGTATTATGCGTTTCTAACTAAAACGGTGTATTTTGTTAATTGAGTTACAATTAGTTTTCATTGATTTTCAGTCCAATCTTGTCGCAAAGGTTAGAATGTTATTTTAAGGGTAAAGCTTGTCTGTATTTTACTTGATAGCTGCTGGCTGCAGTTCAAAGATATCCAAAATCGAAAAAAAATCGAAAAAAAATAGACTCTTCACCTCAAACGTATTTCTCTTAATAGTCCATGAGCCAGACCCCCAAAATTGGGTGATCGGTATCATCCGGGGGGATTAAAGTTCTTTGTGTTTTTTGAGAAGCACTATTAATATAGAGTTGAAAAATGCCTGATAGCAACCAATCTGAGGTAGTTTCTGTGAATTGTGAAGGTTTTTTGCCTCCCCCCCCCCCTCGTCTATATGATCTATTAAAATTGGCTTACTTTACTGAAGACCAAACTGTTTAAATTAAACTGCGCAGAAAGATATTATATATGGTGGTTATTTAGTGCATGGCTCTCAGGTCAATTGCCTGTTCCAAAAAGATGTTATATAAATCACGTGACAAGTCATGTGACAGCTTTGCGTTTGCCTTTTGTTTGGAATGTGAAGTGAAATAGCGTCTGCATTGTATTAATAGTTACGTTTTCTTTGTGTCAATATTTTTATTATTTATCAATTTTGACATTCGTGTATTTCGGGCTTCCCTTCCAATTATTCCCACCATATATAAATGAAGCTGTTTTTAATGAAGTGACTTATGTTTGTGGATCTTTGTAGTTATTACCTAGCGCTAGATGTAAGAATTATTACTTATTAGTCTTATTGCTAATTCGAGTGTTAATTCTAATTTGTAACCAATGCAAGTTTAGAGTATGTTTAGATCTAACCGGCAAACCAAAAAACTGGCTGGAATTGAGCATAGCCGGACTAGTTTCGAGACCAGCTGTGAGCAATTTACTGCGTATTCAAGCCATACATAGCTGTTGGGTGATAACATATCAATTTTCTTTGAGCCTGATCTTTTAGAAAACAGAGAAACAGAAGATAGCGAGTGTAAAATGATCCACAAAAGTGAAGATAGAAACTTATATTGTCACGGTCAATTTATTATTACTACTATACAATAATTGAGAGAATTCACGCGAGCTCATTAGTCGAGATTTATTTCCGTAAGATCTTAGACCATGGAATTGACGTAGCGTGTAGCGCAACGTCAGGTAAATTTTGGAAAAATTGATCGGCACTTTTCCAAAACCAAAATCCCACAATTTGTGAAATGTCAACTGGAACATTTGCGATCAGGCTGAGGAACTCACGCGCGTGGGACTTACGGTTGATTTTCCTTCTAATTCGCCTGTAAATTTTCAGCGTTGTTGTAAAAAACAAATCTGCCACATTTTCCCATTTTCTTCATGCTTATAGACCATTAAATAACACCATAAAATGCGCAAAGTCTTGCAGTGAAATGGTATGTAGTTCCACCTGTATTATAAGAGAGGTCATGAAGACATGATAGAGCTCACTGAGAAGCTATGGCCTTATAGTGGAGATTGCCATCTTTTGGCTGTGAAAGTGTGGAGGTAGCTAAGGGCGTGGCCCTCGGTCTTTTGCGTGTGTTTTGAGGGCAACATAGAGCTATCACTCCGTGCCATAGGATCGATGATTCCAGGCGTGCATAGCAAGAATAACAATGCTAGAAAGCTTGCTCTTTACTAGGCGCAGGAGAGAGACGTGGTACAGTTAAGCAGAAAATGAATTATAACAAACAAACCTCCAGCGATCTTGTATCAAAATTATCAACAACCATTTCTGCGATAGCGGTTGAGCTGACCAAAAACTGTTTCAATTCCTTCTCAGCAAACCAGGATCTCGTTAGGATCTCAAAGACCTTTGCACAAAAGCCTGATAAGAGCATACGATATTGGTGTGAAATTCTGCAAAGCATTCAAAGAGGAAGGCATAGAAATTCCATGATCTCTTGAAAACCAATTAAAGACACTTCAGTTGACTGATTCAGAAGAAACAGGTCGCTTCTTGTGAAGCCTAAGTGGGGTCTTTTGTTGAATTATCAAATGGACTTATGGCACAAGCAAAGAATCTTAGCTAAGGGATATTTTCTTGCTTCCACTGGGGAGCCGCTGTCGTTATACTTTGGTTGGTTTCCTTCGCAAAACTAACATGGCTGCTTTTGCAACTTTGCAGGGAATAAATGTGTAAATGGCCGCTAAACGATTTCCCAGTAGCTCTGCTTTGGAATTGGCGGAGTGAGCTCGTGTCTTTTGGAGGTGTTAAAGTCGTGAATAAAATGCTGAAGGAAGATGCACAGGGAACGATACATTACATAGTATTTGACACGTAACAAGGAATGTTTTTTTTTGTTGTAAAGCGCTTAGAACAGCAATGTATAAGCGCTATATAAACATTATTAAAGGATGACAATAAAGAATGAGAGCAAAACGGCATCAGTTGCGTGGAATCAGCAAAACTCAGATCGTTAGACATGGACAAAGTTTCCTAACAAACGACAACAATAGTGTCAGTGTCGGTGAAAGTGGCGGATATTTCCACCACTATTGACCTCCACTTCGGTGAATAATTGTTAACTGTGTGCTAAAAAGGGAGATCCGACCATCGGATTACAACATGGAGGCCCCTTTTGGACCTCTGTCATGTATCGACAGTAGAAAATTAATGAGCTGCTCTATGCGTTGGCCTAGCTAACGGCATGAGGTGCACAGAAGTGAGTAGACTGCCCATCTGTGAAAACCAGCCATTTACTGTGAAGGACGAAGTCGACAGCTTAGCGGATTGGAGTAGTTGGATAGTTATGCGGAATATAAATAGCAGGTACCTCAGAAGAGCCGCAAGAACTTGAAACTGTGCCCACAACTAGCTTCCGCATTCAGTATAGATGTGTAAGCCACACTTTTTTTTTGTCCGAGCAATAACGAATTTGGTAGCTTCGTTTGCGGTCCTCGCTCTCGGCCAGTGGACCCAGTTTTCTTCCACAAAAAGAGTGTGCGCAAATCTATGTTAAAGACGGTTTAATTATTTTTTCAGTATATTTAATCACTTTTGAAACTTATTTTTGATATTACGATCGTGTTTAAGGGGCTTAGTTTAGAAAAGAAAGTTTGTAACATGCGTACTCGCCTGAGTGCAGTGAAAGGTTAAAAGATTTGAATTGACTCTTTCGGTAAGTGTATACGGACAAAATACGAATTTAATTGGAACCACGAATTTTGAGGAGCCGTAGACAAACAAGTTTTCGGAAAAACAAATTCACCTTCCTTGTCTATCTTTGAGAAAAAAGAAATACTTTTTTGAACATAAAGTGGCCGAGAACTGGGCCCAGCCGAGAACTGGGCCCCATACTGTCGTCCTCAATATTATTTGAAAATCCTTACCTTTTAATGAGCATGTGACATAGCACGTGACTTTTGAAAGAGGCAAATAAGGTACAATTGAGCTTCTAGAATAGGATACACGATGATGTGAAGCTTTTAGGATTTGCTGTGTGGTTTACTTAACAATTATTCCATGAGCCCGTGTTGGATACGACGTGGTAAATAGCCAACGAGGCGCGAAGCGCCGAGTTGGCTATAACCACTCGTATCCAACAAGGGCAAATGGAATAATTGTTTTATTAAATTCTTCTTTAGTATAAATCAACTGGACATTTCATTTTGATGTAAACGAAGTGATAGTATGAGGAGGCGGGAAAATTTGTGGCGCGGTGTTCACTTTATTGAGTTGAATGAAATATGCGAGGAAAGCGAGCGAGAGAGTTTTCTTCTGAAGATTTTCCTCGGAAAATCTCCTCGTAAATCGTCTTTTCATCATGGAAAATTGTGACAACAATTAAGGTTTACGGGAAGATCCGAAGCAATAGCTTTTCTGGAAATTATACGCCTTGTGCAAGAGGAGCGAAGCAAGTGTTTACATATTGTACTTGTTTACAGCTCCACGGCTGTCATCAAGACTACTACATTATGCTGAAACGAAATTGCACTCAGATTCGATGAAGTTTATTGAAGTATAAAAGGACAAGATCAAGACTGAAAGTAACAAACTTAACTGAAGTGCTGAGCCACATTTACGTCGAACACTGAATGAAATTGTGTCTGTTTTCTGGTCTTCCCGTAAATTATTTTCTGCTTTTCTTCTTCGTTTATTCGCTCTTGTTGTACATTTACAAGTATTTTTAATTAAACATTTCGCATCAATCCTTTCAGTTTTACGTAGTTGAGTCAACTATGGCATTTTGTGGTATTTGTGTGGTTTTAGGGAAGGCACTGTCGATTATTTCTTGTATATAAAGCTTATAAACCTCGCCAAATTTGCCATTTTTCTGATGGAACTTTCGCTTCCCGCAGGAAATTTGTTAAACTGAGCGGCACTTGTCGCACTCGTTTCCCATATAAGGTCAAACGCAGGTATAATGGCTGATAACCGAGATCTAGTGAACCAATCAGAAAGCTAGAATTGCATTATCCGAGGTTGAGAATTTAATAATGGGTGTTATTCCAACAATTCTTCCTTAGCCTCGTTTCCATGCTAAGAGAATACTTTCAAAGGCGCCCAAGTCCACAAACTACCACTGATCAATTGCTATCAGGTATTTTCTGACTAGTTACTACTCCACCTTTCTAAAAATCGCCATTTAGATTAATCCCCCCAGATGATACCGACCACCCTACTGGCTCATGGACTATAAGAACTAAAGAAGCTGTTGTTGTCGCTCTATAAAAGTTGTGTTATATTGTAGCGTTAAATTCACAACAAGATACCGTAAAATTCCGGTTACAAGATTAAAAACATGAAACCTGACAAACAGCGGTAATAAACATTGTGAAAAATCGCATTTTACTAACTTGACGTTTCGTATGCTATGCAACATACATTTTAAAAAGTATGACCGTTACAAAATTTTAACGACTATTATATAGAGGATAATACATGGTTTCTTGGAGATATGAAATTTATCTTCTCGTGTTCAAATCCGATATCTCACTCGTTCGCTGCGCTCACTCGTGAGCTATCGATTTGAACACTCGAAGATAAATTTCATATCTCCGCGAAACCATGTATTATTCTTTTTATTATATAAACCTACTAATTACGATGTTTTTGACGATTTTCCGAAGATTTCCGAAAATTTTCAAAATATTGTCCGAGGGTTGTACGAATGTTTCCGAACATTTTCCGAGAATTTCCGAAGTTTTCCGAAGATTGCCGAGGAAGATCCGAAGACTTTTCGACTTAATATCGATTTACTTTGGCTCATTCAGCATTGGAACATGGCAAACTCTGCAAGCTGATTGGTCAAAAATGATATCACACATGTGTGGCCATGTGGATATCATTTTTATCCACACATGTGGGATACCATTTTTCTCGACTTGCTACCACTCGCTAAAGCACTGCAGTTTATATAATAAATGTTGTTATATGTTGTGTTATGGGAGGCGCGGTGGCCTAGTGGTTAGTGCGCTGGACTCCGGATCGGACTGTCCGGGTTCGAGCCCTGGCCTGGGCACCGCGTTGTGTTCTTGGGCAAGATACTTTGCTCTCATAGTGCCTCTCTCCACCCAGGTGTATAAATGGGTACCGGCGATAGTCCCTGCGATGGACTAGCATCCAATCCAGGGTGGAGTAGAAATACTCCTAGTCGCTTCATGCTACGGAAACCGGGATAAGCTCCGGCGGTATGAGCCACTAGTAGGCTCGACGCAGACTTTACCGTTTACCTATATATTGTTATGAAAAGGGCCTGGAACCTAGACTGTGAGAATTGATCTACAGCAGTAACTTAATATTATCGCTTAGGTTAATAGAGTAACAACCTCTCACTGCCAACGTTGGCATTTAATGAGGATTGTAACTCTTGGATGAATAAGGTCTCTTTAATTTTACAATGGAGGTCAGTTTTGCCGGACGCTAGAATGTCAAAATGATCCCATTGGATGTTATGGCCCGGTGGTAATAATATGATCAGCGATAGCTGATAGATGATCGTTTTTAGTGAGGGCCTTAAAATGTTCAGTTAGTCAAAATAAAACAACATCTAGCCCTGTTCAGTACTGCCATCCAGGAGAGGGGGGCTTATATCCGGGGGGGCTTATAACCGGATGTATTTTTTTGTTTCCAGTTAGATGGGCCTATAACCGGGGGGGGCTTATAACCGGAATTTTACGGTTTATGAACCTACATGTTCTACCTCTTGACTCAGGTCAATCTTCGGGGTCAAAAAATATAAAAAATAATGTTAACTGTTTTGCGTTTTAGATAGATATTTCTGCTCTTCATTCCTAAGAAAACTCATCAAATATAATTTCTCTCTTTCGGTCATAAATAGGCCATTTCCGAGTTGCCCTTTGCCTCAGTTTCAAAACGAGTCTACGTGCGAAACCATTGAAATGAAAATGACTTTGATTTGCATGAAAATGGTCGTGAAGGTGAAACTCATTTTCATATGAATGGTTTCGCACGTAGACTCGTTTTAAAACAGAGGCAAAAAATAACTCGGAAATGGCCTATTATATTAGTCGTTTCTAACTAACCTGGTGTATTCTTTCTGTAGTCTGCGAGGTTTCTTGGGGTCTTATAATTCACTGGTTTTCACTTTCTGTACTGTAAGGCCCCGTGCCCACAATTTCAAAATCGAGGACAATCCAAAGAAAAAGCTTTTACGCTGGCAAGAGGCAAGAGTCTTGTCACAAAGATTAGAATGTTATTTTTTAAGAAACGTAAAGCGAGTCTGTACTTCATTAATAATCCCTTTATAATAAGTACTCCCAACCTGGAGTTTGATAAGCCCGTCATATCCGAAGAATTTTACTTTTATCTTGCATTCCTCTTCCTCGGATTGACATGGCGGGACAATTCCGGTGGCCTCACAAAGCAAGATGCACTTTGGTGGGAAAAATTCCGGCGGCTCATAACAGGGCCCGGGCAGAGGGAGGGGCTGGGGGGGTTTTAGCCCCCCCCCCCCCCCCCCCCCCACACACACACTTTTTCACAGTAAAAGGAAAAAATAATATGAACTTAAGTAAATAAACAAGTAAAGAAAGAAAGAAACGCAAAAAATGATTATTATTGAATGAATAATTACTAAACGTATTTCATTTGAACGCCTTTCCAGAAGCTGGTGATAAACTGTGGTTTTGATTTAGTTCCATATTGGTAAATCCTGGTGAACAATCATTCAGTTTCCACCGCCTGAAGACTGAAAATTTTTCTCAACAATGACGCAAGATAGATTTAGAAACCTGACAATGATAAACAATCATGAAGGATGACGTATTGACATGTCTAACGAATTTGCAGATCGTAGCAATAACAGAAAGAGGAATTTCGGCGTCTTTAAAGAATCTAATTTACACTAAACTTTTAGTCGTTAATTTCCATTGATTGATATATACCGTTAAGCTGAAGTGTAGCAGAAATCGGCGGATTCCTGGTTTGAAAAGGTTAATGGCAGTAGTACTGATTTGGAGTAAATTTTATTGTTTCAAACAGGATTTGTGAATCTATAAGCCTGGTTCTAAATGTTGAGTCTACTTATATTGTAAAGACATTACAATAATATAGCAAGGCTGATACTACGTGAAAAAGTAACTTTGCAAGACACCAACACGACCAGAACCGGTAAAGCAGGGACAGCTGTTTCGCCCTTTGTGGGACTCATCGGTGCGGTGTAACAAATCTAAATAACGCAAGCTCGAAGGCCAGCGCAAATAAATTGCAATAGCCTCTTGTAGATCCTTCGTTAGCAGCATTGTTGTTTGGGGTCCCTCAGTGCTGTTTCAAGTTGTAAAAACAATTAAGAACCACCTTCCGGTAGCTGAGAGTAACTAAAACCCAAATTTTCCAAGGGTAGCATGCCACTGGACCCCCCCGAAAAAAAAGCTGGCTCACGTTTAAGCCCCCCAGTCAAAATCTTGCTGCGCAGGCCCTGCATAAAGGAGAAATTCATGGAATGCACCTTCTCCACAAATTTTCTCGTGTCAAGGTAACGTCAAGGTAACACAAGGTAACCCGAGACAAAACCTGGCGTATCTAATCGAACAAAATCGAACAAAAATCCAATCGAACTCAATCGAACGATTGGTGTTCGATTGGGTTCGGCAATCGAACAAAATCGAACATCTATTTTGCTGTGAGTTCGATTTTCGAACCAATCGAACAAAATCGAACTAATCCGATGCAATATTGTTCGGACGGTATCTCTTGACACCGGAAACTAGTAAAACGCGTAGGGTATAGTCACTATCAGCCTTTATTCAATGGGAATAAAGAAAAATAACTTCATACTGAATATAATTGTTGAAACAGAACAGAACAAAGTCAGTGTCAACGATTGATACTCATGTACTCCCGGATGTACTGTGAGTGTTGATAGGAAATGGCTTATATGATTATCTTCGATGTGATTGTAAACAGACAGAAAGATTGGAGCCAATCTTCTTATAGATGAGAAACTCTTCTCCCACATCTTCACTGAACCGACATTCTTGGTAGCCTTTTACACTACACGAAATCTTGATACGTGCAGTGTAGTCCCAGGTCTCCTTGGATGTAGCTTCCTGACGTTTTCGACATTTTTACTGAAAGCCGGGTGAAAAGGGAAGGGGAAAGCTAGCAGTGATTTGACCTTAAGACTGAATTTCTACAGACCACGTGTCCTTTCGAACAAGGGTACGGTAATCGAACGTTCGATCGAGTTCGATTACTGATCGTTCGATAACCGAACGTTCGATTGTGTTCGATTGGCAAAATTTTATTGTGAGTTCGATTATGTTCGATTGAGTTCGGCAATCGAACGATTGGTGTTCGATTGGGTTCGATTAGATACGCCGGGACAAAAAGAAAGAAAAAATGTAAAACTCGTGCTCTCCACGTCCTGAAAATCAAGGGGTATTTAATCACCCCAGAAGTCCATAACTAGTTATGGACTTCTGATCACCCTTGATTTGCCTTAATAAACGGCACGCAATGCATGCAGAAGCGATGACGTTTCACAAGGGGTCTTTAAGAATTTTCAGGAAATTCGACAGAAAATTTCAAGAAAGTTAATAAAAATAGCTGACAACTTCTGTGTTGAATGATTGTTCGACAAAAGTTGCGTTATGTTGCAGGGAGATATCTGATACTGACGACATATGATACAAGGTCAAACGTTGTCTTGAAATTGTTGAGCCCTTTTGTTTTTAAAAAAAGAATAAAGATTTCTGTTTACTAAATCTTATAAAACACATCAAATATAATTAGTCTCTTTCACTTATACTTAGAATTAGTCCCTTCTAACTGCCCGGGAGTATTTTGCTTTAAGTTCTACGCAGTGCTTTCTTGTTGAGTTAAACTTGATTTCTTTTCTACTGACGTTTATTCCTGAACAACTTCTGTGTTGAATGACTGTTTGACAAAAGCTGTGTTATCTTGTAGCGCGACATCCGATACTGACGACATAAGATACAAGGTCAAACGCTGTCTTGAAAATGTTTAGCCTTTTTCTTTTAAAGAATGTAAAGATTTCTGTTTACTAAATCTAATAAAACACATCAAATATAATTTGTGTCTTTCGTTTATACATAGAATCGGTCCTTTCTAACTGCCCGGGAGTATTTTGCTTTGAGTTCTACGCCGTGATTTCTTGTTGAGTTTTACTTGAATTCTTTTCTACTGACGTTTATCCCTGAAGTTAGTTCCAAATTCTATTCGGTTCTAGAAAGATCGGTCGATTGCAGAAGACAACAGATCCCGTCCACTCGCACGACGAATACAACAAGAACACAAACCATGCACCTAGTTCCCAATGCTCTTCGGTTCAATTCAGGGAGTAATCGTAACACCGTAACACCAAAAATTCCATAAATTCCATCGCTTTTCCGCTTTACAGCATTAACGGATGACGTCATAAAATGACGTCATCGCTTAAAAAATGGTCCTTGTAAAATCGTGGGTCTTAGGCGAGTCTTGGAACCTCGCACCCGTTTTTAGTGTCGTCACGCAACGCTCCTCCCCACAAAGGAGCGTTGCGTGACGACACTAAAAACGGCTGCGAGGGAGACTTGGAATCTCGAGGTCGCAAAAAATAAAGGTGGTCTCCGAGTCTCGCAAACCAAGCGAAAGTTAATCAGTATGAACCGTCAGAAAACAACGACGACAACAACAACAACAGATACGCAGATGGAGCGCGCGGCTTCGTTTGATTTGATGCGCAGGAGACCGCTAGATAGGGATACGGAGGGAGCGCGCCCCGGGAGCGCGCGGGCTTGAAAAACAAAATGGTGGCGGAAAATCGAGGAATGGCTCCCAACTAGCCTCCTGCGAAGACGTCTTAGGGCTCGTCACGAGTTTCTCCCCCACGAACGTTCGTTGGGGAGAAACGCGTGACAAGCCCTAAGACGTTTGAGCAGAAGGTTAGCTCGGAACGAGCCATTCTTCGATTTTGTGTATCGCGCGCTCGCGCGCTACACACGGACATATTCCGGGGGGGGGGGGGGGGGGGCTTCCGGTCTCCCGCGCTCGATTTCAAAGTGATCTATGGACCCAAAGATCAACAAAAACGAGCGACTTGGAGCTACAGCGCGGTAGAGTAACGTTGTAGTAGTCTCGCGCTGGGACTTGTAAGTCACGGTGTAAGTGAGGCGTCTAGCGCTCGGATTTTTAATTTCGCGGGTCTATGGCTCGAATTTAAAAAATGAGGGTCTCGGCGACTCAGCGAGTCTCGGACTTTACCATTCTCTACCACAATCAGGCAAGTGGCATACAAATCCACAAGCGGGGAAAACTAGAAAGAATTAGAAACGAACAACTTGGAAGGAACGAAAGAGAACGAGGCCCTGGGCTCTAGGTAATTCTGAGGGAATATTTGTCCATTTTACATGACGTGGTAGCTGGAGGTGCGACATATCACAAGTTCTCACGACGCTTCGAGGATTTCGACATTGATGTGAACTACCTAAGTTAGTTTTGCAAGCGTTTGAGCGTTCAGGTAAGCTGTAATGGCTTCATCTTGTCCCGCTTTTCAGTGCTTTAACATGTTAGAGAGACTGCTCAGGCTTTGTGTTGTTTTAGTTAGCGTGTTTGCTCGAAATTCCGACGGTGTGAGGCAATGCAGAGTGCAGACGAGCACACTTCTTAATGTATATCGCGTTACCATTATTACAATTATTGAGAACTGACTGTACAGAGGCTAACCATAGCGCTATTTAGGCTAACCGGAACCCTATTTGAGCTAAATGGAGCACTATTCAGGCTTACGGGAGCGCTATTTTCAGGCGAATCGGAGGGCCAGTATGCAGTCTTCATTTGTGGCGCACACCGCTTTACTAGCTCGGATATAGCGAGTTTCGCCCATAACGAGTTTCGCCCACATTGTTTCGCCCAGAACGAGAATAGTTTAGAATGGATAAGAACGAGGTATACTCATGTGTTTAGCACGCTTGTTTCGGCTCATGGATTTAAGAACGAGGTATGGACATAGTGGCTGAGAGAACAATAGAACAAACAAGAACAACGCCCCTAGCCCCCAAAACAATAGCAGCTGCTAACTAGAGGTCCAGTAGAATTACAAGCTTACGAGAGCTGCTGCAGTACTGTGAGGTATACCCATGTGTTTAGCGCGCTTGCTTCTGGGCGAAGCGCTTCATGGGCGAAACCCGCGGCTTCCACTAGCTCGAGCTCTTCAGTCGGCCGCTTGAGCTATTACAAGTCAAAGCATCATTATTTGTGCTTATTTTTTGAATATAGGTTTTTTTCGCAACTAGCAAGAGTGCCGTCGTAGCAACAAACCAAAAGCAGCTATTTTAGGAGTATATATCTTATTTGTAAAAATTTTTATGTATCCTTCGATTTGTAAACCGAACATGTTTCCACCCTGGTAAGAGGTCTTGTCACGCCTCCTCTATCGTGCCAAAATTTGAAAAGGTCTGATGCTAAACTATAGTACTATATTATACTTTTTCTCAATAACATTCCTTCAGGCTTGTTTCCTGAAAGGGACACTAAAAACTTCAGAATATCCAGCCACTTCATTTACATGTGTCGGGACCTTTTGTAGAACTAGGGATAACACAATAGATGCTATTCTTATTCAATGACATGTAAATAAGTGGCTCGGTATTCTAAATTTTAGCTAATTAGTTTTTCTACTTACATGTGTCGGGACCTTTTGTAGAACTAGGGATAACACAATAGATGCTATTCTTATTCAATGACATGTAAACAAGTGGCTCGGTATTCTAAAGTTTAGCTTATTAGTTTTTCTACTTACGGGTATGTTATGTTTATTACCATAAGTCAATAAATTCACATTTAACTGTCATTTAAAATTCATCACTGCATCTTTTTTAATCCTCAATATCGTGGTGCATCTTACAACCAATCATCTTCACATAATTTTCAGTTTGGAAGCTTTGCATAATCATGTTGCTAAGTTTGCTGTGTGTCTCATTCTTACAGCCAAGTAAGCTGTTAATCTTTTATAACCGAAAAACCGCGGTAGTTTGTTTTGCTTGTGTGACAGTGACACTCAAACCCTGCTATTTGTAAATATGTATGGTTTCATGTAAAAATTTCTGATGGTTGTTCACAATAAGGATAGAACTCCTCTGGCTAGCAGTTCAAACCCATTTATTGTGAAGAAATTATATGATGTGTTCAATTCTTGAAAATGAATTTCTTTTTACCTGTAAACATTTACAATGGTGAAACTGGGCAAGATACAATTACATTTTTACTTCAATGCACTATTAAATATCCCCATTCCTAATTGTCTAAATTTCATAATTCATACCTTCTATCAGGTTAAAATCACTTGGATGACATCATTAGGGAAATGGTCTATTGACAGTTAGGGTACAGCTGAGCAAAATATTGTGATTTGTCAAAGGTGAACAGTTCAGTAATAATCTGGTCTACAAAGAACTGACAAATCTTGATGTTGTGCCACAGCTGATTCAAATAACCAAGTTTGCTTTTTATATTTTTTTTATAGAGGAGGAAGCACATGCAGCCCTACAGACACAGCAAAGCTGTTCAGGTACCATATTCGTTTTTTGGTGAAATAACTTATCATGTGACAGGAGTGACATCGATTCCATACATGTCAACATCAAAATAATTAGAAACAAAGCTTGAAGGTCAGGAACAAGCTTTCTCAGTTTACACAAATTTTAAAAAGTTGCGGGCAGACTGTAAAGCTTTACTTAGCTTGTAATAAAACTTTCTCTAAATGAAATTCTTCACTGTAATATACGTGTACAATTTATAACAAAGGATGACTTAAGCTACCAACAGTTTAGTTAAAAAGAAAGCAATATTGATGATCATGCTAATCTTGATCAAGGAAAAATTTATAAGTTCTAGATTAAAAACTTTAAGATCACTTCCATAGCTCGAATGTGTATGGAGCCTATTCTAATCATTCTATGCAATGCACTGGAAGGTGTTTTGGCCAACAGTTGTCCAAGCTCTTGATAAATGATGAGCTGAGCTTATGAGGTGGTGAAGTAGTTATGAATCTAACAGATTGTTATTGTTGAAATGAGATGCGATAGACATGGCAGTAGAACAATCATTCAGTCCATCAATTATTGTACGAAACATTTTAATACAACTACAACTGTGACTGAAACAAAGAACAACAACAAAGTAAACGTTAAAATAAATATCAAACCACATGAAAATTAAGCGAAAGCAAACCAACAAAACATAAACTTACAAAATTTTTCCCAAGTGATAACAGGTAGCACAAACACAAACAAATTGCCTAAAGATTGAAGATTACACCAACTTGACCATTATAGCCAAGCAAACAGTGAACTTTTAAAACTGCTAAATTTATGTGCAAATGACAAAGACACTGTCCCTGTGGACCGCAGTAAACATAATATTACCATAAAACTTGAATGTACATTTGCAAGAATGTTACACAGATCATTGCACTGAAAACTACGTGCTGTATTGAAAATGAGCTGAAACCTAACAATCATTGTACTCATTTGTCTAAGATAGGGCATTTTTATGAAAATGTCAAAAGTGTATTCCAAACATACTACTTAAAATAAGAATAATTGTGCCAACGTATTGACTTTGATGCATTATATGGCACTAGAAAAGAGATCCTGAGATTTGCACAAACGATGTTCTAATTCACAGAAAAAGTGAAAGTTGTTAAAAAAATTGTAAAAGGGCTTTTGACAAAAAACAAACTGCATTAGGTTATTGTTTCCTATCTAATAGCTATAAATGGGCAAAGAATCAATGAAATCAATTTTTCGACTTCTACCACAAACTCAAGATTTCGCTCAGTGTTTCCTGAAACTTCCGTCCAAATTACAAAAAAGACGTACTTGGTGATTTTGGTAGATTGTTACAGCCATAAAAGTTATTGTTGGCTCCAGTTTGAAAATGGTCAAATTTCTGGTTATTACATGATGTGGGAGGTGCAGCGGCTTATGGCTAGTGCCCTGGACTCTGGATCAAACGGTCCAGGTTTGCACCGTTGCCAGGGCACTAAGTTGTGTTCTTGGACAAGAAACTATAACTCTCATAGTGCCTACAGTGATTTATAAATAGGTACCAGTGAATTTACTGCTGGAGGCCACCCTGTGTGGGACTAGCATCCAGTCCACCGCCAGGCAAGGGGGAGTAGAAATACTCCTAGCTGCTAAATGCTACGGAAGCTGGGGTAAGCTCCTGCATGATGGGCAACTAGGCTCATATGCAGACTTCTTCCACCGGGCGTTGTGGGTGTTGCCAGGAACTGTTTGGAGGTGGCTTATCCAATATGTCATAACAGAACTCATTCTGATTCAGCGCATGTGTACTTGTAGTGGTATGAGCCAATTTCTTCCCTTTCTAGTATGACGGCATAATATGCAGAGTGTTAAGGGTTCTTAAAGCTAATGGAAACAGCTGGAAACATTCGCCTAAAAATTGGAAAGTTAATTAAGCTAATTAAGAAATAATAAGATGTAAGGTGGTAGACTGGACTTTGGCTCAAAAATGAAACATCCAAACATTCAAGGATTTCAAAGATAACATAGTTTTTTCACAGTCCCAAGAGCTAAGTGCTCCATTCTGGCTATGTGCGGAATAACTAAGCCTAAACTAACCCGGTACTTTGTGCCTAACCCATATTGAATTTATTGTGTGCCACACGTGCTAGAGGTTGATTTGAGTTGATTTGCCGCTGAAAAGCTGTGCTAAATCTTGGAAGACACAAGTTCAGGTTTGCTGTACCTATCCTGTGAAAGTGTCTGCAATATAATCTACAAAAGAAGCTACATGATGATGATTACATGGGACGAACGTGATTTAGAAAGTGGCACATCGGTTTAATTATCAACTGTAACTAAAGTAAATATTGACTGGGTGTCTTGCACTTACATATCTGTTTTTGTCATCCAGATTTGTTGAAAGTCTTTCCTCACCAAAATCAAGTGTCTTTTCCTATAGCTGAAACCCAGCCACTGGGCATATTGGGTGTTTCCAGAACCTGTGTGGGCATGGTGGATCTTTTATATGGCGTAATGCAACCCATTCTGCCTCAGTACATACGTACTTGTACTGAAAGCGGTATATTTCCAGCATCTCTAGCATTACAGCATAATATGCTGTACGGTCAAGGTTCCTGAACCTTATGGATATTTCTGGAAAAATTCGCCTTTTTTAAAAATTGGAAAGTTAATTAAGCTAGTTAAGAAATAATAAGAGATAAGGTGGTAGACTGGAGTTTGGCTCAAAAATGAAACATCATTTTATCCAGCAAAGAATATTCCCTTTAGGAATTAAAATATTCCCTTGAGAATTTAAAACCATCTCTTGAGAGTTTGCAAGAATGTGGTAAGAGAGTGCCTATGATGCCCACTAATTTTGCATCCTCGAAGGAAAGTGTTTGTTGCTCCAGCTGCCAAATAACAAAGACACTGTCCCTGTGGACCACAGTAAACATAATTACCATAAAACTTGAATGTACATTTGTAAGAATGTTACACTGATCATTGCACTGAAAACTATGTGCTGTATTGAAAATGAGCTGAAACCTAATAATCATTTTACTCATTTGTGTAAGACAGGGCATTTTTATGAAAATGTGAAAAGTGTATTCCAAAGATACTACTTTTTGCTAGATATAAACTTGTTTACAAGATAAAAACATATTTAGTGAATGTCACAATTCCCATCTTTTAAAGTATCTGTATTAACATAGTCTTCCACATGCTCAAGGGTTTGTGTCAATCTTGAGTTGGGTTACCTTCAAAAGTATTTTTTAAATGTACATGTATTCTCTTGACCTCACCAGACAGATTTTTGCATAAATTATGATTGAAGCACTTTTAATTAATATGACATTGCTCCTGCCAAGTTTTGAAAATCAACCAAAATCAAGTGTCTTTTCCTCCAGCTGAAACCCAGCCACTGAGCATATTGGGTGTTTCCAGGACCTGTGTGGGCATTGGCGGATCTTTTATATGGCGTAATGCAAATCATTCTGCCTCAGTACATACGTACTTGTACCGAAAGCAGTATATTTCCAGCATCTCTAGGATTACAGCATAATAATGCTGTATGGTCAAGGTTCTTGAACCTAACAGATATTTCTGGAAAAATTCGCCTAAAAATTGGAAAGTTAATTAAGCTAGTTAAGAAATAATAAGACATAAGGTGGTAGACTGGACTTTGGCTCAAAAATGAAACATTTTATCCAGCAAAGAATATTCCCTTTAGGAATTAAAACATTCCCTTGAGAATTTAAAACCGTCTCTTGAGAGTTTGCAAGAATGTAGTAAGAGAGTGCCTACGATGCCGACTAATTTTGCATCCTCAAAGGAAAGCGTTTGTTGCTCCAGCTGCCAAATAACAAAGACACTGTCCCTGTAGACCGCAGTAAACATAATTACCATAAAACTTGAATGTACATTTGCAAGAATGTTACACTGATCATTGGACTGAAAACAACGTGCTGTATTAAAAATGAGCTGAAACCTAACAGTCATTGTACTCATTTGTGTAAGATAGGGCATTTTTATGAAAATGTGAAAAGTGTATTCCAAAGATACTACTTTTTGCTAGATATGACACCCATTCCACAAAAAGTGGGCCCAATGCCACTTGGAAAATAAAAAAAAATCCAGTTTCACTGCAAGTACATAGCCAATTATTCAATTTAAAGCTCAAATATTGAAGAATAAATACCTCAAAAATGAGCAACAAAGGTCATATATTTCTGTAGTCATGAAACATTTGATTGTACTTACTGTAAAAGTCACTTTAGGCAAAAAAATCACTGATCATTAAAATAATTTTCCACTTCTTTAAGTTCTGGTTCTTAAGTTATTCCAAATCAACGTAGTATATACTTATTATATAAACTGCAGTGGTATAGCGAGTGGCAGCAAATCGAGAAAAATGGTATCACACATGTGTGGATAAAAATGGTATCCACACATGTGTGATATCATTTTTTTACCAGAGTTTGCCATGTTACAATGCTCAATGGGCCAAGGTTTATCGATATTAAGTCGAAACATCTTCGGATCTTCCTCGGCAATCTTCGGGAATCTTCGGAAATTTTCGGAAAACTTCGGAAAATCTTCGGAAACATTCGTATGACTACCGGACAACATTTTCAAAATCTTCGGAAATCTTCGGAAAAATGTTAAAACGCATAAGAACGTTAAAAGTCTTAAGAAAGAGTTCAACACTTACTGCAGCTTACCGGTTTTAACACATGACTATAAATCCTTTGTCCGCTACTCCGTCTGAAGCATTCGCTTTGTTCAGTGACAATTTAAGAAAAAATAACTTTAACAACACTGTGGAAGCGATATTAAGGAAAAACTACGCACAACACAATGCTCACGTGTCCAACACGAACGACTTCTCGTCAACAAGTGCTCCAAACGAAAAGACAAGCCAAAGCTTGCATGTGATTGGTTCGGTACATTGCGGTACGGAAGAGATCGAGAGTAGCCAATCACAGAGCCGCTTTGGATCGGTGCAGTACTACTGAAAAAGAAGTTGTCTCAACGTACCCACTTCACTGATTGGCTTCATACGGAACTTCTTCCATCCACATGCTGAGTCAGGCAAGAAAGTGCCATCTGAAAAACAGTTGACACAGAAACATGTGTTTCTTATGGCCACATATCCTACCATACCATTAATGGGAATGACGGCGTGAAGCTTCATGGTGCCTTCCACTGATTGGAGGTTTCCAGAACTATCTGTGGAAGTCTGGGCTTCAGAACATTACTCTTTTGGGATGAACAGGTTGATACTGCTGTTCTCCTTTTGTTCCTGGGTCCAGAGAAAGAAATCATAAGCGTCTTGGATGATGGCCTTCTGTTGTTTTACAGCTTCACAGTTTCCGTTCTTTGTTTGCGTCTCTTGTGATGAATTGTATTATGAAAATTAGCTATGAAATGGTATCTAATGTGCATGTACACCAGCCGACTGTGTCCCTTTAAACACCAGGCTTCAGTCAGGATTTAAAAAGTAGGTGTCCAAAACTTTTATAAGGCCTGACACTGTCCCCATAGGAGTGCCTGAGTAGCATGCAAGGTGTTTTTCTGCAGTTTGTCTTGCAAATTAAGGTATCTAAAGATTTCCAAATTTGCTAAAAAAAACCTCTGTATACAGTTACTCATATTCATTTTCTCTGAAAAGTGGCCGTCCATAGGTCTCCTGGACTCCCACGTGGCTAAAACCCTGTTAAATGCTAACGATCAAATATTTAAAGGAAAAAAATCCTAACATCATACAGTCACTTACTAGTCTCAATTTCTATTGATTAAGAGGGACTTTCAGGAAAAACTGACCTTTGAGCAACTGGGTGTTTTGCACGTACATGTCTGTTTTTACGACTGTTTTGCGTATGCAAATAAAGGAGTAAAGGATTTAAAAAGGACAATTTTGGCGCAGGTGGGTTGATTGGCTGTAGACAATAGGCCGTTGACAGATGGTTGGCAGACCTACATGTGATGCTACTCTCAGTTTGACGCTGCGGTTTATTAAGACCGAAGACAGACCACTGTACTTTAACGCTAATGGTTTTGTTTTGATGGGTATGTGATGATAATTTGAAAATCCATTGTGAACATATTCTATTTGTACTTTATCTTAAATCAGGTGTATGTTATTTCTGCCCTATAGAAAAATCAACAGAATTGTCTCAAGTTTGCATGTGACGGTCAAAGCGAAATTGAAAGTGAAGTTTGTGTAATCGCTAGCTGACAGAAGATTATCAGTGTCAAGCTGTGCGCCACAAAGGTCAACGCAGCCGATTTCAAAATAAATTTTATGCGATGCTTAATCTTTACAACGATCAAAGAAGGCAAGATCAAACTTATCATGCTCATGGATATGGCTGACGGATTACCATTCCCATGTATATATTTTAACGGCCGGCGGCCGCTAGTAGTTATTCAAGCGATAAGTTCTGGCATCCCGCAGGTTTGTGGTTGGACAATTTATTGCGAGAGATCTATTTTAAGTTCTAGTTGCCTGCAGGAGAATCGGCAAATCAAACATGACAACGTAATAAAGCGAAGGAAAGCTTGCGAACAAATTGCTTCAACAAAGACGAACAACGATGCTCCCATGCAGTAGTTTTCCGATCGATGATATTCATTAAAAGACTTTAAAGTCTAAAATGTACCATTTTCAGTTCTAAGGTAAAGGTGAAGTCTGCATACGAGCCTAGTGGCCCATCAGGCCGGAGCTTATCCCGGTTTCCTATTTTCGGTTCTAAACATAGGTTTTAATTTTCGCTGAGCTGTTGTCATGCATGCCATGTTTATTGAAAGAGCACGTGATTCAAGTGACGTAACACATATATCATGACATCTCCCCTCTAAGCAAATACATGTATGAGGAGTAATAAACATGCTATTAAAATATCAACATTGTCCACAGTTCATTGTCCAAGACCTTATATCAAAAGTCATTTTAAAGCAAGTGTTCTCAGCTGATAACAACAACTCAGCAACTCAGCATAGCAACATGTAATATACAAAAACTAATAGTATATAAAATCATCTTGTCTTGGTGCTCGAATGGTACGGCCATATCTTGTTCTGACTACTTCAGGTGTCTTGATGATGGTTCTGTCACTTCCTCTGCTCTGCGTGATCCCTCTGTCACCTTTCGGACTTGTGACTTCCGGTGTCTTGATGATGTCTCTCCTGTTTCGTCTGTAGGGAGTTCCACTGCTGTTCACAATTACTGATTGAGGGGTGTGAGCAAGTTTTGTAACCGTGGCAGGTTTCCAGCCATTCTGTTTTCATTTGAACAGTGTCACCAGTTGTGACAGGAGGTAGTGACTTTGCTCCTCTGTCAAAGTACAGCTTCTGTGATTTCTGTTGAGCTAAGAGCTGGGACTTAGCATCGGTTGGGATTCTTGCATTCAGCAACTGTGTAGCAGTTGGAAGTTTGGTTTTCAGCCTTCTGTTAAGGAAAATTTGAGCTGGAGAGTAGCTCAGTCCAGTGATTGGAGTATTTCTGTTTTCCAGCAAGGCAATGTATGGGTTGGTACGGTAAGCTTTCTTTAGTACGGATTTGGCTGTTCCAACGGCTTTTTCTACTTGTCCATTTGCTTGTGGGTGCTTGGGACTTGTAGTTGTGTGTTTAAATTCCCATGAATCTGCAAACTGTTTAAATTTCCGGCTTGAGAACTGGGGACCGTTGTCGGAAATGACCTCATCAGGTATCCGATAGTGTGCAAAGGTGGATTTAAGTTGGGTGATGACTTCAGAACTTACGGTGCTGTCGCGCAGCAAGCCAATTTCTACCCATTTTGAGTAATAGTCGACAGTCAGAAGATAGTCCTTTCCACCAAGGGTGAATAGATCGCAGACGATCTTTTGCCAGGGCCTATCTGGAACTTCATGCTGTATCAGTGGCTCTTTGGTATTGTTCTTTCTATGCTTTAGGCATGAACTGCAATTTGCAATCACATCTGTAATTTGTGCATTCATGTTCGGCCAGTACAGGATGTCATGGGCTCTTCGCTTGCTCTTCTCAATTCCAAGGTGGCTTTCGTGAATTCTTTTAAGCATTTCGGGTCTCAGTCGTTCAGGAACAATCATCTTGTGACTTTTGAAGAGAATTCCATCAGCTTCATGAATTTCTTCTTTGAAACTCCAGTATGGTTTTGCATCAGCAGGTACTTTATTCTTGTGGTCAGGCCATCCTTGTTTGGTCAGCTGTGCAACTGTCTGAAGAGATTGATCTGCCTTTGTTGCTTCTTGAAACTCTTTCAGTTTCTGCTCTGAAATTGGGATGAACTTGCTTAGGTAAGTTACCATGCCTAGCAGGCGCTCCACATCCTTCTTGTTTTGCGGGGATGGCAAGTTAAGGATTGCCTCAATCTTTGATTCATCAGGTTTGATTCCATCTTTGGTAATCTTGTCACCAATGTACACAACTTCGGGAATCTTGATTTCACACTTTTGTTTCTTCAGCTTAACACCTTTCTCGCGGGCTCTCTCAAGAACATTTCTGAGTGCTTTGTCGTGGCACTCTTCATCTTTGCCCCATACAAGAAGATCATCATAGATAACTTCTGCTCCTTCAATTCCTTCAAAGGCAAACTGCATTTTCTTCTGAAATACTTCATTTGAGGAATTCAGGCCAAATGGTAAGCGATTAAACTTGAAACGTCCAAATGGTGTGTTAAAGGTTGTGAGAAGGGAACTGGTCTAGCTTAACATGCAAGAAGCCATCTTTGGCATCTAATTTGCTGAATACTTTTGCACCAGTTAACTTGCTAGTTATCTCAGTGGCTGTTGGGAGTTGGAAATGTTCTCTCTTTACTGCTCGGTTCAAATCTTTTGGATCAAGATTTGGATCCAGATTTCCATCTGGCTTTTCCACTATCACAATGGAGTTAACCCATTCTGTTGGCTGATCAACTTTCTCTATGGCACCCAACTGTTCCATTCGTTCTAATTCGTGCTTTAGGTTGGGTAGAAGGGTGAATGGAACCTTTCTAGGGGGGTGAATGACAGGCTTAACTTCTGGATTAATTTCAATATGTGACCCTCCACGGGAAAACAGGGACAAAGGTGATAGCACGCTCACAACACGCAAACACAACATGCTTAGCGTGTCTAATGTCACGGATATGTGCATATTAAATCAATATAACAATGCAGGACACACTAGCTTTGTTTCGGGATATTTAGCATGCTAAACCTTTTGTTTCGTTAAGTGTGCTCGAGGTCACGCTTAGCATGCAACTTAAGACGCTAAACACTCAAGAACACGCTAGAATTATGGTGGAAACCACACATTCACTACAGATTATTTTATCCGTACATAACTATAATTATAAGAAGCAACATCAAAAGTAAACGCTTTAGTTGATTCGAGTTAAATGTACGATCTACCGTTTCCGAGCCGCTAGTGTTACAAATACTTGAAGATCAAATCAACTATAAAATTGACAGTAAAAATATTCCTTACTGAAACTTTCATCGTAAGATACATTCAGTTGCCATGATTCAAAAGCCCATTGAGTTTCGACTTCTTAGATGTTCTTTGGTCAAGTTACGAGTACAACAGTCTTATAGAATAAAATTTATTATGGGATGTAAGTAGGCATCTACAAGCCGAGAGAACCTGGAACCAAATCTTCTTGCCTTTCGAAAATGGCGTCGCTGCCAAAAAGAGAACGGACCTAAAGACTAAACAAGAGAACCTTGGGCAGTTCCCAGGAACCGAAGTCGCAGCTTTTGCTAAACTATACACAGTCCGAAGCTTTCTTGGATGTATTCTTGGGAATGAAATTCGCAGCAAAAAGGATCAAAGCAATTCAATACAAGTTATTACGACGACTTGGTTATTTCGTTTTCGCAAATGAAAGGATGGTATTTTTTGTTTTCACGAATAAAGGAATGGTAGGTTGAAAACATACCCTAGACACTGTTTTCGTTTATTCTGTTGAATAACACGATCTTTCTTCGAAAAATAGGTTGGTCACGCTTTGTGTGCGCGTTCGCACGCGCAGTGTGTTGTGCTTTTTAACACGCAACTGACACGCAAACTTTTGTTTTGAAGCTTGACACGCTTTTATTGTTCGACGGCTCACGCTTCTTTCTTAGGCCTCGCACGCTTTATTGTCTTTAGTGTGTTCTGTAAAACAAAAGATTTACTAATGAGGCAAGTTTCAGAACACGCTTTAAGCGTGCTAAAATCAAAATCTATTGTTTTAAGGTGGAAGCGTGTTGTGAGCGTGCTATCACCTTTGTCCCTGTTTTCCCGTGGAGGGTCACATATGGTGTTCCCCTTCAAGCTCTCCAAGGCCTTCAAATAGGTCATTAAATTCATCAAGGATAGAACTCTCAGTATTGACATCAGCTGTGTCAACAGTTCTGACAAACTTAATTAAGCTCAGTTCCTGACATGCTCTTAATCCGAGTAGGGGAGGTTGACCCTCAGCTTCAACAACAAAGAAATCAGAATCAATCTGTTTGTCTTTGTACTTACAAATCATTCTGGCCATTCCTAGCACAGGTATTACAGATCCACTGAAGCCAGTGAGTTTTGCTTTAGTTGTCTTCAGCTGCGGTGTTCCTTTGAGCGAGTTGAATACATCCGATGGAATTACATTTGCTTGTGCTCCAGTATCCAATTTAAACTCTACCATGTTGTTGTTCACTTGAAGAGATGCTTTCCATTCTTGCCCATGGTCATCTTTCTGGACTTGACCGATGAATAATTCTTCTAACTGCTCGTCTTCGACAATAGGTTGAGCGGCTTGATCGCTTTCCACTAAATGAACATTCTTCGAGAGACACTGAGATGCGAAGTGGTTTCGATTTTTGCATTTGAGACAAATTTTTCCATAAGCTGGACATTTTCTCAGTGCATGAAGTGTTCCACATCGTTTACATGCCTTTTGGAGTCCATTTTTTGTCTTCGACTGGTCATTTTTATCCTTTCTGTCCTTTGGCGGGAATTTGCCACTCTGTGTAGCTTTCTTATCTACATAATCTACACTCTTCGATTCTGTGGTTATCGATTTCGTTTGGCGTTTGGAAAACTCCAACGCTCTGCACACATCAGTGGCTTTCTGAAGACTTAAATTGTTTTCTTGCAATAACTTTTCTCTCATAGTGTCGCAAAGTATTCCACAGACGATTCTATCTCGAATTAAGCTCTCACACAGTACGCCAGGGTTCGCACAGTCTTGAAAAGTCCTTGAATTTTAGGGGGAGTCCTTGAAAAGTCCTTGAATTCCATTTTTCCTTGAAAAGTCCTTGAATTTCTGTGTAAGTCCTTGAAAAGTCCTTGAATTTTCTTCAACTTTAAAAATAGTGGCGTCGAAACCAAATTGCTTTGCATAGACTATGGTATTCTTTTCCTGTGTAAAGCACCTTCAAACTCTAAAACACGAGTGTAAAGGCAGCCAATAACGCGAAAAGACAAGAATGTAGAGAAGGAGATGGAACAAACACATTTACAGCATTTATATACCATCTGTTAAATTACCTCCCTGGTAGGGGGTCCTTGAAAATTCAATTTGGTCCTTGAATAGTCCTTGAAAAGTCCTGGAAAAATGGTTACGATTTTTTGTACGAACCCTGTACACCAATTTCGCACATGCTTGCTTTGTTGCGCAGCTCGGTTACATACTGGTCGATGCCTTCGGTCGGTTCCTGAACACAGGTGAAGAATTTGTGCCGTTCAAATGTGATATTCCGCCTTGGATTACAATAGTCCTCAAATTTCTGGAATAGGACGTCGAGCTTTTGCTCCGCGGTCGATAATGAAAATGTGTTGTAAATCTCAAGTGCTTCTTCTCCCACGAGATGAAGAAATATTGCGACTCGTTGCTTCTCGGGTTTCTTTATTGATCCTGAAGCGTCCATGTACGGTTGAAATCGCTGTTTCCACTTACGCCAGTTTTCTGCAACATTTCCCTCTAGACTTAGCGTTGAGGGCGGCTTGAATACACTCATTTTGAGCTAGGTTTTTGTAGTTCAAACTGAGTTTGAATCTACCACTTCTGACACCATGCCATGTTTATTGAAAGAGCACGTGATTTGAGTGACGTAACTCATATATCATGACAATGCATACTTGCAGGTTACTTACATTTTAGGGCGGTGAAAACCTGAAAATGGCTTTTACTTGGAGAAAAATGGTAAAACAAAGCGCACACTGAAATATATTTTTCCTGATCAGCAAAATCACAACAGAGCTAGCCTGCTCTCCGAGCAAAAAAAAAAGCTGTCGACAGATTAGTTTAGGAATTAAGATGTAAAAATATTCGTTCCATGGCCAGTTTTATTTTTCGCTGAACTGTTGTCATTCATAGTTAGACGTAACCTCGATTTTAGGGCCGTAAAAATCGCTTTTCCTTAGAGAGCAATGGTAGAGCAAAGAGCAAAATCAGAGCAGAGCCCGTACACGGATTTGATACATGGAACCTCAAGTGAGAACCAGATATGAATTGAATTGGTTGAAATGTTATCGTCCGCTTATCCCGTTGTGCAGGGGTGAAAATCTGCAAAAAAAGTGTCTGTGTAGATCTTATCGTCTTTCGCACGTATTATCGTCCTCCGTTCCACGTAAGAAAAGCCTGAAACTCCGGTTTTTTGGTTTCCACATAGATGGGGCTATGACCAGAGGAGCTTCTAAAGAGGGGGTTGGTTTATAACCGGAATTTTACGGTGTAAGCTGCTTGCTTGTGGTTAGCTTTTACTACGGATTGTTTGCGATTAGTTTTCACTCGTGATCTCTCTAACTTGTCAAAGAACAATAGTGCCATAAACTGACACTAGTTCACCTGACAGTACATAATATGATAAAACAAGGTGAAAATCAATTTGAAATGTGTGATTCCAAATAATACTACCCACACAGATTACCGAGGATCAAGGGTACTACACTCATTTCAAATTCTATAAACAGTTCTTTTAAAGTATTTTAAATGTTCTTTTAAAGTATCTGTCTGAATGTAGTCTTCCATGTGCCCAAGGATTTGTGCCGATCTTGAGTTGGGTTACCGGCAATGAAGTCAAACAAAGTCACCCTTAATAGCATTAAAATGGCATGATACTATTGAAAAGTAGCACTAAAATCATATAGCATACATTAAGTTAAATTTTCTTTTACAACTGATCATGAGATTAACAGACTGAGAAAGTGTGATGAAAGATCAATGTTACAATGTACTTCTCAACATACTTATGTCACTGTCACTTTCTGTGTCAAAAACACCTTTTTTGACACACAGATCTTTAGCACTTGCTACTTTCTGAACCTCCCCTTCAATGCTTGGGCAGGTGGTCTGACAGGCAGCATCCACAGTGATTGGTTCAGTGACAACTGGTTCACTTACTTTTGCCATCAGGTTACTTGAAGCAGTTGCACTCTTTTTTTTCTGTTTTTCTCCCTCTTGCCAGTTGACAAGGAGACCATGAATTGACATCAGCCAAAGCACAACAGAAAAATGGTGTGTCTGATGGGGACACATTTTGATTATGTTCATTTCAACACTTCCTTGACTTGAACATTTGCTTCTTCTTTAGCTCAATTTTCTAAATCTTAACAGATGAGCAATTTGATATCTGATTTACCATGAATTTTTAAAACCGACTCTGATTATCTTAAAAATCAAGGCCAGGATTTTTAAACAATAAATGAGCCAGCTGAAAATGATGACTCTTCATCTCAAATTGATTAATACTGAATGCGAAAATAGGTGAAATTACAATTGGAGGGGCAGTCTATTATGAAAGAATGTGTTGTTGTTGCCAATGTGCATCTTCCAAAATGCCAAATGCATCTCTTTGAACCGTGATGTTGGTGGGACAAAGGAATTCCCATTAATGGAATGGAAAAGTTGCCATCTCTCCTGAATAATTCCCCTTTTGGACAAGTATTGTAGCGTACTTCGGTATTCAGCTACAATTGCCATCTTGGTTTCAAAATAACACAACACACGCAACTTTTGTTCAGCATGTCAGTTGCATGGAAATGGCATGTGCGGGTTGTTTGTGTTTTGCCACAGGCAAGGGCGAGACTTAAATAATGAGATAACATCTCAGCCTATAAATTCATATATGATATTTAGTAATTAGTATTACTTACTCTATTCCGTATATTCCACCAGCCTTGGGCTCAACACTTTGTTGGGAAGTTTTATGGCCTTTGCCATTTTTGAAAAAGCTGGCATCTTCTTTGATAAATGAAATGGTCACAGTTGTCATGGTACCTCATGCTTTGCTGCCTTGACAGCTGTCTCCAAGATAAAAAAATAATAAATGATTGGTCATTATTTTGAAGTTTAAGTTGTAGATTAAAGCGAGGAGCAATTGGTTAAAAAAAGAACTGCCACCCATTTCATCAAGAATCAAATGGCTTATTTAGATCAAATGCCAAGGTAGTGGGGGTGGTTGAGAATTCTCAGGGGAAGATGGTTCTTTTTCATGTGGTGATGACTCTGGCAGTGATGACAAACTTGGTCCAATATTGGCAGTGAGAACGTTTGAACTCTCGGGTGAAGATAGTACTTTTTCTTGTGATGGTACAATTTGAGTTGATGCTGGTGGGCTCATGCTTTGGAGAGTACATGTTTTACATGTTGCCTTGTAATATTGGAATAGCGTTTTTTATTTTCTTTACTTGGTGGTAGGTGCTTTCCAAAGTAAGCACCTGTTTGCAATCCTGTGTCTTTAACAGGTAGGGGTGCGTAAACATTAAAGAATTTTCTCTCGCCATGAAGAGAGAGATCTGTGGAGCCACATTTCTTTTTAATGAGATGGGTTCTAGTAATGTCTACAACGATACAAGACAAGCTGTTGTTATACAGCAAATTGACCTGAATTGGCAGAGCTTAGTTACCATGTAACTTTAAAATTATACACCACGCCCTGCTTCCCTCCCAGTTAATGAAGACGTATTGCCCTTCTGAATCCATCCCAGATGTTACTTGTTGGTGATGTTCCAACTTCCTTCTCATGGGAAGATAAAAACACAGTACTCATAAATTTTAGTTTTCTCAGCGTTTGCTTGACATTGATAATTACAGTACCATTTCTTTTGGAAGGACTGGCTAGGAATGGTCAATACAATTTTGACTTTTTACTTCAGCTGGTATAGGAATGCAAATTTCTGGCACGTTGCCGAAGTGACTCTGCAGTAAAAACTGTTAAACACCAATCATTTGTTTACATGTAAATCCTTGAGTTTTTCTTTCTCTTGCTATATCCACAACCTAGTGGTCATTGGGCAAGGTGAAACCCTACTTAAGAAAAATGTAGTGCATGTGAAAAGGTTCATAGGGCAAATTCCAGAGGCTTTCCAGCTGGTGGCGGCCGCCCATAGAGGCTGATTGGAGTTGGCGTTGATGTGCAGGGGGTTGCTGGCAGGTTTTCTGTATGGGTAATATTCGCTGGTTGTGAGGTTGAGCGTGACGTCTAGGTAATTGATTTCTTTCAACTTGCTCTGTAACGTAATTCTAAGGCCACGACTCTAGAGAATTCTCCTGACTTTGATGCCAGATCCTGTGTTTATGTTCTTAACGATGGCTAGTCCATCATTTCTGCACAATCCGATATCACAGCCTGGGAATGCCGATATCTGCTTGCTTATCAGACCAAGGTTGTTCTTTACGGGGTTGATTAATCTGTACTTTGTGTTTTTTCAAAGTTCTCCTTATAGTCTTTTAGGGATAAAAACTCTTGTCTGTGTGCCATATTGTCAACCCTGTCGCGTATCAATCTTTGTGGTGATGTACTTAAATCTTGGTTGATTTCATCCTTGATTGGCCCATCTGCTTTTCTGCATGTGTCAGTGATGTTTTCTCTTAACAATCATCTATTTGCAGCGGACATTTTCTCGATTTTAGGTTGAATTTGCTGCGCTGATGCTGGTCAGACTTTGGATTAAGAAACAAGAGCGCCTTCGATCGCATCCTTTTCCCGAAGCTTTTTTACTTTTTTGAGCAGGCTGATCTTATATGAGTCGATAGGGAGTAATGACTTATTCTCTCGTTCCATTCCCAGTCCATCAGTTTTTCCAGATACTGTTGTTCAGTTAGAAGATCGCTGTCTTTCTACTGGAGCGCTTTTCCTGTCAAGATTGAAATGCATTTTCTCAGGGAGTACCCGAGTTTCAGAGCCAGGGAAGGTATACCAACCACTCTTGACTTTCCCACCTCAAAGCAGCACAACTTCTTCACAGAGGTGAGAATAAGGTTGAAGTGCTCGGGTCTCATATAATCTTGAAGAGACATCAGAGATGTGTTGCTTGTATTTATTCGCAGGTCAAGTAGTAACCTTGCTAATTGACGCATACCCTGGGACACGTCATGTCAAGTAGTAACCTTGCTAATTGACGCATACCCTGGGACACGTCATGTAGACGTTGTCCACCAAACTTTTCAGTAAGACTGGCAGCATACATTTTTATTAGCTCGTCATTTCTTGCTGTAATGGTAATTTCATCAGACTTCATGGCGGCAAAGGTCTTCAGAAGGGCCCTGCACTCACTGTGCTTGTGGTGCGTTAGCAGAATGAGTTTACTGTGTTGCTGTAAACGAGTGTACTTTTGCTCATCTTCACCTTCTCCATCTCCACAACTCTCTTTAAACTGGCAGCTTTTGTTATGTTGCCAAAGATCTATCTTCCTGACAAAGCCATAGCAATGGGGACAAGGCAAGAAGTCTTCTACTTTCACATCATCTGAACAAGACGGCTGTCTCATGACTATCAAGTCTCCGCATTTTGTCTCAAGGACTTGAATATTATGGAAATTTCCCAGTAGGCTCAGCTTTTCTAGTTCCATTATCTTTCGCTAGATTTCTTCCCATGTGCAAGAGCCTTGATAACTTCTTCCTCTTTAGAATGCACGGCTTGATAATGTCTTGCGATTTTACTGTATAAATTTTTGCAGTAAAAACATGCTTGCTTCTTGTCGTATACCCTCGTATTACATTGCGTTCTCTTCGCTGCCAAGATTCTTACAGAGGCTGAAACATAAAAAAGTTTTCAGTACACATTTGATGTGGCTACAATTTCTAAGGAAGAAATTAACGACCAGCTCTGGACAATAATAATCAAGTAACAATATAACATTTAAGGGCTCCTAGAGCTTACTGTTGTTTTGAATCAGGGAATACAATGATCACAAATATTTTCAATGAATTTGGAGTACAAGCAGCAAAGAACGCATGACAGTTAAAAATGTCCTTATTACAAGGATGGTAGATTGCACACAAGTGCTTTTAGAGTAATATATGAGGAGACTGGTGTCTGGAGATATAGATTTATAGCACTGTTTTTCTTCATTGTAAAGATGGGATCTCTACTTTAATTCCGGGGATTTTTCAAATACCTAAAGTAAAGTTTATGTAGTATTTTGTTTTGTAGATTACATCTTCACAGGTTCTTCATTGCTAAAATACAGCCTTGTGGCATCTTGAAATTCTTGAAATTTGATGCACTGGTGGGTTGTCAGCAATTTAATAATAGTTTTCATCTGGGATGGCCCTCTTTCTCTCATTGTGCATTTAGCATCTTTTACACATAGTCGGGAGTGTCTTTATTTTCATTACATAGCTTACATTTATTTGATAACTCATTAGAACAAGGCTCAACTTTGATTGCTGCTTTCAAAGAGGTTGGGTCATTGTTGTCTTTTGATAAATTTATAACTCCCCGAGGGGATTTTGTTTGGCACTCCCGAGGGAGTTAAGTTATGGCTCCCCGAAGGGACATCTGGCACTACCGAGCGAGGTTAGTTATGGCTCCTTGAAGGGACGTTTGGCACTCCTGAGAGAGTTTATAGCACTCGCCAACGAGCGGACTACGATCGTTGTAGTACACCTTTTGGCTGTTTACCCAGATAATTTGAAGGTTAAAGACCCATTGTCACTTACCGTGATGCACGGCACATTGTTTATTAAGATTTGAGGAGAGGTTTGCATTTTGCAAATCAAATAACATCATTTTAAAAAATACATTTTGAACAGAAGCAGTGTTCCGCATTATACCGTTTTATCGCAAAAATACACGTTTCATCTGTTACAATTGCCAACTTTGGACTATGGTGTGTTGAGAGTTACAGCTTTCAAGGTTCTGTTATCCTGTAGACCAAGTAATGAGACTTGCAAGGTGTTCTTGTTTGAGTTCATTGGCAAAATTTGTGCCATCAGCAACATTTGGATTGAGAAACATCTCATGTGTTACTCTAAAGGAAATTTAACCTACCTACCTTGCAAATTGGTATTTGGCTGACTTAAGTTATCACCATTTACTTGGCCTCCTGTCCCTCAATTGAAACGGCATTTAACTTAACAACAACTTATTGACAAAATAAAAAATATGTACAATATGTAGGAAGCAAATACTGTGCTAGTAGAAACAGAGAAGAATGCAATCCCCATCTTGAAGCTAACCCCCTACCTAAAAGTATAATTTATAAACTTTGCATAAAATTTTAAGTTACAAGACTATAATATCAATGTATACAGTAATAAAAGTAAAATGTAAACGACAAAATTGCTACACAAAAAAGCACGGTAAAACTGGTACATGATAAAAAAGTAATAATATTCTGATTGGTTTGCTAGTTTGAATGTGAAAATCTGTTATTTTACAACCAGTGTGTAAATGCTTCCTATACATATTAAAAGATCTTGTGAAGTGAAGTGGCATTAGTGGCTTACCACCATCCCCAAACACACACTTTGACCACTTGTATATAAGGTTGGGTTTGCCACTATCCTGTGGTATTTTCATGGCTTCCAGATAAATTGAGGCAAAGTCGGATATGGGTAAAAGGGTATGTATCAATTCCCTGTGGAATTGCAGCATCAACAATCTGTTTATCTAATACTGCCATCTTGTCCTGGTAAGGGGGGGGGGGGGGGACTGGTAAAAAAAATCAATCAGTTCTATCCATGTGGAACTGTATATATGCATCTCTTTCAGTATATTCAGCAGAACAGATGTCTTCACAAATTGAGGCAAATGCTTCTGAGATTGCTTCTTGAAGCTGCTGCTCGGTAGGGGACTTCATAGAGGAAACCAACACTTTGTCTATTTTCAAGGAAGGTTCGTGACTTTTTGGAGCATCACTTAGGTAGAAGTCAACATCATACCCATCCAAGGCTTCTGCATCTTCAACTTTGTTGAATTCTGCCTCACATTGCTCACAACATGTTTTCTAACAGCGAAGTTACTGTCTTCAACAGAGAGAACATTGAATTGGTACATAATAAAAAATATTCTGATTGGTTTACAGAATGTGGAAAGCAATAATTATACAACTGGTGTATTAATGCTTCCTACACAGATTAAAAAAGTGAATGTTTTGACTTTGCCTCGATCCTGTGTTTCTCTTTTGGTACTCCCCTTAGGTGGAATCTAACCATCTTGCATAATATGTCAATAATGTGTAGACATTTGTGACCTCTCACGCGAAAACGTGCCTAACGGTATCCGTTCGAATGACCGAACGCACGGCAAGCGAACGGATGAGAAACGGGTAGGCAAGCCGTTCGAAACGGATAAAGTGAACGGCTGAACGGATGCAGAAAATTTTCGAACGGATGAGGTCGAACTGCTGAATGGATGAAGAAAATTTTCGAACGGATGAGGTCAAACAGCTGAACAGATGAAGAAAATTTTCGAACGGATGAGGTCGAACGGCTGAACGGATGAAGAAAATTTTCGAACGGATAAGGTCGAACGGCTGAACGGCTGAAGAAAATTTTCGAACGGATAGAGTCGAACGGATGAACGGCTAAAGGAAATTTTTGAATGGCTCCTACACGAACCAGTTCATACACGGCAACGGCACTCTGTTTCCGCTCTATATACATTTGCAGTCGCCGCCAAGAATTTAACACCACCGGCTGTTTATGAAGTCAAAATCTTTCGGATTTGCTTGGTGCATTCCTGTTTTTTAAAGAAAATAAATATCGAAGGGCAAAACAGCAGAAGCGTAGATAAAAAGTAAAATAACAATCGTGACCACGTAAGACAACTCGATGCGGAAAGGTCACACTTCTGTCGGAATGTGCTGTGTCAGCGACTGAGAACATTGTTTAAAATTCACGTATATGTATACTTGAAAGGTATTATTGCACGACAAATGTCTGGATATTTATTATTTCTTTCAACTTTGCCACACAGATTGGATATATAAAAAGCCAAATCACTGTTTTGATCGTCAAGTTGTTTCCCCGCATACACATGTCTGGGACAGCGGGACGTAATGCACGTGCTTCATTTCTTAAAACTTTTCAATATTTACATTTAAGCCAGAAATATTAACACTGATCGCCGACCAAGCGATCTGAGCATCCAATTTCAAACTGACCGAAAAACGTTACAGTGGGATATAATGAATTATTCTTATCTGCAAAAGAAACGAAACTTCTAGCCGAACAACAAAGTAAACAACTCGTGGGAAGAAGCCGACATTTGCATAATCAACGATGAACGTTTCCCGAAAGATAACACATTTCTTGCAAAATAATGTCATTGATTCCCTGATCTTCCGTAAAACTTTAATTCGTTCGTAGTGAGCGTTCACAAACTAACATGTAAGAAACAAACTTTTTATGTGTTTGTTTTCATGACTACATATTTCAACTTTGCCGCGAATACTATAATCGCTGTCACGCTTGTTGTTGACAGGCGTATTACAACTTAATATGAAGTTTTCATCCTGGTCAAAGCCAACTTGATTGAATAAAACTCAAGTCTTGAATAGAACGTTTATCGATAATCGAAAGATAGCTAGGGGGCAGAAAAAGAACCGTGATTATGATATTCCTGAGGTGTTTGTAAACAACACATATTTTCATTTGTATCGCTACGTAACGGCGAATATTTATTTGACAAAGTTGTTCGACGCGAGTGGCTGGACGGATAGCGCTAGCCCGAACGGTTGCCCTTTTTTCTGAACGGATAGCTCAATCCGTTTGAACGGCTGACAATTTTTTCTGAACGGATAGCCCGAGCCGTTCGAACGGCTGGCAATTTTTTTTAAACGGATAGCTCAAGCCGTTCAAACAGCTGGCAATTTTTTTTGAACGGATAGCTCGAACGGTTCGAACGGCTGACAATTTTTTTCTGAACGGAATGGGTTGCCGTTCGAACGGCTGACGAACGGCTATCCATTCAGAAACGGCTAGCCGTTAGGCACGTTTTCGCGTGAGAGGTCACATTTACATAAGGAAGTGGTAGGGGTGACCATTTTCACAACTGGAACAGCTGTAGCAGTTACACGTAACGATGTGGGCTGGGGAAATGAAGTACGGAGGTAGTAGCTATCATTCTTTTGATATTTCCTCACCAGACCCATCAACTACTCTGATCGCTGTAAGTGATCCTTCTTGTGACAGAGTTTGCAACATACAAGAGCCTGGTCTGTAAAGATAACTTCTGAAGGTCTGCTTCAAAGGCAACATCATTAGAGTCATGTACCATCTTGTAATCCCTTATTTCTCCAATAAGTGCCTTAACATATTCCTCTTTTCAGCACAAATTTCTTCACTTCACTCTTTTTCATCCTTGAGTTTTTGGCTTGTGGTGATTGTCCACCACATGATGAAGAGGCTGCCATGTTGTTAAAGTGTGGAACAGCGAAAAAATATGAATCCTTGATTGGTATCCAAACTCCTTGGCCACCATGGTCCACCATCCGCGGTACGGCAGTTAGTTTGAATATCTTAAATAATGAGATACAAATTTAATTTAACTGATATGAACTACAAAGTCAAGGAACACAAAGTTGCAATTGTTTATCCACCATCGTCCACGGTCTGCGGTACCGCAGTTTGTTTGAATTTCTTAAATAATGAGATACAAATTTAATTTAACTGATATGAACTACAAAGTCAAGGAACACAAAGTTGCAATTGTTTATCCACCATCCTCCAAGGTCCACGGTGCCACAGTTAGTTTGAATTTCTTAAATAATGAGAGAGAAATTTAATTTCTTCTGCCATCCTGATCCATGGTCTATGGTGTTGCAGTTTATTTAAATTTCATAAATAATGAGATATAAATTTAATTTCTCCTGTCACCATCGTCCATGGTCCGCAGTGTTGCAGTTTGCAATTCTTAAAAACAAAAAAGTTCCCCTGCCACCGTGGTCTGCGGTGTCACGGTGTGGCAGTTCATTTGAATTTTTTAAATAGTGCAATATAAATTTAACTTCTCCTGGCACCACAGTCTGTGATATTGCAGTTAGTTTGAATTTCATAAATAATGAGATAAAAATTTAATTTCTCGTGTCACCATCGTCCACCGTCCACAGTGTTGCAGTTTGCAATTCTTAAAAACAAAAAAGTCCTCCTGCCACCGTGGTCTGCGGTGTCGCAGTTTGTTTGAATTTTTTAAATAGTGCGATATAAATTTAACTTCTCCTGGCACCACAGTCTGTGATATCGCAGTTAGTAATGAGATAAAAGATAAATTTTCACTGCCACCATGGTCCGCGTTGTTATGACCTTCAAGTTGTAAAAAGAGGCCAGTGTGCCAGTGGATCTCACTTGGGAGATTCTATTCTACTGTGCAATACAAAAATGTTAGTTTTTATACTTAACCACCTTAACCACCAGTTTTAATCTTTTAATCTTAGCCAAGGAAACGAAGCACAAAATTAATAAGCAAAGTTCAACAAATATTCATAACCTTTTGAAAAATTTAATCAGGATATTTTGCTGTGGTGGTTGCAGTGACTGAACCAAAACAAAATTAGTAAAAAGGTACAAAGTCCAAACTTCTAGATGTTTTGGTTTAAGGTGTGTCGAGGCAAGTTGTCAGAGACTATTTTTAAGGTCGTCTTCGAGGGCAAATAACCTGGGAAATCAAAGTTGACAGTTACAGGTGACTTATTACTTTAACATTATGACAATAGTAAAGTGAAATTAAACAAATATAACGAGTCTAATCAATTTAGCTTAAATGTTGCATAACACAGTCAAAACATGAAACGAAACTGAGTGCTTTTTATGATGATAACATGGCTAAACTTTCTATTTTCTTACATTCCTGATATGAACTGCTCATGTGTACCACTTCAACAATTTTCCCAGTGTCCATGGAAATCACGGCAATTACAGCATCAGTAGCTGACCATCCTTGAGATCACCATGATGCATCAATTGAGACACCACATTCCACGACAACATCCTTCAATTCCTCATGCGTGCAATCAATCAAACCAAAGGCGAATTTACACTCCTTCACTTCAAAAGCTGCCCAGTTCAATTCACTCACACAGTCAGCCTCACACGGAAAGCCTCATCCGCCTGTGTTCAAAGGTCCTCCTGAAGTCTCCTAACAAATGTGGGAGGGAAGAATCCATTTAAATTCACGATAAGTCATAGAAATGCTCACGTGAAGCTCAGACTATGCTACTGATGGCAATCAATAGCAAAGGAAATCAAAAAATTCCCCAGACAACAAAACAAAACTTCGCAAAGGGAACAAAATAAATTGCTAATTGTTCTTTACCAAAGGCACCACAATGCAATCAAGCATATTAATTACAAGGAAAGAATAAGCTCTTACCTTGAAGAACAAAAACACATTTTGTACCTCAGACTAACACAGATGCAATGACAAGTACAAGCCTTGGTCAGTCGAGTGATATACACAAAAGCCCTATTATAAGCAAGTCTTTTTATAGCGGGTTGACTGCATTATGCTAATATTTCCCTGCAGGTCCCAGGCACTTTCTAAATAAATCAATAGTCAAGCAGAGAAAGGATATAAAATTTCCAGGCAAATATTTTGTTTAAGTATACCAACAATCAAGGGATCATTTTGTTCCAAAACTCCTTCACCACAAGGGCTGCACAGTGCTTCTGAAACCATGTAAATGTGTTCATGCTAAAAATGTTAAGCCCAAGGGCTTTACATCTCAAGGTGAATTTGTTATTTCCTGAAATCATGATCTTCTCAGGATCTGGTTTCAGATATTGCAATAAGGCTGATTTGTATTCTGTAATCCCCCTACACTTGTATCTGACACTCCAATTTAGAGCGAATACAATCTTCGAGCAATGCAAAATCACTTAAAGAGGGAGATGTAGGTAGAGCATACGCAGAGCAAAAGTTGAGATGTTACCAAAGACATCACCATGCTTGTTGTTCATCTTCAGTTTGCACATGGTTGCCTACTAGTGGAAGGGTGAATGCCAGAAAGCTAAACACTTACATGGGGTGGCTTTGACATTTTCTGAAAGAACACAACAGAAGTGCAATGGCATACATTCATTAACATTTGAATGGATGAATTGATTACACATGACAAGATGATATTTATCTCTTATGATCTGCGGGCCTTCCTTTAGATGCTTAGCAAGATTTCTTTCCTGTTTCTTGACAATTTCCTCATTTTGATAGAAGTCCATCAAAAAATTGTAGTAAAAGTGGAAACCAAATGCTTGCATAGTTGCACTTTGCTGTTTCAAGTTTTTGTGAAAATTCTCTGATTCTTGGTAGCTGGTCTTGATGGCATTATTCTGTGCACAAAGGTCGATGTTGTGAAACAAGCAAAGTGGCGATTTGAGGTTTCTAAGAATTGTGAAATCTATCACCAAAAACAAACCTTCTTGTGCTACCTGTTGCAGGATGTTCACACTGACCAAAGTCCTCTGCTTTTTTCATAACTGAACCATGCCAATACTCAGATGAAACTATAATAGGAATGGCAATTCCCTGATGGAAGAAATAAAATGATGTTTAAACTACACAATATGTCATTAAATTAATAACGGGTCTGTATTGAAGCTGGTGCCATAACATTGAAGGTTGAACTTTTTCAGAAATATTAAATTAATCTTCCAGAGGAGGTATTGAATCTCAGCCATCGTGGTTTGTCACTCAGCCAAGGCTTGTTCAGTAACTCCTTTCAATTTCTCTCTGTTTAACAATACTGAAAGGCTCTTTGGTCTCACACCATAAGCTTAACTCAACATAGTAGTAAACTCATGAAAATCTTAGTTGCTTGACATGTTCTTAGTGTCATCTCACATGGCAGCTACACAGCCATTAATTGCTGACCATCCAAAGTTGAATTTTACTCAAAAGAAAATATTTCCTTTTCCGAGTATGCGTGTGTCACCAACTGGAAAGTCTTTCAAAAAAAAGTATTTTGTACAATTTGTCCTTAGAACCAAGGTTTACTGTGCAACACAACAGAGCTGAACGTGGTGCTGAACTGAGCTATCAGGCCAGGAAAAATTATGGAAAGAAATGCTTGATAAAAATACCAGGACCTAACTGTTATATATACTTAACTTGTTATTATCTGTACTTTCAGATATACCGGGTCAAGAGTGAGTTTCTGTCCTTCTTAACTGAAGTTGTCAGCAAGCTGTTTGAGAAGAGCCCTATAGCGTACTCTTTGGCAAGAATTCTGATATGTCTGGACCCCAAAAGGAATGTGTTTCCCTAGTTTTGCAGTACTCCGAGGCAATTAAGGCTGAGACATCAGCCCTAGATGAATTCAACTTCAAAGTTGACAGGCTCCAAATTATGGGATCTGCTGAAAGAACCCTCAATTTTTTCCCATGGCCAACCAAGTGTGGAAAGATGAGAACATGAAAGAACATACTTTCATTGCACAGTTTTCAATTCATGACCACATGCAGAGCATTGGAGGGTTAGGTCAGTAAGTAGTTAGTAGGAAGCTTCTTGCAGCAGCTAGTGCAGGAAGAACATGTTACTTTGCCTATTTTTAAGAGCAGAAGAAAGAGCAGCAGTGAAACTAGCAAAAATTAGTTCTTGAGGAAAAACCTGAGCTAGAGGAAAAGAAAAAGTGCCTTGCCAGTGATATTTCTGTCTTGCAACTTGATGCAGACCTTGGCGAAAGCTTGTCATGTTTGCCTTAATTTTCATTTTTGAGTTCCCTTTCCAACTACACATCAATGTCATTGTGAACAACCCTCTCTTGCATTGATTACTTGGAAACAATGTATTATGCAATGGAACTGGAGCAGAGAAACTTATTTAAGTTCTGTTTGCACTATTTGCAATACAAGGTGTGATTTTTAGGTTTCTTATTTTAATCAGCTTAAGTTAAAATGCGACCACAGCAGGTGTTTGTCACAGGCAATGCTGTCTTCACATTCATCAATCATTACTTTCGTACAGACACTATAGCACCATCTTATTTCCTCCTTTTTGCAAATTGAGTCGAGAACACCCAACCATGCTCCTCTGCTAAAATACTTTTGCACATGATAAGTATCCAGACTTTCCTCATCTTGAATGGAGTCGGGTAATTCGTGTAGGGTGTTGAGGTCATTTCTACATAGGGTTCTCTTTCCCTTTGAAGCCTCAGAAGCAGCGGAATCACTTGTAAGAGATTTAAGAATGGTGGTGTCTTTCTTGATGGTAGTTAACTTATAAAAGGGCTTGATGTTGTCATTCTTTTCTTTTTCTTTGCTTTCGGAAAAGTTACCACTGACATACCTGCATCTTTAGGTCGACCTCATTTAAGCATTTTCCGTGGCATTTTAATGTTATAGAGAAGCATCTGGCTATCTTCTAGCTCATCTGGGTTTTTTTCACCTTCTGTACATGTTTGTTGTTCCTTTTCCTTCCCCTTCTTTAAATCTTTCTGTAACAGTAGATGTTTCTTCCCTCACCCCACAGTCAAACATGGGTTCTCAGTATTTTCAATTTTTGTTTCCAGGTTTTTATCAATGCAGACATCTGAAGCTGTTCCTTTGCCATCTCCCACAGCTTTGATATCTTGGCATTGTACTGGCTATTGTATATCATGGCTTTGAGATCTTGGCACTGCATTCCATCACAAACACTAACCTTGCGGCCAAGTTCCCAAGTCCTGATAATGGACTGTAACACATTCTACCTTATCATAAATGTTTTTTTGAAAATTTTTAATTTCTACTTGAAAAACAAAGTTGTATGACAAGATAATTGCATTACAAATACATTATAATACATGACATATATGAGGTTATTTAGTTTACTTCTGTGTATCTTTTATAAAGTTTTTCTTTCTGTTAATTTTATACAATATTAAGTTATAAAACAAACCTTTAAGACTAAATTTTGATTAGAAATTAAAAGGGCAATAAAGGAAAACGGAAAGAAAGACAGAAAAAGAATTTAAGACATTTCTCAGGAGACTAGGACCAAGTTCACAGAAGGTTACAAGAAAGACTTGAGAGGCTCCCAGTTATTCTGGCTAAAGGTGTTGACCTTGTTTTCTATTTCATTTTGGTGGGAGTTCCTTCACCTTACATAGCCACCATTCCTTGTCAAAACATAGGGAATCAGAGGAAAAGTTGGAATTGTAGGACACTGCAGTCTCATCATCATTGCTATCTTCAGATGACAGCTGGACACTTTTCTGTCTCAATTTATTGTTCAGTGAGTTACTTTCTGCAAGTGAGCTACAAATGAAAATTGGAGACTGCTTCTCAAAACCAATTTCTTATTTTTTTAATTTGTTTCACATGGTTTCACCATTTTTAATAAGTTCTTAAATGAACAGAACAGAACGACTGCCTTTAGATGATGACGAAGACTGTCCTTATTTACATTCGCTTTCAACATGTTCAGTTCATTTCACAAGAACTTGCTGGGCTATCGTGTGCTCTTTATCGTAAATGTCAACATCTGAGTCACCAGCGGTAGACAGGTATACTATGGAGCACTCTCCTCTTTTGATGTTCCCATTTCTGATCCCTTTTGCCTTCTGTTCAGCATGGATAACAGACTATGTTGGCTTTGTGGTGCTGTCCTCGTTTTTGATTAGCACAAGTTCAAATGATCTAAGAGAAAAAAAGAGGCTTGGTAAAAAACTCGGCCATCCGCCATCCAAAACCATGGAAGGCAATGCAAAACACAATTTAGAATTTAGCCTCTCTTAAACACACAGAAAAATGGTTTGGTTCTTACACTGCTATGCGACCCAACGTAATATTGTGTTCACAAGGAAATGCACTGTGTCATGGATTATGATTCTGACTACTGTCAATTTAGAATTAAAGCTCATACTAGGAAAATGTTCCTTTTCTTCTCTATGGATAGCAAATCTTTGATATACATACAAGTGTGGTACTGACAAATAGCTCGAAAAAAAACACATGTAACCATGTAAGCCCAGAGAAAAGTCTTTTTACTGAACTTAACATGGACTTTCTCTCCATATGCAAGCTCACTATTGGCCAGTTTGTTAACTTGGTAAAGGAAATGGTGGCGATTAATACTTGAGCCAACTGACGTTTTTAAGTTAATAAGATAAATATTCCTTTTATGTGCATGTATCCTCTATATTTTATCCGTTTATGCGTGATATCTTTACCCCTTGGACTGACAGCCAGAATTATCACCAAGAGCTGATACCCATAAAAAGTCATTGTTGTTAAAATAATTTGAGTACCTTTGTCTATAGATTCCCTCCCAATTGTTGTAAAGTTTGTTCGTTGACTTGCCCGACCACCTCAGTCATCTATCGCCTCTGTATTTAGTAACAACTTCCACCACAATTCTTGGCAAATTAGAAGAAAAAGGCCAGTTCAATGGGAAATATGGTAACTGAGATTTAACAAAATATCAGTAATCAACTGCTGCACAGTACATTATGCAATTTGGTCTGAATTGTTCTCATTTCAAAAGGAAAAAAAATAATGACAAACAAAGAAATAAATTGAAATTGTAAGGATGTTTTTCATTTAGGTTGTAAGGTGTCTCTGCCAGTACTTGTAGACGGTAATTCAAGTAAACCTTGGGTGTTTGTATGAATGGCAAAACACTGTGGTCCTTTACACAGGTTGTCCAGCAAGTTTCCTTGCTATATTACTTCCAAGGCCAAAACTTTTAGCAACATCACGTATGCCCCTGAATCTGCAAGCAGAGACTGGGTTATGTCGGGAAACATCACGTGTGTTTACACACAATAAAATGGTATTTTGGCAAGTAAACTTGTTTTCAAGTCATAAACAACACCCTTTTTGCTAGAACTGCAATACTTTTGTCTTAAGGGATCTCTTTCAAAGTAACATTTGGTGGAGAGGAACCAGGGAAGTTTATTTAAACCTTTGGTATTGATCACAACCTTAACCTACAAAGTGATTCTCACTATGCTTTATGCAACCATTACAGAACTTAGGTTTGTGTGTTTTACTCACAATGCTCTCTTTTTTTATTTTGCTTTTTTAATATGACAATGTTCTTGTAATAAGGTCATAGTTTGTGATCCTGATTTAAAGCTGTGGCCAGAAATCCCTTGCTTGTTTGTGTTCGAGATCCATGGCCAAGACTTGTTGCTAGGGTTTCCCTACTAAAGAATGCCTCAATAAGGAACAAGAACAACTTTCTTGGATCCTGCCCAGATTGACTATGAATGGAGTGTAACCTGGCAGATGATATGTACACTCCTGACTCTGGAACAACATTCTTTTCATAATCATCGCCCAGGTGCTTCAAGTACGACGGTAAAAAATCCTTCGTGTTTTGAATCCAGAGAAGACTAGAACCAAGATGTAAGTTTAGTTATTATCAAATATTGGTCAGACATGTCCCTTTTTATGAGGAAAATACTGTCCTACCTGCAATTATTGTTTGAAGGTTGATGAAAAAGACCAGGAAATTTAATATTGTAAGAATTCAGTTTTAATTTTATTTTAGTCTTGAGAATGGCATCAAGATGATGCCGAAACATTGACTGATTATGATTAAGAAATTCTTGTCATCTTTAACTGTGACAGTGTGACAAAATAGTCAGTTTTTTTCCAGGAAGTTATGAAGCATCTCAAGGGAAAATTAAGCAATTAAAATTGTAGTGTTTTCTACATGGCCAACGGAACCTTCTGAGTGTGTTATATAGAAAGAGCTTCAATTCTCTTAAGAAGGCAAGACAGCAAATTACTCACTATTCTCTTTCTGAGGTGTTGTGATGTTGCTTAATTAGGTTTTGCGCAAACCATAAAGCCAGACACTTCACCATCTTCTTCAATGAGACCCTCACCTAGGAAAATGAAGTTTGTCAGTGCAAGAAAATCTTCCCATACTCCATTCCATATTGGTCATCTCTGATCACAATTTTTGAGCGATCTACCCATGGTGTCTTCCTTTTTTGGTTGGCTTACTTTCCTCTGACTTGGTTCCCAGACAGCTTCGTCAATCAAATGCTTAACAAAAAACTGTCGCTTCAATTCACGTCATCCAATCGCTAGTTTATTGGCAAGCATTTGTAGTTACAACACTGTTGATCACATGCACATCCTTTGAAACACTGTTTAACTGATAGTGACATTAAGAGTACCTTTTTGTACACATGGCAAGGATCATGATTGCTTTACCTATTCAATTGTTTTTGCAACATCCAAATCAGTTTCCATCTTAGCCATATGTCAACTTTGCTGGCATATTTCTTGCACATTTTCAGCTGGATGCATCTCTGGTGGCCCGAAAGAAAAGGTAACAAAACAAGACAATAAAGCGCTTGGCACATTACAAGAACTCCTGTTTCCGATAATTTTCCTTCTTGTTGCATGCAGTCAAGATAATCAAATCTATCAATGGAGTTAAAACAAAACAAATTCCACCGAATCAGCAGATCACAGAAGAGTGAAATTGTGTACAATCACTGTATACATTAAACGAAGTGCCTAGTAAAAAACCAATAAGATTAGAGCCGTAAAGGGGGACAATTATTTAACAACTCACGGGACAATAATCTGAATAATCTATCACCTACCCAGAAAGACAAAAAATTATCTATACTGGTTAGTAACTTACATTTCCCTATGGTGAGGCCAATAATGACAGGATGACACCAACTGCCTGAGTCAACTTCATTGGTTGGAATACCTACATCATCAGGAATGCCGTGAAATTCCAGAGAGTTTTTACAGGAGTTATAGGAGTACTGTTCCAACTCATCAAGGTTCCCTTGCAGGTCTTCAATGTCACTCCTTGTTGCTTTGAAGCTTTTTTTTGCATGGAGTTCCAGTTCCAACGAAGTGAATATTTGCTTTGGTTTATCAATTCCCTCTTTAGCTTTTCGACTTATTCTTCACAATGTCCTTTCGACGTTCAGCCACACCACTTGACAGTTTGTCATTGTCTTTGGCTAACTTAGCAATATTGCCTTGCATTGCAGTAATAGCACCTTGGATGTTTTTAGGAAGATTATGGATGTCTTTAAGATAAGCTTCAGCGATGTCTGACTCTCCTTTTTCCTCCTGAATGGATTCTCTGTAAGCAAAGAAGAAGCTGCCATATTTGAGTTATCGCCACATGCTTGTCTGGACAGCTCTTTGATTTTATCTTCGTTCTCCTTTTCTTTCTTCTTTAGCCCTTTAATTCCTGTGTTTGTGAACACCATTGCTTTTTCCATTGTTTTGCCTTTCCTTTGTCTGATTTGGACTTGTCGCTGAGAGTGTTCATTGCAGTTTGAAGACAGTTAACCAACTTCTCCGAAACAGTGAAGCCCTCAAAAGTAGCCTATTGTCAACGCTAGCAAACTTATGACATATCATTTTGAGTTTTGTAGCAATCTTTTCTGGCATGTTCAGAGCTCCTTGCATTTTGTCTGAGTACTGTGTTTATATTTTGGTCTGAATGTGGGCTGCTGCAGATTTTCCTTCCTTCTGTTTTGTTCCTTTTGTTTTACGTTTGCAGCTTTGGGCCCTAGAAATAAAATTTTGAAGTTTCAGCAAAAAATATATGGGAGTAAAAACATGAACGGTGTACTCACAAATGGTTGCCCAAGTCTCTAAAATCTATTTTGATTAAAGATGTATTCTTACTCATGTCAATTATCGATGCGTATTCGGCCATTTGTAACCTTAACTGAAGATGATAAAACAACAACAACAACTTTGCATTCTACAGTCCCACAGGCTTAAGAAAAGATTCAAATATAATTTTAGCAATAGAATAAGGTAAAATTAGCCATATTAATTTTTACTGTTTCTTATACTAGCCCATGAGAGTAGCCACTAACCAGCTATTTTCATTGAATTTTTAATTTTATATCTGGGAGAATTTGCAAACCTTTACCAACTCATAGCTGGTGCAAATACACAAGCATCGTTATTTTAAAACAAAAGTTCAGCAGTCAACTGTGCAACAATCAGTACTCAGCCAATCTGGTTAAAACCTGGTTACATCAATCCTGGATAATTTAAACTCGCAGACATTACTTGGCATTTCAAAAAATATTTGCGTTCTTTATAAACATAGATTTATTAAGTGTTTATATCTTGTGATTGTTTCTTTTATTCGCCCTAAAATTTAAAGCTTTAGAAAAATTGAGCATTTGTTAAATTGAATGCTAAAAAACAGAAATCAGTCGACTGTCACATGTCCAAGCATTGATTTCATAAAAGATCACCTCGGCACCTAAAAATAGTTGCGGGCCACCTTAATAGTCAAATGTGTTGCACTAAAAGAAAACTTCAATACTGAGTGGCAATTCACACAGAACACTGACCTTACTCAGGAAGAGTTTGGCTGTTTGAGTGAAATTATCACTCTGGGGTTATTGTAATTCCAAAGCAATTCTGTTGTTTTGTGGATGTCGCGAAGAGCCACAAAGAAAATGCAGGGTGGTGTACGCCAGGTATGGCCTTGCGTTTGAATTCCTGAGAGAGTGGTTCAGTTTAGCTCCCCAGGTGGTTGTTTCACTTCCTTGGTAGGGATCAATCCTAAACGAGAAATCACATTTACTCTATGCCATTTTCGTGGAACTTAGAGCAAACTTGTATTCTGGTTAGCACTCCAGTCAGATTGATTAGCACTTTACTTGACTAGCACTTATCAACTCAACAGATTAGAACTTCGGTTGGTGTTTTAAGCACTGGCTAGGGCTAAGTTTAATAGCACTTCCCTTAGCTTCAATACCTTATAATACAGTAAGCATCAACTGAACTAATCCGAGAGTGGTTTGCTCTTATGGATTACACCAATTATTTGTAGAGCAATTAGTTGATACGCCTATTTTTGTTACTTTTTTATGGCATTACCCGTTACTTGATTAACCAAGAGCACAGTAACTAGTAAGGCTAACTTTGTTTTATGTTTCCAAACCACATTTGATAGTTTATGTACTCGCGTGATCTGGCGTCCTGTGCTCTCTATGACCATCAGTGTGTAGGGCCCCCCTACTACACCATAGGTTTGTTCTCTTTTGGTTTCCTCTTTGAGGGATATTATCTCCCCTTCATACTTGCAAATCACCTCTTCTCTGCTAATATCTGTTGCTGCAAAGGCGCAAATTTCTGCTCCCTGAGGATTGCTTGGTACTTAAAAAAAAATTAATAACAGTTATTACATTCTAAGTAACTTAAAGTGGTGTAAAGTCTGTGTCTCACCATGCACAATAGCGGAGGTCCAGCTTGTGAAGGGTGCCAGCGGAGCACCATGGGTAGGAATTTTTGATTAACCCACGAGACTGAAAAATTTGGTTGTGTATGCCCGCCTGTCCGCCCGCATCTACAGACTTGCAGGAAGGGGGAGAGGAGTCCCAATGCAATCTGACCGGGGAAGGAAAATGCCTGTACAGACAAAGGGGGATGGCAAGTAGTCCCAATGCAGATGAATGCCATCTCTTCAGCTTGCAACTTTGACATCCATGTTATGGTCAATTGACAGGATAAGGTATCCGGTGACCAGTATCATGACCATATCGCAGGCTGAGGTGTAGGGCTCATCCAGGTCACTTTTTTTAAGTTGACTGCTGACCAGCTAATGGTTTTTCCAGTTTAACACGGGTTCAAGTCCTAATTTTTTACTTTAATTGTGCCGGCAAATAGCACTATTATGCCGGCATTATGCTTGATGCTCCACCTATAGTGTTATGCTCGAAATTATGCTGCCAAAATGTGTCAACCCCTAGCACTGACTATGGTTCCTGCTGCTGACGAAGGCTGGAAAATAACAGCTAATAGAAAAGTGGGCTAAGAGCTGGCCAAGTTCACTAAATGTATATGTTTTGTTGTGAGAACCTGTTTATCTGCTTATTTAACCAATTCCTGACTGTGCTGTGTCCACTAGCAGGATGTGAAAACTGAATATACCAGGAGGTTGGTTGCAAATAGCAGAGGACTTACAAAGGAAGGTCATGCCAATGAATACAGCTGATCTGTAGGTACAGCCCTTTAAATTGGCTTAGCATTCTCATGGCACAGTGACTTGATTGCACAGGTCAAAACAGAGTTCCATGCTTGAACCCAACCATGTGGAGTCACTTGGAGCAGTGCAGGCAAATGTTTGTACGTTTGAGAACAGGATGCAATGTCATTCTTAACATTTCGTTTCTCGGAACTTAAATTGCAGAGGTTATAAGCATCCTATCTTCTACAGTTAAATTCTTGATTCCTGCATCCATATTTTCTTTGTCCAAAAAAATGAAATGAAACCGTTTTGAAAGATTTTCAGCACAAACCAAAGCCAATTCTTTGTCCATTAATTCAATGTTTTGCATTAAATTTCTAAATTGTTGGCAACTGTCCTTTTCATCTTCTGTCTCACTCTCTTCGCCACTTTCAGTATCACTTCCTTTAACTTCCTCACTGCAGGGATTTTAAGATTTCTTTTTCATTGGACATCCAACTTTTGTTCTTTTCCTTAGATAATAGCAGTCTTGATCATCCTGTCTTCTCCACAGAAATGGCTGCTTTGAGGTGGGAACCCAGCTTGGGTCTCTGGCGTCTCGTATCCTGTATGAATCCCTCTTGAATGTGGGGCATATGACAGAAGGATGAATTTCATCATTGTCAACATCAACGTTTATCTGAAATCTTAGCCATAACTCTGACTTAAAGGACTGTTTGTCCGCAACATCAGACTTCCCCTTTCACTTGATTTCCACAAAGACAAGGACTAGTCTTGAGGAAAGATTTATGTTCTTCCTTGTGGATACATGCTAGGAAAATGATAACCAAAGTGTTATTTATGTTAAGATTCTAGTCTCTAGCTAGAGGCTTTGACTTACTCAAAATGTCGTTTATGCATGGAAGGCCAGGGCGCTGTAAAAATGTGGCACAATAATTGATATCCTGTAAGCCACAAAACCTTTATGAGCTATGCTATAAGCTTAAAATGCCTATGAAGTATAAAATATTTTTGCTAAATTTGCTTGTGTATATCTAAATTAATACAAATACGCGGGTTTAAGAGATCAAAAGTGTTTTTTTCGAGTGTTTTTTAAGCCTCGAAGTTTGAATTTTGCAACTCAAAGTGGTTCCTTTTTGTGCTTGGCCAAATGCTCAGATTACACTGGAAATGACGCACTAGGTGGTTCTAAAGACACAAAGACAAGACAGCAAAGAAAGCTGGCAAAAACTTCTTCTTGGCTTCTGAGTCAAACAAAGGCAATTGCACAAACAAAACTGCAACAGTGGTAATTTCAATGCACTGATTTTCTTCAGCATAGCTTTGTGGAGTAAATGAAAGCAATTTGCAGAAAAATTCTGCAAACAAATAAAAGCAAAAAACAAGCAAACCTTCGGCAACGATACTTCCACCAAAATATTTACTTAAACGATTTATTATCCAACAACTCTATTTCGATTGCAATTTGTCATTTTGGTGAGTGTGTTGAGAGTCTGTTGAATCTCGTACGCATGATATATTTTTAGATTTGTAAATGACTATTTACGCCAGTTTTATTGGGAGTTGCCTGTGATTGCCTGAGTTCAAACTTTTCCTACCACACATTTGCTTATTAGTAAAAAATGACTTAAACTGGCTCCCAATGAAGTTGCTGAGTTGTTTTTGGCTGCCGTGATTTTCTTTGTTGTGGCATCATTGAGTTCATTTTGTTTAGCCCCTAGTTCACTTGGTTTTATTTTTGTTTGACTTGAGTTGATCTTTTTGCCTTGACTGTTTTGAAGTAAATCAAAATAAATTTCTCCACCTTCATCAAGGCCCTTTTTGTATTGAATTACTCTTAGAGTTATGAAAAGTTTTAATACTAAAATTTGTTGTGCCACGTGCTTACGTGCATGAAGAACCCAATAAAGTGCAGCAACATATGGGGGGGGAGAAGGGGGGGGGGGGGGGGGGTAGAGTAGTGTGGCTACTTCATTTGGAAACACTGCAAACTGAAGCAAAAAATGATATATATATTAGTGTACATCACTTACTTCAATTGCTGGAACTGGTTTTTGATGGAGAGACATATAATGCTGGATTCTCTCCAGCATTATGCATCAAGTACAATTTCATGACTTCTTGCTGGCCATCACAGTTTTATTCCAGTAAATCCATGGCTGTGTCTGTTGATGCTGGATTTACATCCCAATCCCTCTTCCTCACATGCTCCCTGATTGCTTTTTTAAATTGCTGTTGGGTGACATGGAAATCAGGATGTAGTCTCTGCAGGATATTAAAGTTTGAACAATGGATGAAAGACGTTAGTGACAAGGGCTTGCACTAGCCACCATTTTCCTTCTTTATATCCATGAAGAAATGTGAATATTAAGGTCAGGGTCTTTTCCACAATCATGGACAAAAATTGTTGAGACACTTGAAAATTAACATCTTTTTTTCCCTAGATGTTATTTCCCCTCTCTCACATCATGAAACATGGCCTCCCCGTCCCCCTTCTTCAATGTTGAAAACAAATAAACATCAACAAAATGTTTGGCAACATTGTTTGGAGGGGGGGGAGGGGGGTGACTACAGATGGAAAAGGTGTTTTCATTCCATGTCAAAATGCTATCGGTAGTTCGGAAGCGTTAATTTGGCAGAAATGTCTCAACATTTTTGTCCATGATTGTCCGAGTGATGGTCAATTAGTGTAGATTGTGTGCAGGGTGTTTTTCTCGCCAAGCCGGTGATGTTTCCATATAAATATTTTGTCATGATATAAAAGGAGGGTTAATAAATTGCTATTTTCGACATTTTTCCGTTATTTGCAGCGAGGAGAATAACAATTGGGTTAAATTGTTTTCGATGAGCATTTTTTCATTATGCAAATAATGATGTGTGCGAGGCGAAGTAATTTAGTTGGTATTAAGTGCTCTGTTCAGGAGCGTTCAAAGTCACTGCCATGGACTTGCTACAGTGTTACAACAGCAATAGCTCCAGTTCTCCTGAAGATAAGTGTTTAACCGAAAGAGAATTTCGAAGTGTGTAGTTGGTTACCTATAGTCAGGTGGATGTGGCGAAATTTCCAACTCGCGAAGTTTTCGTGCGTGCTATCGTGGAGTCCTTTTCAATGGGCACGGCAAAAGTCGTTCAGTGGGTGTGCTGTCGGGAAAAGCATAGAAAAGGCGGAGACCATTATCTTTTGGCCATCAAACTGGACAGAAACCAGCGGAGGATGATGTCCAAACGCTATTTAAGGAGCACATATGGTATTACTGTGCACTACTCGAGCCGTCATCACAATTACTATAGTGCTTGGCTGTACGTCACTAAGTCTGATAGTGAATTCAAGGAGAGCTCAGGGCACCCAGATCTACTAACCGAGGAGAACCTCAAACTGACCTAGCCAGTAGAGGCCGAAGACAAAGTGCTAGGAGAGAAGATGACACGGTGCAAGGCGGGGACGGAGACGAGACTCCAAACAGTGATGATAGTGAGCCGGACTGAAATGAATCAACAGCCCAGAGAAAAAGGCATCTGTCTGCCTTTGAAGTGTCTGAAATTGTCGTAGAGAAGGGGATTCAAAATGTTATGGAACTTTATAGTCCAGCCGATAAGTGGTATAATTCTGCCATTAATGATAAAAGAATGAAACTTGGCACAAATGTAGAGCATATGAAAAGGAACATTTTTAGATATAGGGCCATCTCAGATTGGTCACGTGACCAATATGGCGGCTGTATCCTAAAAAGGGCGTGGTCGAGTCCTTAGTTTTACTAGTAAGTACAAAAACTACAACGAATTAGCCTAACCTGTTTAGCCTAGACCATGTTCACACCGTGCTAATAATTTACTTCGACAAAAACTGCGTAGCCACTTATTGCTGTTGCCATGACAACAATCTCCGTTGCCATGACAACGCTTTTTTGACATTACGAGCACCATACTGGTCATTGTATACTATTTTACTTTTTTTCTTTATGATTTAAGCGAACATCTTTAAAACAATCAATAAAACAGTGCAATAATATTTTAAATTTGTTAGAAAAGATCACAGACAGCTCACCCTTAAAACATGTTTTAATGTTTATTTGATCTAACACAGTTTTCTGATGACAGAAGGATCTGTACCACAATTTATTGCAATGTTAAAAAAGTTCAAAATAGCTTTCACAGATCAGTTTTCGTTCTCTTACGTGGTATCGAATTCTTTAAAATCCTTCTTCAAACGAACAATTTGCTAGAGACTGAGAAAATGTTTCAGCTGCCAGTCATGACAACAAATATTCCACATTATTTGCTGCCTAGTCCTCAGAGCAAAGTCCGCCACAACGACAAAGTGCAGTACACTGGAGTGCTGCTTTTAGACATTTGCATTGACCTTTACAACCTTTCGTGCAACCGCATCTCAGAAGTTCCCTACAGGCCTTTGTAGCTTCTGGCAGAGTTGTCCAGCATACTTCCCAACCACTGGGCTCCTTCCTCGTCCAGCCCCAATCACTCGGAGAAGGAAGCTCTGGAGCTGCAATCATTGCTTGGGACCAGCAATGACCAGCCTGGTAAGCCGCGCGTTTAGTGTGCTCTATAAGAGCTGCCTTTGTTGGGGGAAGACCTTCTATTGATCTGCCTTTCTGCGTGAAAAGCTGCTTTCGGGACTGGTTGACACATTCCAAGCTACTGGTGCGGTCATACAGCAATATCACAAATCGCTCCAATGGTTTAATAGAACTCTCTATGGACTCTGGGGTGGCTGCCAAAGAACAAAATGCTGGTGTGACACTATCGTAGGCTTTCCATGTGTCCCATGCAGTTCTTTTACCCCGTCCTCCGAAACATGAAACAGTATCACACCCTGTAAAAGCATGGAACATTGGTAAGGCCCTACATCGATCAGGCCCCAGAGCTCTGGCTATCTCGTGAGCTGCTAAAAAACGGAAGCTCTTTCCGGTACCAAATGCAATCCATACTTCAGTGTTGTCAAGGCGCTGGGCTGATGTCACTGCCAATACTACCACATCTGTGTCAACTGTACGTATGGAAACTTTTGTATTCCCTTCTTTCACAGCATCTTCCAGATGAAGAATGATCCTCGTGTCGGCCTCTTCGTGTGTACATGGAGCAAGACGTGAGACATCCCTGGATTGATTGCAAAGTACCTCATTACGATGTGTGCTGATTATCTGCTTGCTGCTGTCGATGGATGCTACTACACTAGATGCAAGAAAAGAAAATAGCTCTACTTTATTTTCATCAATGCGCAGAAACTCTTTCCAGTTTCCAGGAATTGCAGTGGAGGGCTCTACACGTCTTCTAACTCCCTTCCCTCTCTTGCCTCTTGTTTCCGCTTTCAAGCTTTCTTTGTGGTACTCGTCCCAAACAATGTCGACACGACTTGCATGTTGTGTCTGGGCTACAATGTATGGCTGGAACACTTGTGATGCATAATCCGAGAATGTTTTTGCATAACCGGGTCGTAGCATATTTACAACAGCAGAGCCATCAAGGAGAATGGCTTGTACATCAGGATTAGTGGTCTTCTCTTGGGAAGAAACTAAGTCCTCCAAGCATCCGACTAGATCTGACTTTGTGGCCATTCTAAGTTTTCCATTTTGTGATAACGCTGGGGGATAGGCTTGATTCTCGTGTTCGAAAAATTCATCCAGATTTCCATTACGCACCTGTGACGCAATATACAGCCGCGAAAAGAGGGAGCAATCATTTTTCAGGGAGGTCAGTTGTAGCTGTGACTTTGTCTTCTCTCGGACTGGAGGTCGGCTGAAGAGAGGAAGATTGTTCTTCTTGATAGGATCTGAAATGGGTTTCGTCTGATTAACAAGCCGCTCTTTAACAAAGGTGTCATACTGCTCTTCTCCAATTTTCTCAATTCTTCTCACTGTATCAGTAACGGCTGGATCGGCAATGTCTCTGCTATCAAGTGCAAGGAGATCGCCGCTATCCTCGGTGAATGGATTGCCCATTTCCTCTATGGTGTTGGCTAGACTTTCCACATCTCGTGCAAATGCCTTCTGCACGTGTTTCGACTCCTCGTGATGTCGTGAATCCAACTTCTTACTCTTTTCAGTTGATGCCTCGAACTCTCCAATTACTCTGGCCATCTCCGGGCCAGACACCATCCAACGCCTGAGGGCAGCAGGGTTTTCGGTGAGGCCAACTGCCCCGCCGTCATCTTTCACAGCACCATTATTCTGTTCATGACCCTGGTCAATGGCAATAGCAGAGAATTTGCGCGCCGTCTTCTTCAATACAAACTTTCCTTTAAGAAATTCTGAATAAACTTTGGGTTGAACGTTCTTTAATGCTACCATGTCTCTCAGATGAACAGGGATCCATCTGGCATAATTCGGGTGGTCCAACGCAAAGAACAACGGTACAATCTTAGTGAGGGCATCTACATAGAGCTTGAAGTCTGCCTCTCTTATAGCTCGCACGAAGACAAGCACTGACAATTCCAACTGTAAAACAAGGTACCAGAACTTGAATTGTGGATATAATTCAGCTCTGCTGGAACACCAATCTTCCATTGACGGCCGATTATGTTCCTCTTCTAGACCATTGCAGTACCCCGTGAAGGCTTTCTGCAGAAGTAGATACAGGCTACTGGCTGTAATCTGGTGGGCACGTCGGGTGCGTGTTACATGAGTGACGTGAAGAAATGAATCGGCCGTGCCAGGAGAAGCAACATTGGCTTGGACTAATGCCCCTACCCAACCACTGCTATCTAGAAGATTGCCAATGGTCTTAAAAGCTGCCATCTCGATGTGCAGACCTCCAAACAGCACAATAATCTGATCTTCGCCGTGACTTGCTGTCCAGTTCCACTGGATTTGCTTTGCGATGGCGTACAATGGTTGGTCCACAGTGATGATGGGCACCTGTCCAGGATTCAGAATGTCCACAGCCTTCCTCACTACATCCATTGAGTGACGAATCATGGCTACTGAGTGGGCTTGATCATAGAAAAGGGGCAATAGGGAAGTGTTTGCCAAGCAACTTTCTGATATTCCATTTGGAGGTTGAAGACTTGCGTGGTATGCAGACCATGACACTGCCTCGTCTCCTTTGGTGCTGTCAGTAGACACCACTCTACTTACTTGTTCCAGCCATCTGTCATACAAAAGATGCAGAATAAAAAAATTAGTAAATATTAAGAACTGCTTAAACTATCAAAGTGCATTTCTCTGTGCGCATCATTAACAAAAGGTAACGCTACCTTCAGTAATTTTATACCTGTATTCCTTCTGTATAGCTTGAGGAATGAGGTCGCAGTATGCTCTGTTGGTTCCTTGTTGCTTTGGTATGGGTGGATCATGCCTTGGAAGAACAACAGGAGGCACACTTGTGTAAGATTCCGGTAGGTTGATTTTCATTTTCCTTGGTTGAGAATCATCCTGAATCGCAATAACCGCCCGTTGAATTCCACTGCAACTTTCATCTGGGTGCTGAAACAGTGATATCCCAGTTCCATGAAATGAGTCGCGAGAAGTTGTGGAACTGGGATTGTGATCTATGTTGTCTACTGCTGCCGTTGTAAAAAGGCCACCTTTGAGCTGAGGGGGGCAGACAGCTTTTTCCCTCTCATAATGGTAACAGATTTTGTCGCCAAGTTCAGTGGAGATGTTCAACACCCGATCATATGATATGCATAGTCCCAGGTTGAAAAGGGTGTCCACAAGTTCACGTTTTCGGGTCTTTGTATGGAGCATCATGCCCAAATAGATGGGGAGGGGTGTTTCGCGCTGTTGGCTGTGCCTGACAACATCTTTATCATTTTCCTTGTAACGCTTGGAGCTGTTAAATAGCAGAAGCTGAGATAGACTGAGAGCTGGCTGAAATACTGATGAGGAACTAGATTGTGATTTGATGTTAGGTCCATTTAGCACCATAGTAACTAGTGCTAGGAGTGAAGGTGGTACAGACTGCTCCTGACACTTGGTATGGAATGAACCATTGAATTCCATTTTCATTTGAAACATGTCTCGTCGAACTATCGTCGCAGCCCTAGCTAGATGAACAGCATCACCATCAGCATCATGCTCACACGCCTTTCCCAGTGCAGCACCAACATCTTCTTTGAAAATTAGAATGACGTCACGACCTTGCGGGTGAGATTCCATGTTTGGAAAGTGAGCCAGTCTTCTATTCTTGAGTTTGGTGGAGTGAACGCGCCCTGATAATTTTGTACCGAGTTGTTCCAGTCTGTTGCTGTACAGGTTTGCCAGGTCCGACAGTTTAAAAATTGGGGCGATAAGATTGTCGACGCGAGCTTCTTCCATGTAGGACACAAGTTCAGCAAATGCAATGCCATGGTTAACAGCGTCCACATCAGTTTCTGTACTACAAGATCTTGTTTCTCGTGCTCTATTGTAAAGAGCAACTAGGCACTTGACATGATATTCCGCATCCTGGGCAACCATATCCCCAGCACTCAGTTTAGCTAGTAGAGGTTTATCTTGCAAATGAAGAGCACAATGGCGGACACGATTGTCAAGCTCCAGTGTAGACGCTCTGTGCAAAGACTCGCCAGCTTCAGCATCACTGTCACAGAAGAAACAGCGATGAACGGAACGAGGAACCTCTTCCCTACTTCTACGGGTGAACTTTTTGCGGACATCTGTCAAGCTGTCTTTGGGGGGCGTTTTTCTCTTCTCTGCCCGTTGGAGTTTTGTCTTGTTAAACTTCAGCCTACACGTGTCATGCCATTTAGCTTTATGATGTTGGAAACTTGCTTCAACGCCTTCACCTTCATCTAATCGAGATAAATTTATGGATCTTGGCAAGCAACCGAGCTTGTCGAAGGCAAGTAGATTTTCAGCTGTTGTCTTATAACCGGTTCCTTTTGTGCTACGCGTTGAATCAGCTGGACAAGACAGGCTTTCGGTTGTGTCTTTCTGACACAGAACACATTTGTTCCAGTCAATTGGTAAACATTGCATATCCGATGTCCCAGGTTGCGAAGGGTCAACGACTTTGTACACTTTAGACATTGCGTCTCACTGTTCTATTACCCCTACTATATGTATGCCATCCCTCGCCACAATCATGAAAGAATGGCTTACAGCTACAAGGAAGACAAGTTTTACCTTAAAGAAAAATTAACAAAAAAATAATAAATATCTTGTCTTGTTTTTGCTTTGTTTTGCTGTTAAAAATGTTGATTTCAGTGGAAAGTTGTTAAAAACTATTACTTAAAAACTTTTGACTACAGGTCTGTTAACAAGGAGGGAGGGTAAATTTTCTCAATGGGGAAAAAGCAATGTACGTACCGCCCCGGCCTACAAAGGCTCACAATTTACGCATTAATAAAACACAAGGCGAAAACAAATTTATAGCCAAAACTAGCTTTCGCTTTTAGTACGCAGTTTTATCGTGTTTTTTTTTAAAGTTTTTTTTCCTATTACAAATTCTTGGCTCACGTAAATCCCAGAAACAAATTTACCTTCAGTTTGGAACTCGTTTTCCTTCATTTGGCTAAAACGAATAATTAAGCGGCTGTAGAGACAACATTTAATCAAATATTTGCCCGCAGAAAACGTATTTATTCGAAAATTTATTTCCCACGAAAGTATAAATAAAACAAGTCAAACAAACCAAAATTATTTGGATGTTTTCTTGGTTAAAATCGCTTATTTTTTAGGTGTTTTGATCATATTTCCCTTTTGGGAACACAATAAGGTTGTTCCGGGAAGCTAACCCTCCCTCCTTGTAAACAGGCCACAAAGTGCACTCAACTGGGTTCCCGGCTTCAATGAAGTGAACGCAGCTGCGGCTCATATTTTACAATTGCTTTTCTTCAAAACCCTTTTTTAATTGTCTCTTTTAATTGTCTTTCTCCTGTTAACTATATTGCAGACATAAAAGAATACTGCATAATTTGTATCCCACTTCCAGGGAGAATAAGTGAAAAATAAAGAACAAAAAGAGCTTTCATTTTATACATGACTGAGCCACAGGTCTTGAAGCACGTGTTGTTGAGAAAGTGACTATAAAACTTGAATGCGTTCGCTTTTAAAGCTCATTTTCCGCCCTGTTTGCTACACTAAACGAAAACTATCTAAAACACATGCTCCCTTTTGTTCTGGCTGCAATTAAAGTTAAATAAAATTTACTGAAATACTTACATGATTTGTAGCGATGCGTATCTTCCTTGAACAACTGAAGTAAAACTCTGGTCAGCAGTTTAATTTCAAAGTCAACTTGCACTGTATTTAAGCGCCTTAACACATCCTCAAGTGAAAAATGTGAAATACAGCTATATTGTTTTGTAATATATCATTGAAAAGTGAGCTTCAAGAACAGGTAGGTTTTTTTTTTTTAAACATCCAGTAACCAAGATGTCGTATTAATAGCCTAAACGGAACATATTGTTTAAGGTAACAGTTGCCATGGCAACCAATATTATATTTTTACACGTCTGGAAGCTCATCCTGAAGTTTCTACTATGTATACGGCGAGAATTTTCTCAAGTTTTACCTTCTTTATGAAACACAGCGCACAAACGGTAAATTACCCCCACCCTTGATGACGTCACTCAAAGAGCGAACGTAACTTGGGTCACGTGACAAATCTGCGATGGCCCTATAGCTAAAAATGTTTCTTAAGATGTGTTCTAACTTTGTGCCAAGTTTCACGCTTTTATCATAAAAGGCACAATTTGGCCAAATTTTGCACTTATCTGCTGGACTATTAGGCATTAGCTAGTGAACAGAAAACTGAAGGTAAAACTGACTTACCTGAATTTATTGTGAATACAGCGTCGCGAGTGGTGTCCGATATCATGAAGACTGCCTGGGACATGGAGAACGCTGACGCGACATTCATGAAAGAACAGAATGCTGCTGCTAGAAAAGGCAGGACAAGGGGATTGTGTAAACGGATGCGATGGCCACTGGCGACTTTGTGCCGAGAAGATCTTGGAAAACAATGGTTTTGATGTGGAGCTTTTTCGCACTGCTGTCCACGAGTTGTTAATGCGCGGCCGAGGCAAAAACCGTAACCTGCTACTGACCGGCGCGACAAACTGCGGCAAATCGTTTTTACTCAATCCACTGAAGGTCACCTATCATACTTTCAGCAATCCAGCAAGAGGTACATTTGCTTGGGTGGATGTTGAAAATGCGGAATGTATCCTCTTAAATGACTTTAGGTGGTCAGCGCAAATGATCCAGTGGCATGATCCGTTGTTAATGTTAGAAGGCGATGTAGTCCATTTGCCCGCGCCAAAGACCCATTATTCTACCGACATCTGTTTGCAAAGAGACACTGCGATCTTTGCCACAGGGAAAGGCCCCCTAATCTTTGTCAAGAACGGAGTAATTGATCAACAAGAAATGGTTATGATGTCCTCAAGGTGGAGAATTTTGAAGTTGCATTATCAAGTTCTGCGCGAGGCACAGCGGGAAATACCGCCCTGCGGAAAGTGCTTTTCTAACCTCGTTGTGGGTCGCCCTTAGAAACCACGGACGCACAAAGACTAAATTTAGCTGTCAATTGTTATTCTTGAAAACGTTTTGTTAAAACAGTACACATAAAGCAACTTTCACAACGGTTCACATAATGTGAATAAAATATATTAGTCGTTTTCTTTTATTGGACATGTGAACCATTGTGAACCGTTTTTATTCAAACATTGGATTATGTGAACGGGTTTGTTTGTTTGTTTTCTTTTTCATTTGTCTGTTATTTTCTTTTTCATATTATTTTTGGGTTAACCACCCCCCCCCCCCCCTCCCCCCAACCAAAAGATGTCACATCCACAGAGGCGAAAACTGAAGTGAGTACTGAGAAAGACTGGAAACGAGTATGAAAAATTCAGTGTACCCCACGTGTATATGATCAGATGATAAGATTAGATTTAGTGAGCCGCATTTTCGAGGGAGGGACTTGTCCAAAATATGCCACGCATTTTCTGTTGGTTCATTACAAATTTTAATCCATTCTGTTGCATAAAATGGCAAACTTGTTTACAATTAGTAAGAGTAGTAGATTAAATGTCACGCATAGTGTCACGAAACGAATGCCACAAATTTTGAGTGTAAGAAAAATTACAAAGAGTATGCTAAGTAGTAAGCAAAAGCACTTGTAAACAGTTCAGCGAAGTAGTTTAAAGTAAAATGATCAGTATTTAGTTTTATCGCCTTTCTTGTTTATTATTGAATCCATTCTTTTGTTAATGCTTTCGATAATTTTATCAATTACAGCCTTATCCATACTCAATATTGTCTCTCTTACACGTTTAGAAAACTGCTGAAAACTTTCCCAAGTTTGTTGTTCATGATGGCGTCCTTTGTCAAGCGGTCTTTTACAAGCTTTGTTCTCGATTGGATTTATATCTGGACTCCTTTGGAAAGTAGTTCCGCTCCCAATGCTAACCAGGAGCAACGTGGCAAAGCACTGTTTTGGCTCAGATCTCCGTCTTGAATCCAAAGTTTGGAGTCCCCTTTGTTTGCTTTTTGAAACATGTTGCCAAATTCTCTTTCGACAAGGTCTTTAAAGTAGTGCCTGTCCAATTTGTCATATTGCTCGCAAAGAACTACTCCTTCTTGATAACTGATCGCTACCATGAACTTGGCCATCCGCCCACCAGAACCACAATGAGACCCTTTCGCCGTGCATCCAATACTTAGGCCCTCTTCAGGTTTTCGCCAAATGCGAGCCTACGTCGATCGAGCCTGATCGGCTGGCTTATATTTGTGTACAAAACTAACCCCGTCTAAATAGAAAGCGACTTGCTCAGTCCACAGGGAGCTCGTATACTCACGCTTTATCCCACATGCAAATTTCAGCCTCCTTTCGTGATCTGCTGCTGTTAAGATCCCTTTCCGACGGGCTTGTATGTACTTGTAGCCGTTTCTGTGTAGCAATCGCCTTACAGTTTTCAAGGAGACTGTTCTAGCATCTATTCCTCCTTCCAACATCAACCTCTTGACAGTAAAAGAACCCTCTTGTCTTCTAAGGACATCGACTTGTTGCAGTAGCAACCGCTCGTCGCATTCACTAAATTTTCGAGGACATCTTCTACGCTTAATGTCTTCTCCACACACATTCCTTTTTAACCTCCAATTTTCGTTTTTTTGGATTCGGTAAAGCGATGCACAAAAAATATTGTATTTCCTCACTAAGTCTTGGTTTTTAAGGTCGTTGTTTTCCATCAGGAAACGAAAATATGCGCGGATTTCCGCACCGATAACTCTGTGAAAAACCATTTAGTTCAAAACTTTTCACCAATAATGAGTCATTTGTGATGTACTAATTTCGCTCTAATGCGCGTGGCAGGCCTTTTTTGTGTAACATATTCATGCTGAGAATGCTAGGTCCACAGCATATCTTCGAGATGATATGAATAAGCTTAAAATTCTTATCTTTCTTAAAAGCATCAAATTCGGACAATCATGGACAAAAATTGTCGAGACACTTGAAAATTAACATCTTTTTTCCCTAGGTGTTATTTCCCCTCTCTCACATCGTGAAACGTAGCCTCCCCTTCCCCCTTTTTCAATGTTGAAAACAAATAAACATCAACAAAACGTTTGGCAACATTGTTTGGGGGGGAGGGGGTGACTACAGATGGAAAAGCTGTTTTCATTCCATGTCAAAATACTATCGGTAGTTCGAAAGTGTTAATTTGGCAGAAATATCTCAACATTTTTGTCCATGATTGCAGGTATGTATCAATGTTTTGCGCTCTTTGCAAACTGCTGCAAGATATTATTTCAAACTGGAATGTTTGCCACGAGATATGAAAAAGTTCTCTACAAATAAAGGGCTTAAAAAAGTAATGAAAAGAAGCCAGGACGCACATACCAGCTTCGTCTGCATCTCCCGCCATTATTCAAATTGATTAATAGTCGCTCGTGTACACTTCTCAAATTACTTCATCTTACTCGTAAAAACACCTATAATTTTTGAGGCACTTAGCAAAGTCTGTAAACAAAACACCTTACCACAATACCTTCGAGGGTGTCCTCCGGAAAAAAATTTGTACGCGCGTTGTTTGAAAGTAAACTACCACAAACTATATATCAATAGAAAGGTAAAGAACTGTAAAATTCGAAAAAAAATGTCCGCTGTTGGGCAGCCATTCTTGAGAAGAAAGAAGCCGATAAACCGAAAACGACCGAGTGTCATTCCGCCGAATTAATCGGGTATCAAACACAAGCACTGTTGCAAAAGTGCTGCACAATGTTAATCAGCAAGTATCAATCTCTCAAAGGGTGTCAGGCTTTTTCGTTATTCTTATTGGTTATCTTTTTATAGACCCATAAAGTTTTAGTAGTCAATAATTTGCCGACCCCGTTGCGTTCGCGGTCGTAAAATGAGAAATATCTAAATTAAAGCTAATCCCCGACACCCTTTTTTTCCTCAATGCTTAAGAAATGTTCTGGCCAAATTTCGTTAGAATCCATCAACTCTACATACCCTATTAATTCATTCAAAGAGACGGTATTCTCGTGCGAAACGATTGCGAGTTTTTGCCATTTGAAGATTTGTAAACACGCTACGCCATTCTGTCAACAGGATATGCCGCCGGCCAATGAGATAATGGCACCCCTACCGTTCACAGCGGGCGAAACGATGTTTGCGTATGTTCTCTTTGTTGAACTTGAGCGTGCAAGAGAAATGGAAAAACTAAGAAAAATATGCGAGGGAAGAGTACAGAAAATGAAGTAGCAACGGGTAGTTCGATTTGTGCAAAGGATTCCTTGTCGCTGTCGGCCAAGTTTTTCTTCCTACTTTCGGCAAATTCCGCTTTTGTCTGCTTCTTAGGTCCTTGTTTTGTTTTTTTTCTCTGTCCAAGGACTTTTTTCTATTTTTAACTCGTTTCACGACCTTTATAAGTCGAAAAGAGAAACGAGGAGCGATAAAACGAAGATTGAGAATAAAATAGAAGCAAAATCACATGTAAACAAAACAATGCTAATGATGTCCTTGTAATAAGAGCTCGCTAATAAGGCCGTTTCGCGCAAAAACATCGACGGGGAATCAATGTGCTATGACGATTATGACACCTAACTGTTTTATTAACTTTTATTAAAAACCTTTTTTTCGAAATAGCTCGCGTGTTTAAGATTTTACTTTTATTTCTTGGGAAATGTTAGACTTTTCCTTAAGCGAGACAATCGGTGTGGTGAAAACACAGTCGCAGAGTTTTTTCTTGGTCTTCAGCCTTTGTTCAATAAAATCATGCACTTCAGCCAAAAACTGTTGCTGTATCCCAGTCGTTTCATTGACCTGATTGTGAATCTTTTCAGTAATAAAAAGTAATACAGTAAGTACCAAAAATTTTTATTACATTATAATATAGAACCTATTTACAAGAATGACTTAATTTTACAAGTTTTTTTTCTTAAAGGCAGATGGAAGGTAAAAACAACATAAAAAATACAATGATGTCTCGGGCAAAAATTAAACAACTAAACAAGAATCAGCTATGAAGCTTTCGCCAATGTTGATATAATCCTATTTATCCTATTATCTTAGTAATATAACAAGAAAACGCTATTTACAAGAATATCATTTTTTTTTTCTAAAAAAGGCGATGGAAAATGAAAATTACATGAAAAAATTATAATTATGTTCCAGGTAAACTTTAAAACGACTAAACAGGAATCATCTTCAAAGCTTTGGCCAATGTTGATGTAATCTTATTTATCCTAGTATCCTATGAACCCTACAGTTGTTCTTAAATGGTCTCAAATGCTGGGCCCATTAAGGTAAGAACAGGCCCTAAGAAGTTGTCTCGCGCTTTGCTCACCATTGTTAAATTCTGGCCAAAGGCTGAAAATTTTGGCCTGTAGCTGCCTGTACTTTCGCCTTTGCACTCTTTTAAGCTTCTTTTCAGACGCCAACCGGATGTTTAATGATGTAAGCCTGGCTTCGCAGTGCAGCAAGTTGATGAGAAGGTACAGGGGAAGTTGGCATCTGCTACAGGCGCGACGATGGAGCCCGTGATGCCAGCCCCCTACATCATTAATAGTCCTCACTGACTGCATATAGACCGTCCATGATGAAGGAGTCCAAGTGCTGCCCTCAATCCATGTGACACGGACGTACTGGACGAATTGGTTTAGGTTGGCATTGCCGGGTACTTGTGCTTCTAGTCTTTTGAACTTTTACTTAATTGTGAAGCAAGGTATACTTCCATTCCATTACGAATTTGTTTGAAGCAAATGATCAAAAAACGCCATCTCGTAAAAGTGAGTTTATCGTTTTTGCAAAAGATTTCACAGCAAGAGTTTAATAATTTCTTGAGTTTAGAGTCGGATATTATTTGGGGACTAAACATCTTACTGGGGGCTAATCGACTTTACTTTTGGGGCTAATCGACTTCGGACTCGGGACTAGCAGACTGGGGGCTAAACGACCTACATTTGTGTGGTCACATGACTATGACGTCAGAGAAATTTAGTTGCCGCCAGGTTGGAGGAGTGAAATGAGATTTGTTGTCATCTTTACAATAAATAAGCTAAAGTTTGACTCAGTTAATTAAGTGACTTGATTATTTGAAGAATTTGTAATGAAACAAAGTGTAGAGTTCAAATCCTCACCAAAAAATTTTTTACAAGTTACATAGTGCAAAGTTATTGAAACTCGTCTACTGTCAACTGGTGCTCAGGGTTGTCAATAAGAATCAAAGTAGGCGGCAGAAATGTAGAAGTAGGCGGAGAAGGGGTTACTCGTGCCACAGGTGCGACCCTCCAGGTGGGTCCGGGGGTGTGCTCCCCCCTAGAAACTTTTAAAATCTGAGCCTCTAAAAGTGCATTTCCTACATTCTAGGCAAGAATTAGGTCATTTTTGACAGAACCATACACGCTCTATTTTCCAGCTTTTTATTCAACGGTTTTAATTATCTTGCAGACAAAATAGTCGCTAAATGAGATTTTCTGATTGAGATTTTTGAAGCTATAAAAACTACCTAGTATTGTTGTTGTATATTTTTCAGTCTTTCGATCAACAAATCTGCTATAATTTTATTGTTTTGTTTCTCCCTGGTAACGGTTTTGTTACAGGGGTTATGCTTATAGCATTTTTAGACTTATCACTGTTCCAACAGATTTGATTCGCCAACAAATTATAATGCGGTTCATAGTTTCTTGTTAACAAAAATCTTAGCAAAGTGACTAACCAACAAAGTAGTTCCATGAAGCGCTCACTTCAAAGAGGCTTTTGTGTTGGTATGTATGTTGGTTGTAGAACAATATTTATTGCAAAGAAATAAATGATTTTATGTAGCTTGTGACGTATTCTTCTCCCAGCTTCTGGTTTGGGGAACTTCTTTTCATCCGGGAATTTGTTTCACAGGTTCTTACATGACATCGAGGCAAGCATGCATGTTCAATCCTTTAGCTGAATGAGGTCTTTGACAAGTTAAGACGAATTTCCCCTCCTTCTGCACCCTGATATCTATTATACTTAGCAACAGTATGGCGGTTTTCCCCTCACCTTTGCTGGGATGATACAATGTATGTCTTTTTAGTGTGATCTTTCGTTGATTGCTATGAAAAGAAACGGCCACGCCTGTGGCCAAAAACATCCCAAAATGGGAATGTTTTGATTTTGTCCAAGCAAACACGAAATACACATGAAATCCCCCAGCGTAAATGATTTGTTGTCTGGAAAAGGCACATAAAACAATGACTTGGGTCATTTGACTGACTAGCGTGCACCATTGCTGTTTTATGTTTCACACCGTCGGACGGTTTACGAAGGCAGTTTTATTAATGAAGAATGATAAAAAGGAAAGTGTGTAAAATAAACAAAATATACTTCTTTTGCCATGTTGATCATATAAAACCGAAAAATACGGCAAGCCCTTGCGCGAGCTGACCCACGCCATCAGTGACTCGTGGGAATAAAACATTCTATTGTTCCCAAAAATTAATTATTCAATTTTGGACCCTTAAGATTAATCAAAAGATATAAATAGTTGACTCTGACTGTAACTCTTTAGTTGCTACAGACATGTTAAGAGTCAACATGCAAAGCGTACAAGACACCCTCAAGGCTTTTGCGCGTCAATATCTGATGTTCATGACCGAAGCTTCACCTCGAAGTACCGTCTCAAGCCTAAGCCATCTATAATGCGTGTTTACATAGTTGAGCGCATTGTCGCAAAACGAATTAAGGGCAGGAAAGATGAATACTTCGTTCAGTGGAAAAACTACTCCCCAGCTGAGAACACGTGGGAACCGGCCAACCATTTGCCCAAGGAGCTCATCGCCGCCTTCGAAGACAGGTTCGTTGATCCAATTCGCGTGGATGAATCAAGAGAGAGACTTGCTCCTCTTTTTGAGAAGGCTTTGAAATCGCCCTTGGTGTGCAATGAGACGATCATTATGCGCCATGATGTTCTGTGATCGATGTTTCCTGGAATGAAGTTGGATCGCTGTGGGTCTCCATACCTCGCCAGTGAAGGGGAACTGATATCAGCAGGTCTTGGTTCTGCTATGAGAAAGTGTTTGACAGTTACCAGCGGTGGTTGTTGCACGAACACTCCTGTCAGCCTAAAGTTACTTCTTGGAAAGTCGCCCACCTTCCTGGACGAGCAAGGCCGTAAAATCACTTCCCGTCCAGACGAGAAAGTTCAAGTTAGGTTTATTAAGAAATATTTCACTGGTAGCATGCAGTAAGCTGAAAGCTGCCACCTACATACAAAACTGCTCCTTTAGGAGCCACCAAACCTAATAATAGCTTTGACCAACGTTACCCTCGTAATGGTATCACTTATGATACTGATAGCTTTTCTCATTGAGCCAGAGACAAATGAAAGGAAATAACAGGAGACACTTAAACATTTTTACTGCAAACAAATTTATTAAATCTTACAATTTTCCCCTCCCTCATCCCCTTACATCGTCACATAAATTTACAAATTGAAAATTCTTCGGTCTTTTTCTCCACTCTCCTATTGTCCTAAGGATGTAACAAAAACGAAAACACTTTAGAGTTAAGAAAATTTTACAAACAAGTTGTAATATGACGACATAGAATGTGTTTTTTTACGGCGAAGCCGTCATGATGGAATTGATCCATGCATGCGCTCCCTTTTAAAACCACCAGCGACGCAAGCGAGGATATAAAGATTGAAATGCAATTTGGATAACTAAGAAAAAAAATGGATATAAACTCACCGTTGTTCTGGTTGTCACCTAATAATTCTACAAATGTTGGCTGTTGTCTGATAAAAATGGCTGCATAACAACCATAAAGTTTCTATTAAGACAGAAACTGAATATTACTCATGGAATATTCATACAACAGCTTGCAACACTGCAGGCATTGAAGAACACAAATTGACTTTTTGAGATTATGACACTCACCGTCTTGTGAGGAAGTGTGCATTTGGCCAAGCCTGAAATAGCAACAACAATAATGTTAGACTTTTAACGTTCTATTTCAGTCCGAAAGAGTGATTTGTCAGCATGTATTCAGTTCACTTGTGGAAATTGCGCCAAGCTTTTTTCTGTGCCATGACTTGAAAAGCTAAAAAAGTTATATAATCTTGGTTTAAAATTGCCAGGTAACTTTAACTTGCCACATCAAAAACAGCCAAATGGCCCTCTAAATTTGCCGAAAGTTCAGTTAGCAGGTCTCTCACTTGGCTGTTGGCAATATTGAGCTGAAGAAAAAGAAATACATCCAAGTGAAGCTTTTTTGTGCATTCGTTTGGAATTTTTTTTCCCGCCTGAAGCCTCTACTGAATTAGAATATAAATGTAGCGTAACTTGAACTAATTCCACTTACCGTGTGCTGTTCTTGAGCCATATTTCGAAACACTGGTCATTCAAGCATGTGGAAAAGGAAGAGAGGAGGGATTTTCTCACTTTTTCACTGGAAGTATGAATCACCGATCGCGATGTCATGCACGTGACTATTTCCAGTGCTTGGCCAGTGCTTTTAATACGGCCATAATAAATTTTGACAAATTTAGTTAAAATTTAGTTTTTGACCTGATGTGATCTACATTACTAAATCGTTGTTAAGAAATCTCTGTTTATAATGGTTCAACAAACAATACTATGTACAAGTAGAGTTAAGTTTAGGATTGCCCAATGTTTTTTGTTTGTTTGTGTTATAAAGATTTGCGGCAGTTTTGCCAACAAGGCCGTTTGCTTTTTTTGTGTTGGTGAAACGGTAACCAATCGTTTCACCTACAAGTCGATTCGCAAACGGGCAGTTCGGTAACGGTGAAAATCCTTAAGCGTGAGCAAAGAGGGACTGCATTAGTGAACTGGCTGTTAGCGAAACGGCTTTTAGGCAAAGTGACTCGGCCGCAAGCCGGTGAAACGTTATCATAGCCTTTCTTGATGACTTATTATGATTATTTTACCTTCGAGCTCCTGGGCCAATTTCTGATTTTCTCTAATGAGCTCTTCCTCCTTTTTTCATTTCATTTATATTTTCCACCGGCCCTTGTGCAATTTCGTCTGGGTGAATGGCAATGCGGGACCAATACCCAGATCTGACAGATTGACGGTGATTGTTGTTGGACATATTTCGGATTTTCTTTGTCACTAACAAATCCTGCTGGTGACGGCGATTCCAACGCAGAGCGCTGAAGAAGGCAGCAATCTGTACCCGATTTTCACCAGATTGTCTTGGAGGACTTCACAGACTTAGTTTCCGCCATTGCCAAAGCGCCTCTCTGTTTATTTGTAAATAAAAGAAAGGGTCGTAATTGCTCTTCAAGGGAGAAGACGTGTAGGAATGCAGAATTCATTGGGGATTCTATGAGCTATGAAGAGAGCTGCCAATCAATGCGCTGCAGTTCGCTTAGAGAAAACATTGTGGTAAGGTCCCGGCAGCGATCGCGATCGTTGAGAATATGACTCTATTTTTGCGCATTCTGGTGTTATCAGTTTGTCACACTTCACTGAGTGGCACCTAGATACAATGCTTAATTGCCATGGCTTGCGCTCTATTGTTTATGGACTTATGAATTCATTAAAATGCTCGCGGAATTTTAAAAGGACTCGAATCAACTCCCTTGGGGAGCTCAGTGGGTCGTATTTTGAGTTTTACGAGAGGAGAATTATACAAGTTAAAAATATAATGCTTCCAACCAACGGATTTGTGCGAGAAAGTGCCAAGTGATCCTTGAAATGCCACCCATAAAAAGCCATATGAATGCTTTACTGCCAAATTGTTTTTTCTTGAGTTTTTCATTCCTAAAGTCTCGATCCCATATATGCAGAGCTACAAAATAGCTGCATTTGAGGCCGAAAAATATAATACTTACCAAACAGTAACAGACATAAAAGAAGTCACATTGCCTTTATTAACCCCATTTTTACAAAAGCCATATGAATGGTAACGAGTAAACTAAACTGTTTTCTTGTTAAAGTTGAATTCCTGAGCAGTGGTGACCATTTTTGGCCGACTTTCTTTGTTATTATGTGTACTTTCTTTATTGAGCTTTTAAATGTTCGCACGCGGAGGGCTGCAAAAGTCCCGTATGTGTCGTGGCATTCTGGGCGATGGAATAAGTTATGATTAATTCATAAGGAGCAAGATACGTAAATATCATTTTATTACGATAATGGAAAGTTGGACTCTCTGTGTAGTAGTGGACATGCCTTAGACCAGGAGATGCTATCTTAATTTCAGCAAGCAGCTTCTTCATAATGGCAAATACTGTTCCTGTATTATGCCCCAACTCGTCTGACACAAAGACTCTGCTGTTATGCTCCAACTTCCCTTCTAATGATTGCATGTAGGCGACAGCTGGATGGAGTGTTACCATGGACACATTCCTGCAGGCTGACTGTACTTTCTTGTTCCACTGGCAGGTATAGTTTTCCGCAAAGTCCATCTGTACGATGGCATGGTTCTCAGGAAGGCGATCTTTCAACGTCTTCAGCTGATCATACTGGGCTTTCACTCTTGCCACATGTTCTGAGAACTACTCAATCAAGGCAAGAAATGGGAATGAGTGCAATGAGTACTGCTCTGTTTCAGTATTTTCCGAGTTTCGAAATTGCCAAACTCTTGATATTCTTTTAACAGTTCCTTTCATTTAGAACGTTTATCAGAATGGTAATAAAGGACGCTAACTAATTGCTCCACATCTATGGACAGTTTTACCTACCTTAACCTTTTTTGTACACAAATGGGCCAGGTGGCATGCACAACCAACAGGATAAACATCTGGCCCCGGTTGTTCGAAAGCCGATTAAAATAACCCACGATTAGCTGTTATTCCACAATTAAATCTCTTATTCTCAGGATAACTAATCGGGGGATAAAATGGTGTTCCTGAAAGCAGATTTAACCTACGATTAAGTATCCCTTGGTTAAGCTCAGTTTAAACCGGTTAAACAGGTCATTCTCATGCATGCGTGGAAGAAAAAGGTCGAACATGTGAAAATTCCGTGAAAAGAAAGAGGAAAATGGCGGAAATACAAGTTGACGATGCCACGAAGGCGAGAAAGAGAAAGCCGAATTTTTCGGTGAGCGAGATTTCTGCCATAACAGAAAGTATGCAGGAAAACCTTGACATTTTACAGTCGAAGTTAACAAATGCGATAACGAACAAAAAGAAAAACCAACTATGGGAAGAAATCACAAAGGCTGTCAATGCCGTTGGACATGCCAGTTGGTCAGTTCAAGAAGTCAAGGACAAGTGGAAAAATCTACACAGTGTGGCGAAGAAAGAGTTTACCATGTTACAGTGAGAAACAAAGAAGACCGGCGGAGGTCCGGCTCCAAAGCAACCCTCTCAAGCTAGTGAAAAAATAATTGAAATCCTTGAAGATACGCCTGCGTTTTCAGGCTTAAGAGGATTTGAGGCCGGCGAGATCGGCGAACCTTCAACCAGCGGTGAGTAAACAATGGCCACGGTTACCTGGTTACACTTTAAACATTATCCTAAGTCATGTGAGTAGTCATGTGATGTTGTTTTTCATCCGCCATATTGCTGTTTGTAATGAAAAACGTTTGAACACGAGAAGCAAGTGGATTTCATGTAAAAGATGAGTGTTTATTTTTAGAGAAACTTTGTGGGGAACTATTTTTCCTTTGGTTAAACTTTTTGCTTGCCGGACACACTTTTTGCCATCCGGCAATGGCTAAGTTTTATCACGATGTTTTGATGAAACGAAGTTTCCTCGTTGGTATCACTAACAGCAAATAGTTGGAATTTTGGAAGTTTGCTGAAAAGAACTCATATACTTGCTGACATTTCTTTGTAGTGCTCCAAACATTGATTATAAGGGTACTCTAAAATGTGAAAGTGTTCTGTTCAATTAACTAGACTTGAACTGATGTACTTGTGCAATTAAGTAAACGACGAAATTGTCGTGTTCGTCTGCGATATTATTGGGCTGGTTTGAAAGCTATGCCCTGCAGAATATACAAGCCTTCTTCAATAATGAGGTAACAAACGTAAATATATGCACTAAGCATAAGCCTAATTTTATATTGAGAAAATTTACTTCATTTATGAACAAATTTGAAGTTGTGTCGCTTTTCAGATCGTCCGGTAAATATTTATCAAACCTGTTCGTGTTTGTACATTTTATACAGACATTGTTTATCAAACATTTCGTTTAGACTAGTGATGTTCACTTCTGGATTTTGAAAACAAATTATTTAGCTGATCAAAATCTCAATTTCGGAGAATTTCGGCTCGCTTGCATTTGTTGTTGTTGTTCTTGTGCCAGTGTTTAGATAATGGGGAAATTTTCAATAAACGCTCTTTATAAAAAGGACACAAATTTAGCCATAAAGCAGGCTTGTAGATATTATAATATATTAACACAAATTTAGTCGTAAATTAACGACTAAAATCGTGCCATATAATCTAGGGACAAAAATTTAGCCGTAAATTGACGGCTAAACTCGTGCCGGCTAAATTTGGGGTTCTAAGATATACAAAGAAAGTTAATGGCTAAAAATGTTTCATAAATACAAACTAAATTTATCAAAAACCTTTTCATTATATAAATTCCCTTCTTGTGCTTATCTTCATTCAGTGAGTGTGTTGAAATATCTTTGATGTGTAAACGAATATTTCGTCGGTTTCAGTTGTGAGTTACCTGTGCTTGGCTGAGTGAGTTCAGACTTTACCTAATGCATATTTATACTTACCAGAAATGAAGAATTCAGTTCTCTACATAAAATTCTCTCAGGTACTTAGCAACGCGTACGATAAAACAGGATTAGTTAAATAATTCCACTAAACCGCAACGAAAAGAAGATGGTTCAGACAGTCAAAACAACATTGTAAGCTCATAATAAGTTAGTGTGCACTACTTCCCATATCACAAACTGGCACAATTCTTACACAAAAGCTGGTTTAAAATGACTTACATAACCGGCACCATAAATTTTCAGAGTTTGTTTTGCTGCCTCGATTTTCTCAGCTTGCCGTGGCGTGAGTTCAAAAAAAAGGTAAAGGTAAAGGTAAAGCAACTTTATTGCTGTGTTTAGCAGCGAGTTAACTTTGTTTTTCTGTATTTTGTTTTTTTGCCTTGAGTTGACTTCCTTGCCCTGACATTTTTGTAGTAAATCACAACAAGGTCAAGATTCTTATTACGTTGAAAAACTCGTAGAGTGAGGAACCCAATAATATGCAGTCGTCAAATTCAATTTTAGAACCTGTCAGTGACAGGCTGTCACAGGAAAGAAAATTCAGATGGGACCACGAAATATATTGACGTCGCTTTCGTCAATAAAACCATGAGAGGTTTTAAACCATAAGCGATTAAAATTTATTTTGTACCTATATGGGCCACTGTATAACCTTAGAAATATAGCGTGGCCACCTATTTAGTACTAAAATTAATAAATGGGAGCTCCGCTTTTAGGCCTGCCTAAATTTATATATAATAGTTTGAGGATATCACACATATTAAAGTAAATTATTTAAAGAAAAAAAGCAGAGATTCTCTTTCAATTTTACATGCAGTCAAGAATAAGAGCATAGATGTATGTAATAAGGTACAACTTAGATTGCTTAGTGGCATTCATGGATACGCAGGGGTACTGCTCTCTGGTTGCAATTGGGCACCAAAAAGCTTCCAGCACCACTCGGAAGCCAGTGTGTCTGTAACCACTTGGGAATGGTACAGTACAACATTAACCCCAGGACTCTTCAACTCATACTTGACTTATTATTAAGACTCTCACTTGGCACCAAAGACTGCCCCTGGATATCATGTAAATCAATCACTGTAGACATTCTGCAATCACTACATTACACATAACCAGATATCTATAAGCATGTGAAGTTATTCTGTTCTGTATATATTATGCTGATAACATAGGAAAAGCTGCTTAAAACACTCATCTTCCTGATTTCTTCTGGTGTGATTCATCTCTGCTTTTTTCTAACAGTTCTTTTGGAACATAACTGCAGCTAAATGCTAGTCCAGTGGCATCAAATAATATGACTAATGGGGAATCCTTACAAATTGGGCATTTGAAAGCACCATAAAATTCTTCAGATATCAGTGACAGGAACGAGTACCTGCGTAAAAAGATTAATAGGGTTAAACAAGATAGATTGCCATATACCTAAACATCAATCGCAGCTTGAAACAATTATAATTAGACATACATGTTTCAATAAATGGTAAGCATTAGGTAAGCATTGATTTAAATTATTGGAAATGGAAACAAGCACGAACAAAAAGTATATGAATTCCATCCCTTTTTGCAGCAAATGGTGAATACCTGCAGATTTTTCTTTTTTTTTCCTCCCTCTCTCTCTTTTAGTTCTTTGATCTTGTTCTCTTCCTTCCGTCTTTTATGATTTTGTTTAGCTACAAATGTCTGCTCAAGAGATACATACATTATTTTTAATAGTAAACAAACCATTCTGTCAATGTTTAAATGCCAAATAAAGTGAACATTCATTAAAAAAAGTAAACAAACTGCGGTGATGAACATACTTGAACATCGAAAAATGTTTTAAAAATCTAAAGATCCTTTTTGTGTTGTTGGGAAAAATGAACAGTTAAATTTCTTGTCCAAATTTAAATTTGTTAACCAATTTCAACTTCATTTTTCACATTCACACTGGCCTGCAACCAAAAGTACAATAGAAAATCATACTGGTAATATAGCACTTAAAAAAAGTACATGTGACAGTTGGCACAACTAATATCTTAATATGATTCTATTAACTACTGTAGTTAATAGCCACTGCATATCATACATTCAAGTTGAGAATTAACCACTGGCCAACCAAAAAATATTGCACACTAAACAGCAAATAAAGTATTATTTATTAATGTTAATGAAACTGAATGATGAATGAGAGGAAATCATGCTGCATTGTTGGGTTTGTGATTACACAGTGAAGACAGAATGTGCTCTGACATGAGGTAAATCGCCATTTATGAATAATGAACCCTTAAAATAATGATGTACCCACCTACATGTACATTTGTTCTTGCTGGATTGAAAAAAGCTGCAAAGACAAAAAATGTTACTATAGTTACCTGCATATGTTAATGTAACAATTTTATTAACCTGTTTTTAACTGCAGTTGTAATCAAAACAGCTCAAGTGTTCCTATAAAGGGTGAATTTACGAATTAATTAATGGCAATTTGATTTCATTCTTTGCTTCAATATACCATTAATGAAGTGAATACTTCAATGTCAAACGACGACATTCAAATCAAGGAAAGTGAGGAAATGGAACGAGTAGGTAAAAAGTTAAACCTTTCATTATTATCATTATTATTACAAAGTAAATAAGAAAAGTTGTCTTCCCGGTAGGTCCACGTTCCATCCATTCTGGTATTCCAGATTCCTGCATTTGCTGAAATATACAAGTTACAAGTTTTTCAAGTAAGTGTAGCGAATACGTTCGGACACGAAATTGTTCCTTATCCCACGGTGTGAGGCCATTGGAATTATACCAGGGAAGCGACTTAAGCTGAATAACTCACCTGCACTTCAGAGTAGTAAGTCCACTTCGTCGAATATCGTTTCTTGATTTGCTCAGGGCATGAGTTTGCAAAATGTGATATGTCACGATGACTATGACTTAAAGAGAGGAATTTCTTAGAACTTTCTACACATGGGAAAAAAGGAGAAGCAAACTGGGAAATCCCATAACAAGACACTGATTTGCACCTGTTTCACCTCTTGTTCTCTTGTTTGTTTATTTACGACCCAGCGATTAACACCGCTGACCATTGTGAGTTGGATGTTCATTACATGGCCATGTTACGATGTAAGTCAGGTGAAGTCTCGTTCAGGAAGCCTTTGGATTTATTTTCGTACAATACTTCAATAATTGCGATGCTAGTCTAACGAATTAATATCGAGGCATTTTTACTCCTACTGGAGCTACCGATGACATCAAAGACCATCAAATGGAGAAGTACAGCACAGAGCTATACGAGAAGTGTGAAGATGTGGTTGTTAAGTCATCCAACTTGGCCTGTTCACTGAGATTCTACATCACTTGACTGGCTGTTATGTCCAGTAAATATTCTTCAATGACTCTGTAGAAAACCTTCGGAGGCTGAAATGCCAAGAGAAACCACACTGAAAGGTTTGGGTGTCTTAAATCGTCCGGTTGTGATTGCTTCGTTGCAAGCAGTAAAAGGGGTAACCAAAAAGTAACCAGTATTTTATCGATATTTCTATAAGTGTAATGTCCAGAAATGACTGTTTTGATCAGAAAATCATTCAGCAGATAGCATATATTGAAACTAGAGGTACTTTCATTTATTTCATGTTTTTTGGGGCGAGTGCACAAAATGTTTATTATGCAAAAACTCGTTTTTGAGGCTCGCTCGTTAACTGCCCTTAGTAATATAAGAGGCCGCTCCGCAGAAATCTTTACAGATTTAGAAACTAGGATATCTGTGTAAACTACCTGCTTAGTTTCCGGTCTGGAACTGGTCTACTCTTGGAGAAATTCAAGGAAAGGCTTGGCCAGTTTTACCCACCAACCGAAATGTCTGAAAACGCACCAAGTTAATTGGCTGTCTAGTCAATGTCAATTTCATTTAATAAAAAGTCCTGTACATTAAAGTAAACTAGAATGATAGACTCCAAGTCTTGAGCGATAGTGTTTTAATGGACTCAAGAAACAGTGCTTTACATTTTGCACATTTTACAACAGTTTCTGTGGAAAAAATTGGGTTTGGAGGCATCAACAAACAATGGGTGTTGCCATGGCAACAATAAAGTTTCAACCTTAAAGAAAGGCATTTTTTTACGTCCTCATGAATCTTTAACTGCATGGAAAATTTGAAGCAGGGTCAAAAATTTTCATTTCCCACTTTCCCTGACTCTTAGAAAGAACTGCTCTTAAACTTGAAAACTAAACTAAACGGGTTGCAACAATTGAACAAAAATCGGAAAAATACAAGAAAAAACGAATGCTACTTACAAGATCTGTACGGCGACTCCGGAAAAACAAGAACTAATTTACAACCAAAACATACGAGACTTTATACGGATTTAAAGAACAAACAATAGCACTAATGATGTTATGAAATAAACAATAAACGATTAGATAATACTTTACCGAGAAACTAACTTGGACAAAAAACACATAATGAGCGATGTTAAACAAAGAACTAAAAAACTGATCAAATACTAACGAGAATTAACGTGTGTGAAAAACAAAACAAACCACGAACATGAAAAAGTGAACTCTCGTGGCTACAGCCATGGAAGAATGATTCACACTTAACTACCTCTTGAGGTAATTTATCCAAACTTCTCAAAAGAACCATTTCACCTCGCTACTCAAAAAGGAATACCACCAGAAACTCTCTCATTCTGGTGTTTCTCATATGCCAGCACAACTCGGAAATCAGTATTGCATTATTCAGGGAAGAGCTGAAGAAAAGAAAGCAATTCATGGCTGTGGTGTCTGTGAAAGATTTCAAAGTGGACCCTGCAAACTTTCATCAATGTCTCTGTGGCCCAGGAAGAAAGTTGCAAAATTTGCTCCCTTCACTTACACTGGATTGGATCACATCACATATCATATCATATCGTATCTTTATTTATTATATTCAGTTAAACCCTATTAATATCCCTCAATTATTTTTATCAAAAGACAGACTTATGGGGAAATTTATACAAATTTTGGTACGATCATTGCAGTAACCCTGGAGCCCACAAACCTGTTATGTTGAGTCAGTCAGTTCAGTCAGAGAGCTCTCTATGTAATGAACTTCTTTTCAACGAAAATGTAAGCTCTACAAGTAATTCAATGTCTTAATATGTGGAAGTCAGATTCTTTTGCAATCGTTCGTGAGTATAGGAGTTATGTTTTAAGCAAAAAACATCTTAATTTACAAGGCTCTTTTGGAACTTGAAACTTGGATAAGTATCTAATTTTTGTATGTACCTTTTAATAGTGGTGAGGAAAAATATATGATTTTTGGAGTGACCTTTTCCTTTAAAATTGTACTCAAAAATTGGGGGTGCAGCTTATTTACGGCACCATCTGTGGTAGGAGTTCTCAGTGGTGTAATAAATATTAAAACTTCTTAAGACATCACTGAATACACATAATTATAACAAACTGAAAGCATGGTGTTGTTGTTGTTGTTCATTAACTTTTTCACAAGTGGTGGCTCCTAAAGAAGCTGTTTGTTTCTTAAAACTTTGATACTTATACATTGCACACAGATTAAACAAGTACCATGCCAGTTATATTCATCTTAATACTATTTGAGGAAAAATCTTAATATTTTAGATTTAACCCTTTCCATTTGTTTGTTCATGTCCCCTTTTCAATGAATGCTTTTACAGAAATGTGGCTTCTGCCTGGCGAAACAGGTGGAGCTGTAATAAGATATTACACCAACTGGTGACGTCTTTCGCCGTGTTTCGAGGGAAAAGCGCGGTGGGGGCATTGCAGTGCTATGTAAAAAATCGCTAAAAACAAAGATGAATTTGGTAAAGAGCTTTAAGTCATTTGAATACATGGATATCGTGCTTGAGTCAAATTCTAAATCGCTAAGAGTGGTTGTTGTTTCTCGGCCACCACCTTCAATGTATCTATATTTCTGGCTATTTTTTTTGTTCATGATATGCTTTTTAACTCATGAAAATTTGAGTTAAAATATGATCTTACCATGGGGTCTTATAAGGTGAAAGCTATTTCAGCATTGCTCAAAAGGAGGTCTCATATATCTCCTTTGGCGGCTCATGAATGGTGATGTTTGCAATGCATACATCACACTCGGAGTAATCCGTGCTTCCTTTTGTTTTGGATTTTTTGTTCCCCTCACTGCTGGAACTGGCTTCTTCGTGGAAGTGACTGTCCTGGCACTTCATGGTGATCATCATGATTTGGCATCTCAGCTTCGTTTTCATTCTCGTTGTCATCCTCCTCTTCACCAACATCTCACATTTGCAATCCTGTAACCAAAAATAAGAGCATAGATGTACGAAATAAAGTACAACTTAGATTGCTTAGTAGCATCCATGGATACCCAGGGACAGTTTAAGTGGGGACAAGGTACTGCTCTCTGGTTGTAACTGGGCACCAAAAAGCTTGCAGCACCACTCAGGAGTCAGTATGTCTGCAACCATTTGGGAATGGTACAGTACAACATTAACCCCAGAACTCTTCAACTCATACTTGACTTATTATTAAGACTCTCACTTGGCACCAAAGACTGCCCCTGGATATCATGTAAACCAATCACTGTAGACATCCCTGCAATCACTACATTACACATAACCAGATATCTATAAGCATGATTAGTTATTCTGTTCTCTATATATTATGCTGATAACATAGGAAAAGCTGCTTAAAACGCTTATCTTCCTGATTTCTTCTGTAGTGATTCATCTCTGCTTTTTTGTAACAGTTCTTTTGGAACATAACTGCGGCTAAATTCTAGTCCAGTGGCATCAAATAACATGACTAATGGGGAATCCTTACAAATTGGGCATTTGAAAGCACCATAAAATTCTTCAGATATCAGTGACAGGAACGAATACCTGCGTAAAAAGATTAATAGGGTTAAACAAGATAGATTGCCATATACCTAAACATCAATCGCAGCTTGAAACAATTATAATTAGACATACATGTTTCAATAAATGGTAAGCATTAGGTAAGCATTGATTTAAATTATTGGAAATGGAAACAAGCAAGAACAAAAAGTATATGAATTCCATCCCTTTTTGCAGCAAATGGTGAATACCTGCAGATTTTTCTTTTTTTTTCCTCCCTCTCTCTCTTTTAGTTCTTTGATCTTGTTCTCTTCCTTCCGTCTTTTATGATTTTGTTTAGCTACAAATGTCTGCTCAAGAGATACATACATTATTTTTAATAGTAAACAAACCATTCTGTCAATGTTTAAATGCCAAATAAAGTGAACATTCATTAAAAAAAGTAAACAAACTGCGGTGATGAACATACTTGAACATCGAAAAATGTTTTAAAAATCTAAAGATCCTTTTTGTGTTGTTGGGAAAAATGAACAGTTAAATTTCTTGTCCAAATTTAAATTTGTTAACCAATTTCAACTTCATTTTTCACATTCACACTGGCCTGCAACCAAAAGTACAATAGAAAATCATACTGGTAATATAGCACTTAAAAAAAGTACATGTGACAGTTGGAACAACTAATATCTTAATATGATTCTATTAACTACTGTAGTTAATAGCCACTGCATATCATACATTCAAGTTGAGAATTAACCACTGGCCAACCAAAAAATATTGCACACTAAACAGCAAATAAAGTATTATTTATTAATGTTAATGAAACTGAATGATGAATGAGAGGAAATCATGCTGCATTGTTGGGTTTGTGATTACACAGTGAAGACAGAATGTGCTCTGACATGAGGTAAATCGCCATTTATGAATAATGAACCCTTAAAATAATGATGTACCCACCTACATGTACATTTGTTCTTGCTGGATTGAAAAAAGCTGCAAAGACAAAAAATGTTACTATAGTTACCTGCATATGTTAAAGGGGCTAGGTCACGGTATTTTAGGTAATTCTATTTATTTTCGTTAATTAAGAGTTCTAAACTTCAAATTGGCAGAGCAAAAGTCTTTTATTGGCAAAATCATGGCCACATAACAAACAAGGATGATTTTCGAGCATTGTAAATGACACTTTCATACAAATTGAGAGAAACTTGAAAAATCGGGCCGACGTTTTTCAAATTTACCCAAACGCAATGTGTTTTAATCTTCTTGAATTTTGCCCATCCATGCCCCTCTTTGGTCTTTCTGTGTTTCTTTTGAGTTCTTCTACAGTTTTAAGCCGTTATTGTTATATTTCAGTTAATTTTATGACAAGTTGGCCAGTGCCAAAATTGCCTAAAATTGCATGACATAGCCCCTTAAATGTAACAATTTTATTTACCTGTTTTTAACTTCAGTTGTAATCAAAACAGCTCAAGTGTTCCTATAAAGGGTGAATTTATGAATTAATTAATGGAAATTTGATTTCATTCTTTGCTTCAATATACCATTAATGAAGTGAATACTTCAATGTTAAACAGTGACAGGGACGTTTTAAAAACTGGTGCCAACAGACACTTTTGCTTGGTTCTTTAATTTTATTTTCCTTGAGGTTTCTACTCCTAAAACAGTCATGCCTCGCTACTTTTGTTGACCTTTTCAAGTTCTCAGCATCCTTCTACAATTTTTTTAATTTGCCACTCAATAAATCGAGCAGCAAATTAAGCGTAGTTGCCTAGTGTGAGCTACGCAGCCACAGTCAATGCTCACATGACAAATTTAACCCCCATTTAGCTATTGCGCTCTACATGTGACAAAAATCGATATTGATAATTATCTGCAGCTCAAAGAATAGATATTACCTGGGATTTGAATGTATAATAATTATACTTATTGTTTTACACTTACCTTGATCCATGATGGGAAGCATTTTGGGAGGAAGCTGCATCCTTGGAATATGCATGCAGCCCAAAATGTGCCCAGTACCTAGGAAGATCAGTCTCCCAAATTATCCTTTCTTCTCTACAGAAACAAATCTCCTGAGCCCTTGTTCTTGCTTAGGTAATCCAATGAACTGGAGGGCCCTGCTGACTTTAAAGCCAAACACATCCCCACACTTGCACTTACCCCGGTAGATTTGATTGATGCCTTCAAAATAAAGAACTGCTTGGTCTGAAATGCAAAATAACAGTAAAAAACTAAGTTACTTTTTGTAATTTTCTTATAATTAATTTAATGTTAAAGCCCTTTCCACAAGTTTTATCAACAGCATTAATTTTAATTTTCTAACCCTGAAATTAGAAAAAGTTCAAAAACATACCACTCAATCATTTCTCTGGTTTTCTTGGGATTTATCATCACCCTTTCTTTGAATCTAGTATTAAAGAGCACATTCAAACAAAAATTATTTAAAGGAAAAAAAGCAGAGATTCTCTTTCAATTTTACATGCAGTCAAGAATAAGAGCATAGATGTACGTAATAAGGTACAACGTAGATTGCTTAGTAGCATTCATGGATACCCAGGCGTACTGCTCTCTGGTTGCAATTGGGCACCAAAAAGCTTGCAGCACCACTCGGAAGCCAGTGTGTCTGCAACCACTTGGGAATGGTACAGTACAACATTAACCCCAGGACTCTTCAACTCATACTTGACTTATTATTAAGACTCTCACTTGGCACCAAAGACTGCCCCTGGATATCATGTAAACCAATCACTGTAGACATCCCTGCAATCACTACATTACACATAACCAGATATCTATAAGCATGATAAGTTATTCTGTTCTCTATATATTATGCTGATAACACAGGAAAAGCTGCTTAAAACACTTATCTTCCTGATTTCTTCTGGTCTGATTCATCTCTGCTTTTTTGTAACAGTTCTTTTGGAACATAAATGCGGGTAAATCCTAGTCCAGTGGCATCAAATAATATGACTAATGGGGAATCCTTACAAATTGGGCATTTGAAAGCACCATAAAATTCTTCAGATATCAGTGACATCCAAGTGAAGCTTTTTTGTGCATTCCTTCGGAATTTTTTTCCCCGCCTGAAGCCCCAACTAAATTAGAATATAAATGTAGCGTAACTTGAACTAATTCGACTTACCGCGTGCTGTTCTTGAGCCATATTTCGAAACACTGGTCACTCAAGCATGTGGAAAAGGAAGAGAGGAGGGATTTTCGCACTTTTTCGCTGGAAGTATGAATCACCGATCGCAATTTCATGCAACTGACTATTTCCAGTGCTTGGCCAGTGCTTTTAATACGGCCATAATAAATTTTGACAAATTTAGTTAAAATTTAGTTTTTGACCTGATGTGATCTACATTACTAAATCGTTGTTAAGAAATCTCTGTTTATAATGGTTCAACAAACAAGACTGTGTACAAGTAGAGTTAAGTTTATGATTGCCCAATGTTTTTTGTTTGTTTGTGTTATAAAGATTTGCGGCAGTTTCGCCAACAAGGCCGTTTGCTTTGTTTTTTGTTGCGTTGGTGAAATGGTAACCAATCATTTCACCTACAAGTCAATTCGCAAACGGCCAGTAACGGTGAAAATCCTTAAGCATGAGGAAAGAGGGACTGCGTTAGTGAACTGGCGGTTAGCGAAACGGCTTGTAGGCACAATGACTTGGTCGCAAGCCGGTGAAACGTTATCATAACCTTTCTTGATGGCTTATTATGATTATTTTACCTTTGAGTTCCTGGGCCAATTTCTTATTTTCTCTAATGAGCTCTTCCTCCTTTTTTTCATTTCATTTATTTTTTCCACCGGCCCTTGTGCAATTTCGTCTGGGTGAATGGCAATGCAGCACCAATACCCAGATCGGACAGATTGACGGTGGTTGTTGTTGGACATATTTTGGATTTTCTTTGTCACATAACCAATCCTGCTGGTGATGGTGATTCCAACGCAGAGCGCTGAAGAAGGCAGCAATCTGTACCCGATTTTCACCAGATTGTCTTGGAGGACTTCACAGACTTTCTTCGGATCTGCGTTTAGTTTCCGCCATTGCCAAAGCACCTCTCCGTTTAGTTGTAAATAAAAGAAAGGGTCGTAATCGCTCTTCAAGGGAGAAGACATGCAGGATTGATCGGGGATTCTATGAGCTCTAAAGAGAGCTCCTGATCAATGCACTGCAGTTTGCTTAGAGAAGTCGTTGAGAATATGACTCTATTTTTGCGCATTCTAGTGTTATCAGTTTGTCACATTTCACTGAGTGGCACCTAGATACAATGCTTAATTGTCATGGCTTGCGCTCTATTGTTTACGGAGGAGGAGTTATGAATTCATTAAAACGCTCGCAGGAATTTTAAAAGGACTCGAATCAACTCCCTTGGGGGGCTCAGTGGGTCGTATTTTGAGTTTTACGGGAGTAGAATGATACAAGTTAAAAAATATAAATCTTCCAACCGCTGGATTTGCGCAAAAAAGCACCAAGTGATCCTTGAAATGCCACCCATAAAAAGCCATATGAATGCTTTCCTGCCAAGTTGTTTTTTCTCGAGTTTTTCAGTCCCAAAGTGTTGATCCCATACATGCAGAGCTACAAAATAGCTACATTTGCGGCCCAAAATATAATACTTCCCAAACAGTAACAGACGTAAAAGAAGTCACATTGCCTTTATTAACCCCATTTTTACAAAAGCCATATGAATGGTAGCGAGTACACTAAACCGTTTTCTTGTTAAAGTAGAATTCCCAAGCAGTGGTTACCGTTTTTGGCTGACTTTCTTTGTTATTATGTGTACTTTCTCTAATGAGCTTTTAAATGTTTGCGCCGAAGGGCTGCAAAAGTCCCGTATGTGTCGCGGCATTCTGGGTGATGGAATAAGTTATGATTAATTCATAAGGAGCAAGATACATAAATATCATTTTATTACGATTATGGAAAGCTGGACTCTCCGTGTAGTAGTGGACATGCCTAAGACCAGGAGATGCTATCTTCATTTCAGCGAGCAGCTTCTTCATAATGGCAAATACTGTTCCTGTATTATGCCCCAACTCATCTGACACAAAGACTCTGCTGTTATGCTCCAACTTCCCTTCTTCGTCTTTATTGTAAACTATTTCGCTGAACTGTTTACAAGTGCTTTTACTTACTACTTAGCATACTCTTTGTAATTTTTCTTACACTCGAAATTTGTGGCATTCGTTTCGTGACACTATGCGTGACATTTAATCTACTACTACTTTAAACTACTACTCTTACTAATTGTTTGGCATCTTATGCAACAGAATGGATTAAAATTTGGAATGAACCAACAGAAAATGCGTGGCATATTTTGGACAAGTCCCTCCCTCGAAAATGCAGCTCACTAAATCTAATCTTATCATCTGATCATATACACGTGGAGTACACTGAATTTTTCGTACTCGTTTTCAGTCTTTCTCAGTATTCACTTCAGTTTTCGCCTCTGTGGATGTGACATCTTTTGGTTGGGGGAAGGGGGGTGGTTAACCCAAAAATGATAATATGAAAAAGAAAATAACAGGCAAATGGAAAAGAAAGCAAACAAACATACCCGAAAATCATGCCGAACAAAAACAAAGAAATAACAGCGACAGCACAAGACCTTTTCGATTTGCGAGTGAGCGTGCATGGGGAAATTGTAGCGCGCGTGACTTAACTGGCAGCGCTTTACTACACTATTGAAATGTATTACATTTCAAAAGATAGTTTTCGGTTCTTCTTAAGTGATTCTAGACGGTTCACATAATCCAATGTTTGAATACAAACGGTTCACAACGGTTCACATGTCCAATAAAAGAAAAGGACTAATATATTTTATCCACATTATGTGAACCGTTGCAAAGTTGCTTTATGTGTACTGTTTTAACAAAACGTTTTCAAGAATAACAATTGAGAACTAAATTTAGTCTTCGTGCATCCGCGGTTTCTAAGGGTGACCCACAATGAGGTTAGAAAAGCACTTTCCGCAGGGAGGTATTTCCCGCTGTGCCTCGCGCGGAACTTGATAATGCAGCTTCAAAATTCTCCACCTTGAGGACATCATATCCGTTTCTTGTTGATCAATTACTCCGTTCTTGACAAAGATTAGGGGGCCTTTCCCTGTGGCAAAGATCGGAGTGTCTCTTTGCAAACAGATGTCGGTAGAATAATGGGTCTTTGGCGCGGGCAAATGGACTACATCGCCTTCTAACATTAACAACGGATCATGCCACGGGATCATTTGCGCTGACCACCTAAAGTCATTTAAGAGGACACATTCCGCATTTTCAACGCCCACCCAAGCAAACGTACCTGTTGCTGGATTGCAGAAAGTGCGATAGATGACCTTTAGTGGATTGAGTAAAAACGATTTGCCGCAGTTCGTCGGTCCGGTCAGTAGCAGGTTACGGTTTTTGCCTCGGCCGCACATTAATAACTCGTGGACAGCAGTGCGAAAAAGCTCCACATCAATACCATTGTTTTCCAAGATCTACTCGGCACAAAGTCGCCAGTGGCCATCACATCCGTGTACACAATCCCCTTGTCCTGCCTCTTCTAGCAGCAGCATTCTGCTCTTTCGTGAACGTTGTAGTGTCGCGTCGGCGTTCTCCATGTCCCAGGCAGTCTTCACAATATCGGACACCACTCACGGCGCTCTATTCACAATAAATTCAGCTAAGTCAGTTTTACCTTCACTTTTCTGTTCACTAGCTAACGCCTGAAGTTCCGTAACACTTTGAATCCCCTTCTGTACGACAATTTCAGACACTTCAAAAGCAGACAGACGCCTTTTTCTCCGGGCTGTTCATTCATTTCAGTCCGGCTCGCTCTCATCACTGTTAGGAGTCTCGTCTCTGTCCCCACCTTGCACCGTGTCATCTTCTCTCCTAGCACTTTGTCTTCGGCCTCTACTGGCTAGGTCAGTTCGAGGTTCTCCTCGGTTACGTAGATCTGGGTGCCCTGAGCTCTCCTTGAATTCACTATCAGACTTCGTAACGTACAGCCAAGCACTATAGTAATTGTGATGACGGCTCGAGTAGTGCACGGTAATACCGTATGTGCTCCGCAAATAGCGTTTGGACATCATCCACCGCTGGTTTCTGTCCAGTTTGATGGCCAAATGATAATGGTCTCCGCCTTTTCTATGCTTTTCCCGACAGCACACCCACTGAACAACTTTTGCCGTGCCCGTCGAAAAGGACTCCACGATAGCACGCGCGAAAACTTCGAGTTGGAAATTTCGCCACATCCGCCTGACTGTAGGTAACCAAGTACACACTTCAAAATTCTCTTTCGGTTAAACAGTTATCTTCGGGAGAACTGGAGCTATTGCTGTTGTAACACTGTAGCAAGTCCATGGCAGTGACTTTGGACGCTCCTGAACAGAGCACTATATACCAACTAAATTACTTCGACTCGCACACATCATTATTTGCATAATGAAAAAATGCTCAGCGAAAACAATGTAACCAAATTGTTATTCTCCTCGCTGCAAATGACAGAAAAGTGACGAAAAAAGGAGTTTATTAGCCCTCCTTTTATATCATAACAAAATATTTTTATGGAAACATCACTGGCTTGGCGAGAAAAACACCCTACACAGAATCTACACTAATTGACCTTCACTCGGACAATCATGGACAAAAATGGTGAGACATTTCCGCCAAATTAACGCTTTCGAACTACCGATAGCATTTTGACAAGGAATGAAAACACCTTTTCCATGTGTAGTCACCCCCCTCCCCCCCAAACAATGTTGCCAAACGTTTTATTGATGTTTATTTGTTTTCAACATTGAAAAAGGGGGAAGGGGAGGCCACGTTTCACGATGTGAGAGAGGGGAAATAACACCTAGGGAAAAAACATGTTAATTTTCAAGTGTCTCAACAAATTTTGTCCACGATTGCAGCTTTCCTGCTTTATAATGTTAAATTAACTACTTATTTGCATCTTAAATTAAACACTTTTAGTAAACCAGTGATTCACATCTTAAATTAAACACTTTTAGTAAAAGCAAATGAAAAACGGTATCTCAATCTCAACTCAAACTCAACTCAACCCCTAACTCGGTCATTATCTTATCTCGATCCAGACTATGGAAAGAAGAGCTCACCTGATAAGTTACTAGAACTCTGGGGTAAAGGTCAGCAACACCTGAACTCGCTCTGGCGAGTGAGGAAAGATAATTACTGACTTAGCCTCCAACAAAGAGGGCAGATACATGTAACAGGTCCTAAACTTCAAGCAGCAGACGCACCTAGAGTGGGCAGTGTAGTGCTTTTAAAGGAAGATTGGTCTGGAAAATATGGAAATACAGAACTGATTTCGAGCAGTGACGGAGAATTTCAGGCAGCCAAAGTTCTTATTCCAACAGAGAAAGTAGTCAAAAGACCTCTTAATCATTTCTACCTGTTAGAATGTAGTATTAGTTAGAGAGATGACATGACGTAGGATGGGGAACAGTTAAAGGAAATTACCTCCACCACTATGTGTCCCACCCGAGCAGCAGCTTCCTGAGCAAGCCAAATGATACAGAAACTCCTTTACCCAGAGATTGGAACTTTCTCGTGGGGAGTGTCGCGGACGTTCTGCAAAAAAACTGAAAACTAGAGAGCAAGATTGATTTCTTAGCTTGCAGGCTAGGTAACGGGGCGGGGGAGTTGTGACTTTGAAAAACGTGTTCAGCGAACGATTTGAAAAAAAAGACATTTTTTTGAACCTTTTCTAGTTAACTGAAACATTTAAAGTTTAAAATTCAATTGTTGTGTACCTCGGTGACAGTCAGCACTGAAAGTTCTTTATCAGTATTTGAAGGAAAAGGAAGTAGATGAGCCTCAAACAAAAGAAACATTATTTTGTAATTATAGCTGATATGGGAAATCATTTAAGCTCAAACTTTTATGATAAAATTATTGTAGTATTTCATGACATCACATGCAGATTAGAAATAATTTGTATTTATATAGAGCTGTATATAGGAAGAATAGGGGGATGAAAGAACATACATCAAAGAACATATTCAACCTTGAGGTACTAGCTTGCATGATGATCTGAATTAAGAGCTGTGTACAGTATTTATTAGTCCAAATATTTAACTAGCAGACTAGTTAGGACATAGCAACTACAACAGTGCCATTTGGCACTCTTCGGATTTCGGTGCAGTAACAGGACTCTTTGGGGGTTTAAGTCATCTTTATAAGAGTTCCCACACTCAGGACTGCTTTTCCTTAACACTTGGTGCAAGGAGGACTTCATTTCCAGGCTTTTCATTAAAGTTTGGATTGCACGTTCTGAAAAGGTATCAAGTAATCCAAGCATCTCAAGTATACCAAGCAGCTAAAGTAAGTCGAGCACATCAAGTACACGAAGCACCTCAAGTAAGTCAAGCACCTTAAATACACCAAGCACCTCAAGTACAGCAAGCACCTCAGTTGTACTCCAAGAACAGGAGTTGGATAATAAAAGATGACATGCTTGAGCTTAGATTCTCATAACCATAGCCCTCTAGAAATAGCTGCCAGAATTTCGATAAACAGAGAATTCTTGTTTGAAACATGAAGCCTAGAATTCGCATTTATTTTACTGGGTATTTATTTTTATCACCGCCAAACGATACAACAATGGCTTCCAGCATTCCGCACAAGGTTTGAAATTAGGTTTCTCAAAAATGCTGGAAAATTTAACTTGGGGAAGTGAACTGTGAACTGTAAAATATTTTCAATAATTAATTTTTAACACTTATTGCTTGAACTTTAAGCAGAATCAGTCTTAAAAACTGGAAGTCAGGTACCTGAGAATCTCTCCACAGGAATGAGAATACTTGACCTGCTCATTGATGGTGCACATAGAAGCAATTGTGGAAAACCAAGAGTTTGATTGACCGCCTAATGCGTGCATTCCTAGAACAAGACCATAACATAGATTGATTATAAGTACAGTATAGCAGGCACAGCTGCTCACATGACTTAATTAAGTTGCAACGTCAGGTCACTTCGTGCATCAATCAAACAAATGCTTTGAAGAAACTCTCCCATCACAAAAATAAATTCCACTTGCAGTTTTTGCTTTAATTAGTCGATTGCTTTAACATAATTATGTTTAATGAGAGATGAAAAATCTATCAATTAAAGTCAGATTTTCCTGTGCTATGCACCTTTTTTACTTTTGCCACATGCCAGAGTTAATACATAAAAGGGAACATTCCAAGCTTGGCAACACAAAAATTAATTTATGCAACAGACACATTTTTAAAGTAAATTGAGTGGAATAATTCATCAGTGTTTACTCATCTGAATTATTTGTAGCAATTTATGAGGATGGTTCTCCACATGCTTTTTCTCTAAGACAAATTAAAGTCAAGGACTCCTAACTTTTTCCATTTCTGGGCACAGTGGGTTTTTTTCTGGAAATGTGTGGCTGACCTTAGCTTAAGAGTCACATTGTTGATTATATGCACTCAAAATGATGATTGCATGTTTTTTTTTTTCAATTAAATAATTTATTTACTATCACAGTAAATTGTACTTGATTGTTACTTGAAGATTAAATCCAAATAATACTGCCCTGTCACTGAATTTTGATACTTTTTTGGGTGAAGTTCGCTACCTTCTTTTGCTTCACAAGAGTCACTGCCAGAAACCCAGAACAGGCATTGTTGGTCCAAGTCTGTTTATGGTGGCTGTGTTAAGGTCACTACACGTTACAAAATAGGCAGTCTATGACTACATGTGCCTAGTGATATGAAAAATAGTATCATCTGCAATGACTACATTATACAACAACAACAACAACAACAAGAAACTTTATTGTGAAATAAGTATCAACTGTAACAATTCATAATTGAACAAGAACTAAGTAATAAAAACGTGTAATGATACTTTCTATTAATAGTAATTATGCTATAAACCATCATACTTGTAAGAAGAGTTTTATGGCTGTTGAGTAGATATTTGACCAGACTCAAACTTCACTATACAGCATCAGACTTGTTTGAAGGCAAATGGCACGGTCACTGGTTCCATTGTTGTGTTGTTCTGGATAATTTTATTATACTTTGAATTCCATCCTTTACTGCAAATTGTGGAGTGTTACTGCTGTTTGAGCTTGTTGGTATTTGTAGAGATTTGGTCTTTTTGCGAGGTTAAAACAAACTGCCCTGATGACCTGGCCTTTTTTCTGGATGTTACAATTGAAATATCTTGTCGGCGAGAAGGTTGCATTTTTTCCAGGGGATATGGCCTGTATGTAGCCAGTCATGTCGGTTTCTATTGGGCTATCAGAGCCTACAGTAGAGGACCAGTGTTTAGTACAAATGTTATTGTTAACATCTACAGGAATTTTTGACACACCTTTGAGAAATACAAAGAAATAGCTTATAGTTTTTTATCAAAGATAAGTCTACTATACTTTTTCCAACAAAGTGAAATAATCTAGACTGGCAAATACATATAAAAAGGAAGTTAAAGGATGCATTGCCTATCTCGATCCTCTGAATTATTAAAATATACTGAAAAATTGAAAGGTGTCCATTAGAATTAATTGACTTACTTGTTTGCTTGATTTCTTCATCCATAATATTCTGATGGATGGTTGTAATTTTCCGTGCCTTTTCCTGTAATACCAAAGGCCTGGATTGACATTGGCAAAACTGAAAAAACTCCAGGCATTTTGTATGTAGCAATTAGCAGAGTAAGAACACTCTGTTCTTGCATTATCAAACCAATGACTTTTGAAAGGCTTAAAAGTATTACAAAATCTGTGAATTTAAAATTCAGACTTGTGGAAGAAAAGCGACTTGATGAACTTGCAGAACAAACATGCAGACAAGCAATTCAAACATGCAATTTTCGCAATAAATATCAATAAAAAAGTTTCACAATATTCCATATGTGACAGTAAATGTAATAATTATTGTTCATGTTAATACCAAACATTCTTGTGGTAACAATAAACAATCTCACCTTCCACTGCAACATTCCTTTTACATTACAATAGTCGCTATCTTTTACACTTGTTTCAAATTGAACTGTAAAGCTATATACCATTATTTCAGCTGTTTATGGTACACTGCAGACCAATTATGTAGCTATAAATTGCAAATTTCAATGAATTGAAAAACTATATGCAACAACCAGAATATTTTCTTCTTTAGTGTTAGTCCTTGGCTCTTATATATTGTTATTGCCCAAGCTAGTTTTAAAGGGAGTTGTTGTCACTTGTGCAATCCATCAAGGCATTGAGAAGTAACTGTTACTGGGCATATAGGTAGGCATGATGACATGGAATCACTGATTGAGGGTCTTGTGTAGTTGTCAAATTTTACAATAACAGCCTGAGGCAAGTCAGGAGGCTGCTGATTGTCAGCATAAATGAAATCTATAACTGTTCCAGTTGCACCATTGCAAAGTCCAACATCTGTCCACAAATTCATAGTGAGCATAACATGAGCTCCTTTAGCAAGGAAAATACAAGGCTCTAATACTGCCATGTCGTCAGAGCTAGCTTTCTTCAAAATCACTTGAATGATGAGCATTGATATGTGCTACTGGGTGATGAAGTGCTGACAATTTTTCAAAGTTGTAATTTGCAACTTCTTCATTGCTAAAATACAGCCTTGTGGCATCTTGAAATTCAGTCAAGGTTGATGCACTGGTGGGTTTTCAGAAATTTAATAATAGTTTTCATGTTGATCTGGGACAGCTCTCTTTCTCTCATTGTGCATTTAGCATCTTTTACACATAGTCAGGAGTGTCTTTATTTTCATTACATAGCTTACATTTATTTGATAAATCATTAGAACAAGGCTCAACTTTGATTGGTGCTTTCAAAGAAGTTGGATCATTGTTGTCTTTTGATAAATTTATAACTCCTTGAGGGGATTTTGTTTGGCACTCCCGAGGGAGTTTGGTTATGGCTCCCCGAAGGGACATTTGGCACTCCCGAGCGAGGTTAGTCGTGGCTCCCCGAAGGGACGTTTTGCACTCCTGAGAGAGTTTATAGCACTCGCCAACGAGCATACTACGATTGTCATTGTACACCTTTTGGCTGTTTACCTTTGGATTTGCTACTTTTGCATGGAAATTCTATCTTCTGATTGCTAAACAAGGGATATAATGGCAAGAAACGCTCGTCCAAGGCCAGTGATCGAGGGAAGAATCATCAACACTTTCTTCAGTTTCTTTACCGGTGAAGCAAGAAAATTCTTGTAAAATCCCTTCATGTTGCTCTTAAGATCAAATTCTTTGAAAATCCACTGAATGTTTAGCCTGGCTCTAGAAGGAAAGTAAGATAAATTCATCTTAAACATAGAAAACTCACCAACGTTGTTGAACAAACGTGCAATGTGAGCACATGGAGCGATTGTAGCAAAAAGTTTGCATCTACGTCATGTCTTCTCGGGATACGAAAATCAAACGAACATTGCTCGAAAGTGGTCTCGGGTTGTTGGCCAAGTATATGAGAAAAACCTGAATTACTGACACACGTGTGCATGATAGCATTGTGCCTTGGGCTCTACGAGGACTAGGCACAAAAAGGACAGTGAACATAGGTTAAAAGGTAATATTTGCTTTGTACAACTGTACAATGAAAGGCTAAAGTGGGATAAGTGGAACACAATAGTTTCTTAATTATTCAATACTATAGCAGGTTCCTCTCTGTAGAAGTTAAGTTGTCTGCTGCATTTAGGATCACCTAAATCCCCCCTATCCTATTTAATTTCGAACTATTGGCCCATTGACATGGGAACAAGCCTTGAGAAGCTGAACTGCTGACTTTTGGTGGCAGGCGTACTGTTTCCAGTAGCTTAATACTTAAGCTTGGATGGAGCGGTACTGTTTCTTTTGTAGTTTTGTTAATTTTCTTTCAGAAACTGATCTAATCTGAAGTCCCACAAGGCAGGCTTCCTTGTGCAGTAGGTGTATTAGCATGTAAAGAGGCATCTGGGCTCTTCCTGAGGCACGTTTAATTTGCTTCAACTCAAAACAAACGCAGATAAAGAACAAAATCATAGCCATGCTTTTTCGATGAATGTTTAACGTTTCTGCTCCATTGTCAGTGAAAGTGATAACTTGTTCGTTTCAACAGTGAAATTTATAACTTGTTCGTTTCTACATTTCATGGTCTCAGGTTAAGTCACTTTTTTTTCGAAACCTTCATTCTGTGCATACGCACGTTTAGGTTGACGTTTTTTGAGTTAGATTGTAGACGTTTTACTTCTGGGTGAAACCATTCTCATTCTGGGCGAAACGATGTGGGCGAAACTCGCCCAATCCATCACCACCACTCCCGACTTGATGGCCATTTTTACATGATGACAAAGCTGAAATGATTAAATATTCATCAAGTATATTTGTGATATCACTAAAAGAATTAGCAATTTATTTTTTTCTTTAAGTTCCAATACTTTTTACAGTTCTTGAGCAGAATCCTTTCAAACTAAAAGTATTTATATTTGTGCTGTAAGAACAATAATAATTGTTACGGTGTAATATTTAAGTTAACTTTAAGGCATCTGGTGCAATCTCCATGTAACAGCCCTGTCATGTAGAAAATGAGACATGCAACACAATGCAGATTTAAAGATATTAATTATTCTAATTTTCAGTTAGTGCAAGTTCCCATAGAGTCGTGAACAGGTGTTTTTATTCTGTTTCAGGGGCAATATCACAAGAATGCTTCTGAATGTTTGTTTTAAGTGTGATAGATTATGAGGGACATATGCTTACTGGTGTTGAACAACAAATTGCAAAAAATTAATTCTCATATGTCTAAATAAACATAGTCATTAGTTTTTGACTGATTTTGTTCCAATACCGTCAAACTTGAAACTGTCAGCCCGACATTTTCAAGGTTGAGGCCACTTCTATCCTATTGATACGTAGCAAAGCACCAGCAACGAAAGGCCATTATTGATGTCCCTTTAAGAGACATTGTTATTGTGCAGTTCAAAACAAGTATCCGTACTCTGACCCCGTAGAAATCATTGGATATTTGAGGGGTGTGAGGCTTTGGCCTTCATCAGTGCACAAAAGTTCTAACTAATGGTTTCATCACTATTAGTTTAAGATTTTCTCAACTTAATTCTAGAAGAAGCCTACCTGGGTAATAAAGACTTTTGTCTGCCACCTTCAGACTAACTGAACCCACTACAATAACAATTAAGATCAGGGTTTCGACAAAACAGTTACCCCTGGTCAGCTGACCCCTTACTGACCCCCTTAGCTGACCCCCCCCCCCTAAATATCATCAGGGAAAAAGTTTCAATATTGCCGACAAGCATTCCACAGGTCTGGCACTTTCCTCTTTCATGGTCTTTCACCTCAAGTACATGTTTTGTGGATAAATGAGCATGAAATAAGTTGGAACACCATCAGCCATGTTATTCATACCCACGGAAAAAGTAAGGAAATATTGGCAGACTTACTGAACCCACTGCAATAACAATTAAGATGGGGGTTTTTACAAAACACTTACCCCCGGTCAGGTGACCCCTTACTGATCCCCTTAACTGCTCCCCCCCTAAATATCATCAGGGAAAAAGGATAAAATGTCCAGTACTATCAGTGAGGGTAATTCAAGTTTACAAATAAATTAGGTTACCTGAAAGTTAAAATATTGCCGACAAGCATTGCAGAGGTCTGGCACTTTCTTCTTTCATGGTCTTTTACCACAAGTACATGTTTTGTTTGTGGATGAATGAGCGTGAAATAAGTTGGGACATCATCGGCCATGTTATTTGTACCCATGGAAAAAGTAAGTGATAAAAAAAACGAAGAAGGAAATATTGGCAAATAAATATTAACACAGATGTAATACGAGGGACACGCATAGACAATACAACAACTGGAAGTCATACAGAGCCAAATAAATAGTTTCTATGTCAAGTCATGACCAGTATGCGGTTTTCGATTCACAGTTGAATACAATTGACTTGATAGGAATTGGCAATTGGCAATGTCATTTTGTTATTATACAATAATGAAGGATTATGTTTTGTGTCAAAAGGATACACAAATAGAACTTGCCTGTGAATGAGTGTGTCACAGCTACTGAGGATTCATTACCCCCAGCTGATGCCTCCTGGTCCAACACAAAATGAACCTGGACTTCTTGACCCCTATCCGGAACTTGGTTGTTGCTAGGAGGGCCCACATAGACCTAGAAGTACTAGCTTGCATGATGATCTGAATTAAAAGCTTTATGTAGTATTTTGTTAGTCCAAACATTAAACATGCACCATTTTTCAAGTTAACTCGGTGACCAGATTTGTATACCTTTCCAACAGCATAAAAGAGAGGTGCATAGTTTAACTGTGTCCTCATGTCAAATTGGCAGCCCTCCTACATGTGGAGATATCTACTTCATGAATAAAATGTCATCCACTGTTTGCTTTAAGTCATCTTTATAAGAGTCCCCACACTCGGCACTGCTTTTCCTTAACACTTGGTGCAAGGAGGCCTTCATTTCCAGGCTTTTCTTTAAAGTTTGGATTGCACATTCTGAAAAGGTATCAAGTAAGCCAAGCATCTCAAGTACACCAAGCAGCTAAAGTAAGGCAAGCACATCAAGCTCATCAAGTACACGAAACACCTCAAGTAAGTCAAGCACCTTCAATAAACCAAGCACCTCAGTTGTACTCCACAAAGAGGAGTTGGATAATAAAAGATGACACGCTTGAGCTTAGATTCTCATAACCATAGCCCTCTAGAAATAACAGCTACCAGAATTTCGATAAACAGAGAATTCTTGTTTCAAAAATGAAGCCTAGAATTCGCATTTATTTTACTGGGTATTTTATTTTTATCAGCGCCAAACGATATGACAATGGTTTCCAGCATTCGCACAAGGTTTGACAAAAAATTTAATTGCAGGAGGGGAGCACTTGGGGAAGTGAACTGTGAACTGTAAAATATTTTCAATAATTAATTTTAAGACTTATTGCTTGAACTTTGAGCAGAATCAGTCTTAAAAACTGGAAGTCAGTTACCTGAGAATCTCTCCACAGGAATGAGAATACTTGACCCGCTCATCGATGGTGCACATGAAAGCAGTTATGGAAAACCAAGAGTTTGATTGACCGCCTAATGCGTGCATTCCTAGAACAAGACCATAACATAGATTATTCTTTTGTTCGCAATGATTGTTTATGTGAATCCTTATAAGCAGCCCCAGCTGCTCACATAACTTAATTATGTTGCAACGTCAGGTCACTTTGTGCATCAATCAAACAAATGTTTTGAAGAAACTCTCCCATCACAAAACTAAATTTCACTTGCAGTTTTTGCTTTAATCAGTCGATTGCTTTAACATATGTTTAACAAGAGATGAAAAATCTGTCAATTGAAGTCGGATTTTCCTGTGCTATGCACCTTTTTTACATTTGCCGCATGCCAGAGTTAATACATAAAAGGGAACATTCCAAGTTTGGCAACACAAAAATTAATTTATGCAACAGACACATTTTTAAAGTAAATGGAGTGGAATAATTTGTCTGTGTTTACTCATCTGAAGTATGTGTAGCAATTTATGAGGGTTGTTCTCCACATGCTTTTTCCCTAAGACAAATTAAAGTCAAGGACTCCTAACTTTTTCCATTTCTGGGCACAGTGTTTTTTTTGAAAAAAAAAAAAAAATCTGTCAGCTAAAAAAATATGTGTGGATTACCTTAGCTTAAGAGTCACATTGTTGATCTGCACTCAAAAAGGTAATTGCATGGTTTTTCAATTAAATAATTTATTTAGTATCACAGTAAATTGTACTTTATTGTTACTTGAAGATTAAATCCAAATAGTACTGCACTGTCACTGAATTTTGATGCTTTATTTGGTGAAGTTCGCTACCTTCTTTTGCTTCGCAAGAGTCACTGCTAGAAACCCAGAACAGGCATTGTGCGTCCCAGTCGCTGTTTATGGTGGCTGTGTTAAGGTCTCTACATGTTGAAAAAGGAAATTGAACATAGTTAAAAAAAAATTTGCTTTCTACAACTTTACAATGAAAGGATTAATTGAAATATTAAACACAAAAGTTGGTTAATTATTCAATACCATAGTAGGTTCCTCTCTGTAGAAGTTAAGTTGTCTGCTGCATTTAGGATCACCACCACTCCGAACTTGATGGCCATTTTTACATGATGACAAAGCTGAAATGATTAAATAGGCATCAAGTATATTTTTGATATCACTAAAAGAATTAGCAATTTATTTTTTTATTTTTTACAGTTCTTGAGCAGAATCCTTTCAAACTAAAAGTATTTCTATTTGTGCTGTAAGAACAATAATTGTTACGGTGTAATATTTAAGTTAGCTTTAAGGCATCTGGTGCGATCTGCATGTAACAGCCCTGTCATATAGAAAATGAGAGATAGAGCACAATGGAGATTTCAAGAAATTAATTATTCTAATTTTCAGTTAGTGCATGTTCCCATAGAGTCACGAATAGGTGTTTTTATTCCATTTCAGGGGCAATATCACAAGAATGCTTCTGAATGTTTGTTTTAAGTATGATAGATTATGAGGGACATACACTTACTGGTAGTGATCAACAACATAACTTCAAGTTGAACAGCAAATGGCAAACAATTAATCCTGAAATGTCTAAATAAACATAGTCAATGGTTTTTGAGGGATTTTCTTCCAAGTAATATGGTCGAACTTGAAACTGTCGGCCCAACGTTTTCAAGGTTGAGGCCACTTCTATCCTATCGATACGTAGCAAAACACCTGTCACAATTCTCATGAGTCAGTACGTTTTAGCAAGGCAAGGCCATTATTAGTGGATTTCCAATTAATGCCATCACCTTCATTGCATTTTCAAGAAGCACTAAATCATAGCAACATGCAATGTCCCTTTAAGAGACATTGTTATTGTGCAGTTCAAAAAAAGTATCCATACTCTGACCCCGTAGAAATCATTGGATATCTGAGGGGTGTGAGGCTTTGGCCGTCATCAGTGGATAAGAGTTCTAACTAATGGTTTCATCAGTATTAGTTAAAAAGTTTCTCAACTTAATTCTAGAAGAAGCCTACCTGGGTAATAAAGACTTTTGTCTTCCGCCCTCAGACTAACTGAACCCACTGCAATAACAATTAAGATCAGGGTTTTGACAAAACACTTACCCACGCTCAGCTGACCCCTTACTGACCCCCTTATCTGACCCCCCGCTAATATCATCAGGGAAAAAAGTTTCAATATTGCCGACAAGCATTGCAGAGCTCTGGCACTTTCTTCTTTCATGGTCGTTCACCACAAGTACATGTTTTGTTTGTGGATAAATGAGCATGAAATAAGTTGGAACACCATCGGCCATGTTATTCGTACCCATGGAAAAAGTAAGAAAATATTGGCAGAAGGGGAAGAAGGAAATGCATGTATTGGCAAATAAATGTAAACACAGATGAAATGCGAGGGAGATGCATAGACAAAACAACAAACGGAAGTCATGCAGAGCCAAATAAATAGTTTCTATTTCAAGTCTTGACCAGTATGTGGTTTTCGATTCACAGTTGAATACAGTTGACTTGATAGTCATCTTAATCGATTTCATAGTTAATCATAAAAATTGGAAAAATTGTTGACAAATCTGGAACTATCATGACTAATATGACTTTTAGTTGTTGTAGCTGGTCATATTACATCTGTGTTTACATTTATTTCTCCATGTTTCTTTCGTCATTGTTTTAACTTCTTCCTTTTAATGCCTATGAATGAAACTTGTTTCATGTTTGTTTATCCACAAAACCTGTACTTGAAAGAAGAAAGTGCCAGACTCTGCAATGCTCATCAACCATAACCTAATATTTATTTATGAACTTGAATTAGCCTCACTGGGATAGTGCTGGACATTTAGGGGTTCGTAAGGGGTCAGTAGGGGGTCAGCTGACTGGGGTCAGTGTTAGGTTGAAACCCATTAAAATCATGAGTAATGAGTAACACAGAAATTCAATTCTACAACTGTTTTTATAACTCACTGGCCTTGTCCATACAACCTACCTGGAAAACAAAAGGATACACAATTAAACCTTGCCTGTCAATGAGTGGGTCACAGCTGATTGTGTTACTTGTGTCACAGCTACTGAGGGTTCATTACCCCCAGCTGATGCCTCCTGGTCCAACACAAAATGAACCTGGACTTCTTGGCCCCTATCCAGCACTTGGTTGTTACGAGGAGGGCCCACATAAACTCTTGTGGTGGGAGTTTTGAAGTGACATGGATTGCCTCCTGATGCTTTTTTACTTTGGAGCAGAGATTAGCTATAGTAGCTTCCAGCAATTTTACTTCTGCCTTATTAACAACGTCGACATATTTGGCTTGAAGTGTATCCACATTTGGTCCTTTTGCTTGGATTTTTTTTATCCTAAGGCCAGATGGAGTGGTGCCCTTGCTTGAGTGGTCCTCCAGCAGTTTGATTCTGGTTAGGAGGTTTAGGTAGGCCTTTTTGGCATCCAATTGCTGTCGAACTGCCTTTCTAAGAACAGTTTCGATCATGGGATTTAGACTGGAAGAAATAGGTACTGGAAGTGGTTCTGGATCCATTGAAGCTGCGGATCGGTGGTGCTTTGCTCCGGAGCAATTACTACCAGTTCCGTTCATGATGTGGCTTTGGCCTTCATCAGTGCATAAAAGTTCTAACTAATGGTTTCATCACTATTAGTTTAAAATTTTCTCAACTTAATTCTAGAAGAAGCCTACCTGGGTAATAAAGACTTTTGTCTGCCACCTTCAGACTAACTGAACCCACTACAAGAACAATTAAGATCAGGGTTTCCACAAAACACTTACCCCTGGTCAGCTGACCCCTTACTGACCCCCTTAACTGACCCCCCCCCCCCCCCCCCCCCTAAATATCATCAGGGAAGGCCTGGCACTTTCTTCTTTCATGGTCTTTCACCTCAAGTACATGTTTTGTTTGTGGATAAATGAGCATGAAATAAGTTGGAACACCATCGGCCATGTTATTCGTACCCATGGAAAAAGTAAGTGATTAAAAAAACGAAGAAAGAAATATTGGCAAATAAATTGAAACACAGATGTAATACGAGGGACACGCATAGACAATACAACAACTGGAAGTCATGCAGAGCCAAATAAATAGTTTCTATGTCAAGTCTTGAGCAGTATGTGGTTTTCGATTCACAGTTGAATACAATTGACTTGATAGTCATCTTAATCGATTTCGTAGTGTATCATAAAAATGAGAAAAAAAGATATGACAACATGATGTGTGGAAAAATTGTTGACAAACCTGGAACTATCATGCCTAAAATGACTTTTAGTTGTTGTAGCTGCTCAATTTACATCCATTTTTGAGATTGGCTGGAAAACTACGTCTAGTCTCTAAAATAGTACCAGTGGCAGGGACACCCTTTTCAAATAGATATTTCATGAGGGGTACAGAAGTGTAAAAATTATCTACATACAAGTGATAACCCTGATTGAAATAGGGCTCCGTCAGACACATTACTTCATCATACCCAAGCCCATATTCACTGACATGACGTCCCGCTGCTCTACCAATGTAGATGTTAAAATCAATGGTGTAGCCATTGGAACTGTCCGCCAGGACTCAAAGTTTGATGCCCCATTTGGTGGGCTTATCTTTGATATACTGGCGTATCCCCGACCTGTGCCTCGACTTGATCATGCGGTCGTCAATGGCAACATGTTGCTTAGGGTGTTGCTGGGTTAACTACATGTAACATGCCCAGAATAGCAAAAAACCTAGTTCTTGATAAGATGCTACGGGCCCAAAGACCATGGTATACGGTCTTGGTACTCCAGTGCTTACTTATGTCACCACGGACATGAACTAGACCAAAATAAGTCAGACAGGCAATGAACATTTTGAGCTCATCAGCTGTCACATCTTTCCAGCTCCCATCAGGTTGGGCATACGAATTATGTGTACCCGAAAAGATCTTCTCCTGGGCATAACTATAAGTATGGGTGACTATACTATCTATCATTTCATCTGTAAAAAAAAAAAGAGATAAAATAGTCAACAGCCCTTGTCATGGTATTACGCAAAAAAGGGCGCGGAGGGGAAAATGGTGGCAGTGTCCTCATCATCATAGCTCTGGAAGGAAGCCTCATCATCTGCCCCATTACCATCCGAACCAGGACATCCACCACGTACCAGCACGAGCATCGGCACCACAGCCTCTGCCACGACCAGCACTACGGCCTCTGCCACAACCAGTACCGCAGCCTCTGCCCCGAACAGCACTGCGGTTAGCACTCTGACCAGCAGCAGAAGCAGTAGAAGCTACAAACACATAAAAATATAATTACTATTTGCAGTTTGCACACAAAAATTCTAAAAGAAATATTAGCCTAAGATCCATGAAATCTAACTACAATAAATTTGTATGAAGCAATACATATGAATTATAAATTGAAGTTATACTGACCAGGACAGGAAGGTGGAGCTACTGTGCGATAAAAAGCAGAAGGAGGTTGAAGACCTGCACAAAAATAAACACAACATGTTATGATTCAAAAAAATTCTACATTATGGTAAGAACCTAAAAAGAACCATTTCTCTATCACTATTATTTTGGATACGAAAATAAGAATACTGACCTACTAGAATGTCAGACACTTCAGGAACCATCGGTGGAACTGCAGGGGTTGCAGAAGCAGACACCACCTCAGGAACAAGGGCTGCAACTGCAGGAGCTGCAGACATCACCTCAGGAACAGGGGTGCAACTGCAGGAGCGCCAGGGGCTGGAATCACAGGAACATCTTCAAAATTATTACTGTCACTGAAAAGAATCACAATAAATTTGAATGAAGAAAAAAAATATATATATTTGTACCTAAATAAACATCCAGATAACAAACTAACATAAACCAAGTTCATTCACCACTTTGAGAATCAAAATACATAAGAAAAACATTGTTTATATATCTATAAAACAATGCCAGGTAACGAAACTAAAGATAATACAAAATCTCCAGAAAGGTGAAAAGACTGGAGTTTCAAGAAACCAAAAGAAAACACGCGCATGATATTCGATAACTTGGCGTCCCCTCGCAACCTGCGCGAACCCATGCTTCAATCGCGTTGCCACATGTAAACTATAAAATTTTACGCTGGCTGTCAAAAAGTTTACTTTCAGGCAAAAATATCGAGCTTTGAACACACAAATATCAATTTGGAGATATAGTTCAAGTAAATAACATGCTTTCGACGGTAAATGACCGATCTTGAAGCAAAATATCACATCTTCAAGACAACGCTGTTCAGTGTATGACACTTGCGAAGCAAGATGTATGACAGTAAACTCTTTGCTTACCTCCAATCTTCATCCATATTATAAAGCTGCCGATCTAGATCGCTTTCTTCGCCACTTGAGATTCCTTCTCGATCGCTGTCTTCGTCACAAATCCTTCGCAAAGCCCCTGCAGTATCGAAAACTTCCATGCGCCGCCTCTTGCCGGCGGCCGCCATGATAATTCAAAATGCAAAAAATCGCCTTGTCAGACTTCCTGTGTGCCAAATTTTGTGGCAATCGGAAGTAACGCATTTTTTTTCGAATTTTTTTCGTACATCGATCATGAGTGAACGAAATTTATAGGACCTGTAGAAAAAGAGTTGAGATCATGCGTAATAAGTAACACAGAAATTCAATTCTACAACTGTTTTCATAACTCACTGGCCTTGTCCATACAACATACCTGGAAAACAGACCTTGTGGTATTGTGGTCCAAACTTCCCTAGAGAAGAGAACCTATTTCAGTACATGCCTGTTATGAAGGAATTGACAATGTCGTTTTATTATTATACAATAATGAAGGATTACGTTTTTTGTGTCAAAAGGATACACAAATAAAACTTGCCTGTGAATGAGTGGGTCAAAGCTGATTGTGTTACTTGTGTCACAGCTACTGAGGGTTCATTACCCCCAGCTGATGCCTCCTGGTCCAACACAAAATGAACCTGGACTTCTTGACCCCTATCCGGAACTTGGTTGTTGCTAGGAGGGCCCACATAGACCTAGAAGTACTAGCTTGCATGATGATCTGAATTAAGAGCTTTATGTAGTATTTTGTTAGTCCAAACATTAAACATGCACCATTTTCGAGTGACCAGATTTGTATACCTTTCCAACAGCATAAAGGAGAGGTGCATAGTTTAACTGTGTCCTCATGTCAAATTGGCAGCCCTCCTACATGTGGAGATATCTAGTTCATGAATAAAACGTCATCCACCATTTGCTTTAAGTCATCTTTATCAGAGTCCCCACACTCAGCACTGCTTTTCCTTAACACTTGGTGCAAGGAGGCCTTCATTTCCAGGCTTTTCTTTAAAGTTTGGGTTGCACGTTCTGAAAAGGTATCAAGTAATCCAAGCATCTCACTTTAGCTGCTTCGTGTACTTGATGTGCTCGACTTACTTTAGCTGCTTGGTGTACTTAAGTCGGGCACATCAAGTCCACGAAGCACCTCAAGTAAGTCGAGCACCTTAAATACACCAAGCACCTCAAGTACAGCAAGCTCCCCAGTTGTACTCCACGAAGAGGAGTTGGATAATAAAAGATGACACGCTTGAGCTTAGATTCTTATTACTATAGCCCTCTAGAAATAACAGCTACCAGAATTTCGATAAACAGAGAATTCTTGTTTCAAAAGTGAAGCCTAGAATTCGCATTTATTTTACTGGGTATTTTATTTTTATCAGCGCCAAACAATATGACAATGGTTTCCAGCATTCGCAAAAGGTTTGACATAAGGTTTCTCAAAAACGCTTGAAAATTTAATTGCAGGAGGGGAGCACTTGGGGAAGTGAACTGTGAACTGTAAAATATTTTCAATAATTAATTTTAACACTTATTGCTTGAACTTTAAGCAGAATCAGTCTTAAAAACTGGAAGTCAGTTACCTGAGAATCTCTCCACAGGAATGAGAATACTTGACCCGCTCATTGATGGTACACAAAGAAGCAATTGTGGAAAACCAAGAGTTTGATTGACCGCCTGATGCATGCATTGCTGGAACAAGACCATAACATAGATTATTCTTTTGTTTGCAATGATTGTTTATGTGAATCCTTATAAGCAGCCCCAGCTGCTCACATAACTTAATTATGTTGCAACATCAGGTCACTTCGTGCATCAATCAAACAAATGCTTTGAAGAAACTCTCCCATCACAGAAATAAATTTCACTTGCAGTTTTTGCTTTAATCAGTTGATTGCTTTAACATATGTTTAACAAGAGATTAAAAATCTATCAATTAAAGTCAGATTTTCCTGTGCTATGCACCTTTTTTACTTTTGCCACATGCCAGAGTTAATACATAAAAGGGAACATTCCAAGTTTGGCAACACAAAAATTAATTTATGCAACAGACACATTTTTAAAGTAAATTGAGTGGAATAATTTGTCTGTGTTTACTCATCTGAAGTATGTGTAGCAATTTATGAGGGTGGTTCTCCACATGCTTTTTCTGTGAGACAAATTAAAGTCAAGGACTCCTAACTTTTTCCATTTCTGGGCACAGTGTTTTTTTTGAAAAAAAAAAATGTGTGGATTACCTTAGCTTAAGAGTCACATTGTTGATATGCACTCAAAATGATAATTGCATGGTTTTTCAATTTAATAATTTATTTACTATCACAGTAAATTGTACTTGATTGTTACTTGAAGATTAAATCCAAATAGTAGTGCACTGTCACTGAATTTTGATGCTTTATTTGGTGAAGTTCGCTACCTTCTTTTGCTTCACAAGAGTCACTGCTAGAAACCCAGAACAGGCATTGTGCATCCCAGTTGCTGTTCATGGTGGCTGTGTTAAGGTCTCTACATGTTGAAAAAGGAAAGTGAACATAGTTTAAAAAGTAATATTTGCTTTGTACAATGAAAGGCTAAAGTGAAATATTAAACACAATAGTTGCTTAATTATTCAATACCATAGCAGGTTCCTCTCTGTAGAAGTTAAGTTGTCTGCTGCATTTAGGATCACCACCACTCCCAACTTGATGGCCATTTTTACATGATGACAAAGGTGAAATGATTAAATAGGCATCAAGTATATTTTTGATATCACTAAAAGAATTAGCAATTTATTTTTTTATTTTTTACAGTTCTTGAGCAGAATCCTTTCAAACTAAAAGTATTTCTATTTGTGCTGTAAGAACAATAATTGTTACGGTGTAATATTTAAGTTAGCTTTAAGGCATCTGGTGCGATCTGCATGTAACAGCCCTGTCATATAGAAAATGAGAGATAAAGCACAATGCAGATTTCAAGAAATCAATTATTCTAATTTTCAGTTAGTGCATGTTCCCATAGAGTCACGAATAGGTGTTTTTATTCCGTTTCAGGGGCAATATCACAAGAATGCTTCTGAATGTTTGTTTTAAGTATGATAGATTATGAGGGACATACACTTACTGGTAGTGATCAACAACATAACTTCAAGATGAACAGCAAATGGCAAACAATTAATCCTGAAATGTCTAAATAAACGTAGTCAATGGTTTTTGAGGGATTTTCTTCCAAGTAATATGGTCGAACTTGAAACTGTCGGCCCGACGTTTTCAAGGTTGAGGCCACTTCTATCCTATCGATACATAGCAAAGCACCTTTCACAATTCTCACGAGTCAGTACGTTTTAGCAAGGCAAGGCCATTATTAGTGGATTTCCAATTAATGCCATCACCTTCATTGCATTTTCAAGAAGCACTAAATCATAGCAACATGCAATGTCCTTTTAAGAGACATTGTTATTGTGCAGTTCAAAAAAAGTATCCATACTCTGACCCCATAGAAATCATTGGATATTTGAGGGGTGTGAGGCTTTGCCCTTTATCAGTGGATAAGAGTTCTAACTAATGGTTTCATAAAGACTTTTGACTAAAGTTTTTGAATAAAGTTGGATCATTAAGCTGCCAACCAGCACCTCTAGCAGCCAATTATTAAAGGCCAAAAATGTTGTCAGTTTAATAAAGGAACTAAAACCCCTTGTTAATGGCCACCCCTATATATTAAGCTGTTGCCATTCACCCAGGTCTATCAAAATAAATTTCCTTAAATGGCAGGCATTTTCCTTGCCACTGTGGCCTGTGATGTTCTCCACAGACAGGTGTAATGCAGCATAAAACTGGTTTAAAACAAATTTTGCAATTGATTTTCATCAAGACATTTGCATTATTATAGTTGGCAATTATAAATCTACATGTTTAAAGGTATTGCCATGACTCTTCTCATCTCATCTCTGGCAAAGAATAAAATAAACCATAGACCAAAAGGAAACTTGAAATAAAAGTCTAGCTAGTAAGAATATAGACCGGTACTGAGAGAAACTGCAATTGACAAACTTTTCAAAAGAGAGCTTCTTTAACTAGTTGAGGCAAGGTCAAGATAAAACTGAAATATTAAAAATGATGACGACAATGATAGCTACATCACATCTTTTTAAAATCTTTTTTCTTTTTTTCTATGTACTGGTTTCAGGTATGACTCTTATTTGCCGGGATGGTGTTGATCGCGCCTCTGATCTTGAATCCATAATTAGCTGGAAGACTGACACTGGTTTGCTTGTTCCTTGGGTGCGCAAGGAGTTGTCATCAGTTACAAAGCCTGGAAAAAAAGTTATTCATACATTTCTGCATATTATTGATATGCTGTTCTCCATTTCTCCAACCTATCAGGAAAGTATTAAGTACATCTTGCTAAAAGTGCACTTTAAAAACCCTACATCTCGCACAGGATAATGACAACTTTTACATACCCACAGGAGTCATTCCACACGTCTTCATGACCTTCCCCAACTCTTCGATTTATTCTCTGATCTTTGCGTCTGTTATGCTGTTGTATTTGATAACAGGCATAGCATATGGCTTGAACTACCTCAGCTTGTCGCTAATTATGAAGAGAATTAAGAAAGAGGCTGCTTCTCTCTTCTTGGTGTATACTCCTTTGATGTACAGCTCCAGCTCTTTTTTTAGTGTGCACACATCAGCTGGGATATTGCCTCTCTCACTGACAGGAACGCTTATTCTTTGCAAAATACTAGAGATAGAATCGTTGATTGCTGTATTCTTCATTTTTCTCCATCAACCATGAAAACCCCTCGATATCCCAGGCCAGGGCAAAGAGAGACTCTTCTGACACTTTTGGCAATTTCTTTTTACTCTCATGACCCAGGTGTGCTACATGTTGTCACATCATAATCAGTTCCAAAGAGGTCATCGTCCTGAAAGTAATTGATTTCAAAGGCCTCTCAGCGTTACTTTAAGTGGCAAATTTTACTTTCAGGTAGTGTTTCACTTTATCTCTAAAAGCAATCCCTATAAAATGGATGCAAAAGATGCAATTAGGGCATAGCAATTCACAACATGCAACCTGAAAAAAAGTGTTCAACATGAGCTGGAAACAAAATATATTATTTGCCTCCTTTCTTTGGTAAAAAACACTAATAACAATTATAAGTGTCTACAAATTAATGTTAATTTATCCAACCCACATTATTGTGGATGCAAAATTAAATAAAGTTGCACTTAAAACTTCCTCTCCTTTTTCCAGTGCATTGCATTACAGCATCTGCACATTTGACCCAGAAGTCCTCCCTCTTATGTATAGGCCAAACATTGTGGTTGCCATCCTTTGGTGTGTGATAGAGTGCAATAAACTCTATCAAAGCACAGATTTCTGCCTTGTTCCACTGCCTGCCATTGGAATGGGTACTTTTGTGCTATGAATTAATCAGACACTTGAACTTGGGGAATTACCGTAAAAACTCGTGTATAAGCCGCACTCGTAGATAAGCCGCACCCCAAAATTTCAAGCACGATTTTGAGAAAAAAAATAAAACTGGCGGAAAAATGCTCAATTGATTGTGAAAACTGCTGGATTATGTGGAAATTTCAACAATCAATAAAGCTAAAGTTGATTCCTTTCCGATGTGCAGGATATACCACAAACGAGGAAACACATAAACGGAAAACACTTCAGTCTTACCCAGAATTTAATAGAATAAACATCATTTCTGCCAACTTTGACATTTTTTATCTTTTTCTGCCATTCATTGACAGGTATTTCTTCATTCATCACAGTTTTTACATCAAATTTTGCGTGAAGAACGGACATGTAGTCGTTGTGTTCGTGAAAACATTCATAGCTTAGTAACCAGGCTCAACTAGAATCCAGGCCCATCGCCAAAAGACATGTGGAACGCCTGGAGGTTGAAAATTGTTCACGGACGAAAAGCGGGAGTTTCGTCGCTGTTTTGAGGGAAAAAACTTTTTCAAAATGATCAGTCTCTTTGTTATTTTTGTTTGTGAGGATAGTAAAGAGCTGCTTTGTCGCTTACATGGAGCAATTTTTCAGTTTTATGTGCAAAAACGCCCAGAGGATGCGGAGGATGCAGATGTGAGCGATTTACGTGGACCCGCACAGCCGCATCCTGTCAGATGCCCTGTTTGCATGCAATGGTCTTGTAGATAAGCCGCACCCACGATTTTGAGCCACAAATTTTGGCAAAAAAGTGCGGCTTATACACGAGTTTTTACGGTACAATGGTATTTTAAATGATCATTATGTTGAGCAAAGGGGAAATATGAAAAGGCGAGTAGGTATGGTTGCGAATTAATACCCAGACTGGAATAAGGTTTTTCTTGATCCTGGCAGGGAAATGCAAGTTTGCTTTGGTGGCTTTTGACCTGGAGTGTCACTACTCAGTGGAGCATTTTCCTGCTTTGCGGGCTGCTCATAAGAAAATCTGTATGAGAAGGAAATAAGGATCACCATCAACTAAAAACAACAGTCACTGCATTCAAATTAAAATCAAAACATGGGGCTTGTATTCATGCGGCTACACAAAATACCATACTTGTCAGGTGATATTTGTGTTAAAATGGCAGGGACAGCACAAGAGCACGCTACATGTGCAGAACAATGAATGAATTGACAAAAAACTGCAGGAAAGGGGACAAAGGTTTTGAGGAGGTTTGATGTATGAAAAACCTGGTCCAAATTGTCTTTTTCAAGCTGTATGGTGCCTACTTTTCTGGCATATTTGGCTTGCTAGACTCCTGGCATTTGGGCCAAAGACTCGACCTTAGTAACCCCACCATGACTTGCTTTGGTTTGACGGACAGCTTCTCTTGGCCCAAGTGCCACACACTTGTTTTTAGGGCAGCCAAAGTTGAAGGTTGTGTGCCAGTGAATCCTCTTGCTCCATCTTTGCAAGAGTTACCATGGGGCTGAAGATCGAAGTCACGTTCTTCCAGCTCAAAACAATATTGAACAAAAGCAATGTTGTTCATGATATCTCCTCTTCTATTGCAAAGATACATAATCAGTCAGTGGACGTGGTTACCATCTTCAAATGTTTTAGTGTGGTAGACTCTATTCAGCATATATTGGTCATCTCTGCCAAGTACCTCTGACTTAGATGCAATGACAGTGGGATACGAGTCTGAAAATTCATCCAAGAAGAACTGGCACCAGAGAAACAAAATGGCGGTGGACCTCACGGAGCTATAACAGGGGTTTTGTCAGATATTTTTTGTTGAATTATAGACTTTCAAATAGGTAAAAGTCTCACTTCCTTATTATTTGTAATTTTTCTATGATCCAAGTGGACCCACCCCGGACTGGTGATCCAAGTTAATCTGGGCAGACTTGTGTACCTGCCTCTTGCTAATATCTATTTATCTATCATTCCCTTTGGAATTATTGTCCATTCTCAAAATTGACAATGGTGACTCGTAGACTGACATCTGTTCAATGCACCATAGCTACACCTGTACCTCCACTGAAAATTCTGAGGAAACATACAATTTTTTTTTCATCCTCAGGTAACTCGCTGTCTGATGACAGTTCCAACACAAAGGCCTCATCGTCCAAACCTTCCTCCATTGTTGATGCATCTGATTTCTTGTCATCTATAAGATAGCTGATACCACTCAAATAAGCCTAGGTTTTTACTACATCAGTGTGATCAATAGGTTTTGGGGAATCCATGATACCACCCAATAGAAACAGCAGCAAGGAAATGTGAATCAAATGACTCATCCATTTCTTTTTAGACAAGCTATCATTCCTGCATTAGGAGGGGTATCAGTGTGAAGTGCATCCACTGGTTTGTCTGGAATATGCATGCAGCCCAAAATTTGCCCAGCACCTAGGAAGGTCAGTCTCCCAAAATTTATGTTAGAATAGCACACGTCTAAAAAAGAGATGATTGGAGCTCACAAAAATGTCAGAATACAGTGATTTGCCAGCATTCAAGAAAAATAAACTATGGCTATTTAAGTAGGTTTTTCTGTTGATTGTTAATATTTGCTTTAGTTGTTGTTGCTTCAAGTTTATTCTTTTTTGATCCCATGAAATATTGTTCACAACTGTGAGTGTTGTCATTATAAAATATTGTAAAATGTAAATGTTGTTTATAGTGGTCATGCACTTAGCTTCGAGATAGCTAGTTTAGGCATGCCACTGAAACATAGGAAACAAATAACTTTAAATGAATGTAACATGGTTATAAATCACAACTGGCTGGAGGCAGACCAGTTGGCTATATACAGAGCGTGACCGAGGATTTGAACTCAGGACGACCGTGAAACACATCCAGCTAATGGCAGGGTGGAGGGCTTGAACCCGAGACCTCCGAATTACAAGACCAGCGCCCTAACCACTCGGCCAAGCTGCCTCTGATTAAACTGCAAGTTACTTAAAACTTAAAAAACAGAAATAACAAACACAAAGAAACTTGCGTTTTAAGTTGTATATTCCACGTAATTTATTCCAGTTTACCAACTTGTTCCATTTAGTACATTTAATGGCTGTCTCACTGAAAACCTCAGCTTCAGTGTACTTTTCTTTAACTTCTGTAGAACGGAAGAAGTGTTGTTAAAGGGACTCACGGCTGAGTTAAGTCTAAGTCTGCTAAGTATTTTTGACAAACATTAGCAATGTGATATTACTTGTGCAGATGTAAATGACAGCATTAAACATGCAACTGATAACCTTTATTATATACAGCTATGTTTATTGGGCGTTATATGAATGTTACAAACAAACGAAATTAACTTTGAAAACTGTTCAGCATAGCAGTTTTTCAAAAGCCCACATCGCAATTGGTTCTGTACTGTAATAACTGTACTGTTGAAGAATCAGTTGTAAGTATCCAATTGACAATTATTATAATTACCACCCTTAGAACCACAGTCCTGACCCCACACACACACACACACACACATGCGCGTGCGCATCCAAAAAAATGACTCAAGAGGAGGAAGCACTTTGCTGCAATATTAATTAAGCAGAATTACCAATAGTATTGGAGAGCAAGATTACAGTAATAGAAAAAAAGAAATACGTGTACCTTCATATCTTTCACTAGAGCTTTGATAGATGTGAAAGCATCTGTCACAACATGACTTATGGTCAAGACTACTTTCGATCTTTGCAAAAGCCTTGACATGGCTAATTTTTCCATGGCTGCTGACTTTCCTCCTGTTTCTCTCTTACCTGTGACCTGAATGTCTACTGCCATTCTTGTTGTTTCCTCCATTAGAGTGTATACACAATAATGGGCAGTATGTCCAGGCAAGTCATTCTTGCCATCTTGAGCAACAGTCACCCCAGATGATGATAAATGACTGTGCACTGCAGTTTTTACATTGTTCTGGAAAGCTGGACCGCAATAAAGTTTCTAAATCTATAGAAACTGATTCAGATATAGTCTCCAAACTTAAAAACTTGGGAAGCAAATCAAACAACGCCGCATTGCCAATGTGATTTATTAACATAACAAAGGGAGAAAAAATTGTAAAATTTTCAAAGAGCGGTAACGAAAAATCATTTAAATTGTAAATTCTCAATTTTCGCAAAGCTGCAACTACAAAACGTAAGGGCTGTTTCTTTATGGTATCGGCATGCACCAGAGACAAAATCAGTTTCTTTTGTCATCATCAGATAAGTTGCTGTCTGATGACAGTTCCAACACAAAGTCCTCATCGTCCAAACATTCCTCCATTGTTGATTCAACTGATTTCTCGTCATCTATAAGATAGCTGATACCACTCAAGTTAGCCTAGGGTTTTACTACCTCAGTGTGATCAATAGCTTCAGGGGAATCCAAGATACCACTCCATGAAAACAGCAGCAAGGAAATGTGAATCCTGTGTTCGTTTTAGACAAGCTATCATTCCTGCATTAGGAGGGGTATCAGTGTGAGGCAGAAGTGCATCCACTGGTTTGTCTATAAGCCTGATTTCGTTTTGGAGAAAAGAAACAAGGGGATTAATTTTCCCCTTCAACAGCTCAAGCTCTTCCTGACACCTGGTGTGTAAGTAAGAAAGATCAATTATCTGCCTCCTAACAATTCCTCTCTGTCTTCAGAGTAGATGCTGCTCCTAGGATCCTTGGCATTGTCATAAAGAATTTGGGGTAAATCATTGGGAAGATACCCATTTAAAACAACAAACTAAATGAGTACGCAGCAACATGATGAAAGAATTACTGCAGACCATGATGACCAAAGCACACATGCTACTAAATATTTTGCAGATGTGGTCTTTTCAGTTTATTACCAGCATACTTTCACTTCAGTTCTACCAAGAAACATCTTTCAGATGGCATACAATGTAACTTCAACCAGACTTGTTCTTTTTCTTCTCATACGGGCATGAGTTAATGTTACAAACACACACGACAAATAGCACCATCTTTCTCTGAGGTGATGCTTCTTTTCCTGTGTTCAATAATAATGCGATGCTTCTCTAAATACAAGTTAGAAAAATGTATTTCTTGTTTTAAAATTCGACATCCTAAACTCTCTGTCTGCAGAACCTGATTTTTTCCAGTTATTGCTTTCCCTGTGTTTTGGCTGCAAGGAAGGGATTTTCATATTTACGACTTACTATTTGATTTATTTTTCAACATCTTTTACTTTCTCTTGATCTTCATCTTGTACAAAAGGCATGGAAATACATTCACATTATGTTCAGTTTAACACTTAGTAATTAAATTAACTAAGGTGGAGAGAAAGGAGACTATGAATATGATATGTATATTATATCTCTTAGACAGTACATTTACACGCAGTACGATTGGTCAATTTGGCAGGCCGACTTTTTACAGTACTGCCATGAAAGTTGTGTATACAACTTAAAGAGATATATTCGTTGCTTAATTCATTCCTTCGTTCCTTCCTTACTGTGGCATGCCACGTGAATTTTTGGCACTGGTTTGGCTGAGGGCAGTTTAAACTCACCAAGTATTCTTTCCAACATTTGGATGTCGGCTGCATGACAGAAAATAAATCTCGGACTGGTTTCAATTAAAGACAAATAAAAAATTGTCCGCTAGTAACATACCAAAAAATGACCATACTCGGTATTCATTACAACACAGGCACGCTTTAAGTGTGTACCTACATTTTGTGGGTCGATTATTATTGATATATTCATGCTATTGTTCTTTCTCATTGAATATTCATAATTCACAGACCAATTACTTTCCGAAGATGTGGCTGGCTACTGCACGAGCGCAAACGCTTTGATGTTAGGTGTGATAGTTTTGCTTTGTTTTAAGATTCCTGCTTCATTTATTTTTTTAAGCCATATTGTTACAATATATTTATTTATTCGTAAGAAAGGTCTGGAAAAGCTCAAAGCATGCACCTGGGAAGGCTAAGAAATTGACATGAACGCAACACTCCGCGTCGGCAAATAACAAACATCGCAAAAACACTCGCAAACATTCTAGTTTCTGGAATGATTTTCATCAATAAATTTGCTCCTTTTAGTCATTCCAGTGTTTATTTGAATCTGAGCTACATCTTTGACATCTGCTTTGTTAACATGATATCACTTTGATGCGTCCAAGGGAATATAAAGCTATGGAATCGGAAGCCCGCTTTGCAAATTGCGTTGTTATTTGCAAAACAAAGCAGTTCTGGTAATACTGAGCCAAAAATTTCATTTAAACACTCATTTTCATTTTGTTTCAAGGCTCATTTTCAAGCTTGTAAAATGCATATCAATAATAAACCAATATTACTTTTGCCACTTATGAGTGAAACGTTTTTGGTGGAAAGAGATGAAAACGTGAGGTGGCATTTTTTTCGCAGTCACCACGCTTCCAAGAACAATAATTAAGTTCCAATGTTGAATCCTTTTAAAATACATCCACTGAATCGCCGCCCAAAAGTCACAAGTCCTATTCATTCGTCTGAAATTATAAAATGAGAAACTTTTATTTCTCACTGATCTTGCTTTCCACTCTCAGCTAAGAACACACTCAAACCCTTGGGTAGCCAGCAAGATGCATCAATAGCTGCTGTTTGACCAGCTTGCTCATTTTTTTTTTTGATGAATTTTAGAAGAAAAAGCAGCAGAACGTGAATCCCAATTATGCATTCAACCACATCAAGAACTGGTAACAGGTAGCTTTGTCTGTGGAACCGGATAGTACGAGTTAGCATGAGTGAAGTAGTAGGCCGATGACTTTGTTTCGATTTGTTGCTCATTTCAGAGACTCGTTCATGCTGCTGGCAAAGTCCCTGGCATATTCCAGGAGAGTACTAGTCGGGTTATTTAAGTTGCTGATGGCGTGCACATTTTCAACCTGAATTGTCGGACATCCTTCTGGCTCAGTGGAGAATTATAGACTTAATATATTAAATGTTTTTTTCTAGCCTCTCTAGACCTTCCTAAAACAGACTGAGGGATACAGCTGTTTTCGCAGCAATGGTTTCCTGTGGACCATTAGCTGTGCTTGTTATATGTAACTTAATTTCAAGTTGTCAATAGTGTTCCATTCAGTAATAGGAAACTGTCTTGACCATCTGGTGTGCTTCCTTGAGTATGCAATTCTCATGTTTTGTTGCTTGTAATGCACTGTGAATTTACAGTACACCTCCTTGGTTCTCTAAGGAGTCATCTCAACAGTTCCTTCATAACTAGTTTTATTGTACTGATTTGGCCTTGGGTTACAAATATGTTAGCTCCCTCAGTGCAAACAGCCATTGGTTGGCCAAGTGTGGAATGACTTCCAGAGCCATTTTTGTTGCTCTCCTCTCCGGTCCCATTGGTTACTTTCACAGTACCCCAACCCCTGCTCTCTTTGTCTGTAAAGGCTAGGATTTCATCTTGGAGTGAAGAGTTAGAGTGTATGTGCACAATGTGAGCAGGATCACACTGAACAACAACAATTCTCTCCAAGGTTTTTGTGCCATGCTGAACTGCCAAAAGCCCTTGGTGTCTACAAGGAAGAGATAATGACTCCTGGGGCACATGCTTTGAACGCACTTGTACTTGAGCCATTTTTAGTTATGGGGCTGCTGCTGGGGTTGTGAAACCCTGACCCTGTTTAGGACAGCAAAATCTTAAAACACTTACCCTGTGTAGGACGACACCTCCTTTTGTAAGACCCTATTTAGGATAATGCTGCTACAAATCACAGATATTAATTAAGAAATCTGACATGCCGGAAGTATTTTGCAGCTGTAAGTTGTAACTTGGTTCTTATTATGGTATAGACAATTCACATAGTCTGATGACCTCTGATTGGGACTTACAGGATGATGGTTTTCTTTCTTTGCTGTCAAATGCAGCAGCTTCTTGTTTCTTTCTTTATACTCAGCATCATCAGGTTTTAGGTCTGGCATGCTGTATTTAAATTTTATAAGGTCAAACGTCTCCCCCGCCAAACTGTTATCTTTGTCAGTAAACGAAGCCCATTGCATAGCCTTCTCTTCCTCATCTTTTATCATGTTCTCCCACCACTCACGCTTTGATGTGGACATTCTTATATTTAATTTTTTGACAGAGTCTTTCATTAATTTGACAGTTGGGCATTTTTTGAGGTCAGGTCACAAAACAGCTGGTTTCCAGTGGGATGTCCCTTAAAATAATTAATGGTGGGACGGTTTTCTTTCTTTGCTGTCAAATTCAGCAGCTTCTTGTTTCTTTCTTTATACTCAGCATCGTTAGGTTTTAGGTCTGGCATGCTGTATTTAAATTCTAAAAGGTCAAACGTCTCCACTGCCAAACTGTTATCTTTGTCAGTAAACGAAGCCCATTGCATAACCTTCTCTTCCTTATCTTTTATCATGTTCTCCCACCACTCACGCTTTGATGTGGACATTGTTATATTTAATTTTTTGACAGTCTTTCATTAATTTGAGAGTTGGTCATTTTTTAAGGTCAGGTCATAAAACGGCTGGTTTCCCAGGGGGAAGTCCCTTAAAATAATTAATGACCCTTCTTTTTGAAGCCATTCCTTCCTTGCTGATTTCACCCAGGCTCTGTAGCTCATCTGCACGTCCCCATCATTGTTGAGCTTGAATTGGATGGGTGTGATGCCAAAAAGTTGACATGTTGTCACGAAGCCAGGCCTTTATGTTGTAGTTGTTTTTTTACAGTACACTTTATCGGGGTTGGGATGTACACGCTTTGTATTACACGTAGTAAATCAGGGAAAGTCACAGCATTTTGTTTTGCAAGTGCAATGGAAATTCGGCTGAAGAGCTGGTAAAAAATTCCTGTAATAATTGAACTGTGGGGCATGCAAAAGCAATGAAGCAAACATCATCTTTCCTTCATTACTTGAATGCAAGACTCGCCAGGTTTCAGTAGTTTCACTAGCTATTACTAAGACTGCTTTAGTATGTATTTGTCTGTATATACACCTTATTGCTATACCATTGTCATATAAACGGAAAAATGAAAAAAAAAAACAATTTGGAATTAATTATCTTAAACATCACAGCTGGTAGCATTTTCAGGAAACTCTGGGGTTAATAACACAGATATTGTGTTACAAGATAAATTGATATGCATACATTTTATTGGCGTTTTGTGACCGTTTCTTGGGGCGAATTTCAAACAAATCGTTGAAGTGCTTGATTAATTCCTATTTTCATGAATTGGTCACGGTCTCCTTCCAGCTAAATGAAATGTAGTATTTTTAATATAAGCCAGATTTGGGCGCCAGTTTGATTGCTAATAGATGCTAAGACATACATGTAGCTTAGTTTCTGGAGGTACAAACAGAACAGTTGACATCAACTACAACCATATCTCACCGCAAACGGTAAATTGAAGCCTAGCTGTACATGTACACTGTAGAACAAAGGAAAAATTCAGCTAATATCTAGGATTGTTAGCTACTTTTGAATTTTCTGTCCAGTGTGGTAGGTGCATGAATGGAACTTGTTAGTCCATGAAATTGGTTTTGATTCTTCCAACTGTGGAATCTGAAAAGGAAAAATATAATATAAAGTTTCTTCTGTTTGATATATTTTTGTATGGTTAAAACGTGGCTTCTTTGTTATAACTGTAACTCTGCACTGTATTCACAAGGTGTGAGCAGTGGAGAGGAAACGTGAACATGTGTGCAGTTATCAAGCAATAGCATGCATACGATAATCCATGACTGAATATCCAAGCCTTTTGGCACAACTCTCTGCATTTGTTCACAAGGTACTGCAGTCATCTTTTCCCATTTTTATCCTTCGTCTGAAGGAGATAAAAAGAAGAAGCCATTGCCCTTGTTCTTCTCTGTCGCATTACCACAACTCTGACCTTGCCTCAACCAAGTCTTGCAGAGTTAAGATGTTGTTCAAACAATTCTTTCTGCAGCATTTTATTCTTTTTGTGTCTCCGATGTTTTCCATCGACATCATCCTTTTTCTCCTGGAAACTTAAGTTTGCTTCTCCTTCTCCGTTGATTTTGCTTTCTCTTCGTTGTTGGATGTTTCATGGGACTCAATGATTTCCTGTATGTCAATAAGAGAAAACAAAGGTTAACTGAAACACCCTTGTAAAATAAGAAGTGAATGTGTTTAACAGAGAGAATAGAGTCTGAGATGGGTGTAACTGCCAAGATTCCAAGCTTGCGTATTACTCGGAAAACCTAGCAATTACAGGAATAGCGCTGTGCGAGACGATAGACGATTCGAACTGTACTTGATAGCATGATTAACAAACACTTTTAATCACAGTTCAAAGTTCAAGAATTACACGGGTAGCGACGGTGATGACAGGAGATAGCCTATTGTAAAACAGTTCCAAAAATAACGATTTGTAGACTTTGGTAAAAATCGGACAATTGCAATTATAGCGTGATGATAAAAACCTAGCGTTAAAAAAGGCTAATCACTCGGCAATCACGGCTAGAAAACAAGATATAAACAACAAACTTACTTTGGTGACGGCTCGCACAAAAATAGCTGAAAACCAAAGTCTTCTAGAAAGGTAGCCTGTAGCTGATATTCTGATCATAGTGGTTGCTGGATAACTAGCAACTAAAGTTATTGCGAGTCGCTTTTATAATGCACAGCTACGTGGTTATGCCTAGGGCGTTGCACAAATGAGTATACTAGATAAAGTCATTTCCTAAACAGTGAATTTAGCCGCGAGTAGGCATGAATTGGCAAATTCCTAACTAAAGCGTCATGCAGTTTTTAAGCACGTTCTACTAATGGAAATAACAGCTATTAATTAGCACTAGAAAATACCTTGAAATAATAATATAGAACTGGGGGCGTTTCAAAGCTAACAATGGGTGTTCTTGCTTAAATCTCTTTCAAGGTCCTGCAGTGAATCAAATGATTTAGAGATATGTTCATTACAGATGATCTGTCCTACATCACCCCTCTAGAACTTCTGCACTGACAGTTATTCTTACTAAAAATAATCATGTTCATGGAAAATCTACAGACAAATTGCTAAGACCAGACCCCCCCTCAAAGGGAACAAGTTGCTACTTAAATTTTAAACAAAATGTTATCATGTGTTATTTATAAGTAGTTTACAACTGAGTGATGTCTATCTGTTTGTTGTCAATTTATTAGTGCAGTATTGTATCCAAGTCAAGTTGCCTGTCGTGCCATTTCCGCTTAACTATTTTTCTTTATCTTTATGGGAAATATGGGATAGAAATGTCCAATTCTCCCAATGCTCCTCTTCTTGGTCACCATTGCTCTCACTATCATCAGATACAATAGATGGTACTGGGCAGTTACATGCTCTCCGACATGAACAGTGGCCTTTGGCTTCACCTGCAGTGCTTTCCTGTTTCCAGGAAGGAAATGCTAATTGTTCACAGAGATGAAGAGCATTTAAATTGCTTGTTGTAATGTAAATAATACACCAAGTGTCATACCCAAGAGTGCTTTACTTTTCGCTATTAGAATTTTATTTGCCATCCCAGTTGTCTATCTGAAGTGGCCCTCATTACAACTTCACGTTGATTTAAGTGTGTCATTCAGAAATGGGTGAAACTGGTAGCATTTTTACCCCAAGGGCTCAGTTTTTTCCTTTGGTAATGTCTTTCGCAGCCACGCAGTTAAAAGGTGGGCAAGATTGGATGTCGTGTTGGGAGAAAAATAAGAATTCTTTTTAACCTTTCACAGTGAGCTTTTGTTCATTTTCTACCATCTGTTGAGAATTGTGAAACAAAGCTACCTTGAGAAAGAAATGGGAGTTACCAACCATTTGAGAGAATAAACTGTTAGCGAAATAACACAATGGCTACTAGCCCTATCTTTGTTTGAAAAGTTTTCCGAGTGCACACGTTGTTGCATGGCGTGGTGTATTGTTGCGACCTGAATTATGTGAACAGTAAGGATGCATAAAAACAATTAACTTAAACGTCCTTGTGAGTTGATGAATTTATTTCTCTTATAGCTTTCTTGTTATCCTAAGGTTGTAATAGTACCGTGTCGATCCCGTGTATAAGTCGACCCCCTATTTCTGAGGCCATAAACTAACATTTTTTCTGGAAAATTAACCCTGTGTTTCTTAGAATTTCCTTTCATGTAGAGGTACTTAATGAAAAAGTCACAGCAAGTTTCAATGTGAAGTTTATTATCGTGCTTACGTGAGCGTTTTTGTAACACATGTTTATCAGGCATTTTGTCCATAATTTTTAAAACAGGCTTAAAAAATCAAACACACTAATCAGAAACGAACCTTTGTAATTGTGGAGAGATAGTAGCAGCTTTAGAAGACAAGCAAAACATCAAGTTACACCAAAAACCTTTGAAAACGACTCGATAAACAACGTGCCAAGCTTGCTCGGGGTACTTGGTAACCAAGCTACAAAATTGGTGAGGTACTGGTAACTAATAACTACACGTGCTTGCATCATGCCAGGTTACTAAGTAGCAAAGTTCGAAGCGAGAAAGATCATGCAGAAAGATGTTTTTCTCTAGTGGATTTTACAGCTTTATGAAAAAAAACTGTCAGCCCTTTATTCAAACCTTGTGCCACTGAGTCTCTACAGCTTTCAGGTTTATATTAAGCGGACAAATTGTAAGGAATTCCAACTTGAACTGCCAATTTAACGACACAGCAAAGCGAAAGGACATTGTAACCTGTACTGTTGTTTACACGATGTTTGATAACATATAAAAACAATTGTTATGCTAATTGTGCAGAATATATTTAACTGGTGCTTGGGTCGAAAATTTTGACCCATGTATAAGTCGAGGACGATTTTTTGGACCGATTTTGAGGTAAAAAAAGGTCGACTTATACACGGGTAAATATGGTAACTAAAATCGGTTTGTAGTGAGAGTTGGTAATTTAAGGTTTAGTTTCCAGTGGTGGTGGTGGTTTGTGGGATCAATGTTTGTGATAGTTGAAAGTATAAATTGCAAGTGATGTGCTCAAGGAGCCAATGTCAGATCTTAAAACACTACTATCTTTATCAACCACATCTTCAGCACTGACTTCATCTGGTACAATTGTGGGGCTTCTTTCTTGTTAGGCACTGATATCTTCTAACAGAATCTTGAAGGGATCCTCATCATCATTCAAAGCACTTTGTTGGGCGTGGCTACCAATGCCAGCAATGTCACATGATCAGAATCCTTCCTTCCTTCCTGCCTGCCTGCCATCACAATTAATAAGCATAATAAGTTTGATTTTACCTTCTTCAAATGTTGTAAAAAGTGGCTTTGAATAAAGTCTTATGAAATCTGCTATGTTTTCTTTGACCTTTGAGGCACACAGTATGACACTTTTCTTTCGACAATTTCTCATGGTAGCGGTCACGTTGTTCTAACAGCTGAATGATATCTTTCATTTCTCGATCAACTTCACATTCTCCAGGGGAAATTCCACTTGCTCGCTTCTCTTGTGCGACTTTTGCCTTGTGGATTTTTTCCATGTTCGAGTACCTGTCCCTAACTGACCTCTGGATGACTTTAAGCACTGGATTCTACATGGCATTTAAATGCTTTGCAATCTTTGACCAACTATCTCCCCTCTCTGTTGTACCATGCCTGTAAAACCATGGCTCCTCATGAAGTATTTCACGAATGAAAATAATTTTTGTGTTCACACAACACACTAAGTCTGTCTTAGGCTAAGTCAAGCAAAGTCATCCTAAGTCAGCTTAAGCGTTCAGACATCTATTTGAAGACAAACTCTTTCTGTGCAAGACTGTCATCATAAGTGATAAAAATTTATTGCTGATGATGACATATGGTATTGTCTTAAATTTCGTGAGGTAGTCACGATGCATTAGTCTAAAACTCACTTCCCCCCAACAAAATTGTTGTAGCAAAACTACAATAAGCCATGCAGCAAGACAAAATACAGTTTTGATAGTCTCGCACCTCAATGTAAACAAAATGAAAACCATTTTTTGGTGAGTGATGCTTCTACTCCAAGACAGAAGGTTAACAGCCAAGTAAAATTATCGAGTCAAGAACTCTGATTCCCCTCACCTGGGAGGTATACAATAAAATACATTTTAAATAAAGGTTCAAATAAAGGTTTCTTCTCAAACGGTCTTTTTGATCCCTTACAACCATTTGAAGTATCACGACTGCACAACATTGCACCATGACTGCAATGTTCATGGGATGGCGTCAAAGGGATCAAAACTGGAATAGCTTGCTACATGATAGCACCCAGTTGATTTTAAAAGGTGTAGATGCTATCATCACAGTGAGATAACTGCTGCCCAGAAAAGTACAGTACAACATCTGATGACTGCCCATCTCTTTCGGCTTTGACCCACTTGCTGGTGGAAGTCTAGAAGATTTCTAAAAGGGCCAAAGCTCACAATGTACCTCACATCAGGAAAGTTCACTCCCATACTTACTGCTGTGGGAGCTAAGGCTACCCATTTCAGTCTGTCATTTTTAAAAGAAATCAAGAGTCTTTCTTTGTACTCCTTCAGTGAAAGGGAATGGAATACTCCAAGGACACAATCAATGTTCACACTTCTTGGTTGTTTTGGGGTAAAAAACGTTTTCTCCTAACGACGTCATGAAATAGTTCCGAACACTTGCAGTGGAAAACAAAGTGTCACAGAAGACTATGGTTTTAGGAGTTTCCTTTCCATTTTCCTTTATCATGTCAACAACCCAATCCAGTTGTATCAACATGTCCTTTCTGGACACTTCATTCACAGACAGCCTTAAATTAATCCTGTTTGGACTAAGAAAAAACTTGACTGGGTGTTTCCTGACAAGGCCAGCAACAATTGACTTCTTGGTGTTGAAATTTGCAGTTCCAGTGAGGGCCATTTTGAAAGCAAGTGAGGCATATTGTTTCCCCTTGAACTTCTTTCAGTCATCCTGTTGAAGGAGAAGATGGCTTTCTGGGGAATTAACTGACCTCACTTCAACACTCGATGGTTTTCAACTTGCTTTTATTACTAACTCTGGGTTCATGGAGCTCACTTGCTCTGGTTGTTAAAACACTGATCTTTCGAATTAGCATGCACCTTTTATTTGGATCAAAACTGGAGCTGTCAATCAGCTGTCAAAAATGCCAACTGACAAACTTAGGACTATGTCAATTCATGCGCAGTGAGATCGACGATCTAGTAAGGCTGCGTCGTATGCCACGTCTGGCATGTACCTTCGCAAAAGTTTACTTGTGAGAGATAATTTTTCTTAAATTTATCTATTGTAAGGAGTATGTTTGATCCAAGTAAGGTTGCATGAGCAATATAAAGTTCACAGGGAACATGATTGCGGAACGAAATGTAAGAGTCATACTTGGTTTTACAATAAAGGTTGTTAAAATTTTTGGACGAGAATGTGTTAACAAGAAATTGGTTCCGTCATTCCAGCTTCGTGGGAGTGGCTTCCAGTACAGAATTACCCATATTGTTAAATGTATGTGCTCTTGGTACAAGCATATCTCGAGGCAAAATTGCTTTAGTTTTGCACCTTTGTACGAAGTGTGAATGGAATACACAAGTAATTAAACATTACATTTAAAACATCCAAAAAAGTAAGCCAAAGGAGTAAAGTTTGACAGAAAAGTTACAGAGTCCAAAACGGCTATTTCCAAAAAGTGCGGTTACAAAAAGTGGTTTTTAATTTTTATCTTATTAGTTCTAACAATACCCGCGAGTACACAAACAGGTTTTGCAGGTGACACAGTTGGAAGAAGAAAATATGTTGAAACAACAATGCTGATCAAATAATACGAATGAACCAAGTTTTACCGAGAAATTGGTTGTCTTGTTCTCAGTAAGATTTACATTTAAAATAATCAAATTACACAGCACAATTTCAAGTGCAACAAATAACCACATGATTTTACATTTTTCATTGACAAATTGATTCCTTGGCAAGGCAACATCTGTGTACACAATGATCTGTTAAGCCCAGAGAGCAAGTTAGTTCAATTTTGTGTCCCAAGCACCTAAGATATTTCAATGTTGTCATCTTGATAACCCAACACCTATTTTTCTTGAAACATTTTAATTTACTTTTAACCTACTTTAACCACAAATAAATATGAAAAAGGGAATTTATATCCTGCTTGCATTTTTATTGTTTAAAAATCCACTTAAGTTAGAGTACCACCTTAACATTTTCTCACATCATTGAAAATTTTTAATTAAAAGTTGAACTTTATGGCAGTATTCTCTCACACTCTTTTTAAAATAGAAACCTTTACTAGAAAATAAAGAACATTGGCCCTATTGCCAGTTTCGTTGATTTATCAGATGAGTTAGCTTTCAAAGTTCACAGTGGTGAGGCTGACGTCACTCGATCCATCCATGAATTTACTACTGTAATGACTTTAATAAGCACCCAGGTTTAAATAAGCGACCCTCCTAAGGCGTAAATTACTGAAAAGGCACCCCCTTGGAATTACCCCCCTCCCTTCCCCCGCCCAATTGCCGGAACCCAAATGCTTAGAGAGGCAGACATTATGTAAGCATGAACAAACTGTTTAATTGCATATTACATTGTAGACAACATTTACCAAGGCTTTCCTTTTAAAATAAAATAAATGGATCAAACTATTCTACTGGAGGACAATACATTTTTTTTACGGACTACTCGAGGACGCTTTCAGTATCACAAAAAAAAATGCTCTTTCATTTGTATTATCAGATAAGTTTTATTAACCCGTGAAACAGTAACAAAATGTTAAATAGTATTAGACACTAATTCTGTTGTTTTCATTCGATTAGCTGTGACTATTACACACTGATTGTTAAATGTTGTTGCATGGCTTTAATAAAATCACTGCAACAGTTTAAGTACTTTATAAATAAAGACAATGTCATTTTGAAGCATTCGACAACATGTTTGATCGCTATGAAACTAAAAAGTTGTGGTTTATGTTCCCATGTTTTTAAATCTTTTATTCTGCCACCCAGTTCAGTTGATATAGCTTCGTTTATCATTGTCCATTTTAAATAAAGATGTTGTATATTAAATTTAAGTTATCTAATAAAGAACTTGGCTTTCCATTATATTGGACAGATTCACAAGACGGATTGTTTTAGATGGATTTCACCTTTTGAGATGGCAGGGGTTACGGACTCTTTATACGCCCTGTTAGGTTCTCTGTCGTAAATTCTGGTGATGGTGTCATTGTCCGGATCAAATTCTTGTACCTCAGCAATGTACCAACCAGCTTTCCAACGCATACCTTTTACTTCAGTACCAGACCATCTTCATCTTATGCTAATCTTTGCGTCACTTCGTCATACAGATCAATGTCGCAATGAACATTTAGTACTTTTAAATTTCCTTCCCTGACACTCTCTTTGACTTTCATGTTGTAACGGTTTTCTGGTTCGCTGACATACTCGATCGTGATCTCGTCAAGCACTTTGTTATGTCTTCACCACTGCAGTATACCATCCGAGATCCCATCCAGACAGGGTATCTCGTTCTTTCCAGAGTACTACCACTCTAGTTCCAGGCGTTGTAATACCCTCAATGTTGTCCGGATCACATTTCTGTTTATTGACTTCTCTTGCTGCTTGGATGATGTTCTTCAGCTCTTCAAAGTTGTCGGCAGATTATGTAGAGATGTTCCCACAGGAATTTTTAAGCCATTGTTTCCTTCGCTTTCTTCATTTAACCTTGAGGCAGTTTCCCGTGGTCTCTTGGTAGAAATAGTGGCCTTTGTCCCTCGCTGATATTCTCTTTCGCGATAAAGGACCTTATCCTCCATTGCAAAGGCTTTAATTTGCTATCCAATCACCTGCTTGGCAAGTCCTCTCCTTCCAAAACGAAGGTACAAATTTTTCAAGTCATCATATTCGAGCCCACTTCCAGCAATCTTCTCAGCAATATTCTGCTTTATTGGACCATCACCACCAGTACTGTAAAGTTTGCGACGGAAGGACAGGAGTCACTGATGACGACAGGCAAGATACTTTAAATCCTCAACAGCATCCTCAACAGACATCAACGAGCTTTTGTTAACTAATAATTCATCTGAGAGAGCCAGTTTATCAGAAAACAAGATTCTGCGGAGGCTATGACATCGCCAAGTGCGTCGTGAGCATCAAAGCTTTCTTGAAAAAGGTGCTTGTATAACGAGCTTTGATTTGCCTTCGGGAATTTCCCTTCACCATTTTCCAGAGTGGAGTGTTTGCTCTTGATAAGTGATTTAAACAAAGTCAAGGTGTCTGCAAACCTGATGTTGGCAGAACTTAATTCAGAAATAAAACTGTCACCACCATTTCGTAGGAGAATGGGAATGTCAAATGTAAATGCGTTGTGGCCTGCAAGGACTGTACAAATGGGCTTTGTTGTGTTCGAAGCAGCTGCGGTTGTGCTCTCCTTTAGAAAGGTTAAGAACTCAGTAAGTACTTTCTGTAAAGTTGAAGTTATAAGAGGTTTTCCCTCTTTGAGAAGGGTTCGTTTTCCATTTACAGTTTTCACAGTTAGTTTGTTTACTTTAGACGCATAGGGATCAATGTCTTTTTTTGGGAGAATGTAGCAGGAAAACTGCTTGTCGAACCTGTCTACAGCGGCAAGTTGGCAAAGTTCTGCTTGCTTTCCTGTTGAATTTGTCTCCGTGTCAAACAAAACAAAATTATAGAATTTATTATCGTCTAAATTTTCCTCGCTTATCGATGGTTGCTCTGTGTAGTTTGGCACCGCATTTTCGTATTTTTCTTGGTCTGTTTTTGTTATTGCTGCGGCACAAAGTTCAGTAATTGACATAGTTGCGTTCAGTTCTCGTTTTTCGGAGGAATTCAGGTTCAGTCCAATGTTAGTTCCATACGTTGATCCCTCTTTGGCCTCTTTTTCTGCTTGCTCAACTGTGATCTTCGTCGCTTAAATTCTACAGATGACTTTCTGCATTTGTGCATTTGACTTTTTCTGTCCATTTTGTAATTAAATTCTTTACAGAAAATTCCTGGCTTGATGTTTAGGCATTCTAGTGTTCTAGGAATATAGCCGTAACCTAAATTCGTCTGTGAGACACTGCAGGACACTCTGAAATCGTTGCTCTCGCTTCCTCCATAGTGGCGAATTTTCAACATATCCTCCTGATGAGAATGTTCAATAGGATCAATTGACCACACGTCCGAAAATGATTGTTGTGATCATTTTCTGGGTCATTCCTGTACATCGAACCCAGGTCCCTGTCGTCACACCTGCCGCAAGCAAAAAAAAATGCCGGATATTCCTAGCGGTGCTTCCAGCTCTTCAAGTTTAGGCAGCTCAGGATCAAGTGTGAAAACTCCTAATTCGAAAGGTACGTATTAGTTTTTGATATTAGTTTTCAAATTATCACACAAATTTAACTTACTTGCTTTTATTAAATAATCGTATAACCCCTGGGCATGCATAAATCGTCCTTTCGCACCACTTTCAAAATTTACATAAAGCTTAAGCTTAATTAAAATTTATGTATGCATTGCAGTCAATGCTTTTCCAATGTTCACCTTCCAGAAAAGCAGTCTGTATCTAGGAAGACGTTTAGGGTAAGTGCCTATTTCACGGCTCTTTGTTTGAATGTTTGTACTTGTAAATGTTAGATGTGCCTTAGCTTCAAGGGGCGAAAGCGATATGCGACATGGACCTGAAACAGCGACAAATGCGACAGCTAGCGACACATTTAACTCTATAAACCGACGGTGAGATCAAAAGTTTGTACACTTAATTATAATATTTAAAAATTGGCTCGAGAATATTCTATAAATATAATGTAGCATGAAAATAACTCGGAATACAGGACATATCATTTTGGGGAGCTATCCCTCTAGATCCTTATAACAATAGTTGTCTTCACCCCTTGAAATGTTTTGAGGTCTGCTTACAACCTTGTGATAAACCAGTTCCTTGCAGAAAATAAGCAACGTCAATAGTTATGTACAGTGCAAAATAATAGCAACAGCTTTAGGTTATTTGGCATAGGTCTTCAGAATCAAGGGACATTTGAACATGGCTACCCCCACCTCCCCTTGCAATACCTTGCCTTCTAATCTGGTTATCGCCAGATATTTTACCACCATATTGTAGGCGTTTAACAATACATCAACCTATCAATGCATTTGTGCTTGTCAGTGTTATGATAGCAACACAACAACTGCAAGTTTAATTATTGATAATCTCAATAGAAACATTATTGGTGGTTGCCATAGTTTTAAATTGATCTCCTGTAGCCTTTTCCTTGAAAGTAACAAAAACAAGTCAGCTTAGAATTCTTTTTTTTTTATATAAATTCTCGACAAAATGGTAGTATGTTTCTACATGTAACTTACATGTAGAAGTTATTTCAAAGGTGTCTCGGGAGGAGATTTGAATAGTTTTTTTGCTTGATCAGTTTTGAGTGACCAGTAAATTTATACTGAAACAATTAGATTGTTCTCCATCCTTATTCATTTTCATGTCAGTTTCGTTTGAAATGTTAAAAATCAATTTGCTGAAGATTGATATCAATCTTCTTCAAAGATGGCCTTTTTTCGTGGTTCTTTGAAATACATGCCTTGGCAAGCTCTCCTAGGTCTTTCATGTATTCCACTTTAGATGCAACCAACTTGAACACCATTCCCAAAGAAAAAGTATCGCTTTGAAACTTTAAATGGGGAGCCATTATCATTACTAAGTTCCTTCATCCATTTTATTGCAGATTGCTTTGATTGCATGGTAGGTTTGGAGTAGTAATTTTCTCGAGAAATCAGCTTCAGTGAGAAGTTCTCATACAACAAGTTCCTGTTCTGGGCTGTCTCTACCATTCTGCATGCTCGCAATGAAGAGGGTTTTTTGGGTGCGTCAGCGAGGGTTCCTTGGTATGTACAGCTGTGCAGCAGAGAGGCCAGCACTGTCTTCGATGTTACTGAACCTCTGTCAGCTAAAACTACATCCCCAGGAGGTAGATTTTTGTGGTTTCAGCTTCGTAGAAGCGAAACCCACTTTGTTGTCGTTTTGTAAGTAAGCGAGTAAGTAAGTACGTAATTCGGAAAGCCGACGTAATGCTGGTGAGACGCGGACGCCGCAGTCAATGGTTTATTGACATGTCCGAAGTATTTTCGTGACAAGCGTTTTATCATGGGCCTGAGAACGAGGTTGTGAATTGGTAGTCGATATTTCTTCGCAGATAACGTGAATCGTCGAAGCAGCGTTTGTCTATGCGTTTCTCTAGGCGGTGGATTTCGGAGGAAAGTTTCATTAGCTTTGGTTTTGTGCTATTTTAGTCAGGGAACCAGACAGAGCTCTCGATGTAGGAGATATTTCTTGATGTGATTTGTGCAGTACTTTTCGAGAAACCACTTTCGAGCATGTTAAGGACGTTAAGCGTAAACACCGTAGACAGGGCGAATCAGCCATGCGGAGCGAGCTAGCAAATATAAATATGCAAATCATCCATTCGCGTACAATTTGTCGCTAAATTTTGGAGAGCTTCCACTTTCTGATGCAATTTTTCCGCTCAACACTTTCTAAATGCTTCCCAAGAGACTAACATTGATCACAATCTTCAGGGTTTCCGAAGAAACGGCCCTTTCATACCCTTCATGGCAAGTGATGCCAGCTTTCGTTATCCTAAACAGCTCTTGTTTATACCATGTAATTAAATATGCAAAAATTTGCTCTCGCAGTTTTAAAGCGAAGTTCAGAACAAACAGGGAACAAAACTATTTTGCGCTTTGAAATACCTTTCGGAAGGGATGCTTCGTGATGTGATTTGTGCAGTACTTTTCGAGAAACGCCTTTCGAGCGTGTTTACTTGTAAACACAGTAGACAGGTCGAATTGTTACACAGTGGTGTATAAACGATCGAATGATTTATTATTCAAGAAACTACATTATACATACTAATCAGTTATACATAGTGCGTGCCATTGTGATGGAATGTGCTGATGCATATAATTGCATGTGCATATTACTACATGTGCAACACCCTTCCCCTTTTGAAAGAAACAAAACAAAACAAAAATAAAAATAAAGTAACGGTGATCATGAGACGTTCAGTCAATGTTACTGTTCAATGTTCGATATTCGGTCAATGTTAATGTTCATTTAACTGGTCTGAGAGAGTGCATAATGTTCATAACATAGTCTTTAAACTTAGAAGGCATATTTCTATGCCTTGTCGATCTCCGTTGTGTGACACTCCATTGTGTGGGTTCTAGATCCAGCGCCCCCGGTTCTGGTTGGTCAGCCTGTTGGTTTTGCTCTACGGCTGTTTGGTCCGTCTGTTGGTTTTGTTCTGCGATCGGTTGGGTTGATTGTTGGCCTTGTTCCGTTGGCACATCGTCTGCCCCAGTCAAATATGCTGTTTCCAAATCGGCCGGGTCCGCTTGATAGTGGTGAACAGGCTTCGTGTGGGCTTTCGTGATCTGACTGTGGTTTCGACGAATCGGCCCCAACGGGGTGCTTAGCAGGCAAGCCCTTGGGGCTGGGTTTCCGACTACTTCGCCGTAAATCCATGGTTTGTGTTTATTCTTGGGGTTAGGCTTCACAAATACTTTCTCCCCTGGTGAGAACTCCCTCTGTAGCTTTGATGCCTTCTTGTCATACTGCATCTTCGATCGCTGTCTTCTTCCAACAATATCCTGCACCACCACTCTTGGCGAGGCTGTTTGCGGTCGAAGTTGACTTGTAGCCATAGGAATGAGGTCACGTAGCCTTCGGGACATAAGTCTCTGTGCTGGTGAGTAGGCATGTCCTTGCTGAGGAGTGTTCCTATAGGCCAAGAGGGCAAGATATGGGTCTTCGTGACGTGACTTCTTCAGGATATTCTTGGCGATTTTTACAGCGGATTCCGCTTTCCCATTACCGCGGCTGTAGTATGGAGATGACTTGACAAGGTTGAAGCCGTAATCCCGGGCGAATCGCGAGTACTTGTAGCTATCAAATTGCGGCCCATTGTCGCTAATGCACTCGTCCGGGATGCCATGATGGGCAAAATTTCGTTTCATCACGGCACTAGCTGTTGTACTCCTTAGAGAGTCCAGCTCAAAATAATCACTGTAATGGTCTACCATCACAAGATAATGCTTTCCATCTAGTTGGAACAAGTCCACACTTATCTTGGACCAGGGCCGTGAAGGTACATCATGCGAGAGCATGGGTTCGACTGGCCGTTCAGCCTGATACTGAGGACAAGTTCCACAGGCCAAGCACGTTTCTCGAATAGCAGCTTGCATCCCAGGCCAGAAGAGAGCTTCATGGGCCCGTTGTATACTGCTATCAGGGCCCTGATATGCCTTGTGGATCTTTTTAAGCATCTCGGGTCTCAACGAAGTGGGCACGATAACTTGGTGCGATTTGTAAAGGACACCATCGTATGCTGAGATTTCGTCCCTGTAGCTCCAATACAACCTAAGCGGCTCAGGAACTTCTTTCCTCTCGTCAGGCCAACCATTCATTACTGTTTTGTACAGAGCTGGTTTCGGTTCTGATGCGTTGTAGTGTGTCAGCTGTAGCCTGACTCGGTTTGAAGTTCATTTCAGCTAGCTCAATGCGAAACACTTCCGCTTGCTGAATGTCAACTGAAGTTGGATCGTTGACGGCCGCGCGCGACAAAGTGTCTGCTACGTATAGTTCTTTCCCTTTCTTATAGCTGACTGTGAACTGATACCGTTGGAGCTTTAACATCATCCTTTGTAACCTGCGTGGGGCCAGGCTCAGAGGCTTCTTGAAAATCGTTTCCAAAGGCTGATGATCCGTGTGAACTGTGATGTTGCTCTTTCCGTAAAGATATTGATGCCACTTGTGCATGCAGGTGACTATCGCAAGGCATTCTTTTTCGATCTGGGCATAGTTCCTTTCTGTGGCGCTAAGAGTGTGCGAAGTAAAGCACACTGGTTCGTTGTCCTGCAAGAGTACTCCTCCAGTGGCATTCTCTGACGCGTCAACTTGGAGGGTTACAGGAGAAGACGGATCATAGTATCGAAGGACAGTTGCTGAGGCAATGAGCTGCTTTGCTGAATTGAACGAGTTTTCATGTGTGTTAGACCATACAAACACTGCGTCTTGTTTGGTTAAATCCCTGAGGGGTAGGACGGTTTCAGACAGGTTCTGACAAAATTTGCTGAGATACTGACACATGCCCAGAAAACGTTGAACAGCGGGTTTGTCTGTTGGCCTTGGCATTTCTCTTATGGCTGTCACCTTAGACGGATCAGGCTCCACGCCCTTGTCAGTAAGTTTGTGTCCCATGAAGGTAACCAAGCTGGCCTTGAATTGGAGCTTCTTCGCGGAAAGTCGTAGGTCATAGTCACTGCACTTGTCTAATAGGGTGATCAAGTTTCGGTCGTGGTCAATATCCGCTTCTTCTTTAGTGTCACCACATCCAAATATGCAGATATCATCAGCAATGTTAATGATACCCTGAAGGCCATCCAGGAACTCGTGCTGTCGACGTCGGTATTCTTCAGGTCCCGAAGAGATACCAAATGGGATGCGGGTGTAACAATAACGTCCGTTTGGCCCCAGGAATGTGGTGAGCAGTGACGAATCATCATCCAGTACGATGCTGTGGAAGGCTTCTGATACGTCCACAATAGTGAATACTTTCGCCTTTGTCAGTAGTGGTAGCTTCTCTTCGATTGTTGGGATGGTGTAGATCGGTCTTTTGATCGCCTTGTTGATCGTCTGACTTGGGTCTATGCATATTCTCAACTTTCCATTAGGTTTCTCTTTGACTAGAATATTGGAGAGCCATTCCGTAGGTTCCGTTACTGGCCTGATAATTCCGTCGTCACAGAGCCTCTTTAGTTCGTCATTGACTCTGTCAAGTTTGGCCACTGGAACACGACGCCTTGGGGCGTGGACAGGGGTGACATCAGGGTCCATTTCGATATGCAAGGGGCTGCCTAGTGGTTCTCCGCGGCCTGGTCTGAACACGCTGGTGTAGCGTTCTAGAACGTCTTCCTTTGTAATCGTTCCAGGTTGGAGAGGTGAACGAGGCGTTGCTGTCTTACTATCAGTGCCCTCTCCGTCAACCGCATGAGTTTCGTCTGCATAGATCCTTAAATAGTGCAGGGCCTGTGCGTCTTGACCGCTGAGAAGTGGTGGTTTTCCTTGTGGGACGTCCACTACTAGGAACTCTAAGATGTGTAGTTTTCCTTTCCTTTCGCAACACAGAGTTAGCTGACCCTTTGGCTGAAAAGTCTGATCTCCATACGTGCTGATTGTGGTCTTTGTCTTTGAAATCTTAGCGCCGGGAAACAGCTTTTGCAACAAACTTTCAGGCATAGTATTGCATGTGGATGCAGTATCAATCTGAGCTTGTACAATTGTTGTTTTGCCACCATGTATCAGATGAAGATGGGCGAAGAATTTTCTTCCAGGCTTCTTGTCAGGCCATGCTGTCTTCTCGCCATCGATCGCAAAAGCCTCCTCACTCGGTTCGCTTTCGACGAAATTCGACTGTTGATGTGGTTTCTGATGACTTGCTCTGCTTTTGCAAGCACGAGAGAAATGGCCCATGATTCCACATTTATGACATCTCTTGCCATACGCAGGACAGTGCTGCTGGCGAGGCTGTTGATGGCTGCCATTGCACCAATAACAAGGTGTCGATTGCCGGTGCACTTCCTTTCCAGCTTTCGGCTTGCTTGTGTAGTTCACCTGTTCTTGATTGCCTCTAGCGGTCTTCATCAATTGGTTGGCGTAGGTAGTGGCTTCAAAGCATTTCGCAGTTTCGACCACTTCTTTCAAGGTAACCTTTGTTTGTGACACGTCACGATGCCTGTGCCCTTTACCGATCAGTTTGATGCGAAGCGTTTTCGGACGCTAAACCAGCGATGAACTGGTCTCTCATGAGTTCGCCCGCAAAGTTCTCATACTCGCATTGTGCATCCTGGTTACGGACTCTTGTTTCCCATGAAGCGATCGACTTGCTCTCGTTCTGAATGAGGCCGAGGAATTTCTGTCGTTCGCCAGAAACCCCGATGCTAGCGCCATAGAATTCTTTTAACGCAGCAACAACCAAGTGAGGTTTCTTCTGATTCTCCTCGGACAGCCCCAAGCTGTACTTGTATATCGACCTCGCTGCTGGAGAAACGGATGCTCGTAGACAAGCCATCGCTTTGTCTGGTTTAGTCCATTTCTCCGCGTCACTTTCCTTCGCTGGGTCGTACCAGTTGTGCATAACACAATAATCCACTAAATCTTCGATGTACACTTCCATGTCATGTTTATCGTCGCCCGTCGTTTTAAGAGATGGGAAGGGAGAGCTAGGCGAAGCCATGATGCTTTAGAACACTTTAAAAAAAAACGGCTTAAACCGCCACCGCTGCAACCATGTTACACAGTGGTGTGTAAACGACCGAATGATTTATTATTCAAGAAACTACATTATACATACTAATCAGTTATACATAGTGCGTGCCATTGTGATGGAATGTGCTGATGCATATAATTGCATGTGCATATTACTACATGTGCAACAGAATCAGCTCGCAAATATGCAAATCATCCATTCGCGTGCAATTTGTCACGTATTCCCATATGTATGATTTTTGCGGGGTTGAAAGTGGTACTTTTCAAAAGAGAGACTTTTGTAAGTGAATTCCTTTTCAAGCTTTTTGACCGTGAGAAAGTTTTACATAATTGTAACAGACAAAACATACATGTAGCTGAAACCACGTACACTCCCGCGAGTGCTATTTTTATAAAGTCCACAGTATTCAGTGATATATTTTTCAGCCGCACACACTCCCCAGCCCTTAGAAATAAACAGCATGGTTCCTTGTGGGGTGATACCAATCATTTCTGGGCATGAGTAAGTAAGCATGAGGAACGATCAATAAAACAACATTAGCTTTCACTGTAACCCAGGGCTTCAGTGGTGGCTCACTGAGTCTTTTAGAGTGGTTTACCTGCAGATGTCAACAATATAATTCGATGAGAACATGGCATATAAAATTTCCTGAGACGATAAAGCATTCCACTTTGTCTCTTCTACAAGAATGAAGGAAAATGATACATATCACCTACCTTTCCAATCAACATGGAAGTATCTTGAGTTGCTTTTCTAACGAATATGTTTCTGATCCAGCCAAAAACGAAGAATTGATATGACTGAAGACTTCTGTATGCTTTTAGCTGCTACTTAGTGTATCGACTAGATGAAGTTGTTTACAATGTCGGGGAACTCTATTTCTGGCCATTTCTCCTCAATTTCGAGAAAAAAATTTAGCACTGACAGCATAAGGATCAATTCCTGCGATAACCTGGAGTTTTTCATCATAAATCGTTTTGTCTGGGGAGCTCAGTGAGTCACGATTTTGGTGGAGGGACAGTACACGATCGTCTTTGTTTTACCTGGCATGCAAGATGGCGGTGTAGTTGCCGTTGCTACCGGATCACGTGACTCATGCAAAACCTCTATTGATAAACTACCTGTAAGTCTGATCCTCATCCTAACAACAATTTGGTACTGTCTGTCATCCATAGGGCCATTAAATGACATTGATGCTTTGCTCTTTATGGATTTGATCAGTTTTGATGCTAATGCCACTTTAGATTCACTTTGCCTCAAGGGAACACTGTAGGCTTGACAGAGTGGTAATACCTTATCTTTTAGATAAACACTTGCAAAGACTTTCTCGTCATTGTATTTTTCAATGCATTACCAGAGCATGACTCATAGTCATGCTCTGGTAATGCATGAATCAATTGTAGGCTGTACATGTAGGTATTATTCTCAGAGCAGGCCGTCGTAGACAATTTCTAAAATCATTCTCCTTTAAAATGAAAACATTTAATAAGTTTATCAATTTTTTTTGCGTTTTTAGCAGAGATCCTATCAAAAAGAGTGTTTGGATTTTTGATAGAGTGGGTTGCTGGCTGGCTTGGGACAGGCAATAGCTGAATTATGTGTTAACTGCTTAGAATAAAAAAAATTAACAGTTCTAAAGTTGTATCTTAAATAATGTAAAAGGTACGAAGCATTAACTATAATGTATATTTAAACTTTTAAAAATATTTTAACAGAAAATTATGACCTTTTTATATTGTGACCTACCCTTCCTCTTGAAATAGAGAAATCTTCCAAAGATCTCAGAAAACCACTTTCAGATGATCCAGGGAGGCGCTTTTGGAGTAAATCCCACTTAGTGAGAAGTTCTTGCGAAAAAATGTATTGGGTATTTGCTAAAGTAGCAGGCCAATACCCTTCACTCACGAGTTGATTTACTTCAAGTGGATCAAGTGAATATTTACAAGAGCTACAACAATAGCCAGCCACATTTAAATCAAATCTTCCTATGGAAAAGCAAATTAAGAAAAGACACATTCAAATAGTTTTTTTTTTAATTACCTTCTACCAGACAACTAGCACTTCAGACATTTGCAACACATACACTTGACTGATGTAACTGCTCAATGGTCCATTTGTGTTAAATAAATTGAAAATATAAGGTAAAAATACTGTACCCTCAGCAGTGACAACAATGCATCCTCTATCACTGAAAGGGACTAGCTCAAAGGAACCAACAGCCTTGCATACAGCACCTATATTTTTGACTGAATAGACACTATGTGGCAGACATCTCGCTGTTAATTAAAATCATTCAAACCATAAAAATAAGTAAGCAAATGAATCACCTATTCAGTAAGTAAAAATGAAAGCAACAGTACAGGAAACACTTATCATATGAGTTGGATGCATAAAAATTATTTTTGCCAGAATCATGATTACCTTCCACCTAAAATGGTACCTTTTCACATACCAAAATGAGGGTTACAACCAATCTCTTTTCTTAAGTTTTTGCTGTACTGACAACCCCAAGAAACTACTTAAAAAAAATTAACTTTGTGCAATATATAGTCCATATCTTGGAATCCCTTTTATTTCATGTACATGAACCAATGAATATAGCCTTTAACGAAATCCCTTTTTTGATCCTCCCCATATAGTTCACTATGTTAATATAATTTAGGGAGTAGCCCCTCCTAGGGCAGTAACATTGGTAGTACTGGTAATTTATAATAGAAACACAAAGCAATTCAAAGAAATAAATTGAAGACTTAACTGAAATGTAATGTAACATTTGGTTAGATTTCAATACTACACATTACTTACCTACTGTTGTCAAGTTTCCTTCACTGTCTAAAGACACTGATGGTTCCACAGGTTTAAAAAAACCTTCATAATAGATGTCTCTGTCATGAAAAGGATTTCTTCTGTGCACCTCATCATCACATTTCACACACATAATGTCCTTCAACCCACACTGCCAACACCGAACATGAGCTTGGTCTTTCCTGCAGTGCACACAAAGACTAGATGGTAAAAGGGACTCCATCTCTATCAGCGACATCATAATTTTAGGTCTTTTGCTGGCCCAGCTTTTGCCCAGATCCTCGATCCTTGCAGTCCAACTCTTCTGGACTGTTGGCCGCTTGGTATATGACGAGCATTCATCAATGAGTTTATCTAAATCTACAAAAAATAATAATTTTGTATAAAACATAAGTGACATAACATTAACGTTTAATGAGTGTCTTTTATATCTAATTATTATATAAACTACACTGTGTTATAGGGATTTTGGCCACTGAGAAATGTTGTATCAAACACATGTGTCCTGATATGAACTTTGGAATATTCACCTTTTGAAAGAATTGAGCTAAATTTTCACTCGTGAGATATCAAGTTGAACACTCGAAGATAAATTTCATATCTCTGCGCGCCGATGTATTATTCTCTATATAATACCTGGCTAAATTTTCCCTAATCTAAATTTTCGGCAAGAATCAGTTGATTTACATGAAAATCTTATGATGTAAAGAGACTCGTAAACATTAATTTATGAATTATTAATGAGTCTTTTAAACTAAAGACAATTAGTATCACCCAACTAGTGGACTAATGCAAATCCTGCATTTTGATTGGCTACGCTACTAGAGGACTATTAGTAATAGTCATCGAGTAGCAAAATTTGTGACGCTTTCTTTCGTTTTATTCCCGAATAAATATTTCTTCAACTTGCATTTGCTAACTTTATTATTGCTTTTTCTGTATGAATAGTTTGGCGATACTGAAACAATTAGACTCTTCGCCCTCAAGGGCCACGGGTCAATAGCCCATTCGGCTTTGCCTCTAAGGGTCTAATTGTTAATTAGACAATTTTGAAAGTATTAGAGCCGAGGTTGATATAATCAATTTATAAAACTCTAATAATAAAAGAGTAAAAATTACAAGTGAAATAATTATATTAAAAATGATTAACAGAAATCTATTTGGTCGGTAAATTGAATGACTACTTAATAAATGATCCAAATGCAAAACAAGTTTGACATATGAAGATATACATGAGCAGTACCATCTGAAAAATTATCCGTATAAAAGTCTTCTGTATTTGTAGGACTCTCCAAGAAGTCCACATTGAGGGAACTTTGAGAAGCTAAAAATGAAAAAAAAAAAAATGAAATCGAAGATCAATTATTGGCACAAGGGCAACAGATAAAAATTCAAAACATATTACTTTTAATTCCGATTGATTGACAAACACTTTTAAAAGTAAAGACTAAAATTCACTTGATCAGAAAGCCGCCATTTTGCTTTATACCGCAAGCGCGACAAACGGGACCTGGGTATGATGGTCACAAGAATGATCACAACAATCATTTTCGGACGTGTGGTCAATTGATCCTATTGATCATTCTCGTCGGGAGGATATGTTGGAATTTTGAGGTCCTTGGAGCCAACTACACTATTAAGTGATTCGTTGCGTTGAGAATTAGCCACAGGAATAAGTTTCTTGATGACAGTGTCTGTGCTGTATTCTCCAAACAGTGAAGTCAGGGCAGATCGAAGGGATTCTCCATGGAGGGGTTTTCCATGGGGTAGATCTTTGTGGGTATACTGTGATGGATCTTTTTTGAAAGCACACCAAGAATCGTCACAGCCATGATGTTCTCTAAAGGCATGTGGAATGACGGAATATAAGGGTACCGTTTGCTCGAAATACCCCTGACAACGATTCAAACTTCTCCTTGCAATTATTGCTGCCATAGAAAACATGGGCAAGTCATCATCTTCTACAAAGTAATATTCGAAAGTATCGTCCAATAGAACTTCCAACACTGCAAGCTCGGCAGGCATGTTTGTTGTTGCAAGTTGCTTGTTCCCAGGCTCTCACACAAAAGAGTAACCCCTGTCAAATGGAACATGCTCGTCCCGTTCCATTTGGCAGAAAATTCTCACCGGTTTTTCCAAACAAATGAAAAGCGCCCCTAGATGGAGTGGACATGGATGGAATGGGTCCAGATGAAGTGGATGTGGATGGATTGGGTCCAGATGGAGTGGATTTGGATGGGATGGGTGAAGATAGAGTGGATGTGGATGGGACGGGACCAGATGGAGTGGATGACAAGGCAAAAAATGATCTCTCAGTTCTAAGACTCAAATGGCTCTGTAAACAATAACAGTTTCAGCAATTGAGCCAGTTCTGGAAAACATTCTGCAATAGTTCTTGGTTTTGAAAGTTCGCAAGGGACAAAAGGTTGTGGTGGCTTGCTTGTTCTCTTGTTCTTCCGGTCCGTGTCACATAAGATGGATCCTGAACGGGTTCAACTTCGGCCACATCTGGTATTTCTATTTAAATGTTTTTTCCTGACAAACCAACCTGGCCATTTAATAAATACTTAATATCAACAGCATTTACAATAAAAGACTAAAGAATATAGTTTGATCATTTTTATTGATGAGAAGTCAAATCAGCGCAAATGCATTGGAGTGCCTAGATTCTACCGAAATAAACTAAAATGCTACTCAGTACTAAAAACTGTCTCTCCCAACGTCTTGAAGTTCCAAGATCAAAAGCTGAAAATCGTACATTATCTTGTTGCTCTGATGCAGAACTTTGTCAAAACGATTTCTCCAAATTGATGAGATATCTTTGAGTCCTGTTTCCCCACTGAACAAAATCCTCGTTGGGCTTTTTCTTTGAAGTCCGAAACCTATATCTGTAGCGATCAGTGGTTAACTGGTAAGCTTTCACGATAGCTGCTTTACTCTCATAATAATCTTGACATGCGGGATCTGGAATTTTTAAGTAAATTGACTTGGCCTTTTCAGTTAACTTGGGTACTAAATTACCAACCCAATCCCTCTTGGGAAGGCACTGCGCCCTTGCAGTCATGTAAAAAACTCGAAAATAATCATCTATGTCTTTGCTCTCCCTCATTTCTCTGATTTTTATGAATTTGGGCTTTTTAACATCACTATTACTCACCTGCTGTCTTTCAGGTTCTCTTATGGCAGATTCTTCCTTCTTTCTCTGCTTCCTTTTCTGCCTGATGCTGTTCCCTTTCTACCTTCCGTTCTAACTCACTGATTTCCTTGTGTTCCTGACTTATTTTTGTCCGCAATTCTAGCATCTGCACCTCACGCTCCTGTAACTGTAATCTCTGTTCAAAACTAAGACCAGAGTTCAGAGTCTCCCCTGCAAAGTGTTCTTTTTTCCCTCCATTGTCCAAACTTTGGCCTAAACAATCATGTGTTCTAAGTTTACTTGCTAATGTCTTAACACCATCCTTACTTGAAAAATAAATCATTCGTTTAGTAGCTTCATCTCTAAGATTTTGTTATGACCAGGAATCATAATTGGTGGCACTAGCAGCCATGATAAAATCCTCACTAGTTCCTTACATGTCTCTGTGTGAGCCATTTATGAGCACCATTAAAGAGTGATCCCACTCCTGACACCAAAATTCTTTCACGCAACCCGCGTCACGATAATGGGCCCTCTTAACGAAACAAACTTCTCAAGGAAAGATGCAACAACAAGGTAAAACAATAAACATTTAATAAAAAAAATAGCACTAAATAAGAGTATTACTTAATTGAACTTATTACTCTAATTACTAAATGTAAACTGTACGCTAATAATAGGTTAAAATAAAAGAAAAAATATTAATTACAAAAAAAGAGAACTAAAGTTACAAGTTTATAACTTTTGCCAATGTTTTTTTTAGTTCGTGTTCACCTTCCGTTTCTTTCGTTGTCAGTAGTAAAGGTAGCTTATCTGCCCGGTAGCCAATCAGAGAGCAGCAAAAATTTGAATGGACCAATCAGAGAGCAAGATAGGTTAATTTGCATATTCAAGATGGCCGCGGTATTTTTGAGCGCTGTGATTGGCTTATGGGGAAATGACGTCACGCAGAAAGTCACACAACGATGAAAATAATGTTATTTAGCAGTGCATCTCATTAACGAAGTAAATGAAGCTGCAGCTTTGTTTTGATGGGAAATGACGTCACGCAAAAAAGTCACACAAAGATAAAAATAACGTAACAATTTATTTAATGAGTCTACTTTACACTGAAACGAAACAAACTTCTCAAGGAAAGATGCAACAACAAGGTAAAACAATAAACATTTAATAAAAAAAATAGCACTAAATAAGAGTATTACTTAATTGAACTTATTACTCCAATTACTAAATGTAAACTGTACGCTAATAATAGGTTAAAATAAAAGAAAAAATATTAATTACAAAAAAAGAGAACTAAAGTTACAAGTTTATAACTTTTGCCAATGTTTTTTTTAGTTCGTGTTCACCTTCTGTTTCTTTCGTTGTCAGTAGTAAAGGTAGCTTATCTGCCCGGTAGCCAATCAGAGAGCAGCAAAAATTTGAATGGACCAATCAGAGAGCAAGATAGGTTAATTTGCATATTCAAGATGGCCGCGGTATTTTTGAGCGCTGTGATTGGCTTATGGGGAAATGACGTCACGCAGAAAGTCACACAACGATGAAAATAATGTTATTTAGCGGTGCATCTCATTAACGAATTAAATAAAGCTGCAGCTTTGTTTTGATGGGAAATGACGTCACGCAAAAAAGTCACACAAAGATAAAAATAACGTAACAATTTATTTAATGAGTCTACTTTACACTGCGGGACGTGTGATGTAGTCTTATTGACCTTGCTCGACTTACAAGACCAGCGGCTTCACGCCAAAAAAGTCACACAAAGATGAAAAAAGTCTATTTACACTGTGGGACGTGAGAAGCAATCACCATAATATACCAATATCTTCAAATTGATATACACCTCTTAATTGTGGTCGTCGATTGTGGAATTCAACATAAATCGACGAAACCTCTTGAATTTCATCTGGCAATACAAAATCTATGTATGTACGGAATCTCGTTCGCGAGACTAGATCATCAGGGTGGCAAATTCCCACCGCTAACCTTATGTTAAGATGAGGGTTACGACTTCGATCAGCGAGAGTGTTTGTTAATTCCATTATTAGGAAGTCGATCAACAGCAACCAACTGTCCAAAGGAACGTCAATTCCAAACGAAAACTACAGGACAGAAAAAAAGAAAAAAGGGCTAATTTGCTGCGAAAAATTGTTCATTTAACAATCATCGATTAAGGTATCAGCACCGGCAAAATTTTAGGATTTTTGTTTACTCTGTTTTTTCTCTGACATGTTTCTAAGTACTCCTATTTTACATAAACACAGAATTTGGGACAAAATACGCACAAGGAAACGAGAACGATGACGCTAAAATTTGTTCCTTTACCGGAAGTGAATGGTATTTTTGAGTGGGGAACTGGGTCGGTTGTTAGGGTCTTTATCCATTTTTCGGTACTTCTCGGCGATTTTTGGGTCCTGGTGGCTGGTTTGCGAGGTTGTTTTGATGTATTTGAACACTGTTTGCTTGTGGGCGCCATATTTGTTTTGAAAACTAGTACCTAGTCCTCGAAAACCAATTTTGGAGAAACCGGAAGTCTGGGCCTAGTGTCGCCCTAGCAACGGATAAACAAACATGGTTTTTGAGGCCTGCAAGCTTTTTAAACAGCGGAAATCGATCCAACATGGCGGCATCGAACACGAGTGGCTATGAACACGGATTTTACAGGATTTATCGTTGAATCTTAGACTTATTGGTGACATTTTTGGCATAACAGTATTAGCTGCAGTCAGAAAAAATGATTTTTTTCTAAAAATATTTGGCTGATGGACAAAATATTTGGCAGGGAGACTCTTTACATGCAGTTGAATGATCGTAGTTTCAGCCCCAGTCATATCTGTTATTAAAAAATTCTGACAAGAACTCAAAAGCTACAAATGTGATGCTGGTCTTTTTTATTAGAAATTTTTCACTTGAGGATGGGGCTGAAACTACGTCAGTGCGTTTTGTGGCAATAAAGACAATTCCAATTTAATTTTGCTGTATTTCCAAATATCTAGAGAGAAAAAAGCAAATTTCACAATATTGCAGCTATTAATAATTAACCAGCCAAGCGCAGTAGGGTGTCCATATGTAAAAAAAAATGACATTTTTGTACGTTTCAATGTATACACAATCATATTAAGGTATAAAAGATAGCACAAATACAGAAGAGATATTTTATTTTATTTTTCAAAAGAGGCATATTTTAGCCGGTGCTGATACCTTAAACACTGACATCACTAGTGTTAAGTGGGTGACAATTTCACAATAATGGGTGTTGCACCCTAGTTGGGGCTGTCATATTAAAAACGTAGTGTTGTTGATTATAAACAGAGCGGTAATGACAATAAAAGTCTATCCACCAATATTGTTTGACCTCAGACGGTATGATCGACCAAATGAAATCATAAAATTCAAGTCTAGCAAATATATTATCGACATGGTAAATGTCAATCTCCATTTCAGCAGTAAATCTGCCAGGTTCTTCCGTCGCTATTAACTCGTGTATGTTCGACAAAAATAGCAAAACATCAGTACGCATGATGACATAGGGGTACTGAAATCAAACAAAAATAAAGCTTATTGATTTAATTGGTTTACACCAAAAATCACTATGGTATTATTCCACTCATATTGAGTCAAATGTAGGTTTTGTCTATATCTAAAATGCAGCAATACTTCATCATAAACCTGGAACACTTCGTTTGGAATTAGGTTTAATAAAAAAGTCTCAAATTCCCACTGTGCTTCATCGGTTAACACATGGCACATGGTTATGTCAGTCTTAATGATGGCGTTCAGCTGATTTGACACCAGGCAATGACCTTTGAGGCAGTCAAGAAAGGAATATATCATCTCCTCCGGAATACGATATCGGAACTGTAAACAAAATATATTTCACAGGTCATTTTATGTTTTAAATAACCTTAATAAACAATCGGTTTAGCACACTTTTAATACTCACTGCTTCGATCCTGTGCTGTAATATTGCACTGTTTCGTAGTTCCTCTAGTGCGTTGACAGCGCGTTGACGGGGTGACAAGTTGACCCTTGCGGCGGGTTGTTCCTGGTGATCTCCCGATTCTGGAAGCGTCTGTTGGCAGTGAGGGCATTTATTTGAACTTCTTTCCCATTGCGCCTGGCATCGGCGGTGTGCGAACTTTTTGCAGCAAGGATAAAGAACAGCAGAATTGTCCAGAATATTGAAGGTTGGAGCCTCCTCCAAACAGATTGGACATTTCTGATCCTCCATTTCTTCGGGCACGTACTGTGCATCCAATCCAGCAAGGCGTCGTGATCGTCGTGGTACCATTGTGGAAAAAATGCAAGTTAGAAGGTACAAGGTGAAGACTTGTAAAGTGCTCAGACCAAAACGAAGTATGCGAGTGACGAGACCAGCAAGCGCTCTAGTTTATATTCAATTCCATAGGAGGACATTTTTAATGCGGTTTGCGATTGACTTTGCTGCTATTTTGTAATCGCAATTAAGAAGGGTTAAAGGTCTCCAGTTTTTAATTAGATAAGGCTCTGTATCTTTTTTAGGAATAAGTTTGATGATACCTCTTCTTTGGGTTGTCGACAACTGTCCAGATTCGTATGAATAATTTAGTGCTCTGATAAGCGTAGCAGATATATCGTTCCAAAAAACCTTGTAAAATTCCGGGGGTCTTATTCGAATCCATATTTCGAAGGGCTTCTAGGCATTCCTTTTCGTTTAGAGATCCTTCGCATGTTTCCTGTTCATCCTCTGTGAGTACTGTATCGTTATCTTGCGTGAAAAATAAAGACATGTCTTCTGGATTAGACGTATTAAATTTAGATGTATACAAATTTTTGTAGAAGGTCACGCATTCAGTTAAAATTTTCTCATCTGTAGTGATGAAATCATTATCATTTGTTTTGAGTTGGCTTATTGTCCCCTGTTTGTATTGGCGTTTTTCCAGATTAAGAAACTATTTCGTGTTTTTCTCTCCTTTGTTGTGCCATTTAGTTTTTGATCTTAGAATTGCGCCTTTGGTGTGGAATTCTATGATTTTTCCAGCTCACTCTTTTGTTCCTCTAATTGCTGTTCGAGGTGTAAGTATTGCGTGTCTTGATTAACTTGCAAATTATCTATTTTCTCTTCTAAATTAGCAATTGTTTGTTCTATTTCTAGTTCCCGCTGATTGGTCTTTCTTAAGGTCTTAAGGTTTCTTAAGGTCTTAAGGTCTGATTACCAGACAGTAATTAGAACCCCGGATGAAGCGGTCGAGCTGATCGACAATCTACTCTGTTGGGATATATAGTATAGGACACAGAGAAATACAGACGGATATAAACTTGAACTGGCATGGTTTATTCTATTCTCGGTTTTTTAGGCGGAGGTTGGTCACGATCACGTGGGCGACGCTTAGGGCAGTCGTGGGCGTAATGCCCAGGGTCTCTGCAGGAGTAGCAGTTACCCAGATTACTTCCTGCACCTCCTGCACTTCCTGCACATCTGTCGCCCCATGCGCGACGAGGCCCGTGGGTTCCGCGGTTCTGGTTTGGCAGCTGGACTCCTCGCTCGTAGCGCCGGACTAGTTTGTCCGCCTCCCGTTCAGCTTCGGTGGCCAAGGAGGTGAAGATGGTAGCGCGCAGGTCGACCGGCCTACCGCTCTGCTTGGAGTATGACAGGCGCTCCCACAAAGCCGACAACTTGGCGACCTCAGGGGCGTTGCAGCGGCGCGCCTCCTCGAGGGCCCCCCGAAGTTTGTTGAGGGCGATTGCATCGTTGAAGTCGATTGCGTGACAATAAGTTTTAAGTTCATCACGCAGGCTGGTAAACCGTCGCAAGTGGTCCGTTCCTGTGAGGTCCGAGACCTGACTTTTTAGGTCTTTTACGAGGGTGACAAGTTCCTGTAATGGAAACGGGATGTTATCAAGACCGATGCAATGTCACCGCCGCCGGTATTAATCTTTGGGCTCTACTGAGATCCCGGTATCAAAAGGCACTTAGATCACCCATGCAAACACATTTAACTTAAATGCGTTATGTTATCGGCACTCCTTAACTCAACTGACATGCTCTTCTTTACTGACAGGTATTCAATGCAATTGAATCACCCAAGCGCACAACTCTCAACCCAAAATGCGTTATGTTATCTGCACTCCTCAACTCAACTGACATGTACTTTATTACTGACGGAACAACAGAACAGTTGTTTCGACCGGGAGAACTAAAGCAAACAAGAGATTTTGTCCCAAGATCACACGGGAATGATTGCATCCGGAGCGCACCAGTACTGTTTGCATAACGATGAGGGCGATAACGATAATGGGACAAAAGCACGCGAGGATCAAGGGCAACACAATGAATTTTCCGTGATGGCTGATAAAAACAACAAAAAAAAAAAAACGAAACCCTATACGAAGAACATCACCTACAGAGGGATACGTTATCATCTCGGGTCACGAGAGGACAACTTGATAATTAGTCGTTGTAATGGTTGTAGAATATCCCTTTCCAAGAATTATATGACCTGAGGAGTTTTCGACCTGAGTTAGGCGCCTATCTTCTCCTCCTTGCTAGAGTCTGTTGCACTGAGGCATATGCCTCGGGACTCTTAGTTTCCATGACATCTGAGCTCGCATGTGGACTACACGCTTATCTATCCCGAGCTAATTGACCTAATCGCCGTGCCAATTTGTGTTGCCTTTAGGAAAACAATGAAATCGCGGCTAAGCCGAGTGATCTCGTCAGCGTGTGCGTTGGCCGCACAAGTATATGCCTAATGTTTTTTTCAGAATTCTCGCCAGTTGTGTGGCTTGCGACTGCTGGTTGCAACAGAGCGCTCTGTGAGCTCGCTAGTTACTGGTGTTGGTCGCACAACAACAAGAGTGCTTTGTGATCCCACCACTTTTCCGGTGTTGGTCGCACCTAACGAGCGCTTCGTAATCTCGCCAGTTTTTTGTGTTGGTCGCACGTAACAGGAGCTCTTCGTGATCTCGCCAGTTTTTTGTGTTGGTCGCACATAACAAGAGCTCTTCGTGATCTCGCCAGTTTTTTTGTGTTGGTCGCACATAACAGGAGCTCTTCGTGATCTCGCCAGTTTTTTGTGTTGGTCGCCCACAAACAAGAGCGCTTGTAATCTCCCCAGTTTTTTGTGTTGGTTGCACATAAGCAAGACGCGCTGTGTGATCACGCCCATTTTGTATGGGGCGCCCATAAACAAAGGCGCTAAGAACACGCTGGTTTACGGTGCTAGCCGTACACACACGCACACACACTCGCCATACTGCCTAACAGGGTACGGGCCCCTTTTTACGGCCCACATAAGATTAACAGACAAAATAAGTTGTATCAATTACAGAAACTAACTACAAGGTAGCACTAGAAAAACCCAATAGACTTACATATAAACGGAGTGAAATAATGAGGATAACATATCCCTCGCGATATGGCAATATAAGATCCTACATAAAACTGGAAAAAAGACGACGACCTAGATAGGGCTGAGGGACCGCTTAGAACCGCAATTGCTACCCGGGAAAATCGTATCCTATCGACGGTAAAGGGAAACATAAATGTGGGTACTGAATTGTACAGATACAACGTCCGCGCGGGAAAAGGCCCGCGCTTACCGAGGCTGGAATGTTCCCCGTATACAGCGACAATTGCGTTCCGGGACACATAGTGTCCTAGAGCCTTTACTGGCACTGCAAACTCAGTTGAAACTAACCTGATAAGAGGCCTTCGAGGGGCTTATAGCCGCAACAGATCCTGATGCCGCCGAAGTTGGGGTGGTAGCCGTGGTCGTCGTGTGGTGGACGGCGCTCGCTTGAGTTGGCGAGGTTTGGCTTGAGGTAGTCGGGGCAGGGCTGTCAGAAGGCACGGGGGTCGAATCCAAAAGCGTTCCGATGTTTCCAGAAGGTAACTGAGGAGTCTGTGCCGTCATTGTAGATGGAAGGGACGGAGCTCAATGAGCAGGTCCGTTCAGCACGAAGGGTTGAGTAAAAAGACCGCCTACCCAGGGGTGATAAGAGTGCGCATGACTCGGGACAGTGAGAATAAAAAATATATAAATATCAGTATTATTACTTTGGTGTTGCTGCAAATGTCCATACTCTCTCAGGGAGGGTTATTGGCCTTGAACCCCTCCCCCCTAGGAAATTTCAGTTTAGGTTCACTTATTCCTAAAAAGTTCTATCTTTTCCATTCCCTCCACCTCCTTGGAATTTCCAATAATCCTCCTTGGGTATGGCATTTGTGCTTCAGGTTCTTGAGTTTTGACCTATATGAAACATCTGGGATATTCTTCATGTAATTCCTGAAAATGAACGAGATTCCTAAAGTGGGCACCATGTTATGTAATTTGTATAAATCTAATATGTACCTGTAGAAGGTACAACATTTTCTTTGAAAGAACATCCTCAGCGAGATGGTTCCTCATTCTACTTGCATAACCAAGACTGAAATGCTCCTTGGAGAGTTGTTCATGAATTTTGAAAGAATTGGTACTCTGGTCCCATTTGTAACCTTGGTACAGATGTTTCCACTGGATCGTCTTGTCACCAAATGACAGTAGTCGTACTCCCCCGGGTCTACTCTTCTCAAGATTATTTCACAGCTTCTTTATGTTGTGCTAATTTAGAGAAAACATTCATATTATTTGGCTAATTAATTTAAGAATTATGTATTGTTTGTTTTGCATTTTGAAATTATGGCCCGTTATTGATTATTTTGATCTGATGGGCAAAATTCACTGGCTGTGATGCCTAATCTGTTATTGTCATTACCTGTCCAGTGATTTATTGATGATTTAATTTTCATAAAAATCCAGTGCAAATGTTAAAACCTCAAAAACTATTCCTACATGTGCATTTCATTAATGGTATGGTCATTCAGTAACTTAACTTTTTAATGTTACAAGAAATGATTATACTGGTTTCTACACTGTATATTTTGAAATTTATTTCAGGGATATTGCTTTTTACCATAAAAAAATTGGGACATGGATAATTTCAAAAATTGACTTAGGATTATGGATTCTTGAATAATACATAAGCTGTACAATACATATTTATTTATTTGTTTGTAATGTACAGGTATAGTACTTTTAATACTAACCTGTCATAATTCTTTGCATGCAATTGTAGTTGTCTTCAAAGCTCAATTAGTTTCCATACTCCATTCACTGATTTCATCTGCATTTCCTCCTGCATAAAGTACACTTGTTCAAAACATAATAAAGTACACTTGTTCAAAATATCAAAAAGATAGCGAAGGAGTTGCTGGCATGGATTTTAATTTTGAATTCCCAGTGTCTCTTTTGAAACTTTTCTGTTTTTTACATGAACTATGAAATCCCAATTTTTAAAAATCTTAACTTTGTGCAATACTCTGTTTCCATCACACAAATCCTGCGACCTGAGCTTAATCCATTCATGTAAGTCGTCAGTTGTACATACTAACTGCCACCAAATTCCAAGATAACATTTGGTAAATTCTCCCATGTGATTAGCCACCAAACGATCAATTGATCAATGAAAATAAATCGCAGAATCATGAATTTTTTCCACGATCTTCTGCTTAAGATTTTTTTCGCTACGGAAGGTTTTAGTCATTGGAGAAAATGCGTTTCATTTTAAATCTCCCTCCAAGCCCTTGAAATCAGCTGTTGTTTTGAACTTCGAATCAGTAACAGTTTGGCCGAACTTCTGATTGCAACACTTGGTATGTCACTTCCGTTTCATCCCGTTTCATTCCGTTTCATCTATGTTTCATCCCTTGTCCTTTTTTTATCTCGGCACTTCATCCAACGGAATACACTGTCCCAATAAGCAGCGGTCGACACTGTTCAGAATAATGCCGGTTCGGTTTGATCGATCACAAATGAATGTTTATGTTTGGTTTGCAAATGAGGTTTTAACAACGCAAGTAAATACAAGAATGCAATTTTAAGAGGTAAGACGTTTTTATTGATATTTCCACTATAATTCCTCTGCTCCCTGTGTCTTCTAGTTCATCTGAAAACTTCTCAGTAGCGGACAAGCCTGTGCCATAGACATGGTTTAGAAGGCTCGTGTTAACTTGGCCTCTTAAGCTTTCAAATGGAATGACTTTGTCTAACATCATGTGATTGATTTTATGGCAAAACAAGAATTTCTCCATCATCTCTTCCTCAACTGCTCTGTTGCTAGTCCAGACATCCACAACAACAGAATTCATTAGTTGTAAGAGAAACACCAGAAATCAGGAGCAGGACCCTAGTCTGCAAAAAGTTCAGGAATATGAAGTACCATACAGTTGTTTATTGATACATTTCATTTTGAGTAAAGCTTGCAGGACAAATCATGGTGCTCTCCTCGTTTTCTACAGAGAACAGTCAAGTCTTCTTGAATTATAAAGTGCCAAGAAGCTATCCACCACTTCACACAGCATTCTCATGCATGTGTAGGCAGGCTGTCTTATCAAGATCGAGCATAGATTATTGTATAGTTCTTCCATTGTTCAGCAGTAATCCCTCTTAAACTATTTTCCTCCAACAGACCAGTGGGTAATCTTCCAATATCATGTGGAGCTTTCAAATCATGTCCCTTTGGTGGAACGTCTGTCATTTGTTCAGTGGCACGGCGCATTGGAAATGTGAACTTTCTGTGTCTCGATTTAAATGCAATTCTGTTTCTTTTCAATTAAACCTAAAAAGAACGCATGCATTGGGTCTACTATGCACATTCTTTGCAGATTTTAACCATTCTTTTCCTTGTTTCTTGATAGTCGGGTTGCATCTAGGCATGAATGACTTCAGTCTGGTCCTGGCATTAAGTCTATAAGCATTGTCCACTTTTGCTTCATACGCTCTTTCCTGGGAAGATTTACAAAGTGTACAAAATTGTAATAGAACCGTCAATCCTTTTTTCCCAGGCTGGGATGGTGGTGGTGTTGGGGGGGGGGGGGGGGGGGGGGGGTCAGAGGAGGTGAGTAGACTTTATAAGTCCATTTGTCTTCAGAAATACGAATTCCATATCCAGGATCTTTTTTCAAAAACCACCTGCTTTAGTTTGTTTAGCCAAAAACCGTTATACACTATAATTTTGATATCAATCAGTCTAGTGCTATTCCACAGTTTGGAGACACTCCCCTCCCTACCCTGTCCAAAGTGCAATCCAAGATGGCCGTGGCTCTAACGTTGGCACCATTTTGACCACTGTGGTGTCCCTGAAGAGGATAGTTACCCTACCCGTACTACCCTTCCACAGCTTTATTGTTTATTGTTACTACACTAGGAGGTACGGTCATGGAACAGGTAAAACCACTCGGCCTACCCCTACAGCGTCAACGTTTAGTCTAGTGCCGCACAATCGATTTTCAACTTTTTGCTTGAAAACAGAAATTAAAATCAATTTTTGATTTTTGATTTTCGGTCGAAAACAAAATCGAAACTTGAAATCGATTTTCAATTTTTGTCTTTAAATACAAATTGAAGCCTTGGTAACGAAACATTACTTTTTTATTTATTTCATAGCATGAAAATGGAAAAAATAGCATTGGCTAAAACAATGTTTTAAATCTTTTTCTACAATATTTTCATTTTGTTTCTAGATAGACTGATACAAATTGATAAATCAAAAGTTCAAGGGTGAATTTGTATTTTTAGTCTAAATTTAAAATGGAATGGATGAATGACACACAGACCCGAATGCTGCACAATATTTTGCCATGCTTTTGAAGAATGCTATAAAATTCCAGTTCTAATCATACAACAAAGGGCTTATTTTGGGGGAGGGGAAGGGCTTGTAAGCGGAAAAAAAAAACAGCTTCGAAATGAGCCACAGCAGTGTTGATTAAAATATGTTTTTAAGCTAAAAAGACATAATAAAAAAAAATATTTAGCCCTGTTAAGTACTGTCATCCAGCAGAGGGGGACTTATATATCTGATGGGGGAGGGAGACAATACGAGGATGTATTTATTTTTGGTTGCCACATAGATAGGCCTATGACTGGAGGAGCTTATAAATGGGGGGCTTATAACCAGAATTTTACGGAATACTGTAAGCTGCTTGCTTATGGTTACCTTTTACTACGGATTGCTTGTGAATAGCTTTCACTCATGATCTCACTAACTTGTCAAAGAAAAGAAAAAAAATAGTGCTGTAACTGACACTAATTCACCTGACAGTATATAGCTGATAAAAGTTGATGAAATTCAAATTGAAATGTGTGATTCCAAATAATGAAAATACTACCCACACAGATTACCGAGAATGAAGGGTACAACACTCATTTCAAATTCTATAAACTATATAAAAAAACCAGTAAATTTCATGAACTTTGCAAAAAAAAAAAACAGTTGTGGGCTCAAAGGGCCCTTTGATTTGCCTTTTTAGGTTTTGTGCATGGTAGAAAGAGAAGTCAAGTTATGATCTGCCACTATGATATTGCTTCCATTGAAAAGTTTGTGTTCTTGCCAAACATTTTTTGTTGATTGTACATTTTTGAAATGCTTTTAGGATGAGGTTGATTTTAAAAGTTTGCAGGTGGATGTGTTTAAGCAAATTTGATCCACTGCATTGACATACAGACACTGGAAAATGTAATGGAGGGAATAAACTACCTGTTTTCTGGTTTGTTCCAAAATTTTAAAAGCAAACAATTATGCAACTTGATTTTACATTTCTTTGTCAATTGAAATGGTTTGTAAGTTTATATTCTCTATTCAATATTATCTGTATTACAATCAACTGCTACACAGAGATACCTCCGAGGGAGGAATATAAAGTCTGCGAGAAAGGGATATGCAAAATCAAGTTAACAGATAATTTGGTCAATCGTATTTGTTAAATTGGGTTGGCTGTAATGTAATAATTTTTATTTAACACCAATTACAGCAGTAAAAGTAAGATTACATTGTACTTTAAAAGGGTAAATCATGAAAATGTTCATTACTTGAATCCTGTTTCTGTCATCTTCTTGACTCCCTCCAAAAGTGCAAGTAAAGGTCAGTTGGGGAGCAGTAGGCTGATGGAAATTGGGCTATAGGAAATCTAAACCCATGTGATCATGGGCTTCCCCCAACTCTACAAACCAAACAATTTTATGTTTTCCATTTTTCACTACCATCTCTAGGTTTTCCTGAAAATTTGAAGAGATAACATATGATGTGACTTATGACCAGCTACAGTGAGCAACAAAATGGGTTAACAAATATTGATGCAATCCACAGGGTATCTATTTTGTTGCCAGTGTTGTTTTGAAAAAAAGAGATATAATTATTACAAATGATGGTTTGCCTTCTAAGCAAGGCAGCAGTGATTTATTCATTTTTACAAGACTGATAAGGCACCTGTATTTTCATCTTGTCAATGACAAATCTTCTTCAGTAGTCTTCCTCCCTTATGTTTCTGGTTTGTCATCACTCCAAAATCTCTCTGTTCCATCCATTTTGTTGCTGGACTCTATTTTAATACATCCTTAAAGAGGTTATAGAAAAAAGGGTTAGTTTTGTTGCATCAAGTATAACATTTCTAACCTAACATAGACAATCACCTGATTGTTTTGTTGCTCGGTTACTTGATAAATTGTTGCAGGGGGTCTAGAACATGTGGCCTCTTGCAGGACAGGTCGATATACAAGCGAATAATCCTGCAATTGAGAACAAATAAATTATTTTCAGTGCTTTGGTGTGTGTCATTTTGATTTGGGCTCAAGCAAGGGCTGTAATAGACTTGGGGTGATCAAAAGTCAAAAAATCAATGAAGTTTGTATATCACTCAATACTAAATGTATGCCACTTGCTATTTTAAACTTGTAGTGTAAAACAGAATACGGCAACAACAACAATAGCCTGTGTGACAGGTGTAAAAAAGTGAGGGGGAGGGGGTGGGGAAAGTGAGGAAGGGGAAGGGAGGAAGAACCCTTCCTCCTCTTTCCCAATCCCCCTCCTTTTCTATAGTTTGCACTTAAAGGCTCAGGAAGAAAAATTTCTTCTTAAGTTTAATCAATAATGGGTTCTTTTAGCGTTAGGTTGCTAAAAAATCACTTAAGAAAGAATGTTGATATTTTGGTTCATTTGACCTTTAAGAGTGAGTACCTATGTAAACGGATGGCTGCACAGTTTGAACGTTGCGTCCATATACCATGTTTTGGCTTTTTGAAGTACCTCCAACTGCTTGTCTGAGGCAAGGATCAAATGTCGGCATCTGCTCATCTAAAACAGAAAGTGTCAGTTTAAGCCATTACATTTGGAATAGCTCGGATGTACTAACATTGACCAATCCTTCATTTCATTGAGCAATAAGTAGTCCTAAATAATGAAATTTACACTAGCTTTACAAGTTTAATTTTATACTCATAGTGTAAATGTGATTATATATGGCTATGAAAAATCCCCTTTAGCAACAAAAATTATTTTGGCTGTTATGGTTTAAGTTGTTGTATAGATCGTTTTCACGTGACGTCATCAGGTACTAAAGTCCAAAACTAAAGAGACACCAAAGTTTGCATCCACATCAGGCATAAGAGGTACTAAAATTATATCTGTTTGCAACTTTTCAGCTCAGTAGCGTCCTTCGTTTTGAAACCAGCGCACTTTGAATTTCAGAGTTATGGCGGTGCGTGACATACAGTTAGAATCGTGTTTGTCAAAAAATATGCATTTATCTTATGACTTTTTGCCATTTGAGAAGTTAAAGTAGCAGGAAATGTGTTTATGTAAATGTCTGTTTGTCCAGTACCGATAATCAGTGGCCTAGATGACCAAAGTAAGTTCCAGATGTTTACAGTATTTTCCGGCCGCCATATTGGTGCACATCTGTGGTGCACCAATATGGCGGATCCATACTGGGCTCTGTAAATTTGTGCAAAACATTTCGACGAATATCTGAAGTTTGGGACAGCGCACAGACCTAAAACTTGGAGGAATGACGTATTTACTTATTTCCTATAATATCCTATTTTGTTGACCTCATTCAATGAATTGTTCTTCAATTTTTATTTTCATTGCGTTACAGTGAAAACGATCTATTGGGTATACACATTCTTAAAATGAAACAATGGGGCTCTGCAGGAGCTCCGCTTAAATAATGCTAGGAGCCAATCCATATCCAAAACATTTTGCCAGAAAACAGAAAGAATAGCACTTCTCTTTTCTGGTAGAAATTTATCAAGAAACCTTAAGTGTGCAACATTAGGGTTAATAACAAGAAAAGAAATAGCCAAGAATCTTTCGCTTACCTTTTCATACTTTTGCCTCCAACATTCATTCATTTCAGAACCCCCTTCCTTTGAATAATTAAATTGTCTATTATATGAACAGGCAAACATAGCAAACGGTACTGCCCCGACATTCAGCAGGCTGACAAATTAGATGCGGTGTCCTCGGAAGATAGCAGGAACTCATTGTCCAAGCAACCTGCATCAGTATGTTTCACTCCATCCTCCATCCAAAAGCCGCATAGTGTTCATACACCCTACAACGTCTCCAGTTCTTAATAACACGGCTTCCAAGATAACTCCCACGTTCAGAATGGTAAATTACGACAACATGGACCCTCTTCTCTTCTACTTTCAGTGCCTTTCCACATTTCCTACATGATTTCCTAGCACTGATCAGAACACTTGCTAGTTGCTTGCTAGCAGGTTCTTGTAATATGGGGCACAACTGAACCAAACTTTGTGACTGAGCCACAAATGTGTCAGTGTCAGTGTGACTTGAATCACTGGAGCCTTCACGGTACACAAATCGCTTCACCACGCCAGTAAAGTTTAAAAGTGCAAGGAACATGTTTCTAATCTGATGGAACACAAAAATTAATCACAATAATTTCGCGTAATCTATAAACACTCCTGCCATAACACCTCCTGTGCAAACTGCTAGCTTCATCAGATCTATAAATAGATACCATCAATGCATCAAACCAACCCCGCCCCCACTCTTGCCTGTCCCCTGGATATTTGTAGTCATGACAACTATGGTGGCCGACAACTGCCATTCGAAAAAACGACATTTTTTTTTACAATAAAAATCTAATAAAAATCATTTGTGTTTTTGTTTTGAAACAAAAATAAAAACGTTCTTATTTTAAAATCAAAATAAAAGTAAAAGTAAAATTAATATATTCATGGCCGAAAACTACCGTTCAAAATTTAAAAATAGAAATTTTTTTTCATGGCCGATAGCTCCCATAGTGCAAGGGACTGGTACCCTGTTTGACGGTACAAAGATGGCGGCGTACTTTCGGGATGATGGTTGGAAAGAAGACGTCTTTCTTAAAGAAGAAATGTCCAGATACATAAAGCAGGGTCTTCAACGACAAGAAATTTTAGACTTTTTGAAAAGGGACTTTGCCCAATATGCATGCATTCGCACTGTCAACAGACTCCTTCGTTACTTCGACATATACTACAATGACAAAAATTTGTCAGTGGATGAAGTAAAAGAAGCTGTGAAGAAGGAGCTTGACCTGCTAGGGAAACTTCTAGGATACAGAGCAATGCATCACAAGGTTCAGCAAGACCATGACCTCAATGTTTCACGTGCCTTTGTCCAACCTTATCATGGAAGAATTAATTTTGGTCTCATATAATTATTCCAATTACCAACGGCCGATGACTTAAGGGTGACCCAGTGACCCAGACGCAAAGCCATAACAGTTTTCTACTAGCAGTATTGATGCAGCCATAAACCGCTAATGGAAAAGTGCTATTTTGGTATCCCATAAGTTTGTCATGTCCATCTAACGAATGAACTGAACTAAATCACGTGGCAGTTGTCAGCCACCATAGACAACACATTCAAACATTCAAAAATTTTGGCATCACATTTGAAGTTTGATGAAAGATTTTAGTTTCATTTTCTTTGGTGAATGTGAATCACTTTCGCAATTTGCGTTGTTTTTCTTTCGCGCATGGAGACACACGAAAGATTACATGCACTGATTTAGAGGGATTGCTTGGAGTTTGTTTCCCTCCTTGTTTGTCATTGTTTGAGGTTTTGTGATAATTGTTGGCTTTAAAAGGGTCCTTTTTGGCAGAGGCAGGACTCCTTGGAGTTTTTGCTTTTTTTCTTTCGTTCTTTTTGGTATCTCATGCCGTTCCATGTCCTGAATTCAAGCAAACAATTTGTAATCCCTTGTACTGTATTATTGCAATTTGCACACATAATCATTGCTTGCCTATCACACTTGCATTATGCAGCCTTGTTTTTCATTCCACTTCTGATTTTGCTCAATGGATTCAATGTGAAACAATTCACATGGATTTAGAAGAAAGACTGCTTCAGTCTGTTTTCTCCTTGTTGTTCATTGCTTCTGCGACTTTTGGTGGCTCCTAAAGCAGCCGTTTTTTGGGGGAGTTTTGTATTTTTGTTGTTGTTTTTTCCATTTTCTTTATCACAGTCTTGTACTTCAGCAGCCATCTCTCGTGACTTGAACTCTCCACCGAGATACACCAGGCATCGATGGATGACACCAGTCGTCTTTTTTACTTTCCAGATTTGTTAACACGAAGCCTGCTTGTCTCGCCTGTTTCTTCATTTTCTCGTGCTTGCAAGTCCAAAACTGGGACAGCATGTCTCACTTGGCGGCTAGTTTCGGGGTCAGACCATTTCCTATCACGAACAACATCATTTTAAAACTGTCCTCATCGGAAAGAGGTTTGGTCCAAAAAGAACAGTCTCAGCACCAGTGGCCACTCTCTCAAAGGGAAAAAACATCGCCGTTGATTATCTTGAAAAGCTCCGTTCTTCTTTCAATAACCTCTTGTAGACTGACGTAGCACATTGTTGAAAGGTACCACTCTAACATAGAAGCCATGTTGATCAAACAATGTGATCAATGCAACTAGGACTCCTGCAACCGGCCCTGCCTTTGATTATGGCATCTTCTCGAATATCACTAACAGTTCCTTCGCTCAGTTTGTTGTAATCAAACAATGGAACGCTGCGGTGTGCTGGTTTATACAACACTCTAAAACAACCAAATTCCTTTGTTTTTTCATTGACCAAGCGCCTAAATCATTGCCATCAACACGTCCCGATATGGATTTCACATATTTATTGTTTTTCTTTGGTTTCATTTTGCCTTGGGCACACTTTAATAGATGTTAACGTCTTCTGGACTGAACCCACCATATCTTGGATAGCCGTGGTCCTTCCAACAGGTAAGTTGCTTTTGGAACTGTATTTCATCACTTGGTTCCATGGTCAGTTTGTTTAAGTCACATCAGAAATTCAGTTATTATTCCTCTTAAAATTACATGTTCAGAATTTTGCTGTTTCCTTCACTGTAATTCTTGACTTTAGCTATTCTCATGGTCGATGTTTTCTTTACCGCACTAGCCTTTTAACCACCACTAATTGTTCACTCTGTCAAGAGTTCAAAAAATAGCGACGCCCAACACAATGTCACAACAAGCACTATGTCACTCTTTCCATACGATTAAAAATGAGAAATAACACTTTTTTCACTTTGTTGAAATATTTCATATATATCCTTTCAAAGTTATGCTTGCTGATTGCACCCTCAGTTGCGATTCTGTGTTTCCATTTTGACCACGCATTTGCTTTCAAAACTGTGTTTCACTATTCATATGTAGCATACTTGTTTGGGCTCCTAGATGAAAGAACAAGGTATATTACAAGGGGTGTCATGTCTTAGCTCTGGCGCGTTTTGGTTCTTTGCCTCTCATCTGCAAAATGTAGCAAATTTTAGTGGGAAATGCACACATGCCCCACATTTGACCGCTATGTATATTGCAACGCAAACACTGAAAACTCCCTTTCTCTCTCTCTTGTGCTAAATATGGAAAGAAAATCATCTACCAAACTCAATGTGGCTTTGAAATAAATCATCAGTGAGTGCCGAGCACTACCTCGCTGGCGGAGAAGTTTACCTTTCCTACCACAGCTGAGGTGTTTCAGACCTCTAGCTGGCCTCTAGCTCTGAAGCTCAAAGAATTTCATCTGACAGAGGACGCTTTGTTTGAATTGCCAACCCACGGTCTTGCCGTTTTCTCAACACTTCAGAAAGCAAAATGGTAATGTACAGTAATGGACGTTCTGCATTTGGGAAGAATTTCTAGAAGGATAAAGTGAAGCTATCGCACAAAACAGACTGCCAGACAGGAAAAAAAAAGAGATTCCAATCATGGTAAAACATGGGAATTCACTGGAACATTACTGGTCTTTCATTGGTAATCTAAATAAGGTTTCCAACCTTGGAAATTTGGCATAACTTCCAACCTTGGAACCTTAAAATTGCAATACCAACATTGGTATGTGGCTATACCAACACTGGTATCTCACATGATACCAACCTTGGTATTTGACACTACCAATATTGGTATTTTTAAAAAATACCAACATTGGAAACCATCTACCAACATTGGTATACCAAATGTACATACCAATGTTGGAAGACAAACTTCCCAACATTGGAAACTTCATAGACCTCCTAACCTTGGTACATTGCTGGCCATTATTGGGATACTATTAAAATACAATGCTGGAAACAAATATTCTATTATTGGACTTACAGAATAATTTCCAACCTTGGTTATTGCTGACCAATAATGGGATATTATTGATATGCCAATAATTAAATCAATTTCCAGCATTGGACACTAACCTTGTTGGAAAATTAAAGCTACAAAATGACATGTGTGTGTGTGTGTGTGTGTGGGAGGAAACAAAAAAGGAAATTATCACAACTAACGACAATGTAAATATAAACAGGAAACCTGTAACTATAACCATATCAACCACATCATTCAACCTACAGTAAATGAGCAAGTCCATTACTTTTACATGATTTGAAAATGTTTCTCAGTCATCATGCATGTATGGACCATAAAACAAGATGATTGTCTTTAACACACAAACGTGGTTTGAGACTGAAGTAATACCACTCCGTAAGTCCCTCAACTTCAAAGCCTTCAGAACTCATATCACATGAGCTTGCTGGACTTGAAGGAGAAAAATCAAAAACAGGCCTGTAGTGTTGTGACATCTGTCAATCATACGAGCACGCGGTCGAAAAGGAACTCCCGTTTTCCCTTGTAGTCGTCGCGAGCATGGAGTCAATAAATCAGACTTGTGTTTAACTTGCGGTGGTTTTATTCAAACGGTACAACACCACACCTGGCGACGAGGATCCACGGAGCGTATCCAGTAAGAGAATTCAAGTCCCAAAGCGCGGACAAAGCAATTCAAGTCCCGAAGCGCGGACCACACAACTCAAATCCCAAAGCGCGGACAAGATAATCCTGACAAATCTTTGACAAAATGGCAGTTTCGCTTCCGACTTTCCCGGCTTTCCAAGTACACCTAGACGGCAATGTGGGTCCAAGGTGGAAGAAATGGCCAGCCAGATTCGAGAATCTAATTGTAGGAATGGGTATCGAAGACGCAAAACAAAAACGTGCTCTTCTGCTACATTACAGCGGTCCCGAAGTAGACGAGATCTTCGACACGCTTGAAGGCACCGGCGAAGACAAAGATTACAAAACGGCCGTCGAAAAACTTACCGCTCACTTCAATCCCCAAGTCAACACGACTTACGAGGTCTACAATTTCAGGAAAGCAAAGCAAAACGAAGGCGAGAGTTTGGACAGTTTCCATACAAGACTTCGAACTCTTGTGAAGACCTGCGAATTTGCAAATGCTGATAAAGAAATCAAGGAGCAAATTATTCTAAGCTGCAAGTCAAACGCACTGAGGTGGAAAGCACTACATGAAGACCTTGATTTAACTGCTCTTTTAAAAGCTGGCAGAGCCCTGGAGCTCAGTGATATGCAAGCTAAAGAAGTGGAGAGTGACAAAACGACGGTGAACACTGTAAATCACAAAAAGAAGAGCGACAGGCGTCCAAAGAAAGGCAAAGGTCGCCGACGAGAGGAACACAGCGAATCACGCAGCGAGTCACGCAAGGAGTCACGCAAGACTGAAGAGTCATCAAAATGCAGAAATTGCGGTGGTGCTTACCCCCACAAAGACTCCTGCCCTGCTAAAAACAAGAAGTGCACCTCCTGTGGCAAGTTCAATCATTTTGCTAAAGTTTGTAGAACAGTTCCACCCGGTTTGGTGAAACGCGTGATGGAAGAAGAAGACACAGATGAGGAAGACTATGTATATACAATAGGAGAGAACAAACAACCCTTGTGCAGTTTGGAGATCGACGGAGAATACATAGAACTGATGCTGGATTCCGGAGCTTCAGTTAATCTCATCGACGAAGTCACCTACCAAAGAATCTACAAAGGCAAAGCAAAAACTCTAGAACAATCCAAACGGCGAATTTTCTCTTATGGATCACCCACACCCCTACCCCTGCTGGGAACCATTCACGCCGAGATAACTGCAAAATCCAACAGCACATCAGCAACTCTGCACGTTGTTAAAGGCAGTTCAAGAAATCTCCTAGGATATGACACCGCGCAAAGGTTAGAACTCCTAAAGATTGTCAACCAAGTCGGAGTAGACAAGACTAGTCCCCAGTACCTGGCCAGTGGCGAATTTGAAAATCTGTTTGGTGGCATTGGCAAAGTGAAAGGAAAGGTAGTCAAGCTTCACATAGACCCTGATGTGCAGCCCAAACAACAACCACACCGCCGAATTCGAGGATAAATAAAATTCGAGGATAAAAAAAATTCGAGGATAAATAAAGTTTTATGTCATGTTATGTTATGTTCATGTACGGCAAGACGTGGAAAAGGAGTTAGAGAGACTAGAGAGCTTAGACATCATCGAAAAGGTGACAGGCCCAACCCCATGGGTGAGCCCCATCGTAGTGGTCCCAAAGAGCTCTGGAGAAGTCAGATTTTGCGTAGACATGCGAGAAGCTAACAAGGCGGTAAAGCGTGAGAAGCACCTAATGCTAACCATAGATGACCTAGTCGCCGATCTAAACGGTGCGACCGTCTTCAGCAAGCTAGACCTCTCC